>CM076072.1:27467500-28135000 GCA_038088235.1 Zacco platypus
ACGCATGCCAATTTGAAGTGTAATTTCATGCAGTTCTACTGAGGCATTCAAATGTGTAAAAAAAAAAGCTGGTTTTCCTTGCGGGATCAAGCGGCAGGGTAAATGGGTTTGCGTGATCTGATATACGGTGGTACGAGGCTTTTACTGGCAGTTGAAAGACCTGAGCTATCCATAACCAAACATTAGACGCAATGCATATTCTCCGCAAGTACATTTCTACTCAGGTTTCGTGTGCTGTATCAACCAGGCATCTTATTCTCTGAAAGTTTCATTTTGAGCTCCATGAATAGACTCCTGATAAAATCCTCTTCATGACAGATGCATTTCAGATGGAACAAGCAATAATGTGGGGTACATTTAGGAGGTTTTAATTTCCTTTTCCCATTTTTTTTTTTTTTAATCACATCCTCAATTTCAACAGGCATGAATCTTAACAGGCAATCTGCCTTGGTGCTTCTTGGAAGTGTTTTTGTAGTCATTCTCCTGAGCTGCAAGAACAGGAAACACAGAAGGTGTGTAATATGTGACTATAGGGCTTTTCACAGTTAAAATAGTTAACCCTGGGTCATTCTAAACCTCCAGGTAAAAGGATTCTTGGGTTATCTTGTTTCAGTTTTACATGCTCATAATGTACCCGAGGCAAACATTTATAAGCTGCCATTTCACACTGTATGTTCAACCTGGGTTAATGTTCTTATTTGCAGTGTCAGTCACTGATTGGACAAACGCTGCACGAGATATGTTTACATTTTGACATCTTCATGGACTTTATGGACTTTTGGACTGAATGGACTTTTCAGATCATAAAGGTATGAAACAGTGTCTTCTTCACTCCAGTTGACCCTTTGCAAAGACCCGCCTCCTTTAGTTACTGTTGCTATGCCCGACAAGTCATGCGCTCTCACGCCACACATCATGTTCTCACGAAGTGAAAAATACATCACGGAGCAAACGCGTCGACAGACAAGACGGAGCAGGCTACTTTTGATAAGAAACGGTTTCATATTTAAAATATGGTAATTTTTTAAAGAAGTTTAAACAATAAATAGCGTATAGTGTCTCTTTAATGTGTTGTGACGTGTCCTCGTGAACCGATCATCTCTTCATACTAGTTCATTTATAGCATCAAATAAACATGAATGAACATCAGAAGGAATGTTGTTTCAAGCACGGACAGACATGAGAATGCACAATTTTTCAAGTTCACCAACATTAGTCTACTAACTCCCCTGACTGATAATAAGATAAAATGGCGGATTCTGATTGGTCAGGTCGCCTGTCAATCAAACTGTTTGCAAAGGGTCAATTGCTGCGTTTTCGGTCACCATTTTACATGTCTTCCCCTCAAACGCTGAAAATACTGTTTATACAACACGCTGTGACTGTTCAAAGCAGGTGAATATGAGTTTCTAAATGCTCGAATCATGAAAAAAAAGACATTTTTCAGGCTGGATCAAGCGCATGTGCAGTCCTAAATGCGTCTTGCGTCTCATTTCAGAGGTACGTACCGGACTGTTTCTGTAGGAACCGGAGCTTTGAACAGCCGCTGCAGAGACACGTGACTTTACCAACCGGCGATTGGCTCTTATTTAGAAGGTGGGACTTATTCCGCCATTGTGCTTTCTCCCATTCAAAACAATAGGAGTGACGCGTATTGTGTTCTAATCTAGTCTTTGCACAGGTTCAATTTAAAGCACAGCTGTCAATCTTGACGCTACACCCTGTTTCAATAGCGTCAAATAACTAACTAAAACCAAACTTACTGGAAAAACAAAAACTTGGATATTAGTCAGTGTAGTAAGAACTACCTAAAATGACAGAAACCATCTTTGTAAAAAAAATATATTTGAAGTGTAATTGGATTTTTTTGTGGCTCGTGTCCCATTTGATTACATGGAGAAGGCGGAGTTTATGACCTATCCTGCGGCCAGCCACAAGGGGGAAATTTAAATATTTTTGCTTCACTTTTCAGGACGTGAACAACACACTCGCACTGTACAAGTTTGGCACTGCTCTGGAGCAGGCTTTCATAACCCCAAAGCGATGCTAACCCCGCTTCAAAAGTGCAAGTGTGAAACGTTTTTTTACCCGGGGTTAAAAGCAGTGTTTAGAATGACAATAGCCATGCACAGCCCAGGTTTAAGCGCAGTGTGAAAAGCCTTTATGTGTCTACAAAACAGTCAGTGCAAACTGAATAAAAGTTTTGCCACAAATGTCTGAAATTTCAAAATTTGTGAGAAAAAAATTCAATGAAAACACAATGTATTTGTGATCGTCCCCCAAACTTGAGTAGAGTAGGAAGTTCATTTGGTGACTAAGCTTCTCACATTTATCATCCTGCTGTTATGCTAGCCCTGACTGTACCGTGTGTCAGAGATATGAGAGGAGGATATCAACACATCCGCTACAATCCAGTCTCTGCATAATTTACAGCTCTGGGAACTTAAAATAGAGCCGAGCGCAATTGCAAGACATGCTCCTGCATAACATTTGTCATACATCCAGTAGATATAATGCATAAATGAAATATAACATTTAATTAAGAAGACACTTGCATTGGATTAGTTTTAATAAGACTTTTTAACTGATTGTTGTAGCACTTCGCTTTGGATAAAACTGTCTGCTAAATGAATAAATGTAATGGTATTGATCAATATATAAATAAGTACTACTTGATCGATAGATTTATCGACAAAAATACTGAATACTGAACTAAAGGCTTTTTTTGAGCACCATATCAGGATATTACAATTGTTTCAGAAGGATAATGTGGCACTGAAGACTGGAGTAATGGCTCCTAATAAAATATTAAAATAGAAAACCTTTTAAATTTTAATAATATTTCAAAATATGATGTATTTTCTGCATTTTTGATTAAATAAATGCTACCATGGTGAACATAAGAGACGTCTGAACGGTAGTGTTGAGTTATTAGTGAATTCAAGTAGTCAAAAATTCAAGTCAAGTAGCCCAAATTCTTAAGACGGATCATCTCATACGCCGTCGCAATGCATCTTGATAATTGTGCATTTGCTTTTTATCTCTGTTGGCTGGGGTCGATAAGCAATATGCTTACAGATGGATGTATTCATTTTAGAGACACTGATGGATGAGAGCAGGGGAGAAATCAATCTCTCTTTCCTTTCATTTATCGATCACTTGTTCAAGAGAGTTCCTTGTATTGGGACACGTATTAGAGGCCAGGATGTGAGGAAGTGTAAAGCTGTTTAAATCAGAGTTGTTAAACATGTGTGACAGCGGTTTTTTATTGGAATTGTGTGTCTCTTTGTCTTCAACACATTCACGCACAGATAATAGAGTTGATGAAAAGCACATAATGTTGTGTTTCAAGCTTTAAAATACACTATAAAGTATTTTTTTTTAATTATGAGATCATTAAATTAAAAAGTGAAATATGGAACCATAGAAATGTCTGTAAGGACATTATAATCTATCATCTTTATAAACAACAAATTTGTTGAAATGAAGACTAAGGAACTGTTTCCACCTTGCACTAAAATGTCCACTTTCAACCATTTCTGTTCTGATTTCTTCAAAGGGTCTATGGGCGAGTAAATGTATGTTTTTTCAGATCTTTCGATCTAATGGACAAAATAAGATCACCCAATTTTAAATATGAATGCGACCAGAGACGACGGAAAAATACACGGAGAGCATGAGCTTTCGTTTCTACTCTGACAGCCGCAAGACTGCGGTGAGAGCGTGTTAGAAATCAGGAATGGTGAGAGAACATTGTGCTTGGTACATTTTTGGTCTTCGAACCGAATTTGGGTCTTCCGTCGACAAAGTGTAAGTCCCGTCTGGCTAGCCGCGCTTCCTTTTTTTGCTTTAGGTTAGTAGGCGGAGAGAAGGTTAGTGGCTTTTTACAGTGATTCAACCATATGAGCGTTTCCACTAGAAAATCAATCTGGTCGAATCCGGGCCGGAGGTGGTCGAAAGCGGACAAGCTTAAAATGTTTTACACCATTTAGCGTTGTCCACTTGTGATCCGATCGACCAAACTCATCTTAATACCAGGTGGAAACAGGGCCAAATATAGGCTTAGTTATATGAAATGTTGAAACATATAAAAAACAAATAAATAAACTCTATTTGCGCATGATTTTATGTGTTGCCATTTTCACACTATGAAATCCTTTTCCAAGACATTGATTTCCTTCCTCACCAGGCGGAGGTCTTCATCACTGACTGTGTGAGGTACAATTTAAAAGCACACTGATACTTTTTAGATGCCAATTTTTGTTACAGTTTTGAATAATTTGTAAATTAAAATGACTTGAAATAATGAACTATTACAGTTAAAAACCGTCCTTTCTTTTACATTAATGTTACTGTGACACTACAACTACATTTTTACTCTTCGCCGCAATTCTAGGTTGTGGGTATACAAAAGTGTTGCTATGAGTGATTAAAGCTCGTTTCTAAGACGTTGCTAGGGTGTTATAGGGTTGCTTGTTAGTTCAAGTCAAAAGAGTTGCTATATTCTGATCTCAAGCTCGATTTCCTGCTTTTTTTTGTATCATCCACTGAATTGGATCTCTTAGACATGTAATATTACATGCCATTTTAGATGATTAGTTTAAATCCCTACACATAAATATGAGCAATAGTAATTCTGGTGTACATTTCTGACCTTTTTCTCAAGCTCTGCATTAATTAAACTAGATGTTCCAGCTCTTAGTACATGGTTGAGTGCGGAAGGGGAATCTACCTCCCTCGTATTTTCCCATCAGTGGTCTTGGAGCATTTCTGAGCACTCCATTCTGCTCTGAGAGTTTGCACCTTAAGTAAAAACACACAGGACTGCCAGCGTGTAGTGGCGGTTTCAGTCGGTGCACCGTAATCATCTTCACAGCCTGTTGTTATCTCCACAAAACAAAATCCAACCTGCTGTCAAATTACTCACCATTGAACAGCTGCTACTGAGAGCCACAATGGCATTACAACCAGGCATGTAGCCAGCCCCTGACCCAAATCACAGATTTTTGAGAGAGCGCACATGCTTTGGTTTTCTGTAAAACATGCTCCAGTAGATCTATCTTATTTCATTAACATTAGATGGAGTTGTAGTTAATGCTCAGTTCCTGGACTAGTAGAAGGACGTTTGATAGGTTGTCTCACTGCACCAGACATATATGTTAACCCCAAAAATATTACTGGGTCATTTCGTGATAAATCAACCAAATTTCAGAAATTTCAGAAATTTTTGATTGTGTTAATATTTTTTTCTGTACAAAGACAAACATAAATAATGATGAAAGCCAAAATATTAAATATCGCAGATGTATATTTACCGAGTAATCCACTATTTTTCACCTGAGATTTGGAGCCAATTTGCAGGGGTGTAAAAATGACTTGCATCATTATTTTATTTTTTATACAGAGATTAGTGGATCTATTAGTAAAATCTGTTGACTTTAGCAATCCTTGTTTCATTATATGCCAAGGGTGATAAACAAAAATGGCAAAAGTTTGCATGTCTGTAACTTAAGAAGTATTAAAGATATCTTAATATCCTTTTAGATTCTTTTTTTTAAACAAACTTTCCTTTTAATATCTTCATTTTAATGGTTCAATCCCAGAGATATGGAGATCTTAATGCGGCTCCATGAGCAAATTGGTGAATTGTACACATTTTCAGTGGTCAAAAACCAAATGTGGGTCACTTTGCTGATACTATTTTCTTTTAAAGAGGAATATCTGACGAACACATCATGTTGAAACTAGAAATATATCTTGTGTTTTTCTATCAGCTCAATTGCATACCTGTCTGAGTGCCAATACAATAAATATTCCTTTTCCAAAGTTTGCATGCCTGTAAATCTAAAAATATTCAACATATCTTAATATCCTTCTAGATTCTCATTCTTAATAAAGTTTTCTATTGAAAACTGAATTTTTAAGGCGTTATATAGTTCACACTCATCGATATGGAGATCTCAAAGCAGCTCCATGTTCAAATTGTTGAATTTTACCCATATTCAATGGTCAAAAACCAAATGTAGGTAACTTTTTATAACCGTAGATGTATACATATGAAGACTTCCGATGAAAAAGCCTTTGTCCATCTCATGTTTTACTTTAAAATTAGCATTTTTATCATATGTATTGGTTTCTAACCAAGTACCGGTACTTCTGAATGGGCTGTTGCTGGGATTTAGCAGGTTTGAAGTGAAAGAATTTGATGAACATATATATGTGCGGACAGCATTCACTCAGTATTGTTATCTCATTTCTCACCGAGGTGGCTTTTAGAGGCTTTTTCAATGGAAGTCTTCACGCTCACAGTTGTTTCCATTTAGAGCACTTCTTATCATGCGTTCCATTAGTTTATCTCTATAGATTTGATTGGTGCTTTTAGCACTCTGACTTTAAAGCCCACATCCACTGCATCATTCTAACCTGTTTCTATTTCTCCTCGCACAATCCGAATTACCTTTTGCGTAGGAGGAATTCATTAACTTAAGTTTACCTGGATTTCTCTACACGGTTGCTTAGCCTTCTGCACTGTCTGAATAAAGCTCTCCCTATCCTCACAGCTCCTTGGCTGCATTTACACTGCAAGGCCTAATGCTCTGATCCAATACTTAGTCACATATTTGATTTTTGCATTATAGTTCTGTTTACTCTCCAAGATTGCGTTGCAGCTGTATTATTGTTAGCACTCAGAGCATGTGCATGTGAAATCAGACTTGTCAAGATACAACACTCCATCATGGCCCTTTTTTGACCCCTTTTTCAAAATACTTATTTTGTGTCTCACAGAAGAAAGAAAGGGAGAGTAAATGATGACAGAATTTTCATTATTGGGTGAACTGTCCCTTTAAGGAATGTGCTTTTCCAAGGACAGCTACATTCTTGTGGGGATTTGTATCAGAATGTTACATTGACTAACTCACCTTGCTTTGTTTATTCGCTGTCGGCTTATTCTCCGAGTCAGAACCACTTTAGTACATCACACAATAGTCTACAGACGAGAGATAAGGCTGGATCACAAACGGGCTGCTGGCTGTAGCTTCAAACACCTTGAATCTCTGATACCTTTCCACAGATCCACCTCCGGGGTGCTCTGTCTGAGGTCAGCTTTACTCAGCCAGCTGGAACAGCTGTCCCAGCATTTGTTTCACCAGAGAAACACTGATCGCCTCAGATGTACCTCGCAGGTCCTGTCAGCTCTGTGCCGCTTCCCGGCGAGAAACATGCTGAGTGAGTGCACGCACAGGGACGTTGTTTTGCAGGGTATTTGCATTCTCAATATAGCAGCACCTTCCTCTAACTCTATATCTTTTCAGTATGTTCTTGTTGTTAAGGGTCTAGATTTGTTACTTAGATAAAGTTCTTCTAATTAGCCTTTTAATCTCAGTGGTTAATTTGTTGTCAGAATGTAGATGGTATGGACCAGACTTGAAGTCACACCAGGCTGTGTAAGACTAGGGAAATGTTTTTCTTTGTACACTATTATTCGAAGGTTTGTAAGATTTTTTTGTTTATTATGCTCACTAAGACTGCATTTGTTTTAGGGCTGCACAATTTATCACACTATATGAAAAATAACATTGAACTTGAACACGATTACCGCTTAAACGCGGTAAAAAAATTTTTTTATGCGCAGCTTGTCAGTGAAGTACGGCTCCAAATGCTAATCCATCTGAAAGCACTGCGAGTTTGAGTCGCTTATAATGTACGTTTGAAAAAGCAACACCCGTCAAACATCTTTCCAGACATGAGAAGCATTTATTAACATCTTGCCCAACAAAAGACAACATTTAATAACATGTTTTTCTTCAAATTCACTTCATCACGACAGTTGAGCGTCCTTCTGTGAGGTGATGTGGCTTCTTACACAGAATCATGAGTTTATTAGTCACGTTTAATCAAAGCGTTTCAATCTTCTGCTTATTCAGTTACAGCGATTTGACGTGTTATCTTCTTCTGCTGCAGGGCGTATTTTGAGTTCCTGCGCAAGAGCGCTCTCTGGCTTTGAGATGGAGAAGCATTTACTGCTGATCACAGTCGTACAGCTCTGACAAGTTGCGCATTAAATAATCGCAGCCTTTGCCAAATCGTGTCCGATTTAATCGCGATAAATTGTGCAGCCCTAATTTGTTTGATCAGAAATACAGTAGGCACAGTAATATTATTAAATTTTTTTTTATATATATATATTTGAATAAATTTTAAAATGTAGTTGAATCCTGTGATGGCAAAGCAGAATTTCCAGTCTTTAGTGTCACATGATCCTTCAGTAATCATTCTAAAATGTTGATTTGGTGTTCAAGAAAGATTTCTTATCATCAAATGTTGAAAACTGTTTAATATTTCGGTGGAAACGGTGATTATATATATATATATATATATATATATATATATATATATATATATATATATATATATTAGGATTTTTTGATGAATAGAAAGCTCAAAAGAACAGCAATATATTATAATTGACTAAATAAAACCAGTAACTTCACGAAGATGCACAATTCGCCTGCTAAATGCTAAATCATCCAAGAATTTTATCCGAGGAAATTGTTGAAAATGCTTTTTGTTCTGTTCATAAATCCATACGGTGACACATTAGAAATATTCATCATATTAAGCAACCAAAATAAAAATTTAAGGAATGAAATCACTCCATTTTGTGAAATATAATTTCACAGACTGTTAACTGGCTGTGAAGAAAACCTCTACAAATCCTATTGACATAGGGGCAAAAGTATATATTATTTAAAATAGACTTTTAGGGGACAAACAGTGCGGATTATTGTGTCATACAGTTTTAAGAGACATTTGCCCAATTCGCCCATCACTGGCAGGTGTGGCACAAAGTTAATTTATGACCCTGATTACTTTAGATTGAACAAACAGCCAAGAATCAAGCTGTTCAAACTCATTGCCAACTATCCTGCCATCTATGACTGACAGCATGTTGCCTTCTGTAGAAAAATGGATGCTGACAGCTATTAGAAATCACTTCTGCACATCCAGAGACTCATTATATTTGGCTTCCAGCCAGCTCGCTTCCTCAGACAGATGTCTATGGGCCAGGATGTTAGATTGAGTTTCTCCCTCGTGAACCCTGGACCGGCGGAAGTCAACACAATTCACTCATTTGCACCGAAACCCCACCTGAGTGCTGTAATCAATTAACACAGTTACACTAAAGGCAAGAGTTACATCACAGAGGCCACATGTTCATTAGAAGCCAATCAATTGTCTCTAAGGGGTCATTAGAATCCTCTTATTTAGTTTTGTAAAGCTTTTTTTAACAATTGCTTCCATATACTGATCATTTCGCTCTATTGTGATCATTTTTGTATTAATTATTATTAAACGGCCCTCTGAAGTGCTGGATTCTAATTAGTCAGTTGCATCATCCAGCAGTCTCATATTTCCTAATCTTCACGTCACTGTCATCATTATTAGTATTAATGCGGCATTATTGCATCTTGTTGCTAGGCAGATTATTTTGTGCATTTTACATTGTTTTTCAAAATTTTTAAGATAATATACAGATAAGATTATAAAATAATCTGAACTCAAATCAATATATCATGTTTATTTGATATATGTATATATATATATATATTTCATGTTTTTTGGTGAGTGAGTATGTAAAATCTGGGATATCTTGCCGTCATCCGTTTATTATTGCAAAATAAACTCAACAAGGTGATCTTTATCACTCTGAAGATGTTTATTTTGTTAAACTATACATATAACATTGCATTAAATGAGATTCAGAATGCATTTTGTTCAAATCAAACCTTCAGTTGTTGCCAGTTTGCCCCCAATGCATTTAACAGTTGACAAATTGCAGTGTGCTTACACAGTTAAAACAGGCTCTAGTGTTCAGCATAATGGTTTCCTATCATTAAATATATCTATTGCTTCTCAGCGCATTGGACGTTGTATTGATTTGGATCTATGTGAGCTGCTGTCTGATCCAAACGGGAGTTGGACAACAACAAAGGCAAGGAGCGAAAATAAACTATTTTTCCGGTTTGTATTTGGGCTGTGAGTGAACCATTCTTCAATCTGACCTGAATGTTAGAAAAACATTTGACAGACAGCATTCATTTTCAGCTCGCATTAGGGACTTGGCAAAAACTGATGCAATGCATTAAATATCACAATTCTAAACAAAATTTTGAGTCAAAAACAGCATGCTCTGGGTTTGTCCTATATTTTGCCGGAGACTGGGGAGGCATGCCAAAAAGATCTGTGTTCCTCTGTAAGTGTATACGAACATGTTCAAAGTTAATTTACATCTTTATCTCTCCTTCTTTTTTAAAATAATCAATCAGTGCTGCTCTATTTTCACTTCTAAAGCGCAGATATGCTGGCAGAAGCTGCAATCTTTCTCCCTGTGATTTCATCTGTGGGATGTTTCCTATCAAAGCCAGCTTGTCCTCAAAAAAGTCTCATATCCTCAATTTGAAGCTGTGCCACATTTCAGCATTGCAGTGTGTGTGTGTGTGTGTGTGTGTGTGTGTGTGTGTGTGTGTGTCACTGCTCACGAATGAAGTGACACGAGCAGGAATCCCTTGTGCTTCATTTTTTTAATCATCTTCATTAATGCCAGGTTCAGATATTTGGATTTCACCAAATAGAGCAGACATATCTTGGAAAACAGGATTTTTCTGGCTCTTGAAAAGAAAAAAAAGTTTGATGTACCATGTACACATGCTCTGACATTCATAAAGCAAAGCTTTCTCGTAGTCCACCGAGACTATTTATGGAGATTTATGCAGCAAAAATGGGTATTGATGTCACACCCATGAACAGATTTACATATGTCCGCCTACATTTACATATCAGCTTCTATTTGGTATTCAGCAAATTTGTGGAGGTGTTGCTAGTAATTTCAAATGTGAAAAGCTCAGCCAATCATAATAAACATCATTTACTCTACTGTATACCACTCACAAGTTTGGGGTTGGTAAGATTTTATGTTTTTTAAAATCTCTTCTACTCACCAAGGCTGCATTTATTTGATAAAAAATACAGTTAAAACATTAATATTGTGAAATATTATTACAATTTAAACAGTTTTCTATTTAAATATATTTTAAAATGTAGTTTATTCCTGTGATGGCAAACTTCAGAGTGTCACGGGATCTTTCAGAGAGAAAAATGTATTATTATTATCAATGTTGAAAACAGGTGTTCTGCTTAAAATAACCTGATACATTATTCAGGATTATTTAATGAATAATATGTTTGACAGCAAACAGCAATTATTTGAAGTATAAATATTTTTGTAACTTTATTAATGTATTAATACAATTCAATTAATTTAATTTGTTCTTATTGTGTGTGATTATTTATATATATATTTATATACACGTGTGTGTATGTGTGTGTGTTAATTAAAATTAATTATATATATATACTGAATACTTGGGACCATGTGATATTTCAGTTTTTCTTTTTTAATAAATCTGTAAAAATGTCAACAATTCTGTGTTTTTCTGTCAATATGGGGTGCTGTGTGTACATTAATGAGGAAAAAAATGAACTTAAATGATTTTAGCAAATGGCTGTAATATAACAAAAAGTGAAAAATTTAAGGTGGTCTGAATACTTTTATTATATATATATAATATTTAAAGTACATATATATACATATAAAATATTTAAATTATATTTAATATATTTAATATTTAATTATAACACATATTTAATATGTGTTTGTACTTATAAATATTTTAAATTTTTTTAAAGGCATGCATAGTTAGCATTGTACTTGGCCTTCACGATTTATTTATTTATTTTAATATACTACTGACAAAAGTGATATATAATTTTGTTTGGTTTCCAGCATTGTTTTGTGAGCCAGTCAATAATGATGCAGAAACTGTTATTACAAGATGGAGCAGTGCCAACTATATTGGATCCACCGGCAAAGTTTCGTTTTAACATCACCGTTTTTCATCAGAGTAAGCATTAAAAATATAAAAGTCATTTTCGTCCGACAGACATCCGAGTAACCGAGATGACACAGTGACCCGAACCATTACAGTCACTCATCAGCACAGTGAACCCGGCAAATAATGCAAAA
Source organism: Zacco platypus (assembly GCA_038088235.1). NCBI lineage: Eukaryota > Metazoa > Chordata > Actinopteri > Cypriniformes > Xenocyprididae > Zacco > Zacco platypus. The sequence goes on from CM076072.1 coordinate 27,479,586, forward strand.
TGCCAGTCACAGACACTTAAACTTATCTGGAGAAACTTAATAACAAGGCTTCACAGGAATAAGCTCTTAGCGCTGTCAGCGCAGAATCACAATAGGCTGATGAAATGGCTTAATCAGCCTCCTTCTAACCATTCATCTGAAACCTTCAATATTATCCCACCTCTGCAGGAATTACGCTACAATTCCATGCAAGAGACAGATACAGAAAGAGAGAGATGATTAGCCTCTTATCCTGCCAGAACACTAGCTTTTACCCAGACTGCCTTGCTCTTCCTGTTGACTCATGTGGTATAGTCATTCATCCTCCTGTTGGCACACTCAAGTGATTCAGTGCACTGTCATATCCAATATGACTGTGATCTCTTGTTGTAAAACATATTTGTATGCCATTTCTTTTCTCTGGCAATACAATGCCTTGTTTTTATCAGCATATACGGATATATATTTTTGTCTTGCGCTGTCTCGTATATCCTAAGTGAGAATGAAAATATCATGAGAAAACTGATGAGCTGAGCTCTTGTGAGTGTGCGTATGTGTTTAACATTTCAGCACTCTATATATTTGAAAAACACAGGCACTGTAATGTATTTTTTCTTCTTTAAAATCAGTGTATTAGAACAGGTGTTCTAATTGAAGAATCACTCACATACATTCATTGGTGTTTAAATAGATTATGATCGGACCAACTTTAGAAAACCGCAGACATACGCAGCCTAAGCGGTGTGCTTTATCAGCTTGACAAGTGTGTGAAGCACAGGTAATGTTCCCTGCAATATCTTATTATCCTACTCTAAATTGAAGTTTCATTAAAAAAGGCCCAATGGGTACTCGCTTCAGTGGTCGCAGATTTAGAAGTCTGCCCACCTACCATCGGGCATTTTAATCAAAGTTAAATCAAGGAAAAATGAAATCTCATCAGCGCACGTCGGCTCATTTCTCTGTCTCCCCTTCCTTAAATCAGTCAGAGATCCCAGGGCATCATGACTTTGTTCTATACTGGTGGTTTGTACAGTTTTTAATTTCAGCAGACTTTCTCTGCTTTTTTAAGAAAGAAAAGGTTGATTACTGCCTGAGGTATTTACAGATGTAAGCTGGATTTCTGGGTGAAAACAATAGGCACAAAGACAAAAACAAGCACAAAGGGGAAGCAAGAAATAATGACTTATTTAGTTATTTTTTTCCTGGTTTTTTTTTTTTTTGCTAATTAAGGCTTCCAGCAGAGTGGAATTGTCAGAATAGTTTTAGATGTAAATAGTGCTTGATTTTGAATAGTTGAATACTTGAATAGTTCACCCAAAAATTTAAATTCTGTGTGGATTTTTTTTTTCCTGTGGTTATACATTCAGTTATATGTTTTTATTATTATTGTTACACTCTCAGAAAAAAAAATTGCAAAAACTATGGGTACTATGGGCTTGTCACTGGGGCAGAACCCTTAAAAACCCTCTTTGTACCTTTATTTGCTCCTAAAATTGGTACTCTACTAATATGCACCTTTTAGGGGTAACAAAGGTTTTTTTTTGTGTGTGTTCCAGTTTATTTACTTGTTTAACACAAAGACGAGTAAATAATGTCAGAATTTCCATGTTTAGGTTAACTATTTTTTAAGGCTGCATCTTCAAGTAAAATGTCTTCAGGGAAAAGACTAAAAATGTTCTGCAAAAATGCCTCCCTCAAACAACTATTACAGCACAAATATTGTCTTCCACAAAACCCGTTTATTTAATACATTGCACTCTCCAGAATATTGAAGAAATGTGTTCCCTGCCTTGGGTTCATCTTCTTCTTCTGATGTCTAAAAAGCTATAAACGTCAGCATTATGGCCTCCGGCCCACATTAGACCTTCACAGAGCATCATACCTATCAGATCAAAACCAGAGCGGTCTGATTGGTTTGAATGACCTTGAGAACACAATAACTGTCCAGGCCATTTCCTGCATATCTGTAAAGGAATTTTATTCACCATTTTGAGCTATTATGTTATAAAAGTATCATATTTATAATGTTTAGTTTTTGTTTTGCTTTTGTTATTCATCACCTTCAAAGAATACTGTATAAAATGGCCACCTATTTCAACTTGAAAACTTCAGTTGCTGCTTTAAATTTTTAAGTAGAACCAACTAGGTTGTACAAGTCACATACGTGTGAAGGACAAGTATGGTAACCCATACTAGGAATTTTAACCAGTGGTGATCGGTGGTTTTGCAGCCACAGATATTACAGTGCTGAATATATAACCCACTTTCACTCTCAGAATTCCCTTTTAATAATGTCATGAAAGGGATTAAGACACCACACAGGTAATCATTGATTCCCGCTTCCAGTTCACTCATGCAAACAAAGTCGATTCGAACATCTGATTTCTTGACTCGGCTCTCCAGCCTAATCAGAATATCTTTCAAAGCCCTGTTGTCCCCAGAGGCTCTTGGTTATTTTGTGTCTCCTGCTTGAAATTTATATCCTCTTATTTCTCTCTACTCAGGTCTACCTAGACAGAGGAAGGAAAGGTAAGTAGTCTCCTTTTATTTTCTCTTCCCATATTGAGTCTAAATGCATTGGATGCTCTTCAATATTATCACCTAGGTATCTGCAATAAAGACGGTGGGAGAGAAATAACAGCTTTAGTTTGCAGTGCGACCTATGCACCAGAATGATGAAACCTGTTATTGCATGTCACGACCTCTGCAGTGCAAAAGGTAATGGAAGATAGAATGTTATTTTTAAGCCAGGCATTTATGTAGCATAATGTATTCAGCGCAAGGTTTTAGAGCATTGCGGTTGAAGGAAAGGGTTGAATAGCTGTGATTAAGTAAACACCATTTGATGTGCGACGGTTGTCAGATGCTAAGTCAGCATAAGAATAGATGAATGCTCATTTCTGCTTCAGAATGTTTTCCAGGTGTCTGAGCAACCTGCGTATGTGTTTCACTCAAAAATGAAAGTTCTGTCATCACTTACTCAGTTGCTCGAAACCTATAGGATGACTTTCTTCCATAGAACATGAACAGAGAAATTTGGTCATTATTTTCAATGCAATTGGGAGTGGAGTTCTTAATCTTCCTAAAAAGATTCAAACACACCATAAAAAATCATAAAAGTGGTTCACATTACATGTCTTCTGCCCTGTTTTCATAGACAAGGCTTAGGGCGAGATTCACTCACAGCTTGCGCCAACGCAAACCCTCTTTTGGCGTGAAAAACTACTGTAGGGACTGAAGGCACAAAATTAGCGCTGAAAATGCGTGGATTTGCTCCTGACCTTATTGCATATGCATTTTTAGGAGTTTCAGATGCAAAATTTATGGGAGGAAAGTATTTAAATGAATCACGCAATGTGATTTACTAATGGTTGAGCTAGTCAATTTACTGGTATTGCGGCATTATTTAAAAGCATGTTTTAACTCATTTACATTTATTCATTTGGCAGACGCTTTTATCCAAAGCGACTTACAAGGGGCACAATCAGGGGTTTCGTGCCTCGCTCAAGGGCACCTTAGTCATGGTATCGAAGGTGGAGAGAGAGCTGTTCATTCACAATCCGCACCTTCAGTTCCTGCCAGCATGGGAATCAAACCAGCAACCTTCAGGTTACAAGCCCGACTCTCTCACCATTAGGCCACGACTATTTTGTGATGTGGCTACAATTGTTGCTGCTAGGAGGAGACACGGCAGAGAACAGAGAGCGTGTGGTAGAAGGGAGAAAATATTTTCCACTCGTATTAATTTCTTTGGAATGCCAGAGGAAGACGTTATCCGTGTATTACATGTAACAAGTTGCACCTGTGTCGACCCGCAACTGATGAGCATCAGCGCTGCTTATTTGTGACCCAATGCTGATTTGCACTGCTCGTGGTAGATTACGTTGGTCATTATGATTTGTCTGCGTCTGTGTTCTGTAATTTGCACGCCAGCAGTAAATCACTCGCAAAACTTGCCACTCCCATCGGCACGTTTTGCCCCGTTTAGTAAATATGGCCTTTAGTCTTAAAAGACTAGACTTTAGTCTTGAAAGTCTAGTCCCAGACTAAAATGCATGTTTGAGCTGTTTTAACCAAATGCAACTTGTACTGACACATCATAATATGTCAGTGCCATTCTTTTGTCTCAAGATACACCAATAATTTTTTAATGCATGTTTATAAAAGCTACTTAAATGTCCTAATTGAAATCCTAATCCTGGCTTATTCAAAGCCCTGTCTGTGAAACCAGGCTGTGGTGTCATACAATAGCTTTGTGTCAGGAGCAGACATTTTTTATAACATTATTCACAGTCATTGAGTCAATTTTGAACTTGAGAACAGGATCAGTCCAATTTGTGAACAAAATTGACTAAACTGGTTTTGTGAGCTGGAACAGCTGAGAACTCAAAAAAACGATTCACTTGTGAATCAGACAGTTCTCTCATTGAAAAGTGAGTTAAAATTCCTTTTGCATGGAAGAGATAAACTCGTACGGGTTTGGAATGACTTGATAATTTGTGAACGATGGCAAAATGTGCAGTTTTGGGTGAACTTTCCCTTCAAAGATGAATAGACACTACTTTCATGTTTTATTTTCTTAGCAGTGATGTATTTTCAAACACATTTCCCACTAAACTTCTTGGAAAAAACAGAAAGTAAACTGATTTTAAGGAACGGAAATTCTGAATGCACCAATAAATCATTGTCTGTCAGAAGAATTGGACCGACAGATTGATCGTGACTTTTTGGACGGTGGACCATCATATCTTTCAGCCACTCAAAGGCGTCTGGCTTTGCCCAGTGTCCTCCGCGACACCATACTCAGCGTTTGAGAGCTGCAGCTGTGTAGTGCAGATAGCTTGCTGTCAAAAGCCGTTTCTCAGGCGAGAGACAATTATGTTCAATCAGAGATGATGCTTTACTGAGTGTTTTCCTCCTTCTCATGCGCCTCTGATTTGGTTTACGAGAGAATGTGACTGATGGCGATCTTCCAGAGATGTTGAGCGAGTGGGGTTTTAAAATTGCAACAGCAGCCAATTATGGAACAGACAGAGCACATGCTCATTAAATTTGCACAAGAATCTCAGCATTTCGAAGCCATTAGCTCTGAAACCTCATTCTCAATTTCAGATGTTTCTCTGGGAGAATACTGATAATAGAAGTAGTGGTGTAAAGCATTATGGAAATTCTGTGTACCAGCAGATGTGAACAGTTGAGAATGCAGTGATCATGTTGATACTCCAGCAATTGAGGCTGAAATTCAGTTTGTTTGTTTTCTATGCCGCATGGTGCCCATTGACGACACTCTGAAGTGCACTAGTTCATGACCAAATAGAACCTTTTAAAGGGAAAGTCATCCAATTTACTCGCCTTGGAATGGGAGTCGTGAATAATAGGGATGGTTGACCCAAACAGGGAAATTTTGTCATTGATTATTCACTCTGATGTTGTTCCAAACCCATAAGACGTTCGTTCATCTTCAAAACATAAATGAAGATATTTTAATGAAACCCGAGAGATTTCTGTACCTCTTTTGAAAGTTTATTCACCCAAAATTCTTGATGGTTCAAAATGACAAAAAGTTCTAATTGCTTTTAGAGATTCTTAACGATCCCATTAATGATGGAAATTCCATTGGCAAATGATCAGATTTAAGACTTTTCGTGTCTTCAGAGACAGCATAAATGCAATGCATTGAAGAACCTTAAAAACCTCGCCAATGCACAAAAAGTTCTTTAAAGTTGAAGAACGTTCTCTAGGTTGTTAAAATATTTTTGACACTAGGAATAAAATTGTTCTGTTCAACTGTCCAATTGTCCAAAAGCTGTTCAACTGTCCAATTGGAGTGTAGACAGCATCATTTATTATAATGGTTTCTATTGCCTTTTGTCGCATCACTACGCACACAACATCATGTGCACCCAGAGTTCCTGGGTCAACAAATTTTATTTTCAACATTCCTGTCCAAAAATTTTGTCCTAACCATATCCCTACCCCTAAACATAAACCTCAACACAAACCCAAAAATGTTTGTAAGCCTAAACTTGACATAAACTGTAAACTTGTCCCTTAAAACTGATTGGTGGATTGGTGTGTCGTTCCAGGATCAACAAAGATGTTGCACTTGGTGAAATCAGGTTCTACCAGGTCCGGTGTGTGAGGAAACTTTTTATATTTGTACTTATTGTTATATTTATCATTCTTGGTGTGAATGGGCCCTTACAGTTGTAAGTTGTTGGCCTATATGTTTGTTCATTCATGAACTAGTTTGACTGTGGTTATTATCTTTATATTTAAATGGTGCACACTATGCGAAGCGTTTCAAATCAGTCACTTATGCTTCCATTTCGGTTCGGATGCTGTCAGCAGCTGTAGGTAGCGAGGCAGCTCATTAGGTTTCGGATTCTGTAGAATAAAAAACCGGCAAAGAACGTCCTGTTTTGTGCAAAAACATCAGCATTTTCTAGCACAAGTTTCAAGGAAAAGTGAGGTTTTCCCTTGCTCAGCAGAGAAAAGGAGGTTTAATTTGCGCTCCAAAGTGACAGCGGCTGTAGATAAGCACTATCACACTCACCTCGCAGAGAACCGCATGTTTCAATTTTAGATTTTGATTTAATCCTAAAATCCTTGTTACAAAATCTGCATTTTTAAACTCAAGAGTAAAGCGGTGAATTTTAATTAAGATCTTCAAGCAGAGCCAGAGATGAAGATTGATGATACAATCAGTTATAGCATGTCTGTGAAGAATGAGATGTTTTTCTAGTTACTAATATGCACACAACGGTGAATTATTAAGCGTTTCTGCTCCTCGTGCATTCATAATAATGTTCCATCGCACGTTACAGTCATCCAGCCTCATTCAATGCAAATTATTATTGCTGCAATATATTAGCACAAACATCAACACATTTTTTTTGGCTTATTTATTATTTGTGACCCAGCAGAGTAGCGCGTACAATTCCACTTCCCGTTGTGAGTGGGAAGAACATCATTGATCAATAACAGACAGCCGTGTGTGTGTGTGTGTGTGTGTGTGTGTGTGTGCTCACAAAACTCACCCTACTCGATGTGAAAGCAGGAGGCGAGACCCCTCAAAGACCCATCTGTCTCTGGCTCCACTACACTGTCATCTGTATTCCTCTCTTTAAGGAATACCGTCATATGCCAGGATCAAATGGCATTCTGTCATGCATTTCTTGCTCCACCAAATCCTTGTTATTCTCCACAGCAGGATTTGTAAAAATGGGCAAAAAAGAACAGAAAAACAGTAAAGGCTACTATCAGACTCATTCTCGAATAAGCTATTAAACTGCAAATTGTCGGTTGTAAAGGTGATAATTGCATTTCACACGTTCTGTGGTTGGAACAATGCACCTATTATATTATTTTCTATTTATATTTTGGTAATTGTCTCTCGAGGAACTGTTATTTTGTTTTACTAGAATGTGTTTCTGTGTGCCAAACTCTGCAAGGATCTCATGATTTTGAACTCCCACTTCAAAGTGTGAACTTGCCGTTTTGCATAGTTTGTCTTATAAAGCACCGCGTCACTGAATCTTTTGCTGGAGCTGTAGTCTGCGTTCTTTGTACAAGTACAATCAATGCTGCGTTTCTGCTTTTACCTCACATCATTTCATGTTTTGGCTTTGATTCGAACAGAACAATGGTAAAAATAAATATATAACTGAGCCGTCTCATAACAGACAAGCGTTCAAAGCGAGATTCATCCACCCACTTGGATTATGTCGTGTTGAAACAGAAGGCTGGAGAGGGATGCTTTGTTCCTGTGTAGGGGTTTTCCTGACTCAGGTGTTAACGGATCTCGAGCAGCGGATCCCAAAGAGGGCGGACTTGAGAGTGCACGGTTGGGAGTGATTCAATTTCTCCTCTTAGTGTTGGTGGGAAAGGAAAGAGGAGAATGAGGAGATACAAAAGTGATTCTGCTCCATTTAACAAATCTAAGTTAAAACTCTAGCTTCTCACTTCAATAGGTTTGTGATTAATGAGTAGCATCTGAAACACATTTAATGAGATATAAATTATGTTGTTACCAATCCGCCAAGTGATTGCGCCTGCTAGAACCGGGAAAATCCATTAGTTAGGTAAAACACTTCAACAAACGTTCAGCTGAAAATCTAGCGGAGGCATTTCCGAGGAGAGTATTGATTGAGATGTTTTTTGTGCTCAGCAGGTTTTTGCCTTCAGAGCCGACGGTCTAGAGGTCTCTTAATATACGAGCGTGTGCCGTTTAATGAAAGCCGTGTGCGATGCCTCCCATGCTGTGATTGCTCAGCAGGTTTGATTTTTTCCACGACTCAAAGCCCTCCTAAGAGTTAATGTGCGGTCACAAATGTTCCTGGTTTGTGTTCTTCGGCCCTCCTTTTACTGCTATTCTGAGATACAGATGATTTCTGGATGACTGAATTAGATTTTCGACTGCATTTATTAAAATGGCATGTAATTTTTTTGTTTTTTTTAAAGGAGACCTATTTTGCTCCTTTTCACGTGTGTCTGTGAAGTTCCCCCACAGACATTTATTATAGCTTCACAAATTTGCTCCAATTTGGGTGTGAGCAAAAACATGCAGTTTTTGCGTGTGTCCCGTTAAATGCAAATGAGCTGCTGTTCCCGGCCCCCTTTCCAGAAGAGGGCGGAGCTTTAACAGCTCGTGTTTTTTGTTTGTTTTTTTTAAATATATTTTAAAATGTATTTCTTCTTCTTTATAATGCCAAAGCTGAATTTTATGCATCATTACTCCAGTCTTCAGTGTCACATGATTTCCTTCAGAAATCATTCTGATTTGCTGCTCATTTCTTATTATTGTCAATGTTGAAAACAGTTGTGCTGCTTAAAATAACCTGATCCATTTTCAGAATTACAAAGGAACAGCATTTATTTGAAGTAGATTTTTACTTAGATGTAAATGCAATTATATATCTTACTTATTCAATGACACAACATACAAACATAAAGCAGTTTTTCAGGGGCCTAAATGATTTTAGATTGACAACTTTGTTGATTTTTGTTCGGAACGCAACATTCTTTTCACGGCAACACTTTTTCAGGTTCAACCCTGATGAATGTTTTAGTCTAACTAACTGAATGAGACATCTCGGCTCACAAAACTGTTAAAGGTTAACTATGTTTAAACTCAACTGTCATCCTAATTCTCACACAGAGTATTCCCTGTTCTGCTATGCTGGTTCCATTAACTTTAGCTGAAGATAATCGCTTCTGCTTTCTCTTTACCCAGCTGGCCAGCTCAGATAGAAGAACTCGAGCCTCATTTGAACAGGCAGTATGCACCTACTCCATAGAGAGTGTAAACCAGAGGAGGCTGAGTTCACCCATCCAGAATAAAGCGTTATTGAGGATGAAATGGGATTTTTAATTGGCTAGGGGTTACAGTGCCGTGGAAGGGCTCCGACAGGTCCGGTCTTGTCACAATGACACTGTCCTACAGTACAATGCCGTGGCATTCGGCTGTCCCAAGCACAAATGCGTGTCTCTTCACATTACATGGAATGATGGCATTATGGGACAGTGTTTCGTGGAGCAGAATGCAGGCCTTTCATAAATTAAATACGGTACTGTATTTGCATGTCAGACAGGTTTAGATTACTAGCACAGCAATATCTCATTTGTTTTTATTAAACACTGGAGACGAGATGTTCTGGAGCGCATTATGTTCTGTCAGACTTTTTTTCTCCGCATTGCATTAACTTTGCCTTTGAATTTATGATTAATGCAGGACTCCAGGGCTCACCTCTCATGCTCCAAAGCCTGTTGTTTTTTGGAAAAATCAATATCTGAAAGGTGCAAGGTGGATTTCTCCCAGCACTTCATGCATCGCTGGCTACTCATTCAGCATGTGTATGTATTTCTAAATGTATTGCTTATCGACCAGTGTAAGAGCAGACGGAAAAGAAATGCATAGTATTCATGAGGCATCACAACATTTTATGTTCTTTTACCATAGGGATTGAATCTGCTGGAAACAGAAGGGGAACTTAACTTTAAGAGCCATTCATTTGAGAAGTTAGATGTTTTGTTTGATTCAAGTACGTCTTGTCTTTACGTATTCAAAGCAGCTATGCTTAAAGGTTTATGTGAAGGTTATTGCCAACATAAGCAGTGGACAGATGGGATCTAACCATTAATGAACCATTATACTGATTAAAGCCATTGCCAGCAGAATTATTGCTTCAATTATTGACAGCCTTTACTCTAAAAATTAATTAAAGCAGAGAGCCGGATTCCTGTCAGCCGGTCCTTAACACACTAAATACTGTCCAAATGTAATTCTGATCATATCCGTGTATATTAATTGAGATTTTGTAGGGATGTTCAGTCTGAATGGCACGTCATAGGGCATATAGGGAACAAGAGATATTTTGCTTCCCACACAGGGATGTTCATTTGGAATGACGTGAAATAACAGCTGATCATGCAGATGTGAATTTTGAGATCATAGACTAAATACAGAACTATAAATATACAATATACTGTGCCTATAGAAAGCTATCATACCCTGTAAGGGAAAAAAAAAAACTTTACTTTTTGTCACATTGCACCCAAGAAAATAAAATAATATTATAACCCTCATCATCAAAGTGAATATAACATATTCTGGAAGAGGATTATTAAAAATTGAAAAACTAGAATAAAGGGGTTGGAAAATCCTTAAGTCCCCTGATATTTAATACTTCTACTAGAATCACCTTTTGCTTTAATTCCAGCCATTAAAGGTGGAGTAAGCCAAGTTAGTCAGACCAACACCAACAACAAACCTGTAGCCAAACAACAAACTCTTGTTTGTATTTACTCTTGTGTAGTGTACGTTTATTTTGTGCTTCCTTATCGTTCGTTCATCATCTGCACTTTCTGTTTCCTAAAGCATTATTTTGTTGCTCGTCAGCTGTAACAAACAGGCATCCACTCTCACATTGCGTGTGTAACAGAGGCCAGCTAGTGAGAGTTCTGCAGGCAAACCACTGCGCACTGACGACCGCTAGAGAATGCCTTTTTTTGGCATCATTGTTAGTGCACTCAACTGCAGCAATTGGGGTCCGAGACCAACTCGGAGAAGTTAGGATTGGAGAGTGAGTTTTGGAGGCGGAGCAATGAAGAGAGGCGTGTGTTTGTTTTGGGTTGATTTCAAATAGCAACACTGTCGAACTTACGCCACCTTTAATCTTTTTGAGTACATCTGTACTAGCTTTGCACACCTAGATTGGGGAATATTTGCCCATTCTTCCTTGCAGAATTGTTCAGTCAAATTCCGTGGCGAGCGGCAATGGACTCTTCAAGCCAGGGCTCTGACTTGAAGACCACATTCACCTTCCTAAGCCATTGCGTTGTTCTTTTGCTGATATGTTTAGGATCATTGTCATGTTGGAAGGTGAATGAACTGCCCATCCTCAGTTGTCTAGCAGAGGGACGCAGGTTTTCCTCAATAATTTGGATGTGCTTGGCAGCATCCATTTTCCCTTCAATCCTGACCAATTGCTCAGTCCCTGCTGAAGAGAAACACCCCCACAACATAATGCTGCCACCACCATGTTTCACTAGGTATGGTGTGTTCTGGATAGTGCGCTGTGTTTGCTTTTCACCAAACATACATATCACGCAAGTGCACCATTTGGATATTATACACAGTTCGTATTCATATCCACTTATGACTCAGCTGTTATTTCATGATGTTGCATCTACAGATATCCGAACAGCGTGTAGGGACCCTGTGAGTTCCAACACAGCTTCTATCACTCTTTCCCTCTTTCTTGCAGATTCAATTGGAAGCACATGGTTGCAGAGAAATGAGCTTGGAGAGGTGACCCCTTTAACGACTAAAGTTTCAGAAGGGAAGAAAAAGCAGGAAAGTGGAATCCGGTTGGCATGAAGAGATAGCATGTGTGTGTGGGATTGATGTGGTAGGTGAAAATGGGACGGTGTTGGTCAGTCAAGTGGGAAAAGGCTTCAGTTTTCCATTTCATCAAGCAATAAAACCCCCAAGCCCTTGTGGCCTTTATCTGTGCTGTGATCTAAGCACATTATAAGGCTGAAACTCAATGTTGAGAAAGTAGCTGAAGGAAGTGATGATTACAACAGAAAGTCCTGGCAAAGTAATGAGAAAGTAGCACCGGATAACATCAAAACCAATTAAGTCCATCCAGGTTCAATTCAACCTTGAAAATTTTCAACCTGGTTTCATTTATCTATTTTGAATCCTGTCCAAATTTATGGATTAATCTGCTTTAAAATACTGGGGGAATTCACTGAGAATTAAAATGCAGTGTGCCCACTGATTGTTTATTTGCATGCTGTGTGCATTGTTTTAGTGCCCAACTCACTAAAGGAATTATGCAAATCTAGGCAAATATGCTCCCAAAAATGTCTTTTTTTTATTACAGAGTTGTGGAGAATGCAGCAGTCTATCACAATCTGGCATACTTTTCTGGAACTGTAGCATCACTGCACCACTGCGACCTCTTTAAAAGGCCAAAATGTGTTTGGTTTTTGAAAATATGCCTGGTTATTACACTCTTCTCCATCATTTTGATCTTTATTTGATGAATTAATTCTGCCATGAACAACATAAAATGCAAACAAACATATCTTTTTAATAAAATTCTGTTTACCTCCTGCTGTCTGTGGGCGGTAATGGCACTGCGTTTTTGTAAATAAGGCACAATCTGTAAATAATAAGATTAATTTACATAGAAAGAGGCATATTTGTGCTGTAAAGAATGACAGTGACTTGAACTGATTTTACCAGCGAAACTGGCTGGTTAAACTAGATAGCGTCTGGTTAGTGAATAAGATACAGGAATGAAATGCCATACTGTCTCATTTAATTCTGAATGCTATCTTACAAACCCAGGACTTGTGATGTTATGGCGATAACTAATGTGGATTATTTTGTCAGTTAGATGAGCTGGAGGATGAGTCAAAGTGGGCATTTGATAAAGAGATGCTCTGACAAAAAGCATGACACACATGCAGTGGATTCATACCAAGTTGTGCGCTATTTTCAGTGAATGACACCTTTAATTGATGCAGTGACTGGGGACTCATGTACCGCATAGTCAGATGGGTGTGAAAAGACTGAGGGGCAGAGAAAGAGAGAGAAGTGTTGCTGCTGTTTTCCCTAAGCATGAAAAATGAGACCGAGTCCATCTCAACCGTATTATCCCTCTCCCAAAGTGCTTCGTGGACAGCCATTCATCTTTCTGCATCTCGCCCCCTTTATTTGTCACTCCTGTCTCATCTCTACACCTCTCATCTTGCTCTTCTCTCCTCCTCCACCTGAATACAATTTGCTGAAACTTTACCAAAGCATCTCACTGCCTGTAACTCATCTTCATTGGCTCAGATCACTGACCGTCATGTCACACATCTCCATCGTCTAATGACCAACGTTACCTCCAGCTTCGTAATGGCTCTGGCAGACCTGTTACAGATGTAGTGTTTAATGACAAACAGTAATCAGGAGGGAATTGGTGACGCGTTTAATCTCTGGTTTTACAGCTTTGTCCATGGATGATTTTATCCCCTGAAGCAGATTCTTACGAGCTCACTTACTCAGCCTGACAGAAAGCGTTGTCAGAACAGCATGACAAAAAAAGCACCGCACCGGGGAAGAGGGAAAAAAAAAAAAATCACAGTTTGGCATTGTAGCTGAAAGACAAGGCAGACTTTTCTTTAACGGTAACTCGATGATTGAATAAAAATGAACATTAGAATGTGGATAAATGAAGTCTCAATTTAAACTTTCCTCGATAACTCATTAAAATGTTAGTTCTAACAAGTAAAGGCATGCAGCATAGAAATCATTAATGGAAATCATATATATATTATAAATGTATTTCATTATAAAAAAATTCAATATACTGTTTAAATTTGTTCCATTATTTATATTGCACTACCATTATACAGTGGAACAGGGATTCACTGTAGGCCTCGATGTTATTTATGCAGCTCTATTTAAGTGGTTCTCTGTGTAATTTTAAGCATATTTGTTTTTGGGTGGGCATTTGTGGATTGCTTGCGTGAGGGAGTGTATTATTGATAAGAAATGAGGAATGGAGGGTATATTGGAAAATATTCTTCCGTTATTTTGTTTCGCAGTTCTTCACCACTTTTATCTGGATTTGTGGCAGGCAAGAGCTCTGCAAGTGCCTCCTGTTCACATCCATCAAGTGGTATTTGAACAACACCCATCCGAGAGAGCAAGATTGTGTGTGTGTGAGTACACATCTGAGAAAGACATCTCACGATATTACATTCAGAGAGATGAATGTCTCCTCTTTGTTGTTTTACCAACCATGATTATTTGGTGCGCGAGACGGTGGTCTCAAAGACGATATTTGCTGATAAGTGTGCCAGAGAGAACAGCAGTCTTATTCATGATGACGTCCCATGTTAGTGTGGGAATTTTATTTTATTAATTGCATTTCATTTCATTTTTACTATTTTTTTAAAATCAATCTTCCGACAAACTTACATTTGCCATATTTCCGAAACAGATGGCTCGAGGGTTACGTTATCATATTAAGCGATTTTTAAAATCTAAAATGTGTTTTAGGCTTTTGCTCAGATCGTCTTGTTGAATTTAATTGAACATCAGTTCATTTTTTTGGTCTATGTTTGTGTCTGAATGATTTTCTCTGGTGTAAATTCACTGAAATGGTTTCTCTTACAGTCACACCTTGCCAGCTTTGCTGTAATCTTTGCTGACTTTGTGGGGAAGGCTGGCTTGAAAGCCTCCCATCTTCCCCACTGGCAGCTCCTCCATTACCAACAAAGTGCTTCATCTCTCTCCGCTGAGGCTGGGTCTACTGTGCTACTTCTGATTAATGACGGTGCCATTCCAGCTCAATTTATTACCATACATTTCACCATGCAATACAATCCAGCACATTCACCCTGTATGGAGGTATTAACATTGTGCTGTGATACTTGACACTGTAATAGTGAAAATTATAAGAACTTATTTGTCTGGCATTTGAGACAAATCCATTAGGTTGACTTGAATAATAGCTCAGCTGGAGCTAAGTTACAACCTACTGCCCCTCGGGTGCATATATGAACATATTTAATAATCAAGAGAGCATTATATAACAATAAAGTCCTTGAGGATCAGAAAATAGCTGACGGCACTGATTAGAATCGATTAAACGGTGATATATCATACCTGTGTGATATACACAATACTATGGGTGTAGAATAGAGAACCCATCTTTTATGGGAGAAAAAAAGCGAATGTTTGTCAGTGGTTTTGTGCCTCACGGGATCAGCGCTAATTGTTGGAACTCTGGATTGCTTAACAGGCAGATTGTGATGGTGTGAAAGTATGTCCTTATTAAGCTCTCCACATTCACTGCGTCTGAACAAACATGCTTGGACTTCTCACCCTCAACTATTTATTCTGTTAAAGTCAGCTTTTTTTCCGATCTTCACAGTTCGCTAGACAAGATTCATCTTGCACTTGTGGAATCTGACTAAGTCTCTGCTCCCACAGTCCTGCCTCCGCTTTCCCTCTCCAACATCCAAACACGCAGGACTGCCTCATCACCTGTTGTTCTGCTTTTACTTTCTATCTATGCTGGCATATTTGCTTATTCTCTGCCAAGAACAGCAGCACTTTTACCCATTTTTTCCATTTGTGCCCACTCAGATATGACATTTCGAATAATGTACACTTTCAATAATCTTTGCAGGAATGCATTCTTTATTAACTCAGTTAAGTCACTAAACTTGAGTAATGTAACGAAATACGCTACAAATGACTTTTTATAGCATGTATTTTGTAATCTGTAGTGAAATACATTTTAAAAGTAACCTACCCAGCCCTGCTAGTGGGTTAGCATGATCTTCACTTTAAAACACTTTACAATTAATTATAATGCATTAGTCACATTCATTATGCAACTGTATAGTCTCCTCAGCACTATAGGCATAAATACATATATTTATTTATTTATATCCAGTACTACAACAGATTTCTCTCTCTCTCTGAATTTACTGACTTCAAATGGAATACAGAAGAGTGCTTGTATTTGGGTTATATTTTTACTTTACAGTATGCTAGTTCAGATACTTGAAGGACTCGCCGTCCCAAATGATGCTCTCAGATGTTGTTTCTCTCTTCACGCTCCTGTTGGCTGCTTTTTGGCCATCCACTGTTATCGACCCATTAGACAAAGCAAAATGGAATTTCTAGCTATCTGCACCCTCTTAGTCTATTGTTTCCCTTTCAGTCACGCTAAGCTAATTCGTTTTTCAGGGGCCGTGTTCCACTCCCCTTTCACTGCTGGCTGATTGCCTTGTAGAACAGACCTGTCCATGTAACATTATCCTTGGTCTATGCTCTTTACCTCTAATTTATCTGTCTAGTAAATGCCAGGATAACCAGGGCCTCTGACATATCCACGTCCTTCTAAAATGCCATGTTCTGTTTGGATCTTTTTGCTAGCCATTGGAGCTTTTTTTAAAAATCTATGAGTTATAACAGTGTGAGCCAATATCAGTGAACAGTAGTTTATGACCATCTAATATATACTGTATAAAAAAAAGGGAAGGCACTTGTGAAAACCTCAAGCTCCAATCAGATTGACCGACAACCTTCTTGGTTTGTCTTCCCGGAAGCAAAAAAATTTCAACACTTTCAGTTTGCCGGGTATCTGCATTCGAATTTTAATATTTATATTTTTTGCTAGCAAGTTAACTAGATTCATGAGCAGAACTGTATATTCAGCTTTGCTTTCGGAGTTGTGAAATAACCAATAATACACACATACACCTACTCCTTTGTCTCTGTTTTATCAGGAACAAGAGACAAGAACAAACTAGTTTCTTTCTTGTCTTATCCAGAGTGCTTTCCCAGAGATGCTGAGGATGGCAGAGAGAATCATAAATTATATAATCAACAGATCAGAACTCTAATTTCATAAAGAATCACACATTATGGCCATTGTTGTAACAAACTTGCATTCATTCTGGCTCCATTCTTATAACTCCCTCTTTTCAAATAATTTCCATTGAATAAAATCAACCTACATTCTTCTCATTGAATATCCGGTTGCACTCTCAAATACATCAAACTGTGGAAATAAATAGGATTGAGATTCACGAGCAGAACTGTTTTCAGCTTTGTTTTCTGAGTTATGTGAAATAACCACTGCTTGTACACTTTTCTTCTGTTATCTATATAGATAATCATCATGTTTTTATCTGCATCTGTCTATGACATCAAATTAAGGGCAATTCGGGAAAATTAAAAAGTTTGCATTTGCATTGCATTTCTTTGCAACAGGTTTGCACTTAACCCCGGGTTATCGTCGTTTTAAACATTGCTTTTAACCCTTGGTAAAGGAGCATTTCACACATGTAATTTAGATGCGGCTAGAGTCATTAAGGTCACGTGCTGCGTTTGTCCAGTCACTAAAACCAACCGCGAATATTCAAATAAGTACTTTAACCCGGGGTTTAGGAATGTGGAATATGAAATGACAGGTAACCATGGGTATATTATAAGCAGGGTGAAACGTGAATAAAGATAACCCAGGATTCCTTTTACCCGGGATTTAGAATGACCCAGGATTAACTATTTCAAGTGTGAAAAGCCACACCGCCCTTAACCCCCGGGTTATCGTCGTTCTAAACACCGCTTTTAACCCCGGGTAAAGGAAAGTTTCACACTTGTTAGAAGCGGAGTTTGCACCGCTTTTTAACCGGGGTTATGAAACCCTGCTCCAGAAAAGAGTTAGCACTGCTTTTGCGGCGTTAACCCCGCATTGTGGTGCCAAACATGTACAGTGTGAAATGATGCAGTGATGTTATGACTAGATGCTTATCAACAGATTGCTTCAAATTCAAGCGCTTTAGACAGTCACAGAAACACTGTGCATTGTATATAAACACTAAATTCAGCATTTGAGAGGAAAAATGTCAAATGCTGGCAGAAAACGCAACAATTTGAGCGAAGAAGAGCTTGTTTAATTCTTACCTTTTATACTGAAATGGCCATTCAGTATTAAGTCAATAGTACAGTCAGAATGTGCAACATGTAACAACTTATGTAAACAAAATAGGCAAATAAGAACGTTAACCCAGGGTTTAGGAATGTACAATGTGAAATGTCAATTAATGAATGCCCAGGATTAATTGTTAATTAATTGAGCAGTCTAAAACGTGAAGCAAGATAACCCAGGATTCTGTTACCCAGGGTTTAGAATGACTATTTCAAGTGTGAAAAGCTCATGGATTTCAACAGCTGTATAGCATTAGCAACACTGAGCACAAGTGTGAACGCTATTCACAATACCAGTAAATATGCTAAAATTCGAGAGTGGGTAGCATAACTAAAAATAAAAATAAAAATTCAGGCTTCTGTGAAAATATTCCCTGAGCTGCATATTCAACCTTTGGCATATGGCATAAGAGCTAATTAGAACTATGCTAATGTGCTCCCTCAGGCCCAGCGACTGAAGAGGAAACCAACTATTTGCTTTGATATATCTGTCATGCTTCAGCAGACACTAACAAGGATGAATCTGAGACACTAGAGACCCTGCATAATATAGGTCTGTATTGTTCAAATTTCTTCTTTACAGGTGGTCTAATCAGTTTTATTTGTGACTTAGTGAATTATTTACATTTAACGTCTGCACATCATATGTGGGAAATACTTGTTTCCTAAGAATTTCATATTTAAGATGTTATTACCTAATTGATTTACGGTCCTTCATATGTCCTTGATTGTATTGCAAAGCTTAATTAATAATGTGTTATTTAGCTGTCACTTTTGTCTTCACTGTCTTACAGTGCACTTATTTCAAAGATAGTCTTTCTGAGGTTAAGTGCCCTATCTCAAGGATAAAATAGTGATGGATCAACTTTAATCTCAGCCATAGATGGCACTTCTGTGGACCGCCTGCAGTTTAGGCTATACTGGCTGTCTGGTGCATGTTGTGCTAAAAAAAATGTCAAGAGCCAGCTGAAATTGTTTGG
Organism: Zacco platypus; assembly: GCA_038088235.1. NCBI lineage: Eukaryota > Metazoa > Chordata > Actinopteri > Cypriniformes > Xenocyprididae > Zacco > Zacco platypus. Next base: position 27,498,558 of record CM076072.1, read on the forward strand.
CTGGCACTATGCAACATCTGGGAGTCAAGGGAAAATTACCACCTGGAAATTATATGATTACAAGCTATACAAATGTGTCATGTTAGAGGCATCAAACGCAGGCACTTAAACTAGACACTCGCAAGCAAAATTGCCTGTTCTGCTTTGTTTGTTGTAGACTGATACTTCTGTAAATTAGGATTTCAATGCTGGTTTGTTATTGTGGTTATCTTGTATTCTAGAACACGATATTTCATGTTCCTTTAACTCAAATTAAGTCATTCTTAAATGACACTTAAAACCAAAACTAACTTTGATAGTAGGCAGGGTTGGGGAGTAACAAAATAACTTGGTGAAAATACAAAATTTGAGTAATTGTATTTCATTACAGTTACATTTTAGATGTGTGGTAATCAGATTACAGTTACATCTGAAAAGTATTTTAGATTACCAAAGTGATTACTTTGAATTTTAATGTCATTTAAACATTACTGTGACGGGCAATCTGTGATTCTCCGACTCTGACCGTCTGCAAAAGCATCATAAGCTACAGTTCTGCTCATATGTTTCATAAGCCTTGGAGAATATGCAACATTTTAATAATTTTAACAAAATAAGAGGAATCATAAAAATGGTGTGTTATTTTCTTTTCATCTCACATTTCATGACTTTTTTCCTCATAATTGCGAGTTTGCACTTTTTTCTCAGATTTAAACTCACAATTACAAGTTATAAAGTCAGAATTAGTTAATAACTCGCAATTCTGACTTTTTCAGGAAAATTCCGAGTTTATATCTCACAATTCTGACTTCTTTTGTCAATATTGCGAGTTTATATCTCACAATTCTGATTTCTTTTGTCAATATTGCGAGTTTATATCTCATAGTTCGGACTTCTTTTGTCAATATTGCGAGTTTATATCTCACAATTCTGACTTCTTTTGTCAATATTGCGAGTTTATATCTCACAGTTCGGACTTCTTTTGTCAATATTGCGAGTTTATATCTCACAGTTCTGACTTCTTTTGTCAATATTGCGAGTTTATATCTCACAGTTCGGACTTCTTTTGTCAATATTGCGAGTTTATATCTCACAGTTCTGACTTCTTTTGTCAATATTGCGAGTTTATATCTCATAGTTCTGATTTCTTTTGTCAATATTGCGAGTTTATATCTCACAGTTCGGACTTCTTTTGTCAATATTGCGAGTTTATATCTCACAATTCTGATTTCTTTTGTCAATATTGCGAGTTTATATCTCATAGTTCGGACTTCCTTTGTCAATATTGCGAGTTTATATCTCACAGTTCGGACTTCTTTTGTCAATATTGCGAGTTTATATCTCACAATTCTGATTTCTTTTGTCAATATTGCGAGTTTATATCTCACAATTCTGATTTCTTTTGTCAATATTGCGAGTTTATATCTCATAGTTCGGACTTCTTTTGTCAATATTGCGAGTTTATATCTCATAGTTATCAATTCTTTTGTCAATATTGCGAGTTTATATCTCACAGTTCTGACTTCTTTTGTCAATATTGCGAGTTTATATCTCACAGTTCTGACTTCTTTTGTCAATATTGTGAGTTTATATCTCACAGTTCTGACTTCTTTTGTTAATATTGTGAGTTTATATCTCATAGTTCGGACTTCTTTTGTCAATATTGCGAGTTTATATCTCACAATTCTGATTTCTTTTGTCAATATTGTGAGTTTATATCTCATAGTTCGGACTTCTTTTGTCAATATTGCGAGTTTATATCTCACAGTTCGGACTTCTTTTGTCAATATTGCGACTTTATATCTCACAGTTCTGACTTTATAACTCCCAATTGCGACTTTATATCACGCAATTCTGAGGAAAAAAGCCAGAGTTGTGGGAGAAAAACTCACAACTCACTTTTGTTGTGTTCGTTACACGCTTATTAGCATTCCAAAGTATTTGGATTAAGTTTCAGAACTCACGAAATACGTTACAAGTTACTTTTTAAAGCATGTATTTTGTAATCTGTAGTGAAATACATTTGAAAAGTAACCTGTTAGTAGGCTATTCATGTATAACCAAACAGACCTCTACTGGGAATGATTTTCCATTAATTTTCCTGCCATTCATAATTACAAGATGTACAAACATTTTTTTTTAGAGAGATTTCACACACAACGAGCATTTTAACTTTAAATATATTCATTAGCCAATAGAATTTTTTCATGATTTTCCACTAAGGCTTTTCCAGAGCTAGAAATCGCTCATGATAACATCCTCTTTCAAGCTTTCTATGGCAGTGTAAGCCAATTTCACAAAAAGCGAGTCAATATTAGAAGCTCACCAGGAACAGGCAGGTCCGTGAAAGCGCCGTTCCGCGGTAGGTGGTGCTAAACTCATTCACATTTTGTTGGTACCTCGGTGGGTACACAGGATGATTTTAATCGCCCTGGACAGCGTCCAGCGTCACTCACAGTCTCAGCAAGTCAGCGCGCTGCGCACGAGAGCAACAACCTCATTCCTGGAACCTCGGCACCACGGGCAAGTGCGCGAGCGCTGCGCGCGGACACAATTCGCCTTTCGTTCACTGAGAGAGGAGCGCGCGAATGGTTTTCAAACTGAAATGAATCGCTAACGGACGTTGGAAAATGAAGAGGCTTTCCCGAAAGCTGACTTTAGCTCTCGCGGCGCTGTTTTGGATAGCCGCTTTACTCTATTTCATATTGCTGAATAGCCGGAAAATACTACCTGACCAAAGAAACGAGCAACCGAAAGTAAAAGAGGTGAGTGATTCACATAGGCGCAACCTCAAAGACGCTTGGTTTTTAAGATCTGTCAGCAACTCTTTAAATCCTTGTTTTTGTATTTCTGAGAGAAAATACTGTACAGGCGCGTCACTTTTATGATGTCTGAGGACAAAACTGTCCAATTTGTTGTGGTTGGGTGTGTAAAATTCTGTACTAGAGAAATTTTGCCTAGTTTTCCCTTCGGGAGACGAAATAATATGCTTTGCGATAACCTTTTCGCATTTTGTTTGTTTTATAATAGCATTTTCCTATCAGTCAGAATTATGGACGCAAGGAAACAGCTTTCATATATAAGTGCATACATGAGGGAGCAGATATTCAATCTAGATAATTGAGTGAAAAGTAAATATTTAAATAGTCTGCGAATTAAGGCTATAAATGAACCAAGACTATATTTGCACCGTGACATTTGCTCTGGAAACTGTTCAGCCACTTTCTGACTCCTCACAGGAAAGACAAACCATTAACACATCTTTATATGGTCAATTGTTTCTCATTTTCAGCAATGAGCTTCATTTCTTAAGTCTCCTATACTTTCTCTCACGGTTTGCAAATAATTGCATCTATTTTAGTCATTCTAAGGCATATATGTAAGACATTTCTTATAGTTCATATACTTTAACACTTTACTTGAAGGGGTGACGCACCTTATGTCATGAATATGAAGGATGTTTATGCATGTTTATGACAACTGACATGAAGTGTCATTATGCCATTTTTATTGCAAAGATGACATTGTTTGAGATGTCTTTGTTAGGACAACTTGACATAAACCAATACATCATAACCTGTCAGTATCTTTGTCATGACATTACCAAGGCGTCATGAATATAATATTTTCTTGACCTAAACTACTTAAAAAAGACATTATGAAATGAAAAATATTCATTCACTTTTATAAAATAATTTGGCCGAGCATTAATACTCGATGACATTTTAATGAGAAATTCAATTTGTAGCACTGTAGTTTTGGTCAAGACAAATAAGTGTTAATACTCTGTCAAATAATTTTATAATGACGAATTCAATTTAAAAATATTCATGACACAGTTATAACGGTCTCAACCATATGACAGTTTAATGCAACGTTAACCCATTAAAGTATAAAACCCAAAAGTAGTTTCTTAAGTTTAATCTGTTGTGTCATGTTTATGACAAATGTATGACAGCTTATGAGGTTTTGGCTTATGTCAAGTTGATGCATTTGCATTAAAAATGACATAATTGAGCGAATGACGCGTCATGTCAGTTGTCATAAAGCCTCCTTCAAGTAAAGTGTTACCCTAATTCAAGATTTTTCTTGAATATTTCTTATTAAGATTGATTTTGTAGGCTATTTGTGTGAGATTAAATAGTTAAGCGATTGATAGTTCTCTTGTTCTGAAGTCACCAATCAATAAATAATTCCACTATTTTGTTCAATATGTCTATCCCGACTTAGATAGAAAGTAATGGGAATAGACGGTCGAGGATATTCACGAACAGTAACATGCTCACATCTGTTGCATTAATAAAAAGGTTTAGTTTTTGCTGTAAATCTGCAGCAAAGTCTTGTACATCTTGTAAGCCAGTTTTTCATTGAAACAGCGGCTGGTATATGACAATAAAGTATCACTGAGGGTAATGGGGTATGAAACATGATATATGGTGCAATATATCACAACACTGAACAACTCTCTATAGGAACAGAAATATGAAACAGTTAGCGCGTGCTCCTTACAGCTGCATGGAGACAATTTTATGGTATAATGACTGGATTTATTTCTGAAAAAATTCTTGAACAATGATGGATTTGACTTGTTTTATTCTCAGCTTTTTATCCTTTTTTGTACATGTAAAACAAAAAGCGCAGGGTGACAGATTTCGCAAGACACTTCCCCTTTAAATACAACTAAGCGCTGGGAGAGAAATGTCTACTTTAGTATTCTGTGTTGAACAACATGTTTCCATTTGCTATTTGCCTCAATATCTATTTTCTGTAATAACCCTGACAGGGAAGGCCAAACCTGCAATAGCTGTTACTGGCGAGGAGGAATATGAAATACAGGGTTGGCGCAGCGGCTGTTGAGGTGAATGTGGTGTGTGTCACGGTGGCCAGTGTGTTCAAACCATTCATCAAATGGTGGTGACATCTCACTCAGATTCGATGGGAAGATACTCCCCCATCAGCAGAGTGATGCATTATCTTTATAATGGTAAGGGAGGACTGAGATATCACCCATGACATCTGCTATTACCATGATTCATGGCAGATATGTCGCACAATACAGATTACACAAGCAGACGGTGTTGTTGTGTGGTATATTCACGGTGGCTTCGTGTCACTGGTGTTAGACCGGACAGATGGAGTTTGATGGACTCATCATTTGCTTGCACATGAATTCTGACAGAACATGGGAATGAATCATTTTAATGCAATTCCACAGACCAGTTTTACAGTCATGCATGACTTCTGTACCTGCTGAGAGTCTGCTGAGGCTCTTGAAAAGGAGCTGGAATTCAAAAGAAGCCTTATGAGAGTTCAGATGTGTGGTTTTGTGCTTTGCAAGAGGGCAGAGGCTTTGGTGGTGTAGAATGCTCTATAAAAAGGACCCACACAACCGCACATACAGAGTACAGACGACAGGACAGGGAGGATCCAATTACCACTTCCTCAGTCTGTCCTCCTCTTCTCATTAGAAGGCTGAGCTCTGTGGGAGCTGGGGGAACACTGAGCCCCAAACGTGGCACAGCTCAAATGCCCTGATCAGTGACTGTGGAGCATCAAGGAGCTAATGATTTCAGCGGGGAGCGTGGGGGTGGGTGCACGAACGCTGCCTTTTGAAGGCGAACAAAATTGTTAAGCAGATAGGAAATTTGACACATTGATTCAGAACCTGTCGTCTTTTTTTTTTTTTCATGTGCTAATTAAATTCTGTTTCTATTACTGAGTATGCTTAATCATTAAAAGAGTTCATTTTCCAGTGAGTCATTATGCCCTATTCCTAAAGTGTCTAGAATAACAACAGTGTTACTTTTTTACTTGCGCTCACACCTTTCATTTAAACTTCAGCTCAGCCTGTAGGCTTGACATGTCGCTTCAAAGTTTCTGCCTGTTTTAGACAAACTCATAATGAATAAATTGCCTGTGGTGATTTGGGTGATAAAAACTAGGGCTGGGTTAACAATATCTATTTCTTGATTTTAATCGATTCTCATTTTGATGAACTGATATTGATTCTTAACTGGTCAGTTCACCCAAAAATGAAATTTCTGTCTTTAAGTACTCACCCTCATGTCGTTCTAAACCCATAAGACCCTCGTTCTTCTTGAAAACCCAAATTAAGATATTTTTGATGAAATCCGAGAGTTTTTTTTTTTAAAGCAACCAATGTTGGGGAAAGTTACTTTTAAAAGTAATCCATCACAATATTGCGCTACTCCCTAAAAAAGTAACTAAGTTACTTTTTATGAAAAGTAATGCGTTACATTACTTTTGCGTTGCTTTTTCCTGATCTGGGTTGGGCTTGCTTGTTTGTTTTTAATAACAAAAAAAGTTCTATTTTTAGGCCCTTTCACACCAAAAGTGAAATGAATAAGCCTCAGGCTGTAGGAAATCCACATTTATGCCTGTACAGTAGTGGGCGCAGCTCAAACAAACCTTTCAGCTGTGCTGCCTTTCTGGATTAAGTTCAACAGTTTCATTTCTAAATCTAATCTAAAGTAATTTTTGCTTATTAGTGAGGTTGAATTAGATCATTGAAGGTCAGCAGCAAAGACATTGGTGAATAAACTGAGATTAAATACATAAAGTATATTTGTTTAATTTAATTTAGTTAATTGTTACATTTTTGCATAAAATTCTGAGTTGAATTTCACTGTTTTTGATTCATTTTTAGGAATACTGAATGTTTTCGTGCAAGTGAGATGATTAAATGCATGTTCACATTTAGTATACGAACCACAATAACCATCATGTTCACACAGCGCACACAACACCTCTGCACTTTATTTCTCTCAACATGGGGACAAGAGTGCTGTCCATCAATAAATGTGAAAAAGTAACTTAGATATTTTGTTGTAAATTGAAAAAGTAATGCATTACTTTACTACTTAGTTGAAAAAGTAATCTGATTACATAACTCAAGTTACTTGCTATGCATTACGCACAACACTGAAAGCAACGAAATTACCATATTCAAGGTCCAGAAAAGTAGTCAAGACATCGTTAAAATAGTCAACTTAGCTACAATAGTTTAACCTTAATGTTATGAAGTGCGCAAAAACAAAACAACTTTATTTAACAATTTCCTAATGAATATGTCACATTGCAAATGAGAATATTTACATATTATTTATATTATCAGAATATATGTCTCTGCATTTCAATATCAACCTGACTTTAAAACAAACAGAAAGCATCAGTTTTGAAAAAAATCACCATTATTATCTGATAACAATATGAATGGGAATCTGAATTGGCGAGCTGAATTAAAAGCCCAGCCATTATCATGCTAAGCAGTCTAAAGAAACAGACATGTGCAATTACCCACCTCTATTACTGGCTGAAAAGATGCTGTTGTGGCTGTTGTAAAGCAGCGGGCCATGACATTCCAACTACACACGCAATACTGTGAAAAGGCGTGTGAGCTCACTGCTGAATTCTTAACTCTGTGTTTACAATGCCCTGCAGTCCACTTAGTCCAGGAATAAAATTTAATAGCTCAATATTAATGTTGTTTTATTGCAAAAAAGTGTTGAGAACTTGTTTGAGCTTGATGGCTTTCAGGTATTTTATTTTTTCAGTAATTTTTACATTACAGATGACTTTTTCTAATTATATTTGTTTTATTCTTTACATACTGTACACAAGCTTCACCAAGGCTTATATTTTGAGAAAATCCATGCTTTAAAAAAAATAATTCTCTGTACCCCCCCTTAGTCCTAATTAGCAATACCTCTGAAACTGCACCTGTCAAGAGCATGGGTTATTGATTGATGATGTGTGTTTTCATAGTAACAACCCTCTCTATTGTTTCAAGCAGAATCTCTACACAAATACGAATGCTAGTAGCAATTATTTCCATGGAGGGCAGTAGCTGCATTTGGAAACGCAGGAGAGAAGGAAGCATCATCATCAGTCAGCATTCATACAGGCGTCTGGGGAGAAACTAGCAACCTGCTGGCATGGGTAATCACCAGCCCCAACCATAACCAACAGCCTCCAGCCCCCTTAATGGTCTAACATCAGCAAAAAAGCTAAAGGAAATAATAAGTGGGAAAACATGGAAACTCTCAAGCTGCTGTCGGTGCAGAATGTGGAAGTTTATTAAATTATGATTGATATGGCCTTATGGATTCCAAGACGTAGCGTGTTCAACCCTCGAAATTTGTGACTACAGCTTGCCATGTGCTTTATATTTCGAGGGGTTTGGTGTGATGGTGCTGCAGAACGCTGAAATATTAATGACTTTCTTATGATAATTGGGAATATTGCCTACAGTCGTCAGCCACTTTATTTACTTTCCCTACTCTTTTAAATAGTTTACTGAACATTACTTTTCACAGAATGAATACGCTCATTTCAGATTTTAGGATTTTGCATTGGATTTTTAATTATTTATTGCCGATTTTAGATTTGAAATTCAAAGATGCTTTTTGTTCGGTCAGCCCTGTATGGTTTACTACAACTCAAGTGTCTTTAACTTCCGGTATTTCTGTGGAACAAGACAACAGACAGTGAAAAATGGATAGACTATGTAATTACAATAAATTTGACTGCTGTGTTTCCATTATGTTGTAGATTTCAGATGCTGAGTGGGATGACCTGCTGGAAGAGTTTGAAGAGAAAAGCTACCTCAATGCTCACAAATGGAAGCCAGGCCTGGACCCCTACAGTCTGTATGCCTTCAATCAAAGAGAGAGTGAGAGAATCCCCAGCAACAGAGCACTTAGAGACACCCGACATTACAGGTAAGCCACGTGTGTATGTGTGTGTGTGTGTGTGTGTGTGTGATCTATATATAATATCCACACGGTTCATAATAAATTAATGAAGGTGCATCTGTGAGTTCTTGAAAACTTTTGAAATGGATGAAAGGTGTACTGAGATAAAAAAATAAAGAGTAAGGATTTTTTACGGGTGGTTCATGGCTGGGTAGTAAGCAGTTCTCAGGTTCTTTGAGATCATTATGCTATATTAGATGCATTTACACTACAGTTCAAAAGTTTGGGGTCGGTACGATTTTGAATGTTTTTGAAAGAAGTCTCTTTTTAATTATAGTAATTATATAATCAAAATTATAGTAAAACAGTAATATTGTGAAATATTATTACAGTTTAAAATAACTGTTAATGTATTGTAAAATAGGCCTATATTTTATTCCTGTGAAGGAAAAACGGAATTTTACTCCAGTCTTTAGTGTCACATGACCCTTCGGATATCATTCTAATATGCTGATTCGGTTCTCAAGAAACGTTTCTTATTATTATCAGTGTTGAAAACAGTTGTGCTACATTAATTTTGCATTGCTGTTCCATCATCCTATGGTTCTAATTCAGTGACTGCACAGACAAAACTCAATTTGTCTCAAAAACATTTTTCTTCCATTTGCAATGCCCCACAAATGTATAATATGAACTGAAAAGCGATGCTTCTGTGCTGTTTCAGGTATTCAGCAGATACAATTAATTTGATTGTTAACATGCTTTCACTTGCCCTGGTAACTGTATATGAGCTTTTTAATGAGACAGCTGTCTGTGATATTTGGCAGCTCTTGATGGCAACATGACCTCATGGTATTTGTAGCTCATGAAATGAGACCGCTCTTGGACACAGTACATTTTCACCCTCTGCAGCGCTGTGGGAGGTCACTCACTCATTAGTGCGTGTCACTTCAGTCAGGCAGAATGCCATATTTAATTTTTCAGCTATTTCTGGATTCTTATCGTGTTTACCCTGTTTACACCTGGTATTAACATCCTTCTCGGGTAATCGGATCGCAAGCGATCAGCTGACAGATGTTTGCACCTTGTTACCACTTGTGTGATCCTATTCATTGAGGGGAAAGTGTCATGTTGAAAAAAGCCAACACTGTGTTGCTTCCAAATATACTTGAATCTTTAAGCTCAATGCAAATGTTCCAAGGATGTGCATGTATAGTATTGGCTTTTTATTTTCTTTTAAAGCTACACTTAACCAACTAGTTTAAAACTCTTTGTTTCATTGCAGTGGATGATTGATAGATGTCTTTCACTGTTGTCCCAGCCACATCAGGACACATAATCATTTACACTACAGTCGTGATATGGTCACACTACTTCTAAATGTGCATGAGTGATCAGCGCTGGTTCACATGCGATCATATGTTAAATCCAGGTCTAAACAGGGTAAAAGTCTTGTGTAAACAAGAATCTTTTATTTGCATTCCTTGAATAAACAAGAACTTTGATCGTAACATTCTCAACATCATGGCTTGGGTTCAGAATATTGGAAAATAAGGAGTCGTTTATTTTTATATAAAGTTTTTGTTCAAGTAACTAGCTTAAACCCAGATTAAATCTGTAGATGTTTTTTGCCTCTCTGCAAAATAAGTGAATTAATTTTGTTGTTTATTTATGTATTAGCAGACTAGGCTTACAGTTAAGTTATAGCTTGCCACAGTAACAAATAACTAAAACAACTTCATTGGGGTTTGAAATACATCATACACAGAGTTTTCTGAGAATTGCAGATATATTTCATTATTTGGGCCACAGACCCACTGTTTTGTCAACAGAGAAAATTATTGATGAATGTGCCTTGTCAACTAAAAGCTAACCATGCAGGTATATGTCATGTTTATGAGAAATCATCTAGAGAGCTGTTGGGGCCTCTATAGCGGTGCAGTATAATTCTCTATAAAATAATTCATGCAGGGGCTCGGAGACAGTAGAGAGAATCTCCGATAAAAGGTGAGGAGGCGGCTCATTATGCAGACCCTGTGCTCTAATGCTATACTCTCTCTCTCTTTTCCAGTGTCGACTGTTTTCTATGTAGCCCTCGTTTCTTCCTTCCTCTTACATGACTCAAATGCCTTTGTAATTACAGTAGGAACACCACACTCATTGTTCATGCCGTTGTTGACCAGTAGCACAATATTGAAATTTCCAGGGAAATGTAATCAAAGTGCCAACGCTACCTCTTAATTAACTTAAGCTGAAATTGGACTAACAAAGGATAATTCTACCATTCCAGCTGGAGCCAATGTTTGATTGTGGCTTTAGACGTCAGTATAGATGCAAGGTTTTGTGTTGTGTTGACTATATTTAGTCAATAAATATAACCTTGCTGGATTTATATGTTGTCTTTTAACAAGCTTCTGTTGAATCTTGGTGTGTTTTCTCATAATGCATGATCAGATTAGAGTACATTAAGCAACCTATACATGGGTCATGCATCCACACTGGACATTTGCTCTCAGTTTACACATTCCTTTAGGTGTCTTCTGGCAAGCTTAGTCCCTGAACTGGCAGAGCATTCAATCAAATGCAGAAGGAAACTTTGACAGCCATCTGTGGCAAGACCCTGGTCCTTTCACTTAGCCTGGTGCCTGAACCTCATTTTGCTTCAGAGAAAAGAGCCACCACCAGAGGAAATTACCATGAACCTCAATTCAGAAGGACTTCCATTCCTCAAGGGCTAATAACAGATAAGCTCAGGCGCCAGGAGCTTTGCAAATGTTGTTCATTAAAGCTGCCATTTATTCAATTCAAAAAGAGGCTTCCGAGTCACCGTGATGAAACACCAGGGAGGGGGTGGAATATAACCATGGCAAAGATGGCCTGTAGTTTTGTAGATTTTAATATGACTAAAACACTGCAGTCTGACATGATGAATTTCATTGAAACATTCTGTAAAGGACACTTACGTTTTTACTGTCTACTTTGTCCCTTCTTCCAGAAAGCACGATATTATGAGGATTTCCAATTTTAAATTGTTACAGTTCATACAACTTTCGGACCTTGAATCCTCAAATGATTGGTCAAATAGAATGCTGATAACAGTCCAAAAGCACTGGAACTTAAGCCTTGTTCAGACCGTCTGTCTAAATCCGATTTTTGTGCATATCCGATTGGAATCCGGATCATATTTAGCAAGTGTGAACAGCAAAAAGTCAGATTTTTACAAATCCGTTTCAAGCTACATTCATATGTGGTTTGAAATCCTATTCAAATTTCATTTCTGGGAATTTGTTTCAGTCTGACTGCCCTGATCGGATTTCATGAAGATTTTCCGCCTACAATGTGCACTTTCTCACGCCACGTTAAATGTAAACACATCAGACGCTGTTGCGGAAACAAGGTTGCATTGTATTATTGTCAGTGTGCAGGTCATGCAGAAAATTATAATATAATGGAGACATCTCTGTGGTCCAGTGATGAGATGTCTTCACTTCTTTCTCTGTGCAGCAGAGATGGCAGCATGGAATAAAGCCGCTCATGCCAGCCTCCTTTTCTGTCGCTGTTACCTTAGTATTCCAGCTACTGCAGCTACACATTGTCATAATCCAAGACAACATTCAACCTTCCATATTGTTTTTGGTGTTCTCCTACCGACGTAACATCATTGCCATAGAAACCAATACAGATATTCCCGAAAATGAAAGAGTGGCTCCTTAATGTGTCGCTGTAGCTCCTCGTGAACCGATCATCTCTTCATACCAGTTCATTTATAGCATTAAAATAAACATGAATGAACATCAGAAGGAATGTTGTTTCAACCGCGGAAAGACGTGAGTACGCACAATATTTCAAGTTAACCAACGTTAATCTACTCCCTGACGGCTTTGTCGGATAAGATGGCGGATTCTGCGTTATCATTGGTTCGATCGCCTGTCAATTGCGATACACAGTGTGGACAGTCAATCACTTAGATCAGATTCCAGTCGGATACACAAATAATCAGATTTGGATTGACTGTGAACAAGGCTTTATTGATTTTTCAGTGATTCTTTCTGCCGATTACATGCTGGTCTTTATAAGTGAGTAATTGAATCATAAATTCAGAGCCAAGTGACTGTCTTTAAGAGTTATTGAATCATTTATTTATCTGATTCATTCAAACTCATTCAAGTGAGGGAGATGAATACATTTGAATATGTGAATGTCTACATTTTGTCAAATATAATTTAGACAAAAATGGTTAATAAAGCACTTCTAATTCAATTATTACACCATAAGTGCGTCCCAGTGGGAAAAAATAAATAATACATATTTTATGATATGACCCATTTACACTTCAGATTTGGTCTATGGTCATTCTAATGGTTATTCTTAGATGTCCCCATTTGTTGTTTGAAATCTACCTTCACTTCTTGATGAATGCAGTCAGGGACCGGACTCTTTTATAGCCATTTATGAGTGAAATGTTACTGTAATTCAGTTTTATTGTGAGTTATGGCTGCTGTATAATGACTTTCAAATAGCCTACATGGGAATGGTGAAACTATGAATTTGTAAATCAATACAGTGTTAGCAACTGCAATCGATAGATCTCTGCAATGATAGGTGTTGGGTGCTGCCCCTTTAAGGACGCTGATTCTAAGATCATGGGATCAAGTAAAAAAAAATGAGAGAACTCACTGATACAAAGTTGTCGAAGTTTGAGCAATATTTCTATTTCTAAGTTGAATTTGTTGACTTGGACTGAACATTCCCAGCGTGGTGAGTGAGGGTTTGTGTTGTTTAAAGAGTTTAGTTTCTATTATGTTTGATATGTGAATCGCTGTTTGTAATTAGCGCCGTAGCGCCTAATCGGCTAATTTGTATATTGTGTTTATGTTGTTTTCGGAACACTTGCGCAATATAGGTTGTATTTTCGAATCTATAAACTAAGTTTAGTGAGCGATTATGACACAGTAACTGTTTTGAGGTTGTGTCGTTGATTATATTACATACATATTGTGCTTAATGCTAACATAGTATCTTCACAGAGAAATGCGATATATTTTTGATTTGTCTAGCATGTAATTTAAAGTTTGCCGTCTGAGGCTGATGTTGAAATGTCTGTGGAGGTTATATGGTGATGTAAAGTACTGAATTTAATTGTAAATTGTTTTCTTTGTTTTCAGTTTGACCGCACACCGCACACACATATGCACACGCGCCCTACATGCGCATGTGAGGTGCACAAATACTAAATAAAAGGAAAAGAAACTGTAAACTACAACTACAACAACCAAGTGTGCACGTTTGTGAGTTCTGCACGAGAGGAACAAAGTCAAAGTCAAAAAAAAATCCAAGTTAATGTTATCGTTTTATGGGTAACATTAAAGTCAAACACGAGGAATTATGAAGATTAATGACGACATGGACGAAGATTCAGAAATAAGTACCACTCATGAGCAACAACAACAAATGGGTCTCAAGCGTCAACGTGGAGTTGCTAAGGCTGCTGTGACACGCCTGATGACACAGATTACAACCGCTATGAACTGTAATCAGCCCAAAGAAGTGGAGATGAAACTTGCTGCTTTGGATGAGGCTGTTATGCGGTTTCATGGGATTCATGACACATATCATAAAACATTAGAAGATGATGATGACCTTGATGCTTCTAAGGGCTACTTAACATCTGTCATGCGTGATGTACAAGACTTGCAGCACACAGTCTTGAGCTGGCTGGAGGACTTTAAGCTATCAATGGAGGATCCCAATATAGAATCTTCAGATGCATTTAATTTCCAAGAGGAAGAATCAGTGCTTGATGAAGCTGTTAACCCTCCTGTTTTTTCTGTAGAACCACTATCTACCCAGCTTCAAGAGCTACAAAATCTAAGACTCAAAGAAAAGAAAGAGTTTTCCATGCTCATTGCTCAACAGGAAGAACGTCTGCGTGCAGAGTTCAAATTACAACTTCAGCATGCCGAACTTGAAAAGGATGGTCTGAAAAGCACACTGAAACTCAAAGATGCTGAAATGGAAGAAAATCGTCGAAAAGCCGAGTTAACGACAATAAATAAAGACTTCTCAACTCCTGTCTCAGGTAACCCATCCCTTAACTTTCGTACATCATTCTCAACAGCAAATGAGAATTCTTTATGCCAACTACTTGAGTTGTCAAGGCAACAATATCAGTCACACATCGATTCCATGCACTTACCACCTGTTGACATAATCAAGTTTGATGGAGAACCCTTAAAGTACTGGCAGTTCATGAGATTGTTCTCGTCTGTGATTGATAAAGAGACAGTGCCAGATCAAGAGAAACTTACACGACTGCATCAGTACACTGTCGGTCAAGCTAGAGAAGCTATCTCACATTGCTTGTACAACCCCAACTCTAGCCTGGGCTATACGGAAGCCATGGCTATTCTAAAGAGACGTTTTGGCAATCCATACGCAATATCACAAGCATGGGTTGACAAGGTGCTTAATTACAAAGACATTAAAGACAACAAGCAGTTGCAAAGCTTCTCAGACATTCTGCGCAGCTGCCGAGACACTTTAAAGGCAATGAAGTGTGAGGAAGAATTAAATGGCGGACGCACTTTGCTACAAATTGTAGAAAAGCTACCTGAAGACATCAAGAAAAGATGGCTCACAATAAATTACGAAATCATCAAGTCTGGTCGTTTGCCAAAGTTAGATGACATAGTCAGTCTTGTTGAATCAGAAGCTGCTAAGAGGGCAGATCCTATCTTCGGGAATCTTCTTAGCGCTGCCAGTCGAAACTCTCCAGCAAGTTTTAAAGCAAGTGCTAAGTCAAGTTTCAATAAGAAAAGGCAGACATTTGCAACAGTGGCAGTTACTAATGAATCCACTACATTGTCCACACCAAAGACAACATCAAAGTTTAAGTGTCCCAAGTGCGCTGATGGACACTTTCTGAACCAATGTCAAGCTTTTAGAGCTCTGTCTGTTCAAGAGCGTTTAATCTTTGTTCAACAAAAGCAACTCTGTCTGAACTGTTTCATGAAAGGTCATCGCAGTGCAGTCTGTACTCGCAGCTGGGTATGCAAGGTTCCTGGATGTGGAAAGAAACACAACAGTTGGCTGCACTCTGCTATCGTAACTTCTAACAATGACAAAAGCCAATCTACTAATCAAGCTACCGAAGATGAGCCAGTTGCTGACCCACCACAAGCCATTCAAGCGCATGCCACCAGAAAATATATTGACGCCAATCAAAGGAAGATTGCACTTCCTATTCTACCAGTGGTGGTTTCGGACAGACACAACCGATTCTCTATGAATGTTTTTGCTTTGCTTGACAGTGGCTCCAATGGGACTTTTGTTTCTAAGAAGCTAGTTCATGCTCTTAAGTTAGAGTCACGTAAAATGAACATTAGACTGAACACCATGGAGACAAAAAACCTCAACGTAGTCACCCTAGCAGTGGATCTACGAGTTGAAGATGCACAACAAAAGAACTCGTACATGATGAAAGGAGTGCTCTGTCGAGATCATCTGAACATAAGTCTAGACAACCTGGTCACACAGCAAGAGGTGTTTCAGTGGCCACATCTGAAAGAAATTGCTGATGAAATCAGTTTACATGATGTTGATCTAGCTGATGAAGTTCACCTGCTGATAGGTTTAGACCAACCAGATATACTTGCGCCTCGTGAGACACGCTGTGGTGAGTCAGGCGAGCCCTATGCAATTCTGACTGGCCTGGGGTGGACACTCCACGGACCAGTGGCTGATGGTTCAACATCTATCTCTGCCAATTTTATTCAAACTGACCACTCTTTACAACAAGCCGTTGAAAGATTTTGGAAACTGGATGATCCAGTGCATGTGAACAATGACTCATTGTCAGTAGTTGACGAGCAAGTTGCGGGTCTATGGAACAAGCATTCGGTCAAAGAAGATGGTCACTACACACTACCAATACCCTTCAAAGAACATCCACCACGACTGCCTAATAATTACACAATGGCTAAACATCGATTAGATCTTCTAGGAAAAAGGCTAAAGAAGGACCCAACTTTACGTCAGAAGTATACTGAAGGTATCAAAGACTCTTTGCTGAAGGGATATGCAGAAGAGGTCGTTGACATTACCAGACAGGATGGTTGCGTGTGGTACCTGCCACATCATCCAGTGCTACATCCACGCAAACCAGAAAAGGTTCGTATTGTCTTCGATTGTGCAGCACGGTGCCAAGGTACCTCGTTGAATGATCATGTTCACCAAGGCCCAGACCTTACCAATAAGCTGCTTGGAGTTCTTCTCAAGTTTAGGCAAGAACCCATTGCTCTGAATTCGGACATTGAGAGCATGTTTTATCAAGTCCGAGTGCCACCTGATGAAAGAGATGTGCTTCGCTTCCTATGGTGGGAAGATAACGACCCTGACAAACCACCTAAGCATTATCGTATGACTGCTCACATCTTTGGAGGTGTCTGGAGTCCTAGTGCAGCAAATTTCGCCTTGCAACGAGTGGCGGAAGACAACCGTGGAAACTTCTCAAATCTCACTGTGGAAACGGTGAAGCGAAATTTCTATGTTGACGATTGTCTTAAGTCAGTATCAACAGAGGAGCTGGCCATTAAACTTGCTTCCGAACTCAGGGAGCTGCTTACATGTGGAGGCTTTAGATTAACCAAGTGGCTAAGCAATTCTAAGGAAGTGATGAAATCAATACCAGCTGATGACTGGGCAAAATCATTACTTGAGGTAAACCTTGATCAAGAAGATTTGCCATTTGAACGAACACTGGGCGTCCTTTGGAATGTGGAAAGAGATTGTTTCACATTTGATGTCAAGGCAGTGGACAAACCTGCAACAAAGAGAGGAGTATTGAGTACTACAAGTTCAATCTATGATCCTTTAGGATTTGCGAGCCCTTTCGTGCTCAAAGCAAAAGCGCTCTTTCAAGAATTGTGCCGCATGAAAGTCGACTGGGATGAGGAGTTACCGGTGGATATAGCAGCACAATGGCGCAGATGGTTAAACGACTTGCCTCTGTTGTCAGCACTGACAATTCCGAGATGTCTTAAACCAAAATCCCCTAGTTCCTCATTATCGACCCAGCTCCATCACTTTTCTGATGCTTCAGAACTGGCTTATGGTGCTGTTTCATACATCAGGATTGGTGACACTTGCAGGCTGGTGATGTCAAAGGCCAGACTCGCACCAATCAAGCCAGTTAGTATACCACGACTGGAGCTACTAGCAGCGGTAGTTGCCACAGAGCTGGATCAGCTTATAAAGAGGCACTTGGAGATTCCAATTGAAAAGACTTTCTTTTGGACGGATAGTACTATTGTACTTCAATACATCAACAACGAGCATTGTCGTTTCCAGACGTTTGTAGCTAACCGTATCTCAAAAATACATGAGCGTTCAGAGCCATGCCAGTGGAGGCATATTGATTCTGCTTCTAACCCTGCGGATGAAGTCTCTCGAGGAATGAATATGGGAGAGATTTTGTCTAGTGAACAATGGGTATCCGGTCCGCACTTTCTTCGACTTGAAGAGGAATATTGGCCTGCTCAACCTGTCATAAAGGATTTGCCTGAGGAAGCGGAGATCAAAAGAGCCAAAGAAGTCTATGCAGCAAGTATAAAACCGAACCACGTGATGAAAAATGCGGTGGACAGACTACTGGAGCGATACTCCAGTTGGCATCGATTGAAGAGAGCTACTGCTATCCTGTTGCGTGTCAAGGATTTGTTACGCAAGAAATCAAGTGTTAATCTTTCTGACCCAATCACTGTTGGTGAACTCCAACAAGGAGAGTTAGCCATTCTCAACTACATACAAACTGCATCCTTTGGATCTTTTCAAGCCAAAACTAACTCTCTTCTCAAGCTTAAACCCTTTGAGGATGATAAGGACCGACTCCTTCGTGTGGGAGGCAGACTAACAAATGCTCCAATTCCCTACGAGGCAAAACATCCAGTGATCCTTCCTAACAATCATCACGTCACCGAGTTGATTATCAGACATTACCATCTTCGCTTGGGTCATGCAGGTCCAGAGCGAGTACTAGCAGAAATCCGTCAACGTTTCTGGATACTAAAGGGACGTGCCATCATTAACCGAACTCTCAAGTCATGTCTACAGTGTCGCAAGTTAAGAGCTAAGCCACAAATCCAGCAAATGGCAGACTTACCTGACTCTAGAGTGACACCAGGTGAGCCTCCATTCACTCATGTGGGCATAGATTACTTCGGGCCATTCTTGGTTAAGAAGGCACGCAGTGAGCTAAAGAGGTATGGATGTTTGTTTACATGTCTCACTACGAGAGCTATCCACTTGGAAGTTGCGCACACTCTCGATACAGACTCCTTCATCAACGCCTTACAGCGATTTATCGCTAGGAGAGGCCCACCTACAGAAATACGATCAGATAACGGGACTAATTTCGTTGGTGGTTTGCGAGAGTTGCGGAAAGCCATCAGTGAATGGAATCAACAAAGGATTTCTGATTACATGCTACAGAACAGTGTAAAATGGATCTTTAACCCACCTGCCGCTTCCCACATGGGTGGTGTTTGGGAGCGACAAATTCGCACCGTTCGTTCCATTCTGAACACTGTCCTATCGCAGCAGGCGCCAGACGACGAGGGTTTGACAACACTGTTTTGCTGCGTGGAGTCTATTGTCAATGGTAGACCAATCACTAAACTTTCAGACGACCCATCAGATCCTTTACCACTCACACCAAATCATCTGTTGTTACTCCGGTCTGGTCCAACTCTACCTCCGGGAGCCTTCGTAAAGCAAGATCTGTATCGACGCAGATGGCGCCAGGTGCAATATCTCGCAGATGTCTTCTGGTGCAGATGGACCAAGGAGTATTTGCCTGCATTGCAACAACGTCAAAAATGGCTACAACCAAAGCGAAATCTTCAAGTAGGAGATCTTGTGCTTATTCTGCATGAGAACACACCACGCAATAATTGGCCACTAGGTTTGATTACTAAAGTTTATCCAGGTGCAGATGGACTTGTGCGTACAGTGGAAGTGAAAACGCAGACAGGAGTCTTCAACCGTCCTGCAGACAAGATCTGCATCCTGGAAGCCAGTTTTCTTAGTTGACTTTGTTTTAGTTGATTAGCTTAATTGTGTCATCACCCTTCCTTTGTTTGAATGACCTGTTTGGGTCATTGGGGCCGGGATGTTGGGTGCTGCCCCTTTAAGGACGCTGATTCTAAGATCATGGGATCAAGTAAAAAAAAATGAGAGAACTCACTGATACAAAGTTGTCGAAGTTTGAGCAATATTTCTATTTCTAAGTTGAATTTGTTGACTTGGACTGAACATTCCCAGCGTGGTGAGTGAGGGTTTGTGTTGTTTAAAGAGTTTAGTTTCTATTATGTTTGATATGTGAATCGCTGTTTGTAATTAGCGCCGTAGCGCCTAATCGGCTAATTTGTATATTGTGTTTATGTTGTTTTCGGAACACTTGCGCAATATAGGTTGTATTTTCGAATCTATAAACTAAGTTTAGTGAGCGATTATGACACAGTAACTGTTTTGAGGTTGTGTCGTTGATTATATTACATACATATTGTGCTTAATGCTAACATAGTATCTTCACAGAGAAATGCGATATATTTTTGATTTGTCTAGCATGTAATTTAAAGTTTGCCGTCTGAGGCTGATGTTGAAATGTCTGTGGAGGTTATATGGTGATGTAAAGTACTGAATTTAATTGTAAATTGTTTTCTTTGTTTTCAGTTTGACCGCACACCGCACACACATATGCACACGCGCCCTACATGCGCATGTGAGGTGCACAAATACTAAATAAAAGGAAAAGAAACTGTAAACTACAACTACAACAACCAAGTGTGCACGTTTGTGAGTTCTGCACGAGAGGAACAAAGTCAAAGTCAAAAAAAAATCCAAGTTAATGTTATCGTTTTATGGGTAACAATAGGAAACCATTATGCTGAGCACCCCAGACATTTTTAACATCGCAAGAATACTGTCATGAAAAAGTAAATAGAAGCAATTTACTCAGGTGTATGTCATATGACATATGTCACATATGTGTGTAAAAATTTACTCACACTTGACAGGACAATGAAATTCATGTATTTCCTAACTGATGAATAATGAAATGAAACAGCTGCAGTGTTTATTTTCTGCCTTCCTGAAACATAATTGACAATATTTCTTTGATGCTTCTATGACTTACGTTTTAGGCTTCATATTAGAGAAGTGTAATTTTTTCCCCTCTAATTAGTGTCAACCACTCTGTATCTGCTCCCACTGCTCAGTAATGATGGGCATGTGCATATGGCAGGCCTAAGAGGAAATGCCTCAGATCATCAGCAGTAGCCAATCAGATGTCAAGGACAGTGTCCTCGCACCAGCATCCTTCCAAATCAAGCACAGGCTCTTTAAAAACTGATGATCTCATGCTTGTTACTTGAAGATCCATGATACAGTATCTCCGGTTCTCCCTCCTGCTTCCTGTTAGAGCTCCACTGCCTTGTTAAAAAAATATACAGAATTGCTTCTTTTTGGAGGTCTTTGGATATTTTGGGACTGTTTATTTCTCATTGTAGCTCAAGCTTAATGAAAGGCATATTGCCTCCTGGGCCGTTCTGGCTTGCCAAGGTTGGAGCAGTGTCACTCGGTTCCCTAGAGCTCTTAGACATCGTATTGTGTGTATAACAAAAGGACCTGAAGGACGTTTGCATCTCCGCAGAGCATCTGAGACATGAATACATATTTTCGTGATAAACTTCCTCGTCGGTTCCTATCATTGTTCTTCGTATATCAAACAATAAAACATATGCAAAGCATGCAGAGCAATTACTCACTAGAGCAGCTTATTTAATTAGCTTTTCCTGCCTTTTCCTATTTGTCATGTGCACTATTTTCATTGGTGTGGCCATATGTTGTGAATTTGTCCAGCAGTAACAATCTTAAGGAAAGCGAGTTGGATACATCATAATGAGAAACGCTAAGACCAAATTCCCCGTTCCCAATTTTCTCAGGGACGCATCCATCATTTTGGCGAAATATCAAGTACACAGCAATATGCTTCCCCTCTCCCAGATGTTGTTTTCTGACAGAAACCCTAATGATGCTCTGTGTTTTGCTGTTTTAAGCATCCCCCTATCTCAAAAGACCTTGGGCTATAGCTGCATTGAGCGATGGATCCCGCTCCCAGGCTGGCTTCAAACAGCATATAAAGCTGCGAATGCAGCCCTTAGCCCCTTAGCTCATAAAGTGTGTTTAAGGCTGATCTAACTGTATTCATGAATGAATAAGCAAAAGCAGGATATATATGTACTTCATTCCTAAGCAAATTTATCATGACTGTTTAACCCCCAAACGTTTTGACATTAAACATAAATTCATCTGCAGTTTACAGTATGTGTTGCTCCAACAGAACACTGATACTCTGATTTAACCATTTTAAAGGCCATGGCTTGTCTAATGAATGGTGAAATCTATGTCGCGTTATTTCACAGTTTGACTCAATATTTAAATGATCGCATTGGACTGGGAAAAAAAAGGAAAATTACACTTTGCTAATGCAATAAACAGTCAATTTCAGTCACTTTCAGTAACAGGCTTTCCAGACGGATTGGCTCTGTTCCAAAACCAAGAGAGCTGCCTATGTAGGCAGCATCCTAACACATCCTTCACAAGCTCCTTGATGCCTTCTGAGATAACTAATTGACCATTTTGCTCCAATATTTGTATGTCCTTTGCATTGTTATGCTTATTACAGTTTGACTGTTACTTGGATGCATTGTTAACCAAAAATGTTTTTAAAAAATAAATTCATTTCGAGTTGAATCTCCTGTATGCGGTTTGTGCAAAAAGCACTATAAGACTGTCTTTGTATGCAACAGATAGCAAGGTGGCTCACCAGATTGGAACAGAGCCATTAATTAAGCAAGCCATATTAAACACAAAATTAAATAGGCATTCACTTTATGATGCAAGTAGTCAGTGCTTCTACTAATACAGCTAATTTAGTAAGAGTTTTATAGGAATAGTGGATTTACATGAGATCACCTCAAATTTTTGTGGTAATTAGATTAGAAAAGTATGTTATGTTTTATGATTATGTGGCATTTTAATTGTGTCTGTATATCATTTAATGCCAAAAGCAACCTTTCTCTTGTTTTTTTTTCTCTTGCTTTTTTACTTTGCCAAATGATTAAATGATCCATCCTGTCCTCTTTACTGTTGCAATTAACAACAGTGATTTTTGTGTACTTTGGCTACGGCACACTTGTAAAAAGCTGGTTAGCACCACTTTTTACCCGGGGTTAAGAGACCGTTTGCCAAACTTGTACAGTCTGAAACAATGCGGTGTTAGAATGTCAGTCAGACGTGAGTCAGCGGCTTGGCGCCAAACTTCCGGTTCGGCGGTGTCACCGAGGTCCGTCGGCCGGGAAGTTCCGCCGGGTCCTCCACCAACCGCCATGGTTCCACCGCCGTCGATCGGCCCCAGGAAGTCACACCACTCGACTCGCGGGACTCCTCCCTGGCTCCTCCCATCGTCAGCTCCTCCATGGCGTCCGTGGCCATCGGCCCCAGGTTGCTGCCCGCCTCCAGCTACACACCCTTCTCCACGCCCTCCTCCGAAGCCTCCGCCCTCTTCTTTTCTCCTCTGTGGACTGTTACGGCGCGAGGACGCGCCTTTCCGAAAGAGGGCGTGATGTCACACGTATTTAGTTCTGTCATGTTTAGTTCAGTCTTACGTCATGTCTACACCTGTCCTCAGTTTAGTTTAATCAGTTATCCTTATCACCTGTGTCTAATTATCATCCGTGTATATTAGTTCCTGTCTGTTATCCTTCCTTTGTCGGTTATTGTTTGTGCGTAGCACACTGTCGCACATGTTACCCAGTCTTCTTGTGAATAAACCTGTTTGTGTTTTGCAAACCTTCGTATCCTGTCATCCGGTGTTACAATAACCCAGGATTCTGTTTACCTGGGATTTAGAATGACCCAGGGTTAACTATTTCAAGTGTGAAACGCCCTAATGTGTAGTCTGACATGTTTCTTATCCACGACACGACAAGAATTTAGGAGTCAGAAATCACAGAATCTGGCACAGGGACTATCGAGACAATCAAAAATATCATATAGTCTGAAGCCAGCATTTTGTGTGTTGAGTGTGGAAGACTATGTGTTATTTATACTTAGCGGGTCATTTTGTCCACTGACACTTTTTACAGCCAAAACCTAAAGTCTGCTGTTTTTCCGAGGTGGAGCGCTGCAGGGTAATGGTTGGTGTTTACCCCAAGTCAGAATGTTCATCCTCAAAACAAAGTGCTTTTTGCTGGCCCACTCCTCCTGCTGTCGGGGTGAAGCAAAAATGCTATTTATTTTTAATCAGATCCTCCATTATTGATGCTTCCGCTCCTCTGGGTTCTGCCTGCTGTCCTTACCATTCTAACCACATGTTCCTACTTCCCCCACACAATGGGATGCTGTTGGCCTGTTAACACGGGCAACATCTCTCTTGACCACGACCCCTGTTTTAGATTGTCTATCCTTAACTGCCCACTGTTTACTAAAGCACCTTAAAAACAGTTGCTTTACGCATTTCAGCAGTTGCTGTTGTTCGCCATATGCTTAAGGGCTGTCTTGACCTCCTTCAGTTTTATTGTTAAGCATGTGTAAATTTAGCAAAGGTTTTGCCACATGTTAAACTGATGCTTAATTAGTAGCACAGAGTCTCATTATTTTGACTCCCTCCTGTCTCTCCCAGGTGTACAACACTGCACTATGACCCCGACCTGCCATCCACCACCATAGTGGTCACGTTCCACAATGAGGCACGATCTACCCTACTGCGCACAGTTAGAAGGTAAAGCTTGGGCATAAATCCATCTGTTCCATTCTCAAGCATATTTGCTCCTTTATTTTCTTTGTGTCACAAAGAAAATGTACCTTTTAGCCCCCATTGTGCTACATAAAACTAGGCACTATTATTTCCTTTTACCTTGTTCACCTTCTGACAAAACAGCTATAACAGAGGTACAACAGCTTGTCACTGGGGAAGTACCCTCAAAGAGACATATTATTACCTTATTTACCTAAAAGGTAAAACAATTTGTAGGTCCACACCAGATGTGACGTGACTGTGAGAAGTGATAAAGTTGATCAAAAATATCAGCCAATCAGAAGAGGGTGTGGGCGGGCTCTCTTCAAGCTCCCAGGACTTGCAACAAAATGGATAAGACATAATCAAATTCATGAATATTACACCATTTTAACATGATTAAAATACATGCTGAGTTACTGTCTGTCTTTGTCATAAAATACTCTTGTCTGTGTAAGGCGCTAATATCCACTATTCAGGGGTGAATAAGGTACAAAGCTGTCCCTAAAGTTACTGCCCCAGTGACAAGCTGTTTTACCACAATTTTTGTACATTTTTTCTGACATTGTTGGTGCAACTGTTTTTCCCCTTCAGTGTTAAAATCCACTTCACTTCCAGCCCTGACCTTTGACCTACTGTAGGTTGATGGAGCACTGAGCAAGTCTTACTGTAGCTGCAGGTCAGGGCACATGTCAATATAGCCTCAGTATAGCTTAGAATAGGTCACAAGAGACGAGGAGTCCATTTTAATCATCAGTTCCTAAGCAGTTATTTCATTGGAGTAAAGCTTTGTGCATATACTTATGAATACATTAAGACATTATTTATATATCTATAAATTATACTTTTAGGTTTTGTTAATGTTTTTTGCACCGCCTTAAATTTATGTGGAGTTAAATAAAAAAAAGTGTTTTTCACTGATGAGAAAATAATGAATTGGTCATGAATTTTCATGAAAATAATGTCACAATGCAAATACGTCTCAATTTTCCTGCAGATAGGTTTCATTTTCTTAATGGTCCTGGAAATATTAAGGTTAAGTATTGTCAAATACTCAGGATATGAATTAACAATAAAAAAATATATATAGATAGATTCATGCTGATGTATCATTGGAATAGTGATGTGTTTTCTATATGCTAACTATAATAAGAAAATTAAAGTGCAATTTATGCTTTTTTAATTGGGATGAAATATGACATGCTTTTGTTAGACTGAGCGAAAAGCATTAGCAGTATCCAGGTGCAGTTTTGCTCTTGAGGCTGCGGTGAAGCGATGTGGTGTGAGGTGTTTTGCCCTCAAGTGTGTGGAATCCAAACTACTCTCATCACACATTAGTCACGGCAGCTCCTGTACACAACAGAAATGATTTTGGCCTGCTTTAACCCTCAACCTTTGTTAAAGTTACCAGCCATTTAACAATAGCTTTGATTATAACGTAAAAATACCCTGTTTACTGACTAGATATGCTTGACACTTAGTTGTCAAAGCTGTATTGAACCTTTTTCTTCTCTGACCTTTTCCCTATGTGTGGAATTTCTCTCTCTCATGCACATGAACACACTCAAAGATCCCTTCACATGAACGCTCTCATAAACTAAACATTCACACAGAGTGAGTTTGAAGTTTAAACCCCAGGCAATTTTTGATGGCCGTTGTTGCTGACAGAGGTTATTACTACAGGGGAGTCCTCAGAGGTGGAAGAGAACTTTTTTGAGCATTTCCTGGTTTCCTCAGACTCTCCTTGCGGCTACGTATCAGGCAAAGGAGAGAGTGCGAGAGAGATGTGAGAGGAGGAGAGGCTGTTTGTTGTTCTTCGCCCCTCAGGTATAGTGAGGTCAGAACAGACCTTGGTGACATCTACAGAAGGCGCTATTTCCTCCTGTCTCAAGATGAGCAATTCGTACTGTAGAATTCGCAAAAAGCAGTTCAGGAAATGGATAAGAAGGGACACGAATTGATTCACCCGAATGGCCTTGAAGAAACTTTTAACATTCCTGTGTCAGAATGTTGGCATATGATGGTCAGTATGACAAGCAGCCAGGGCTGGTTAGGTTACTTTTAAAATGTATTTCACTACAGATTACAAAATACATGCTTTAAAAAGTAATTTGTTACGTATTTCGTTACATTACTCAAGTTTAGTAACTTAATCTAAATACTTTAGAATACTTTGGAATACTAATAAGTGTGGAACAAACACAAAAAATGTAATTGCAAGTTTTATCTCACAATTTTGACTTTTTTGCTCAGAATTGTGTGATATAAAGTTACAATTGCGAGTTATAAAGTCATAAAAGTTATAAAATGTTGAAAAAAGTCAGAATTATGAGATAAAAAAATCGCAATATTGAGAAAAGTCAGAATTATGAGATATAAACTCACAATACTGAGAAAAGTCAGAATTATGAGATATAAACTCATACTAAATTCACAATTGCAAGAAAAAAGTCAGTATTGCACTTTATATCTCCCAATTCTGACTTTATGACTTGCAATTGTGAGTTTAAATCTCGCAATTCTGAGAAAAAGAAGTCAGAATTGTGAAATGCAAACTCACAATTGTGAGGGGAAAAACAAATTGTGAGAAAAAGTTGCAGTGACCTTTTTTACAATTCTAAAATGAGTCAAAAACAACTATCACAAAACATGAAAACAGTCGTGGATCATCCAGGTCATGACAGGACAGTTTTTTTTTTTTATAAATTCAGTCATTTTGTCTTGTTCAGGACAGTACTAAATAAAAATAACAACATTTTCATGATCTCTCTTAAAAGTATTAAAATGTTGATGAAACTTAACTCCGCTTTTTCAGACGGTCAGAGTCAGAGAATCACCAATTGCTGTTTAAATGACATTAAAAGTAATCACTTTGGTAATCTAAAATACTTTTCAGATGTAACTGTAATCTGATTACCACCCATTTAAAATGTAACTGTAATGAAATACAGTTACTCAAATTTTGTATTTTAATTACGTAACTAAGTTACTTGTATTTCGTTACTCCCCAACCCTGCAAGCAGCTATGTTGCATTATTTGCATCTGAAAGCAGCATGGAATTTATGCTAACTTATTTAATTGGTGGAAGAATTATTTATTCAGATTATTTCATATTTGTTTTAAAAGCTACTTACATAGATCATACATAGCAGGATATCTTTCAAGATGGCAATAAATTACATTGGTCATGTTTTTTTGTTGTTTTTCTTCACTCATGGTTGTAATTTTTTTTTTTTGCATAAATTCAGGGACGTTTTAAGTTCTGTAAGAGTATTAGAGTATGTTTTTATTTTAGTGCAATAAACTATTTTATCTTATAAGATCAAGAAAAAAGTACATTTTCATATATCTGCTTTAAAGTAGAAAATGACTTGCAATAACTTCTTTATCAAGATGTTTTCCCAAATACAGCACAAATTAGAGCCCCATTGACTTTCCAGCTGTCTGACCCTGTTTTATATTTCGAATTGGTTTCAAAGCCTCGGTTGGGCATCAAAGCCAATGCGCTTTAATGCTATAACCTCCTACAAAGCCACCTACGAAACTAAAAATCAATAGACTGACATTCAGTCCCACAGTCAATACAGCAGCGATAGGAAACAGCAAGAAGAAATTGGTGTTAAAAGTGCTTTGATTTTTAATTAGTTTTTAAGCAGGTGTAAAACGTTAAGAGGGACAGTATTCCACTTCAATCAAAACAAATCAGAAAGCAAAGTAACCGTCACTTGAAAAGCATTTAAAGGGATAGTTCACCCAAAACTGAAAGTTCTGTCATCATTTACTCACCCTCAAGTTGTTCCAAACCTGTTTACATTTCTGTGTTCTGCTGAACACAAAGGAAGATATATGGAAGAATGTTTGAAACAAACAACAAATAATGTGTGATTTTTTTTAACAATATTTGGTAACACTTTATTTTACAGTGTCATCGTTACATATGTTACATGCAGTTATTATAGTAATAACTATAAATTATGCATAATTACATGCAACTAACCCTAATCCTAAACCTAAAGTAAGTACATGTAGTTACTTAATATTACTCAGTACTTAAGTGTATAATTACAGTGTAACAAAGACACCTTAAAATAAAGTATAACCCAATATTTATTTATTGGAGTTCATTTGAATTACATAGGCTACTATTATATTTAATTACATGCTAATATTATGCCTTATTATGCAGTGCAAATTATGCAAACTTACAGCATTTTAATGATAGAGTTCTCCTTGAATGAATTTGAATTGTGCATGTGTTTACTTGTGTGTATGTGAGCGTTTGTAACTGTGCGCATGTGCAGTGCAGGGAGAGCTGTGATGAATGTGTCTCACTGACTCAGACATGTGGAAATATACCTGTGAGCGTGAGTGCAATGCAATCAGTCACCTAGCGTGAGGACAAAGAAAAGAGGTTTAGAGGAGGTCTTTGCTCTTCAACTGCACTGCACTGCGTGCACACGTCACACCAGCATCTCATCCATACCTGGCTAACAACTCCTTATTTCTTTCTTTTACAGTATTTCTTTGTCTTACATTATTATGCATAATATTATTTCTGAAGATATAGTCAATCTAATATTATAACAAATTAATTATTAATAATTAAATATTGGTATAGCTAATACGACTCTCTCTTCAGAAATGGATGTGAAATGTTAAACTGGATATGAAGTGTGACTCATAAAAAGCAGTAAGTTATGGTGCATGTTTTGGATGAAATTAAAGTACTTCTGCTGTATATATTTCTTTTCCTTGCAAATAGTTATTTGAGAATTTTCAGAACAGCAAATTTCTGTATTTGAATAAACTAGCAATTATTATTACAGTTTCAGTATTTTAAATACAAATTTGTGTGAATATATCAGTTATTTTAAGATTATTTAAATAGTATTATAGTATTTATGAATATTTTAAATTAATTGTAAGTTTTTGTTATGTGGTTTTTGGCATTTTTATTAGTTTTATTAATACGATTTTTTTTATTAATTAAAATATTTCTTTTTTGCTTAAATGTATTTTTATTTCTGTTTTAGTAATTTTAGCTTAAACTTGATTTCAGTTTCACTGGTAGGCAAGGCAACATTTCTAATTTTCATTTAAGTTTTTAAGTTTAAGTTTTTATCTAATATTTATACTTTTTTATTTCAATCGCTGAAAACTCTTTTTAAGAATTTTAGTTTTAGTTAACAATAACAGAACTGATAGAGACCTCAGGAAAGATTCATTTTATAGCCTACAGTCTAAAGAGATTCGTATTACAGTTTTCTGCTGGACAGTTTTTTAACAGTTTTAATTCTGTTTCTCTTCAGTGTGTTGAATCGGACTCCTGTTCATCTGATTCATGAGATCATACTGGTGGACGACTTCAGCGAAGATCGTGAGTACCAGCGCTGTGTATTATAGCATATTTGAACTTATATATGTTAGAGTTAAAGTACAAAATCATATTTTAATGTCATGGCTGCACTCTTTAGTTACAGTTACAATACATTTGATAAATATTTCAAATAAATAAATTCATTTAAATCTATTTTTTCTTTTCAGCAAATGACTGCCTTCTTCTCACCAAGTTGCCCAAAGTAAAGTGTCTTCGCAATAAACAGAGAGAAGGTAGGCTAGTGACACCGTCTCTGCCGCTCTCTCCCTCTGCCTATGAATTAAATATTTCATTTTGGGCTGGCAACATGCCTGTTTGTAATACCATCCAGATTCTAAAAGCAGCTGTTTGCTTTTCGCCCGTGTTCTGGTGAGTGTTTTAACAGCAGGTGGTGCTTTACTGGGAGGGTGACTGAACAGACTGTGAAGAAGATTACTGCACATTGACTGAAACTCTGGCCAGTGTTTCGCACTTCCTTACATGTACCGGTTGCACAGGTGGAAAACAGAGCAGATACGGTTCCCCCGCCACACACTCGTGCTGTCATCCGTATCTTTCCGTTCGGATGAACAGATATATTAAGTCTAGAGGGTGACAGAACATGGATTAGTTGGCAAGCAGCTCGCATAAACATAGATTTAAACTCTTGATAAAAAAATAAACATTTAAAAATCCACTTGTAAGCAGAGCATTTCGATGTGCATCCAGCTGAAAACATTGGTCTTAAACCGTTATAGCAAATATTGATTTTGCCACTGCTGTACAGCCTGTGGCAGATTTTATGTCGGCCGTTGTTTGGAATGGCTATCCGAGCCTTTAGAGATTGACTTGGGTTAAAATGCCCACTTAATGTTTAATGAAATCCTATTAGCACGGTTTAACAACATTATGGATGTTGAAAGGTTAAGTCATCTTTATGGCTGGTTACCTTTTTGGTAAATTAAGCAGGCCAAGCTTTACATAAATTTCCATGTCCAATTTGGATTTAAATTTTCCATTTAGTTTATTAGCACTATGCTTTTAATGTCACTGGGCCGAAATGCGTTCAGATGTTAATAAATAGATTTTCATACTTTCTGAAGGTAGTATGAGTTGGGCTTCCTTGTGCAAAACTCCCTGCCACTAAGCAAAGATGTGATGGAAGATTGCTGGGTGTTGCTATGTGTTTTAGTATTATTTATATACTATTATAGTAATTTTTAATATATATTTTTAATTAGATTTTTCATTATTTTCTTTTAATTTCAGTTAAAGTTTTAATAATGTTGTTATTTGCTTTTGTCAATTTTTTTTTTTTTAATATTTCTATGTAGCTTTAATATATTTTTAGTTCAGTTTTGGTTTTAATATTTTTCATATTTTAACTTAAACTTATTTAAATTAAAGTCAACATTTCTAATTTTTAATTTTTTAAAAGGATTTTTAATCTAATATTTATATTTTATTTTATTTCAGCTTTATTCTAAAGGGATAGTTCACCCAAAAATGAAAATTCAGTCATCATTTACTCACCCTTATGTTGTTCCAATCCTGTATGAGTTTCTTTCTTCTTGAACACAAAAGAAGATATTTTGAAAACTTTGGTAATCAGAAAGTTGATGGTAGTAGCCATTGACTTCCATAGTAATTTTTAATAGTTTTAGTTTTAGTTAACAACACTGGTTCTGAATGGTTGCTAGGCGGTCAAAAGTCCCCCAAGTCACTATGATATTCTTCTCCCTAGATAAGGCTTGATTCCCTCCTTCGTTTTAAGTCTGTTGGATTTATTTTCTAATTTCATCATCTTCCAGGCAAAGTCCAATCCCTTAGAAAAGTAATAGTGCAGCTCTTCTAAATAACCTGCAAATAGTCTAATCAGTCACGTCCCTAGCTAGTGATATACAAAAGTTTAATACCAGGGCTTTGAGGTTTGTTCTCTAAACCAAAGTATGAGCAAACTCCACTAATAATGATAATATTATAATAAGAATAATAATAACATTCAGTCATCATTGTCACCTACAACGTGACGAAAGTAACATGGCAAAGTTTTATTAGTAATGATCATTCACTTGCTGCCCTCTCCCTGTTTATTCCAGCGCTCCGAGGTTCCATTACACACTGTCACACATTGTCGCTTAGACAGCATTGATTAATGCATAAAACCCCTGTGCAGCCAACTCTGTACAAGAGAAAATTGTTAAAAGGTTTAAGGCATTTAAACCCCATTGTCGTCCCGGAGCTACAAACAGGGTGTGCGGTTCTGCTGTGTTAACTCTATTAGCTGTAGGTGAATGTAATCTCTGCCATTCACTCACTTTCTCTCTCTCTCTTTCATTGTCTGTCTTTCTCGCTCTCTCTTTCCTTCTCCATCTGCCCAGCGCATACACAGAGGGGCCACACTGGCCCAATATGCATGCACACACAAACACAACCTGCTCTCAACAACTCTGTAGAGGGTGCGCTCACCCATCTGGAAAATACAGCCTTATTGAGGATGAAATGGGATTTTTAATTGGCTGAAGTTGCCATGCAGCGTGAAACTTTGCACGAGTCTTGCACGTTTACAATTATTATGCATCCTCAGTCAGGCTCTACCGATTTAACAGCCTTGCCTTCATGGGAAAGCTTCTTGCTCTGATTCGATAATAACCATAAGGCTTTAATTGTCCCTTCAACTAATCAGATTTAAATGGCTCTTCTCATATCTTTTTCTGTGAATGAGATGGTTGAGATGAGAGTATTTGTCAGTTTAACAGGATTCTCAACAGATGTAATGTGTTGCTCTGATGGAAAGTGAATTCTCCGGTGCCCCCGATCACCCACTCTGTGTGTATGTGTGTGTAGGACTGATCCGATCCAGGGTTCGAGGGGCGGATGCGGCAGGAGCCGGGATCCTGACCTTTTTGGACAGTCACTGTGAGGTTAACAAAGACTGGCTGCCTCCACTGTTGCAGAGGGTCAAAGAGGTACAATTTAACACTCATTCTTATTGTGACCATAATCTTCGAAGTATTTTTACCTGGATTCTGTGGATTTGTCTCCTTTTTCAGTTCAATTTCAATGGGAGAGAGTCAGCAGGCAGAACGGAGGCGGCACTGAATGCGGCACCGTTTGCCAAGCACATGCAGGAAAATCCTGCCGCTTTGTTCTGTCTGACTGTTAGCAGCACTGTCGTTGACATTTTAGCAGCAAAAATCATCTTAAAACCTTTTTTTTAAAAAAATATCTAATTAGTGCCAAACTGTGGAAGCTGGTTTCCACCTCTAAATAAAAAATGTATAAGGTAATTTTTTTTAATCTCACAATTCTGACTTTTTTCTCACAATTGCGAGTTTACATCATGCAATTCTGACTTCATTTCTCAGAATTAAGAGATATGATCTCACATGTCTGAGAAAACATTTATAACACAGTTGCAACTTTATATCACACAATTCTGACTTTATAACTCACAATTCTGACTTAACTCGCAATTGTGAGTTTATATGTCGTAATTCTGAATTAATAACATGGAATTGTGACTTTATATCATGCAATTCTGACTTTATAACTCAAAATTGCGACTATATCACACAATTCTGAAATAAAAACTCGCAATTGACCCTTTGCCGACAGTTTGATTGACAGGCAATCGGACCAATCATAACCCCGAATATGTCATTTTGTACTACAAAGCAGTCAGGGGAGTTAGTAGATTAACGTTGGTGAACTTGAACTTGAAAAATTGTGTAAACTCACGTCTTTCCGTCTTTGAAACAACATTCCTTCTGATGTCCATTCACGTTTATTTCATATAAATGAACTAGTATGAAGAGATGATCGGTTCACGAGGCGCTACAACGATCTGTCACGACACATTAAAGAGCCACTATACTCTATTTATTGGTATAAATATACATTTATATACATGGATTGTCAGACAAAGCAACAGTAACTAAACGGGTCTTTGCGAAGGGTCAATTGTGAATTTATATCATGAGTTTATATCACGAGAAAAACAATTGCGAGAAAAAAGTCAGAATTGTGAGAATTTTTTTTTTTAAGTGGAGCAAACAAGCTTCCATACCCAACTGTTAACAGCACACATTGCCATAAATGTTTTTTTTTTTTCAAAACAATAACAGCAAAAATAACAATTCTTTTCACAACGATAGAATGGTGATTTTATTCACAACCAGCATTTAGCTTTTATTGAATCAAAAAACAGCATGGAGGAGAACTGTTGATCATTTTTCTGAGCACTATGACACATTTTATGAAGATATTAATGTAATTTTAGTTATGTTAGCTCACAAGCCAAGATTGCCACCTATCATGTGGTGTATAAAACACCCTTTAGCCTGTGATTTAAGTATGATCATAGAACTCATTTAAACTCAGCAGTGACAAGATTTTTTTTTTTTATAAAGAGCAAAATTAATAAAATCACATTTTTCCAAATTCATTTCATAAGTAGTTTGAAGTAGTTTGAAAGCCCTGCGCTGCTGACACATCTCAAGTATTCCTTTCTTTCAGCAGGACTGTATTGTGAGACATGAGAGGGTTGTGTGATGAGGTCAGAGCGTCTGGTGTAATGATGTTGGATGAGTGTGCGCACATTCACTCACTCTTAGTAACACAGATAATCCCAGCTCTCGCTGATTTTCCACCTCCTTTGTTGTGAAATCAAGCTGAACAGACAAGAGAGCCATGCACATACCCTTTCAAATCTCTTGTGCTCTTTTGTCTCATTTTGTAATATTTTAATTTTTCAGGACCCGACCTGTGTCGCCAGCCCTGTGATTGACATCATTAATATGGACACGTTTGCCTACGTCGCCGCTTCCTCGGACTTGCGAGGAGGTAAAAACTGCAATTATAATCCTCCATTCAATGTCCCACCGCTGACATCAAGGGGCGTCGGTCATAGTCCCCAATCAGCAGTGTCACCCAGAAACAAATCTAACAATTAACTGTGATGAAAGCCCCAGTCTATCATCAGCAGTACACTTTAATTATCATCGCCACCGCGGTGTATAATTATGACTTATAAAAATTAAAGTTACAAGAAATTAGAGCAAAAAGATCTTCATTGGTCTCTCTTCTTTCTCCTGTCTCCTGCCGCAGGCTTCGACTGGAGTTTGCATTTTAAATGGGAGCAACTATCAGCTGAAAAGCGAGCCAAGAGAGTTGACCCTACAGAGCCCATTAAGTAGGTGAAGAGAAGCAAAGGGGATTTTATAAAAAATATTCTGCTAAATGAGGACAGAGGTTTGGTCCAACACCTATTGGGCTTTGAGCTTCATATTTAGCCTGTTTGCTGTACAATCAAATTACTTTCCAAAAAACTGTTTAAAAGGTTTAAAAACGACATGAAATGGCATTCACATTTAACATCTGTGAAATTAAGTGAAACAGAATTTGGATGCAGGGTGGGATTTTTTGCTCAATCAGGATATGATTGAATCGTGAATGATATTTTATTGATTTTATTAATGGTGTTTGGTAGCATCACTGTATCTATTGCTTGCATTTGGACTTAGGGTTAGCGGTTTGATCAAATTTTAAGTATTAGACTAGCGCAATGGTTCACAACTAGGGGTCTTTAGCAAGCTTCCAAGAGGGCTACAAGATGACTTAAAAGTATTAAAATTAATATATTATTATTTATATATTAAAATTATATCATTCTAAAATAAAATGTTAAAATAATTATTTTATATATATTATATTATATATTAAATTATATTATAATATTATTATATTATAAATAATATATTATTCATATATTAAATAATTTCGGTATCGAAGGTGGAGAGAGTGATGTTTATTCACAATCCCCACTTTCAATTCCTGCCGGCGTGGGAATCGAACCGGCAACCTTCAGATTACAAGCCCGACTCCCTCACCACTAGGCCACGACTACCCCTATATAAAATATAGGGGTAAATATAAAATAATATAATTCTAAAATAAAATGTTAAAAGAAATAAAATTATTGCAGAAGAAACCCATATCCCACATCTACAGTCCAAAATGTCATATAGATTCTTTTCACTTGGCCCAACAAGCAATTACCTTGAAACCACTCGACACTCTAGCAACCACATAGCTGCATGCTGAAATCACTCACAGCACCTTAGAAACTGCATAGCAATGCCCTGACAAATAAATAAAAATATATTGGATCTATTTGGAAATTTAATTTGTTTGATTATAATTATTTTGTATTAAATCTAAATTTTATTAAGTGAATAATTTCAATCTCAGTTTGATGTACTAATTAGTTTTAGTTCGATTATAATCTGACGATTAGTATATTCTGAGAATTGGCGTGGTCTCAAATACACAGAGGATGAGAAGACTGGAGCCTCTTCACTTACATTGTGGGGGCGAGTTTTACATAGGAAAGCATCATTTGCATTTGCAATATAAAAATATATTGGTTAATATTGTTTTCCTCCCTTATGTGGCCTTGGTAGTACACAAAAAAGAAAAGTTGTTTCAGATGTGGAGAAATGTGCTACATTTTGATGAAAACAAACAATCAAAAATTCCTAGAATATCATGCTTAAAATCATCCCTAGTTAGAGCTTTTATTAGTAATATATATAGGATTTTATTTTCATGTTGTCTTTGAAGGGAGAAAAGGGCATTTGAAGCATTGATTTCCGCTGAGAAGTTCAGCCTGGTTTATTATTAAGAACTGAAGAATTATATCATAATTAAAATATTGAGTTGCTATAAAATTATTTAATTAATAGTTTTTGATTGTTTAAACAAAGAAATATAAACCTTTAAATCCTGGTTGTTTTTTCTTCTCCTCTTCAATTGTCTCTCTCTCTCTCTCTCTCTCTCTCTCCTCTTGTTATGGTGTAATTTCCACTGTTCCTAGTGCTCTCGGAGGCTGTTGTAATGAAGGCTGTTAATAGCTCAGATAAGCAGGCAGTCAGGCTGAGAGAGGCTCAGATCCCGTCTGCTCCTGCGCGTGCTGTGCACCGGTGCTGCATTACAGTCTCTCACAGCCCGTCCGTCAACAGATGCAGAATAGATCAGTGATAACTGAGTCACTGAGAGCTGTGTGAGAGTGTGTGGACACAGATGGGATGTAGTGGTGTGTATATCAGGATGATATGTGAGAGGGACAGCACAACCATGACCCCTGACTGACAGCCAGTTGTTTCCCTGGCTGGCAAAAGTTTGTGTATATATTAAATACATAATATTGAAATTGATATATATATATATATATATATATATATATATATATATATATATATATATATATATATATACACACAAAGGAAAGATTTGTAAAGATAAACATATTTTGATTTTGATGGCTGCAACACACTCCAAAAAAGTTGGGACAGAGGCAAAATAAAAGTTAAAAGATTCTATAATCTCCAAGTTAAACTGTTAGCAGGTGAATTGGTAATAGGTTAGGGGATCGTGTTTGGGTGTAAAAGAGCTTCTCAGTCTTTGCGGGAAAAGATGGGTCATGGCTCACCACTTGGCAAAAGTCATGAGAGAATTGTCAAACAATTCAAACATCACATGCAAAATGGCAAAGAATTTGTCATTCACCATCTACCATACATAATATTGTGAAAAGATTTAAGGAATCCAGAGAAATCTCAGTTCGTGTAGGGCAAGGCAGGAGACCTCCGTTGAATGTGCATGACCTTCGAGCCCTCAGACGGCACTGTATGAGAAACCATCATGCTGCTGTGTTAAAAATAGCCACATGTGCTTGGGAGTACTTCTGAAAACCGTTCTCACTTAACACAGCCTGCCGCTGCATCAAGAAATGCAACTCGAATCTCTGTAACGCAAAGAGAAAGCTATACATCTGTTCAATGCAGAGATGCTGCCGTGTTCTTTTGGCCCGAGCTCATCTCAGATGGTCTAAAAGACAGTGGAAATGTGTGCTGTGGTCAGATGAGTCCATGTTTCAGGTTGTTTTTTGGAAAAAAATGGACATCGAGTTCTCAGTCCCAAAGATGAAAGGGACCATCCAGGCTTTTATCAGTGATAGGTGCAAAAGCAAAGTCTGTCATGGATGACTTGCATTTGTGTGAAGGTACCATTGACATGGAGGCATATGTTTGAATTGTACAGAGACTGCCATCGAGATGACATTTTTCTTGGGAAGCAAGACAGTGCCAGGCCTCATTCAGCATGTGCAACAACAGAGTAGTTTCACACCTGTCTTATTTGGTTCGATTACATCGAACGAAAGTTTGTTTCCCCCCTTGGTGCAGATCTTTTGGGCAGATGTGAATACAGCAATCACACTCAAGTGTGGACCAAACGACCATACTGAGACCCTTAGCACACGTGTGGTTTTGTTTACAAATTTTGCTTCACTTGCAAAAAGGGCAGCGTGAAAGCAACCCACACCAAACAAAAAAAACGGACCAAAGCAAGTGAACTAGTGGACTTTCCTAATGTGAATACACCCTTAGACACTTTACACTGAGAAGTGAGTGTGGTTGACTGCCTGCAGTCCGGATGTGTCTCCTACTGAAAATGTATGGCCCATCATGAAAAGAAGAATCAGACAATGATCACAACGGACTGTTGAGCGACTGTCTTATATTAGGGGAGATTGGGCAAAAATTCCACTTGCAAAACTTTAACAATTAGTATCCTCAATTCCCAAATTATTAAAAAGGGTAATTAAAAGGAAAGGTGACTTGACACAGTGGTAAACATACCTCTGTCCAAACTTTTTTGGAGTGTTTTGCAAAATCGTAATTGGTTTATATTTACAAAATACGATAAAGTTGTTTAGTGAAAAGTCTTCAGAAATCATTCTAATATGCTGATTTGGTGCTCAAGAAACATTTCTTGTTATTATGTTGAAAACAGTTGTGCTGCCTAATGTTTTTGTGGACATTTTTTCAGGAATATTTTATGAATAGAAAAGTTATAAAGAACAGCATTTATTTGAAATACAAATCTTTTGTAACATTTTATACTGTCACTTTTCATTAATTTAATGTGTCCATGCTGAATAAAAATGTTAATTTCTTTAAAAAAAAAAAAAAATGTATTGACTCCAAACATTTGAACGCTAATGTATGTACCGGTAATTAATCTGAACACATCAGGGGATGCAGTTAGCATCCAGGACGGGTTTGGTGACACTTATAGGCTATGTTCTTCTATGAGTGTCCCATAGTTGGCATCTGGCACTTAGCATCAATGTCTGTTCAAACTCGTAAATGGTCCCACATGTTTGTGCTATGGACACCTCCAATCATGCCACTTGTTAAGGAGATGTGGACTATTACTTTTCTGAGTGAATGGATTAGGATTATTACATGTTTTCAAGCCAGGCAGTAGCATATACATTTCATTAATTTGCTTACCTTTATCCTAGAAATTCATTTTATTGCATTATTTAAAATTTATTCACACTCTCTCATCTTTGAAACCCTAGACAGGTTTTTCCGCTTTACACTCATACACTGAGGACAATTGTTGAAGCTTTTGGGCTTTGTTTCTGCCTGCTAAAATGAGATGAGAATAGCTGTGTGAAAAGTAAATGAATCTGAAATGAAATTACGTGAGTGGCCCTGAGGAGAGGCAGAGGAAACGATGTGTCCTACCACTTCACAATGAGAGATTATGGCTGATGCAATTCAAATGCTTCCGATAACACCGGAGCCGCTTCCTCCAGTGTCCTTAGCGCTTGAAGCAGCTTTCTGGGTACAGTGATTTTGAAGGGCAAGCTGAGCTTCACCAGGAGAATAAGAAATGGGCCACAGACCCTCTCTTCAGTGACCTTTTATCCTCTTTCCTTGTTCCAAGACTCTTCACCCAAACAACATTCAAAAAGAAACGCTTCCTTACATCAATCCTGAGTGACAGCAGTATTTTAAGCAGTCACCTGGATTGAAGTGTTTAATGTCAAGATTTAACGTTTCACTCTTTTTTTTTTCTCACTCTTTCAACCCTCAGAACGCCCATCATCGCAGGGGGACTTTTTGTGATTGACAGATCCTGGTTCAATCGCTTGGGAAAATATGACACAGCCATGGACATCTGGGGAGGGGAGAACTTTGGTGAGTTATTACTATGCATGAGAGCACCTGTCTGATGATACGTAAACTTCAATCACTTTTCGTCTCTGATTGAGCACTGACAGAGGAAACTTAGGGTTGTTTTCTCATCACAGAGAGGAAACGGCACGCAATGACATTTGAACTCAGAAATAGCTTAATCTCTGGAATCAATTTTCTCAAACTGTATCTACAGTATTTTAGTGCTTTTATTTAACTCCTAACGGTTTTGTAAAAGCCTTAAGAGCAATGCACTGTGGGAAATTGGATGGTTCTCTGTTTTTTTTTCTGACTCAAGTATGCTACTGTGCTTATAATTGCAAATGAGTGTTGGACACTGGCATATTTGGACAAGAGATTCCAGCCGTATGATCTAATTCTTGCCATGAGAGTGATGCTTTATACTGGAGGGCTACTGTAAATCACACACACACACGTCACTAAGTTATTTTTCTCTACCTGACATAATATGCATATGCATTATATTATAAATTTTTGCAGGAGAGCCATCTATCAAAGTACACTACAGTTTTTTAAAAAATCATACGTTTATTCATGCAATAAATTGTTCAAAAGTAGCAATAAAGTGTTTTTTTTTTTTAAAGTTACTCTTTTACTGTATTTTTGGTCAAATAAATGAGCATAATGGGGAGCACATTAAAAAATATCTCCTAATTTTTGAACAGTAACTCTCTAATGTTTTTTAACTGTAACACTGATTAGTATTTATTGTATTGTGTTTGTAGAGATTTCTTTCAGAGTATGGATGTGCGGAGGAAGCCTGGAAATCATTCCCTGTAGCAGGGTTGGCCACGTATTCCGCAAGAAACATCCCTACATCTTCCCAGAGGGCAATGCCAACACATACATAAAGTGAGAATCCTGAGAAGTGCACATACTTATAATATTAATTCTTATCCAGTGTTTTATAATATAGTGCAGCTGATAAAGGATGTAACATTTTTATTGACATTAGACGACTTTGTTTTGTCCTTTGCGGTTGTTAACCTGTAAAATTGAATATGTTAATCTTTTTTATTTTTATCTTCTTTGAATGTTTTCCTATGTTATTTGTTGAATTTTTCCTGCCAAAGATAGAGATAATACTCCAACTTCTGCCTGGAAGAAAATCTGCTGTGTAAAATTTGTTTGCTTTTATCACGTTTTGCCTCCGGGGAAAAACCTCAGCATGAAACCGAATGAAATATTAAGAGCATAGCACAAC
This sequence comes from Zacco platypus, assembly GCA_038088235.1. Classification (NCBI taxonomy): domain Eukaryota; kingdom Metazoa; phylum Chordata; class Actinopteri; order Cypriniformes; family Xenocyprididae; genus Zacco; species Zacco platypus. The sequence continues at coordinate 27,539,741 of CM076072.1, forward strand.
ATTCTTTCTGAATCTGAATTGCTATGCAGTGTGCTCAGTCAACAAAATCTGTTTCCTCATATAGTTCAGAGGCTCTAATGAATAATTGCTGAAGGCATTAGCTGGCTTTACTAGGTACTCTTTTAAACCATGTCCTTTTACATCTGTTAGTAAAGTGATCTGTAGTGAAGTTAAGTGTAGTTTTTAGTGCATAGCCTTCAATAAAATGCCTTTGCGAACTGTACTGTACTACATAAAAGTAAAAAAAAAAGTACAGTATCTTGATATTAAATTCACAATAACTGTATTACAGTACGAATTCCACTTATTAAACCGCTTAATATTACACTCATCCTCCTCTGTTTGTGCCATAGACATGAATGAGAGCTCAATTTGCACGATTTGTTGAAAAGAAGTGTGTTGTTTGTTTTCTGGGGAAGGACGTGAGTCATATCTAGGGATCAGAATATTGAGAGAGGTGAGATATTTTGACTTTGCCAGTATGAACCACCCAGAACAACCTTGCAGCTGCATAGCAATGTGCTAAAAAACACTCTGAATGCCTTAGCAACTGCATAGCAATTACCTGACAAACACCCACCATACCCTAGCATGTTACTCCGAGTTTTCCACTCAGATTTTCTTCAGAATCTATATCCTATTACAGTTGCAAGTCTGCTATATACCTGGCTGTACACACAATATTTTTTAGCAACTGTTCTGATGAATTGGCAGGTCATCCTAATGATCTTCTTGAGGTTGAAGTGCATATTTTTTAAGAAAGTTTTTAGCACACTCAATGCTCTTTGTTTCAGGAACACCAGAAGGACCGCTGAGGTTTGGATGGATGAGTTCAAACTGTTCTACTACTCGGCTCGACCGGCTGCTCGGGGGAAGTCCTATGGAGAGTGAGTGACTGATAGCATGTGTGTGTTTATGTGTGTATCTATAATGGGGAGACATTAGGGAAAAGATTCATCTCTTATTCCACTCATTCTCTTCCTCTCTTATCAGCATTCACGGCAGACAGGAGCTCCGCAAGAGTCTCAAGTGCAAATCCTTCAAGTGGTATCTGGACAATGTCTATCCAGAGCTCAAGTGAGTCAGTGTGATGTGTGTATTTGAGTGTCTGCGGGTGCTGATTGATGATTGTAAAGTGCCATGTTATTATTTAGCATGGCAGTATGGCCCCTCTGAGTCTAAAGCTGGCTTGTTGTAGTCTAGCTGCTGTCCATCTGCTCCCATCTGTCTCGAGGGAAAGATTTTCCACCCACTATGGCAGATTTGACTTAGTTTTAAGGTTTTTTTCCCCCTTGAAAGATTGTTTTTGTGTGTCATATTTAATCATTTGGCATATAAAAGTCGACAAAAGTCCAGCATACATCACTAGAGAGAAGTCGGTTGTTTTCACTGGAACATCGGGTTATAATATTTTGATTAAACATAACGAGGTCAAAAAATAAAGTTACACATACATGAATGAATCATTCACAAGATCTATCACATGCATTTATAAAATAGATGGGGTGAATATATTTGTTTCATGCCGACTTTTTCATTTGCTATTTGCTGCTTTCTAGGAGAAACATATAATTTATGTTTATTTTTTCCTCTATGGGGTATTTATTATCCTTTCACTATGTTGTTTCTTCCTCTGAATCCAGAGTTCCTGATGATTCTGATGCCAAGTCTGGTGTGATTCGGCAGAGACAGAACTGTCTAGAGTCTCGAATAGTTGAGGGACAGGATCTCCCAGTGCTCACACTCGCACCTTGCATCATTACCAAAGACGTACCTGCAGCCAACCAGGTACAAGTCTCTCTGGCATAATATCAACATGAAACATTAAATGAGCAGCTTTATTTTTCCTTATCAATCTGCCATTGCCGTAGGAATTAGCGCTGTCTGCGTTATCTTTTTATTTATTTTTATTTGGCATTCATAAATCTTGGTGTTACACCATAGAAAGTCTCATTTTACCCACTTAAAGGATTAGTTCACTTCAGAATTAAAATTTCCTGATAATTTACTCACCCCCATGTCATCCAAGATGCTTGTCTTTCTTTCTTCAGTCGAAAAGAAATTAAGGTTTGTAAGGAAAACATTACAGAATTTTTCTGGGGTACAAGGGGTTGAAGGTCCAAATTGCAGTTTCAGTGCTGCTTCAAAGGGCTCTACACGATCCCAGCTGAGGAATAAAGGTCTTGTCTAACGAAACCATCAGCCATTTACTAAAAAAATAAAAATTGATATACTTTTTAACCACAAATGCTCTTCTTGCACTGCTCTGTGATGCGTCACACATAAATAAAATCACGTTAGAAAGGTCACGCGTGATGGTGGCCGAAGTAGGGCAAATAACTCAATCTCATTTTCTCGTCCAACTTCAAAATGTCCAACATCATTGTTTAACTTTTTTTGTTCAAGCTGCACTGAAACTGCAATTCGGACCTTAAACGCGAAGTCCTGGAATCCTGGAATGTTTTACTCAAAAACCTTAATTTCTTTTTGACTTCAATGACTTAAACATCTTGGATGACATGAAATTATTAGGAAATTTTAACTCTGAAGTAAACTAATCCTTTCAAGCATATCTAGTTTGTAATCATTGTGGTCACATATTCTACTGAACAGTTTGGTCAGGATCAGGATTTTTACTCTTACGTAGGAATCGGTGACATCTCACACAGTTAGGCTGCGACTCTGAGATGCTAGATTACATTAAATGCTATGCAACCAGGGGCATGTTGAAAGGGCAGCTTTTACAGCGGGGTAATGGGATTTAATTCAGGTCACATTTATGCACTGCTGTGTAATTATATTAAACAAAGAGGTGCCCTCTGGTCTCTAAGCAGCTAATCTGCCCTACTGTCACCCTTCATGGCTCCCTCACCTGCACATGAGCCTGGAAAAAAACAGGGTTGTGCGTCATTCAGAATTGAATCCATAATGGCTATTAAATTTTATCCAGTTTCTGAATTTTATTTGAGGCAGCAAACAGGATACAGAATTAAATTTTGAATTCAAAGAAATAGTGCAATAAAATTTGCATAACGTTTCGATTTTGCCACTAAGAATTAATAATAAACAATGTATGGGGTATTTGAAAAGGAACAATATATTATTTTAATATCAATGTTTAATAATTAAATATATTTTATTATATTCAATAAATTAACTTTTATTTTGTGGAACATGATGGAAAAATTCTGTGGCAGCCAAATATTAAATGTATAATTTGGTTCAACCAAATCCATGGACTAACAGCCATAAAGCCTTGGACTCTCATTCTATCCAGAAACTGTTTATTTAACTTGTTTATTTAGTCTCTCTCTCTTTCCTCTGTAAAAAAAAGTTATAAAGCCCAGAGAAGATGATAGACCTGAACACAACAAAAGTGATTTCAGAGCACTTAAGTGTGTTCATAACACCACAAGAGCATGTTTCTCTTCTGCCTGCTGCGTGTGACCTTGTTAAGCGTCTGTAAGACTCACCAGATGGGAAGCGGTTCATCAGCATGGCTCACAAAAGCACATTTTCACACTGCCCTCGTGCGTCATTCTCTCGACATGTCTCAGAAGAGCAAATGAGACCACCTTCTCAGAGGAAAGCAAAAAGTGTCTGTTTTCTTCCAACATCTCTCTCTGTTTATCATTTAAGTGGAGCTAACAGATTAGAACAGACATCTTTAAATTAACCAGTCTGGAAATGCTCTAGCTTGTTTCCTAATCTAGTTTTCTAATGAACATGGCATTGTATGCCAGGATTATTGTTAGCTCTATGTGGCGAATTGCTTATTTTACTCTGTTAAATCGCTTTGGATCACAGCTTGCTAAATGCATGAATGTAAATGAAAATGCAAACCTATAGTAAAAATGACACTAATAATTTACAAAACATTATGCAAAATGCATAATTTAGGAATCTTAGGTTTATTTAGTTTCCAGACCAATCTGTCACATAAACACCTGGAAGATCTCTTCTTTTTACAACAGTGACATTGAAATCTGTGTAATTCTCTCGAAAGAAAAGTGCTGTTGCTTTTTCATTTCATTATATGTTGGTTCAGCATCAGAAAAGCCTGCGTTCTTTCCTGCACAGGAGTGGATCTACACCCACGGACAGCAAATCCGCCAGCAGCAGCACTGTCTGTCCGTCTCCACCACTTTCCCCGCCTCCCAGATCCTGCTCGTGCCGTGCAACATCAGCGACGGCAAGCAGGTACCTCCACTGCAGTCGCTCCAGACGAGAGCGCAGGAGATGTGTATGACAGACCATAAATCAGGCTGCACTTAGAAAGCTCCCGGAGGAACCCACTGACATCAGCTCTATGAGTATCAGTCCCGGCGTTAGACAGCCCCTCAGGAGAGGCTTTTCTCTCAGGCCAATGTCAGCGTTTCCACATGTCACATTTGTCACGTCAGTGTCAGGGACATGCAGCACACCGTAGCATCAGAAAACATCCGATTTGTTTGTTGTGCAGGGAGGCGTATGTATAAGTAGATATGTGTGAAGTATGAATGCACATTATATGCATGATATTTTAGACCGTCCGTAGCGAATGTGTGCTTATGCATGTGTTTATGTCTCCTGTGTTACTGCAGCGTTGGCAGAAATCTGGCACTCACCTGGAGCACCTGGCGTCTCGTTTCTGCGTGGACAGTGAGATGGCTTTGGACGGCATTGAGAGCAGTAAAATGCTGGTGATCAGCCCATGCGAACTGTCAGCGCACACTCAGAGATGGGAGATGCCTTTCTCGTGATCCTTCCTCCTTGGCCTCTCCTCACCTTTCAGAGCTCAGCTGGAGTCAAAGATGGATAGAGAGGCAGAGAGAGCGAGTGTGTACCTCCAGGAGGGGCTACATCTGTGTCCTGCTGTTCTGCTATGTCCACTCCCTTTGTCTCTTCCGCACACCCCAGGTATGCTGGGATTGCAGAACGTCCTGACTCACTGAAATGACCTCGTTACTGTCGCTATATTAATGCTAAACTCTACATTAAGGGTTTGTCTGACAGAAAGCAAGTGCTGTCTCATGCGTTATTGTTTAAATGTTTACTCTTCAGCGAAACCAATTTGAGGGAGCTTTAGAGATAACCATGCACATACTTAATGGTGAAGTGTGTAATTTTGGCAAAATATTTTCTTCCATCCCAGTATAATATGCAGAGTCAACTATAAGTAAGCTGCTTGTTGGCTGAATCCCCTGAAGATCCTATAAACATCAAAACATTGCTTGCTTATTTGAGTATCCTGACCAGGCCTGCGTTTCCCAAAAGCATTATAAACCTAATTGGACTTTAGAAATCATTGGTTCAAATGCTTGAGCATTTGTTGAGCAATTGTTTTTGTTAATCGAAATAAAGCAGAATTAAATAATAAATGAAACTTAAACAAAAAATAGATATGTTATCTTGGCAACTAACTGAAATATATTAAGTACTAAAATTGAAATAAAAAAATAAAGCTAAAAATACATATTTTAAAAAATAATAAAAAAGCACATAAAATATTAAATAAACTAAACTTAAAATGAAAACTGAAAATATAAAAATAAAACATTATTCAAAATAGTAATAAATACTGTAATTACTCTGCTCTTGGGAAACGCAGCCCAGCCTGACATCGCAACGGCAACCAATGATGTGAGATTGGGGCGGGACCATCATTTTTTCCAACCAATAAGTGCAGTGTTCAGAATTGTTGGTTAAATACAAAGTTCTGTCATGACACTCTAGATGGCACAGGCTTATAGGTCCTTAACTCAACCTGCTTGCAATCACTTCATTCTCTATAGCTGATTGGTTCCTGCTGTATCAGTAACGGATGCTCAATTTTGAAATACTTAGTTAGCATTTGCTGTCGCAGTTGCTGTCGCAGTTGTAGCGATCTTACAGAAACCCTCCACCTTCCCCAGCTCCACCTGTATAGATCTGCATATATTGTACAACAGCAGCATGTCTTACTTGCTCACAGCAGTGTGTCGTGTATGCATTGGCAGTAGCAAGTCACATACATGCTCTGCAGCAGCAGCATAGCAGATCTATTCCGCCAAGACCAAATATATCAACAATGTCATACCATGCCAAAACACTTCGAGAGTTGTCATTACGGAAATACAATTAATATTATTATTTTAATGTCATAACTATGTTCAGTGGCAAAGAAATTACACATTTCATCTTTAAATATGTAATCCATGCTGGGAGAACAATACTTTTAAAAGTATATTTTAAATATATTCTTCTAATAGTTGTTTTGTTTTTGTTTTTTACTTTTTATGGAAACAAAGTATTAGTTACTATCTAGGTTTGAGCTCTCACATGACCATCGGTTGGCTGAGACTCCTCCTCTTCCAAAATGTCAGCATTGTGCTTTGCTGGCAGAATTTTTTTATTTTTTTGCTGTGTTTGTTCTCTTGTAAGTCTTGCCGTGTAGACAGCTTTGTTGATTATAATGGGGGTGGCCTAGTTTTGCTGTTTTGGGTCGTACCAGTGTAGACACTTTTTCGCATGCAATGGGCAAGCCTACTTGACTGCATTTTGGGGGAGAGAGTTAAAAAGTAGTTTTGGTATTGTTATATTAAACATTCAAGTATTATCACATAACTTTACTCATTACATCCAAAACATAATCTTGATATGTAACCTGTTATTTGTAATATGTTATCCCCAGTTATTACAATTAATTTTTTGGTACAAATACAACCTTATGTTATAAAAATTACATTTATAAATTAATTTTAATAAAAAATTAAATTTTGTATTTTTAATAAAACATTTGTAGTAAAATTTGTTTAATTTATAAGTTAAGTTAGAATTTAAATTTAATAATGCACAAGATACATTATGGTTGTCTTCAAAAATGCAATTCAATTCAGACTTGATACTAAAGTTTTGGACACGGCATCAATTTAAAAAACTGATGTACCTCATATTAAAGTTTAACATACAGTGGTTACGGAAAGTATTCAGACCCCCTTAAATTTTTTACTCTTTGTTATATTGCAGCCATTTGCTAAAATCATTTAAGTTCATTTTTTTTCCTCATCAATGTACACACAGCACCCCATATTGACAGAAAAACACAGAATTGTTGACATTTTTGCAGATTTATTAAAAAATAAAAACTGAAATATCACATGGTCCCAAGTATTCAAACCCTTTGCTCAGTATTTAGTAGAAGCACCCTTTTGATCTAATACAGCCAGTCCAAAGTCTTTTTGGGAAAGATGCAACAAGTTTTTCACACCTGGATTTGGGGATCCTCTGCCATTCCTCCTTACAGATCCTCTCCAGTTCTGTCAAGTTGGATGGTAAACGTTGATGGACAGCCATTTTTAGGTCTCTCCAGAAATGCTCAATTGGGTTTAATTCAGGGCTCTGGCTGGGCCATTCAAGAACAGTCACAGAGTTGTTGTGAAGCCACTCCTTCGTAATTTTATCTGTGTGCTTAGGGTCATTGTCCTGTTGGAAGGTAAACCTTCGGCTTCCAATCTGAGGTCCTAAGCACTCTGGAGAAGGTTTTCATCCAGGATATGCCTGTACTTGGCCACATTCATCTTTCTCTCAATTGCAGCCAGTCGTCCTGTCCCTGCAGCTTAAAAACACCCCCACAGCATGATGCTGCGCCTGGTTTTCTCCACACATACCGCTTAGATTTAAGGCCAAAAAGTTCTATCTTGGTCTCATCAGACCAGAGAATCTTATTTCTCACCATCTTGGAGTCTTTCAGGTGTTTTGTTAGCAAACTCCATGTGGGCTTTCATGTGTCTTGCACTGAGGAGAGGCTTCCGTCGGGCCACTTTGCCATAAAGCCCCGACTGGTGGAGGGCTGCAGTGATGGTTGACTTTCTACAACTTTCTCCCATCTCCCAACTGCATCTCTGGAGCTCAGCCACAGTGATCTTTGGGTTCTTCTTTACCTCTCTCACCAAGACTCTTCTCCCCCGATAGCTCAGTTTGGCCGCATGGCCAGCTCTAGGAAGGGTTCTGGTTGTCCCAAACGTCTTCCATTTAAGGATTATGGAGGCCACTATGCTCTTAGGAACCTTAAGTGCAGCAGAATTTTTTTTTGTAACTTTGGCTAGATCTGTGCCTTGCCACAATTCTGTCTCTGAGCTCTTCAGGCAGTTCCTTTGACCTCATGATTCTCATTTGCTCTGACATGCACTGTGAGCTGTAAGGTCTTATATAGGTCTTTCCTAATCAAGTCCAATCAGTATAATCAAACACAGCTGGACTCAAATGAAGGTGTAGAACCATCTCAAGGATGATCAGAAGAAACGGACAGCACCTGAGTTAAATATGAGTGTCACAGCAAAGGGTCTGAATACTCAGGACCATGTGATATTTCAGTTTTTCTTTTTTAATAAGTCTGCAAAAATGTCAACAATTCTGTGTTTTTCTATCAATATGGGGTGCTGTGTGTACATTAATGAGGGAAAAAAATGAACTTATTATTGATTTTAGCAAATGGCTGCAATATAACAAAGAGTCTGAATATTTTCCGTACCCACTGTACATGCATAGTAACCGGTCTAGGCTACCCAGTCTCCTGTCTCCAAGGCTGTACCTTGGCTGATCTTTTCTTCTGTCTTTCTTTCAAGGTTCCCCAGAGTGTCAATCATACTGATGCTCTCCAGAACAGAGTTTGGCAGCTGGACACACACAAACTTGTGGGACACACACCGAGTGTGATACACACTCACACTGGAGAACAATGCACAACCTTTTTATTTCTGTTTCGCTTGAATTTACCCCAATACGAAGCACTTGTGAGATACATCTGCTAGCACATCGATATACAATAAATACCCTATTTTTTATTAAAGGCCTGCTGCTTGCATTTATTCCTGGTCGTTTGATTGTGTAAGTAAACTGTGATCCAAGTGTATTTAAGGCAGTTACTTACATGATCATCAAAAATACACGAGTCCCATCAGGATTGCACAGGTAGCCTGCTTTAATTAGCATGTCAGCACAGCCTCATTAGACCGTAATGTAATGGCATATCTGCTGCGTGCAGTTGCAGAGAGCAAACTTCTGTTCTGCAAGCAAATGAGTGGTTTGTTCTCAAAAAGCTCTGCGTTTGCTGCTGGCAAGTGGAGAACTGAGACTGTTTGCCTAGAGGATCTAAATAAAGCACAGCTACATTGCCACACATGCCCAGGCGACAGGACAGGGAGGATCCAATTACCACTTCCTCAGTCTGTCCTCCTCTTCTCATTAGAAGGCTGTGCTCTGCAGGAGCTTGGAGAATACTGAGACTCAGACGTGGCACAGCTCAAATGCCCTCATCACTTGCTGTAGTCTAGTCTAACCCGGCATTTACATCCAATTAGATTCTGCTGTTTTCTTAACTATAACTTCCTGATGCTGCACTCTTTTTCACCACCAGCTTTGCAGAGTTTGAACTGAACAGCTTTAAAGAATTAGCCATTGAGTCGTTATGTGATTCCTGACATGCTAATAGTGTGCACTGAACAGTATGCATGAGTCCCCACATGCCTACTTTATTTCAGTAAGAATGAGTCATTATGAGGGAAGATCGAGATGAGAGGGGTGAGAGCAGAGAGATTTGTCTCAGACATGTTATCTAATGATATGTGTAGGAGAGCTGCACTAGTCAATACAATGCAGAGGAGTCTATTTTTAGGGAATCTCGGGATCCTGGCAGTTAAGAATATGCCACAACAGAAGAGCTTCTTTATGATTTAAATCGTTATATCAAAGCGATCTTCCTTTCACCTACAAATTGCATCAGCAGCACTGTTTCTGTGGCATTTTAAAACTGTAGTGTGTAAATTTCTTGATGTTAAAATACTTTTTTATGACCGCTTAATTTGCAGAGACAATTATAAGACTTGATTTCTCTGATATGTGTAATCGATGTGGCTCTATGGTAGCACTATCAAAGTGTTTGTCATTGATTTTTTTGGCCGTCTCAACCAGCCCAGTACAGCAGAGTCCAACAGTCGGGTTCCAGAAGTAAAAATCCCATTCACTTCTCCATAGGGGAATTGATTTTTTAATGATAATTTCTAAATTGTTAAAGACAGACTGTAGGAGGTCGTTAATCAATTGTATATTCTTCAACGAAGAATTTTTAAAAATCCCTTTGGAGAAAAAAAAAAATGAATGGGAAAAGTATTTGCAGAACCAGACTCTGAAAAAGTGGGCGGGTACTGTCGCACTCTAAGGGTGTGAGTTGGGGGCGGGCTCTCGTTTTTTTTGTCCAATGGCAGACGTAAACAGTGTTCAGGAAATTGTTTATTAAATGGAATGGTTTATTATCCATGACCAACTTGAACCTGTTACGAAATTTGCATGGGGAATTCTTTTACCCTTACGCAGAATTCAAGATCATGTGGATGCCTATTGAAATTACTGGAAAATTTTGCTGAATAATGGCAAATGTGACCACTCCATAATATATGCTTGTGCTACTTCATATCTATCGCATCACACCGCAGACTCTCTGTCTCTCTCTTATTTCATACACACACAATTCTCGCCACTTTTTGTCTCAGTTATTGACTGTAGTGAAAATAACCTCAAAAGACTTAAGTATTAATATTACTGTAATATAGTTGCATTGTTTGTCTTGTTGGCAGGCCTATTGTTTTGTACACAATGTCCAATGTGTTAAGTTCAAAAGATTGTAAACTTTTCATGACAGAGAGAGGAAACACTGCATCACCCGAGGGCTGGAAGCTGCAGCTCTGCATTAGTCTGATAAAGACAAATTCAGTGTTTCTCAGATGCTAAATAGAGAGAGCAGCCTCTGCCACAACCTTGAGCATCATTGAGCAAGGTGGATTAACTTCCACTGTATCGAAGGAAAGGGGCTAGTGTCCAGATAGAGAAACATATTAACCGGCTTTATTGGGTCTCAGTGGACAACAATTACTCCAGCCTTGGCATTGCATGAAAATGAAATGTAATCACTGAATAACAGCAGCAGGTGTTTCATTCCTCTTGCAAGTTCTTACAATCGACAGAAAGGCTTTTGTCTCCATGTGCATCCCTCTGTCTCTCTGTCTCAGAGAGATTTTCCTGGCTTCAAGACACATGGTGTGCGGGGTCATCATTATCCAGCTCTCAGAATGGTTATCAGGGGGCCACTAGCAAGCTGTCACAGCGGGTTATCACAGCCAGTGAGCAAATAACTCAGACATACAGCCCTAACACTGCCGAGCACTTCACATTTGGACATTGCACAATATAAGGAACATACAACCCTGAGGAATAATGAAAGAGCATGATGAATGATTGAAATAAAAAAGGAAGAGAAGAATAAAAGAAGCACCCAAAAAATGTCGTTCCAAACCCGTAAGATCTTCTTTCATCTTCAGAACACAAATTAAGATTTTTTGATGAAGTCTTTCTGATCTCCCTATGCACAGCAACGTCACAACCAATTTCAAGGCCCTGGAAAATGGTAAAGACATCATTAAAATTGTCCATGTGACTATAATGGTTCAACCTTAATGTTATGAAGTGACGAGAATACTTTTTGTGTGCAAAAATAAAGACTTCATTCAATAATTTCTTCTCTTTCCTGCCAGTGTCCGACACAGTTTACCTTGTGAGCCGGAGTTCTGACGTAAAACCCAGAAGCGCTGCGCTGTCTACAATGTAAATGGTGTAGAAGACTGGCAGGGAAGAGTAGAAATTGATGAATGAAGTCATTTTTGTTTTGTGTTTCCCACTACTAGAGCCGAGATATTGAATTGCACATCCAGCGGACTCTTTATTATCCCACGAGGCCACGGGAGAAGAGTTGTGAATGGCAGTGAAGCGATGCAACTGAAGCTGTAAGTCACATGACAATGAAAATCAAAACAGGTATGCCATATGTAGCGGTTCTGAGACTAAGTTCAATGCTGATAAGTCATTGTATTTAGGAGTCAACACTGAAATGATCCCTTGGCAGACTGTAAAGTGAAAACATAGCTTCTATAAGACTGTATGCTCTTCATCAGTCATAGGGAGAAAGAGAGAGTGAAAGGATCCTCAGCAATAGAGCACTTAAACACTCCACTGAAGAGTCTACAGCCTCTGGCCACATTGCCATTTTAAATTCCTTGAAAGTAATTGTTGGCTATTTGCAAAATTACTGTGCTTCTTAAGTAAATACAATTTGAAAACCATTTACATGATTTGAAATGGCTTCTCAATGTAAGAGGCAGTCATATTAAATATTGATTTAAGAGGAGATTATTTTATAATTTAATCTGTGTATTATCTGCCTCTGCTAAGAAAAAAAAATCCATTGTAGAAAAAAAATAAGACAAACACTGAACAATTACAGTAATATTAATATTGAAGTCCTCAGAGGTCATAAAACAAGATACAAGATACATAAAAATAGAGCCATAAAAATAGAGAGTAATGCCACGATTGACGGGCCGGTCTGAGTATTTCACAATCTGCTCAGTTACTGGGATTTTCACACACAACCATTTCTAGGGTTTACAAAGAATGGTGTTTAAAGGGAAAAACATCCAGTATGCGGCAGTCCTGTGGGCCAAAATGCCTTGTTGATGCTAGAGGTCAGAGGAGAATGGGCCGACTGATTCAAGCTGATAGAAGAGCAACTTTGACTGAAATAACCACTCGTTACAACCGAGGTCTGCAGCAAAGCATTTGTGAAGCCACAACACGCACAACCTTGAGGCGGATGGGCTACAACAGCAGAAGACCCCACCCGGTACCACTCATCTCCACTACAAATAGGAGAAAGAGGCTACAATTTGCACGAGCTCACCAAAATTGGACAGTTGAAGACTGGAAAAATGTTGCCTGGTCTGATGAGTCTCGATTTCTGTTGAGACATTCAGAGGGTGGAGTCAGAATTTGGTGTAAGCAGAATGAGAACATGGATCCATCATGCCTTGTTATCACTGTGCAGGCTGGTGGTGGTGGTGTAATGGTGTGGGGGTGTTTTCTTGGCACACTTTAGGCCCCTTAGTGCCAATTGGGCATCGTTTAAATGCCACGGCCTACCTGAGCATTGTTTCTGACCATGTCCATCCCTTCATGACCACCAAAAAAAAAATAAGCAATATGGTGCATTTGCTGTAATTTAAATGGCCAAAAAGTAATTCTGATAGCTTGTAATGTAAATCTTTATAACATATAATACTTACATAAAAGGCATATACTGTAAATGTCAGTTGTCTCCCAATAATATGTCTTAGTAAGATGATATTTAAATGTTTAGGTTTTATGATCAAATCTCTGTAGTTTTTATTGTGGGTGCAAAACCTATAATTCACTTCAACAATGATGATTGAGAGAAATGAACCTTCCTCAAAAGCCTGGTTACTTTTTGGACAAATGATGTAGCCTATGGATAATCAGGGAAACATGAGTTGCTTCAGTCAGGTAAGTGTTCATCTTGAAATATCACTAAAAACATAAACGTTATTCTTGCTGTTACTTAATAAAAACCGGTAAAGATTTCACAGCAAAAAGACACGACAACCTGAGGGTGGACATGTATAAAAAGACTTTACTTGCTAAAAAAAAAGTATACACGATCAGTCAGACAACAGAAGGAATATAGTAGATTGTGTACAAGAGGTTAATCAGCAGCATTTTGCGCAAAAAAGGCCTTAGAAATTGGTATAAAAAATACGATACAGTAGGTTTTATAGGGTTAAACGCTCAGCAGAATATAGAGTTCTTTGTTTTAGCTAGTCAACAGTTTCTGTTGTGAAGTCTCTTCAACACATGAGGGGGAGGACACAAAAGATTCTCCACTGGGTTTGTGTGTTAGCATGACACCACTGACTCCAAAATGCTAGTCGTCCAAAAGGTCAACAACGGAGGATCCACGGTTCCACTTTTGCTTCTGCTCTCTACTGCACTGCCGGCACCCACATCTCCCATCAGTCCACATCGTTTAAAAGATCAGGAACAGTGGGGCCATTATTGATTTTCTCTGTTATTGCTGAGTTCGTGTCTAGAAGTTTGGCAGTGCTTGTTATGTGCTGGCTCCTTTGTCAACTGCATAACCCCGCTGATATTTCTCTCTGATATTGGAGGGAGGACGATGAAATTGCTCTGCCAGAGACAAAGGTCAAGGAAATTACTGCTGCAAGAAAATGTGAGATCTTGCCAAAAAGACTAAGATGAGCGGGGATGAACTGCAGTCAGGAAATGAAGAATTGAGGATTTGCCAGTAATTTCTCTGCCTTTGTTCTTCGCCCCTTCTCGCTGATCACTCCGCTTGTAAGCGCGTACGATTTCCCCTCATTGATTTTGCCTCAAACTGTCAGTCACGCCGGGGAGGTAGATGATTATCTTCTTTAAAGAGAAGCCATTTTTTTCACCTGCTATGTTTTTCCAAACCAGTATTAGAACCAAAATGAGACATTTTTTTTTTTAAATGTGCTATTTTTCAAATTATATATACACTGTATAGATTTTTTATGAAATCAATTGTGATTAAAAACATTGGAGTTAATATTTTTATATTGTAATAATTGAAGTTGCTCTCCGAATTAATGCAGAAATAACCTAAAGACTGTCGTTTAATGGCATATTTTTATGAATTGAAGGCAGTATCATTGATGCTACTGATGTCTCTATGAAATTGATTTTTTAAAAACATTAATTAGGCTATAGACATTCACCATTACTGAAAGATATCAATTTCAACATTTATTAAGCTTTAAAAAATAACTTTTAATTTAAGTGAACTTAAAAAATTTACACATAAACTGATTATAATAAATATCATATTTCCCTGTGGCCTTCGTACCTGTCTTACAAATATACAGAAATGTATCAAACACTTTGCAGTCTTCTCTGCATAAATTATGAATTAAATATAGGTTAATCCTATGTTAACATTAATGACAGACATCACAGCGAGGTTTATTAGGCTATTTTGATTAAGACATGTATGTATGTATGTGTGTATATATATATACAGCTCTGGAAAAAATTAAGAGACCACTGCAAAATTATCAGTTTCTCTGGGTTTACTATTTATAGGTATGTGTTTGGGTAAAATTAGCATTTTTGTTTTATTCTATAAACTACTGACATTTTTCCCAAATTCCAAATAAAAATATTGTAATTTAGAGCATTTATTTGCCAAAAGCAACAACTGGTCAAAATAACAAAAAATATGCAGTGGTCTCTTAATTTTTTACAGAGCTGTATATATTACATTATACTGTACATAATGCTGTACATGGTACACATATACTGTACTTCTTCATACATACATACAGTATATTAAAGGGTTAGTTCACCCAAAATTGAAAATTCTGTCATTAATTCCTCACACTCATGTCGTTCTACACCTGTAAGACCTTCTTCTGAACACAAATGAAGATATTTTTGATAAAATATGATGGCTCAGTGAGTCTCTGTTGACAACAAGGTAATTAGAAGGTACTAAAACATATTTAAAACAGTCCATGTGGTTCAACATTAATATTATAAAGCGACGAGAATACTTTTGTGCGCCAAAAGAACGAAATAACGACTTTTCAACCATATCTAGTGATGGCCGAATCAGTGCTCCAAAGTCACGTGATTTCAGTAAACGAGGCTTCGTTACGTCATAAGTGTTTCGCAGTTTCAATCGTTCGTGTGACTTTGTCAGTTTGATACGCGAACTGAATCACTGATTCGAAACAAAAGATTCGTAAAACTTTGAATCAGTGCTTTGAAATCGGCCATCACTAGATATTGTTGAAAAGTTATTATTTCGTTTTTTTGGTGCACAGAAAGTATTCTCGTCGCTTTATAATATTAATGTTGAACCACTGTACTCACATGTTTTAGTATCTTTCTTGGCATCTGAAAGTGTTCATTACCTTGCTGTCATCGGATTTCATCAAAAATACCTTAATTTGTGTTCCGAAGATGAACGAAAGTCTTACGGGTGTAGAACGACATGAGCGTGAGGAATTAATGACAGAAATTTCATTTTGGGGTGAATTAACCCTTTAAATTGTCTGAGCAGCTTGTTACACAATGACCAAAAGTCATCTCAATGCTCAAAGATAATAGTATCAGTTCTATTTCGTGTTTTAGCAAAATTAGAGATGATAAAATGTGTTCTGCAATGCATTTAGGCCTATACATTTTAACATAATGAGAATGAAAAAGATTGGTGATTTGTACCAGCTTCTTTTTTCTGTAGCTGCCCATTAAATTAGTTAACAGCACAAGACCCTGAACTCTGGAGAAAAAACCCTCTTCATTCCCCATCAGTGCTCCTTCTAGAGTGAAATTAACACTGTCTTGATTCACCCTCGCTTTGCCTCTCTCTCGTTTTCCCTCTTTTGTAGCTCTCACCACTAAATTTGACTTTGCTTGATGTCTGAGCCGCAGTGAATCTTCCATGCTTGAAGCTTTTTCCCTTGCATGGCTGGCTATACATGTATCTTGCGCTTTTGACATCAGGTAATCTTGTTTTGCGGCAGACACGCTGTGTTGTGACATTTTATTGCGCAGACATGGTATTTCAGATGTGCAGCTGAGCGTAAGCCTTTTCTCTCTCGCTCTGTGTTTTCATCGCTCTGCCTCTCGGTCAGCCATCGATCTCCATTTGGCTGCTGTGGTTTAGTAATTACACAGCAAGCACAGGGGCACTAAATGAGTTGATTGTGCTTTGATGCCTCCTGGGTCCCTCCGACTAATGCGGTTTTCATGCGGCCCGATGTTTAACTGCTTAGGAACCAAGTCAAACAAAGAAATCATTTCATAATTGTATTATATGATAAGTTAATTTATCATACACCTACACATTGCCCAGGAGAGGAACACAAATTCAAAGTGTGTCTGTGTCTGTGTGTGTGTGTGTGTACTTGTATTCCTTACATTGTGGCGACCCACAACGTAAGTAAAACCAGTAAATCTTGACATTGTGGGGACCTTTTGTTGGTCCCCACTAGGAAACAAGCTTATAAATCATACAGAATTATCTTTTTTGAAAATCTACAATAGCAGAACATTTTCTGTGATGGGTAGGTTTAGGGGTAGAGTTAGTGTAGGGGGACAGAATATACCGTTTGTACAGTATAAAAACCATTATGCCTATGGAAAGTCCCCACAAAACACAAAAAGACAACATGTGTGTGTGTGTACTCGTTTTGACTATACTTGTGAGGACATTTGACTGGTCCTCACTAGTTAAAACGGCTTATAGTGATGGTCACATGTTTCTGTGATGGGTTTAGGAGTAAGTGTTGGGTTAGGTGAGAGAAAATATCATTGACCTGATATAAAATCAATGGAAGTCTATGGAATGTCCTCACTAAGATAGCAAAACAAACTTGTGTGTGTGTGTGTGTATGTGGGTGGGTATTCCCTATGTTATGGGGACCAAATGTCCCCACTAGTAAATACTAGAAAATTTTGATCTTGTGGGGACATTTTTTTGGTCCCCATGAGGAAACAAGCTTATAAATCATACAGAATTATCTCTTTTGAAAATCTAAAATAGCAGAATATTTTCTGTGATGGGTAGGTTTAGGGGTAGGGGTAGTGTAGGGGGGCAGAATGTACAGTTTGTACAGTATAAAAACCATTACGCCTATGGAATCTCCTCACTAAGATGTGTGTGTGTGTGTGTGTGCGTGCATTTTTTTGATTTATGAGGACAGAAATGTGTATAATGACATGGGTATTACACTGGTATTACGACGTAAACATGGAAAATGAGGACATTTCATGAGTCCTCATATTTCAAATAGCTTTAAAAACATACTAAACAATGTTTTATTAAAAATGTAAAAATTCAGAATGTTTTCTGTGATGGGTAGGTTTAGGAGTAGAGTTAGTGTAGGGGGAGAAAATGTACAGTTTGTACAGTATAAAAACCATTACGCCTATCGAATGTCCTCACTTTGATAGCAAAACAAATCTGTGTGTTTGATGAAACGGACTTTTCACTGCCTCATAAGATTGCAAAGACATGTTGAGTTGGAATAATATTTTAAGAGCTTATTTATTTATTTATTTATTAAATGTCCCTGTATGACTTTCTTCTGTGGAACATAAAAGTGGATATCTGAGAATCTTTAGTTACCATAATTCTTCCAAAATCATTGGAATGACATGGAAGTGAGTAAATTATGTTTTCATGTTTGAGTGAACGATTCCCTTAAGGATCTAGCAGAAGCCTCTGCCAACTGGTTGCATGAACCAGTATTGAAAAAGTGGACAATTCCAACAAAAGACACTCGAGAATAATGCGCACAAGAATGTTCTGCAACAGGAACTGTTCTTTCCTAATACCACCAGAAGACAATATGAGCATGTACAGTATGAACCTCTGTATGCTTGCCAGAAAACAAGACACCGACCTGCCAGACATGAAAGCTTTTTTTCTTCTTTGGTGCTCTGTCTGCAGAACAAACATGCGACGTGTACGAGCACCTACACATCACAGTTGCTATTCAGCACTATGTGTCAAACTACACGTCCACCTTCTGTTCTGTGTGGCTGCACATCCCACAGGACCTGATGAGAAAGAGCTGTCGAAGAAAAAATAGAAGAATATAGATTTTTAAAAAAAACAAAAAAAAAACAGCAGTTTTTTACATATTTATATATATAACTAAATCAGTCTTTCTATTGTTATGTAAGTTATTTAAAGCGGTAAGCATCATTAACTGCAGGTCTTCACCTTCTTCATGAATGCTGATTCTGTTCTCTACGGTGGGTAAAAATGCTCAGCGATTTAATTAGGCTATAAATTATAACTCATCCATTTAATGACATCCAAATGTCCTTTACAGCTCTTTTAAAATCTTGCATTTGAAATCTATACACTGCCTCTTCCTTCAAGATCCTAATAACAATAAGACCTGAGTGGGGTTCAAATTAAACTTGGCAATCTTAATAACGTTTGTCACCTCTCACGGCACACAATGGACAGAGGCACAAAGGGTGAATAAATACTGTCTGCCTAACCACTGTCTGCTTGACATTGAGGACTGAACTGTCATTTACCCCAGTCTGTCAGGTCCATCACATCAGCCACTGCTGCACTCCTGCATTATTTAGATCCGCTCCATGAGTGCTGACTGACGAATCAGTCTCTCTATATATGATGTCATGTATAATATATATATATATATACAGGGCCGGGTAGGTTACTTTTAAAATGTATTTCACTACAGATTACAAAATACATGCTTTAAAAAGTAATTTGTAACGTATTTCGTTACATTACCCAAGTTTAGTAACTTAATCTAAATACTTTAGAATACTTTGGAATACTAATAAGTGTGGAACAAACACAAAAAAGGTAATTGCAAGTTTTTATCTCACAATTCTGACTTTTTCCCTCAGAATTGCGTGATATAAAGTTGCAATTGCGAGTTATAAAGTCAGAATTATGAGATATAAACTCGCAATATTGAGAAAAGTCAAAAATATGAGATATAAACTCACAATATTGAAAAAAGTCAGAATTATGAGATATAAACTCACATACTAAATTCACAATTGCAAGAAAAAAAATTAGTATTGCAAGTTCTCCCAATTCTGACTTTATAACTTGCAATTGTGAGTTTAAATCTCGCAATTCTGAGAAAAAGAAATGCAAACTTACAATTGTGAGGGAAAAACACAAACTGTGAGAAAAAGTTGCAGTGACGAGTGAATTATAAAATGACTCACAAACAACTATCACAAAACATGAAAACAGTCAAAAACATGAAACTTAACTCCACTTTTTCAGACGGTCAGAGTCAGAGAATCACCAATCGCTGTTTAAACTACATTAAAATTCAAAGTAATCACTTTGGTAATCTAAAATACTTCTCAGATGTAACTGTAATCTGATTACCACCCATTTAAAATGTAACTGTAATGAAATACAGTGACTCAAATTTTGTATTTTAAGTACGTAACTAAGTTACGTGTATTTCGTTACTCCCCAACCCTGTGTGTATATATATATATATATATATATATATATATATATATATATATATATATATATATATATATATATTAGTGGCAATTTCTGTGTTCACTCCATGTCTGTGTGGGTTTGCTCCGGATGCTCCAGTTTCCCCCACAATCCACAAGCATCCAGTATAGGTGAACTAGAGATGCTGTATTGTCCATAGGTGTGTCCCAAGCCATGTAATGGAGAGAGTTGGGGAAAAACCTGGCAAATCCAAAAAAAAACATTGCCAAGAAAATTCACAGACAGAGATAGGAGATGGCCCATATAGTCATCAAGAAATGGTTAATACATATTAGTTAATGGTTATTATATTATATTATATTATGAATATTGGTTAATGGTTAATATCTATATATAAAAACTTGCCACTTGTTTATTTCACCTTAATATGGTATTCAGAGCTTCAGATTTTAATGAGATGTCATGATTCCATTATGAATACTTTTAGCT
Source organism: Zacco platypus (assembly GCA_038088235.1). Classification (NCBI taxonomy): domain Eukaryota; kingdom Metazoa; phylum Chordata; class Actinopteri; order Cypriniformes; family Xenocyprididae; genus Zacco; species Zacco platypus. Next base: position 27,560,121 of record CM076072.1, read on the forward strand.
TTAAGCGTCTCCACTGAGATTTTTTGACCTGAATTTCTAAGTCAGTACTCACCTGTGATCTTTTAATAGCGTGCGCTTAAAGTAATGCATGAAAGGATGTGAGCCATGGAATCTGAAAAGATTTGAGAACCATTCTCAGTGTGGAGCACCTCATCTGATGTCGCTCCCATGGGTTTGTGGGAAATCTCAAGCGACCTCCAGCTGTGTGCGTGGAAAGAGCACTGTCAGATCAGTAGGATGTGTTCTTTCACTCCACCTGTTTGGAAACTAGGACGCATGTTTCTCAAAAGAGCCCACCAGTGGCAGCGCTACACTCTTGTCTGTGGTGTCTCCAGGGTTTTCTCTCTTATATGCCAGGATCTGACATCATCTTGGTGCACTTTGCTGCTTGCCTCCAGTAAATCTACTGGTTTGATGTGCAAGACAGCTGCTGTTACTGTCCCTTTTGCTTCTTCTAAATGCTTATAGGCCTCATATTGGGTGGATAAAATTTACTTTTACCAGGGGTGTCCAGTCCTGCTCCTGTAGGGTCCCCGTCCTACAGAGTTCAACTCCAACACCAGTTAAACACACTTGAACCAGCTAATCAAGGTCTTACTAGGCAAACTTCCAGGAAGGTGTGTTGAGGCAAGTTGGAGCTAAACTCTGCAGAACAGTGGCCCTCCAGGACCGAGTTTGGACACCCCTGACTCCATATATAAACACACAGGGAAACAAGGGACTAATGAGGAACAGGTGAGAACAATGAATCACTATGGAAACTGTGTGAGGGAAACAAACAAGGAAGCTATGGAAACAAAAGCAAGTAGGAACTACACACAGGAAGTGAAACACTGGAACAAGGGGAATAGAAAAATAACACTTCAAAATAAAAGTCATATATCAAAACCGGGAAATACAAAACTCAAAGAACACGTTAATCATATATATGTGACCCTGGACCACACAACCAGTCATAAGTCGCATGGGTATATTTGTAGGAATAGGCAACAATTTTTTTATGCAAAAAATCATTAGGATAATAAGTAAAGATCATTTTCCTTGAAGATATTTTGTAAATTTCCTACAGTAAATATAAGCAATTTTCTCAATATTTTTTTTTTTTTTGCACTCTCAGATTCCAGATTTTCCAATAGTTATCCTAACAAACCATACATCAATGGAAAGCTTATTTATTCAGCTGATTCAGATGTATACAACCGATAATTATAATTATATACATAATGTGTAAATAATATTTCCGTGTTTTTGAAAAAAATCTACAATAATTTTATCTCAATGCATCCATCCATTATCATATATAATGCATTCTGATCACCTCATAGTCTTTCATAAAAATATGATTCTCTTCATCAGGAAACCTGAACGAACAAAAATATAGATAGGAGATTCTTTTAAATGTGCCACTGATGAGAAAATTATGATAATTTTGAAGTTGTCAAAATTGTCAAATTTTAAAATGAAAAAAAAAAAAGAATATCATCATGTAGAGATACATTCAGATTGTGAATAAAAATAAATATAGCTCCTCATTATTCATGAGATTATGATCATTTATGCAACATATGTTGAAGGGATGATAGCGCTAGACCTTTGCTATGACACTAATTGCATCAGTTGATGGTTCACATGTTTTTTTGTTTGAGTTGATGCTAAAATAACATATAATATAATCTCAGCATCATCAATCTAATGTTAAAAAATTATTTAAAAAAAAAAAAGCTTAAAGCATTGAAGTGAAGATACTTTTATTAAGTTTTATGTTTTCATAATATTAAAGGAGTAAGACATGTACAGTATATATATATATATATATATATATATATATATATATATATATATATATATAATGCAATACATACTGAAAGAGCATACCTAATTTTAATGGAAAGGAAATTCTGGCGTGAACAAGGGAAAGTGTACATCTTGGGTCCAGTAACTGTCACTATTTTTGCCTTCACTAATTCATGTGAAAATGTCCTGCAGTGTGACAAATGAATTTTTAAAGTACAAAATATTCCATATAGTCTCTGAAGTGTTATCTGTACAGAAATTGTGAAGAAAGCTCCTTCCTAATAATGCAGCTCATAGTGGCAGCATGTGCATGCTGAAAATTGCTTCTTATAAGCACATTGAAGGCATCCACTGAATAGAACAAGGTACAGCAAGGTTACACGAGGGATTTGCTGTTTTACTTTCCCCATTGTAGTGATTTACCTCCAACTTTACCTCCCCAACATATCAGAGATTAGTCAAATTGTGCATCCCAATTCATCCTACTTTTGTAGTATAAATAGAGTGCTTTTACTACTTGAATTTATTTCTATAAATTCCAAATGGAAAAAGTACACTTTAAATATCCGGATAATGCCCTTAATTAATCGTAAAAAAATGAAGTGTGGATTGTTGGACACTGCAGGCACTCGACTGTCGCAGCTTTAATTACATAGCGTAGCTCTAATCACACTCCAGTGCTGAATGACAAAATAACCTCATAAAATGTACAGGCATAATTGAGTATATAGTGCATACTGTAACTACATAAGTGCATATAGTGTATCATTTGGGACACAAAGTCATCTCCTCTGCGCCGTCAATTCAAGTGACTGACAGTTTGAGAAAGTTCCTTGCCAAAAAATAAAATAAATAATCTCTTTTTCAACATATGTCTATGTAACAAATTTCCGTCTGTTTTTGCACCTTTTGGCAGGTGATTCATGACTTCCTGCATGCAACTGGATTTTAATTAAAAACTGCCTCAACTGCCAGTGGAGCTGTTGTTTTTGAGAATATGAGCGTACACAACATCTAAAACATGTTGACAGCAGCATGCTGAGGACTAGAACATTAATAAGGTTGTCTAGCTGTCTTGGCCACACTGAGGGTCCAAAGTTTTCACCATGACAGCACATCTCAACCTGAGTTCTCCAGCAACTGCGAGCACATTCAAAAACAGTGCACCTTAAATTGGACAGAGGGTGGATTTGAAGAGCAGGCTGTTTGATAGGTGTAAGTCTTGACAGTAGCTATTACTACACAGCTAAGAGGTGCGAGGGAACAATCCTGGAGTGTCAGTACATACTTTCTGTCGGCTTCAAACCGCTGCTGGCTACAGATCAAGGCAGAGGACATGGAGAGGGGTGGGAAGGTGAGCTTAATTGAAAGTGGAAATTGAAAGGCAATTTTATTCCTGGTTTGAAGAACAAAGCCGGTGAATACAATAAACAGTTGCGTCTGGGTTTGAACGGCATCATAATATTGGGTCATTCAAATCTATTCAGCCAGAAAAAAATGGCTTTTGCATGCTAATAAAGTGAACACTTTGGTTTGACTTTGGTTGCTTAAAATTGCCATGAAACAGAAGTTGTGATAGATCCCTACTGTGAGAGCTTTTTGAACAAGAAAAAATGTAGGGCGGGACTTGATTTTGTCCATCAGGAATTGATTGGATGGTTGTGGTTTGCTATTGCTGGGATGTCATGTGAGTGACAGGTTGTCCCGCCCTCACACCAGTAAGAAGTATTTTTGATTAAAGATTACGAGGGCGCATGCATTAAAAAAAACTGGGTAGTCGTGGCCTAATGGTGAGGGAGTTGGGCTTTTAACCTGAAGGTTGCTGGTTCGATTCCCCCGCCAGTGGGGATTGTGAATAAATCCTTCGATACCATGACTAAAAAATGCCCTTGAGCAAGGCACCTAACCCCTAATTGCCTCGCTTGTAAGTCGCTTTGGATTAAAACGTCTGCTATATGTATTATTTATAACAAATACTGTAATATTCCATAAAAAAAGGAGTCAAAATTGTCATAGTGACTTTAATCATGAAATTCCGTTCTCATCTTTCCCTTTTTAATAAATGTATAATAAGTGGTATGAGTCAAACTGTTTACACCCACATTTTAAAGAAAGCAAAAAGACTAATTGTTTTATTTGTTGCTATCTTTATCGTCTTTGAGGCTAGGGTCATTTTTCTTGTTTTCTGTTGTGTGTGAAAACTAAAAAATGAGCTAAAACGACATCCAGTTGGCAAAGTGAGCTGCAAAAAAATGAAATTCCTCAGTTGAGTGCTTCAGAGGAGTTTGGAGACATTATGTTTCCACCCACTCTAATTGTGCTGCAAGCTGTCTGACTATTAGGCTGATTACGCAGCTCTCTGGAATACTGGATTCTGATTGGTCAGTTGCACCAGCGGCCTGACAATTTGTAATACACATCGTTGCCCACCACTGCAACATTCTATGTTATATATCATAATTAAAATACATATAAAATAAATTGCTTGCCGCTCTTTTTTTCGTTGCCCTTTTCACACATCATAAATTAGGTATCATTTGAAAGCTCATACCCCCCCACCCCCCCACCCCAAAAAAAATCATCCATTTTGAAATCGGACATTGTTACCATAGAAAGGTAATTTAAATCTTTTTAGCAGGCTCCTCCCCCTTGTGGACAGTGTCATGTTTCATTATTACAAAAATTATTTTAACTATTTTATTTTTCCAATATTGACAAAACACATATCGTCGAAAAGGTTTGCGACTCAAGGCTCCATATTTGCCGACTGTTTTGTGATAGAAGTGACATTGTGACAGAAATGTATTAATTTGTTACAGGAGTCCAGTGGCTATTTTTGGTATAGTGTCTAAACAAAATCTCACAAGAACGTTAATTTTTGTTATATCAACTTCAAATTTGGAACACATCTTGGTTAGACGTATGACTTTGATTTAATAGCAATTTTAGAGTAAAAATGACTTTGTAAAATATATATTTTGTATAAAATAAAATTACAGTACATTTGTTTACAGTATAACTTTTTTACACTTTCATTTTTTGAAGTGCTCAATAACCTGATGAGTGTCTTCTTTAAAAAAAAAAAAAAAAAAAAAAAGACCAACCTTAGGTCTGTATTTCACAGCATTTATGAATAATAACCATTTATGTTTGGATACCTCATTTTAACGTCTATACTCAAAATTGGGGGGTGGGGGTGGCAGTTAAGGGGTTAAAGGGAATCCAGAAGGTTCTGTATGACAGGAATGACCCACACCATTGCTTGCTTTGTTTTACCTCACTCCATTAAAACACTGAGTCATTGTCAATTTCAAACACGGTCATTCTGCTGTACTAGAGGACCACTGAGATTTTTCCATTAATTTAATTAAATATACAACAGAGAGGAAAGAAAATGCAATCTGCATGGTCTGTGGTCACAGCTTGAAAAGATTAATGGCTTCCAGGACATAAAATAATCTAATAATACCCTTACATACTCGAGAAAGAATGTTCTTATCCATGACCATGTAGCTCAAATGAAATATACAATCGGTGGCTTCCACCATTTCCAACCTGGCATTGCGCCTTGTTGTAATTTTGTTATGGTTCTCCCAAGCAGCTGCTAGCTTGTGAAGTGATCTAACAGCAGGTTGGATTTTGTTTTGGGTTGATAACAACAGTCTGCGGTGTGTTGGCAGTAGATGCTGTCAGTCCAGTGTACTCACAACAAGTCAGAGGACTGGCACAGTGTTTCAGACTTTGTTTAACTTGCTGTGTAGAAGTGGCTGTTGACGATCTTGTGTTGTTGTGATGGCTTTTGTCTATCTGCAACAAATATTTATCCAGTATCGCTCAGAAAACCTTCATAAAAACTCGTTGTTCTCAACCGGTCAGTAAAAGAATCAGAAGATCTCATTAAAAGTGGAGCCAGCTGTCTGTGGTGATAGTGCCTGCCTCCTGTGCAATCCAGCAGAATTAGGTCTTAATGAGTATGTAGATTGCTGTATGTAGAGGTGTCCATAAAAAGTCTTTGAAGTTTCCTGCAGAGAGCTCACCAGCAGAATTAATCAGATGAACTTCACACAACCTTCTGCATTGCTGAGAAAGGAAAGAGAATATTACATCGCATTGTGCCTTTACAGTTTAGGTAGTATGCGTGAGAACATGATGTGTGGCGCGAGAGCGCATGGCCTGTCGGACATAAAGGGGGCGGGTCTTTGCGAAGGGTCAGTTAATATGTTAATAATAACTAACAATAGATTTTACAAAAATTAAAGATTTAAAAAATATGATGCTCTATAGTTTGGATTGCTGTTCAGTCAAAAAGGCAAGGCCTCTGAGATCTAGATACTATTTTTTTAAAAACTGAGGGATTTAAACATTCACATGTTTTATATTTTGTTCCCACAACATGGTAACACTATGGTACTCTTGTGTTCAATTTGGCTTCAACAACTTCAGTCTGAAAGGAAAATGCTGGATGCTTCAAAGTGTGTCTGGCACTGCTAAGCAAATTAGCGGTTGTGATGAGTGGCAATTAGTGGGCACGTAACACAGTAATTTGTGCTATTTTGTTGTGTTACCTCATAGTAGGAGGATCAGTCTGCTCCTGGCTCTGTCTGGCCAGATTAGACCTCTTAAACCCCATCTGATACAGCACAGCATGTACCGCTACACAAAGTCAGAGTGTGCAGGGGAAGGGAAAGTCATCCAACCAAATAATAAAGTGTTATTGAGGGTGAAATGGGAATTTTAATTAGCTGGAGTCAAAAGTGCCATGTGGAACTTTAACAATGGTTGTGCACTTTCACAATGACACTGCGTCCTCAGTCAAGCCCTGTTGATGTGACTGCTCAGCCCAAACGTACGTCCTTCAGCCATTAAATGCTTTAATAGGGTAAAATCCCTTTATATTGCAGTTATCAAGATGCCACTCCCCATTTATGAACGGAATGGTCCATTTTTACTAATTACTAATTTGTGATTTTGCCAACACTTTCAACCACAGTGACATATAGTAACTACAAGGATAGTCTGCCTAAAATTACATGAGATAGGTACTGGTAGAGCCTCAGCTGGACAATGATACTATTTTCTTTTAAAAACTGTTTACAGCAAAACTGAACGCTGTTTGCGTCAATGAATCATTATTTTGCTGTTTATCCCTGTAAAGCTGCTTTGAAACAATCTGCATTGTATAAAGCGCTATATAAATAAAGGCAGCTTGACTTGACTCATTCACAAACTGCAGAACTGTACAAGACATTTCTGAGTTTTGTTTCCTAAAACGGATTGTAGTCTTTGTTGTCTTTATGTTTTCTGTCTTATAAAAAAGTCCTGCTACTATTTCTATGTGAGAAACCGCTGGAAACAATTCAGTGCATGAGTGAACTGTCCGTTTGACCGATTAGAACAAATAGTGATTCTTTTGCAAACCTGACATTGTCCGATTCTTAACTAATTCTTAGCGAATAGTAAAACATAAGACATGGTTTATGAAATATTGCAATGGAAAATGATTCTACTGTAATCTCCATTGACAGACAAGTATTTACAAGTCATATTTTAGTTATTAAATGTTATACAACTGTTGTGCTTTAATTCAACAGTTAAATAAACAAGTGACTTATATTTTTGATACAATATTCGTAGATACTTGGTGTTTTTGCTCCGCCAATGAAAATTATTTTAACTGTCTCCATGACTTGTCTCCATGAATGAATCAGTGTTTTGAACAAATCGATTGAGTAAATGATTCAATGACTCACTCATAAAGACAGTCATCTCTTTGGCTCCTGAATCAATCAGTGTTTTTGAATGAATCGGTTGCAAGAATGATTCAATGACTCACTCACATTTGAACGCATCGACTGAATAAATTAACCAAAGAGTCATTCATGAAGATGGTCTCTTGAAAAAGTCACTGAAAAATCCCCTTCTATCCACACTGCAGTCTATTGACTGGCTATATGCAATATGCAGAGGAAAGTAAAAAGTAGCCTAAGTAAATTTCCCACTTTATAATTCTATTCTGGGCTATATCAAGCACATGTTTGCGCATTCATTTGAATTGGTGTGTTAATGTGTGAGTCATAAGGGATATAGAGAGAGAGAGAGAGAGACGTCACAAACAATGAATAAGATCTATAAAGTACACAGGCTCATGCTCGTCTTGTTGACCCATGCGGATCATCCTAGCGCTCATTGATTTTCTTCTCTTTAGTTGTGAAATCAAGCTGAACAGACCTGGGGCAGTCTGACCAGCCCATAATAACCAAGGTTACAGTGCGAGTTCAGAGTCACTGCAAGGTCATGTGAGATAGATTTGATGCAATCACCCATATCGCTTCTTCTCAATTAGGTGCAATTAAATACAGCAACAATCTTAAGTGTTTGTGTTGAGCTACACAAAGTTGAGCTTAGAACAACTACAATGCAATACCCTACATTAAATTATTAAAACTTAGAATTGTAGCTATTCCGAAGCCCAGAAATGCATATATTTGAGTTACGACTCCAAAAGAAATGCTAATTTAAGACCACTTGGTTGCATATCCCCAAAATCCTGCTCTTCATACCGTCTGAAAGAGGCAATCTCACCATCTATTAAGCTCAAACAGTGCCTATAAAGAAATGTCAGAGTCAATAGGGATAATAGCTCCTGCCTAGCTTAGATTGATCAGTTTAATTATTCATGCAGCTATAACTCATGACATGAAAAAGATGTGGTGTCAATAGAGCTTCATTGATCCGCTGAGCGTCTCAGCTGCTGACTGCAGCAGAAACATTATTGTGCGAAACTGGCGCATTGTACCTATTTTTGCATTTTGACTGTGCTTTAATGCATCAGTACGAAGCCGTGCGCTTCATCTGACTTTTTAATGTGTTTTGGGACTGATGCGGTACAGAAGCAAAGTGTGCAAATGGATTTGTCCTTTTTGGAAGTGGATGTTCATTATTCTCCAAATGCAGGCCAAATTATTGGCTTTGACTGCCTTATTATACCTCGAGAAGTATAGCCTCAAACACATTCATGTGTTCTCCTAAGCTCACAATGGACCGATTCACAGCTAAAGACATTACTTGATAAATCTATGCATGAATTCTGAATCATTATCCTACAAAGCCCATGCTGAGAAACCTTTAAAGAAATACTGTATACTCTGTCAAAGTGAGTTATTAGGACGTGTGTAGGCCTACATACTATAGCACTACTGCAGTTTTAGATTCAGATTTGCAAGCCTATCATGGCGGAAAAGCAGTTGCTGCTGGCAATAATAGCAAGGAGTGACATTCATGCTCTCAATACTGAATTGGAAGAAACTCTCTCTTTTATTGTAGATGCATTTACAGGGGAGAGACTGTGTGTAACATATATTAATGGGTTAGTTCACCCAAAAATGAAAATTCTGTCATCATTTACTCAACCTCAAGTTGTTCCAAACCTGTATGAGTTTCTTTCTTCTGCTGAACACAAAAGAAGATTTTTTTTTTTAAAAAAAACAGTTGATGGGCCCCATAGTTTTTTCTTTTTCTATACTATGGAAGTCAATGGGGTCCATTCACATACAATATGAATGCTGCGATTGACCAATCAGAATTAAGTATTCCAAACAGACATAATATTGATAATCATTCATATGATTCATTTTTATCATTAACATGCCACGACTGAATCGAGTTAGGTGAACTCGAGAACCAGATCAGTCTGATTTGTGAACGAATCATTCAGATTTTGAAAACTTAATCAACTGATTAATTAATTATCTGACTCAAAGCGACTTTTTCTCATAAATATGCAAGGTAGTTAAAAGTTCAGAAATGAAAATCAATCAAAAATGATTTAAATTTCAGTGAATTTCTTCAGTTATTGTAATGCTTCAAAAGGCTTGAAATAACTTAGTTTTGATAAAAGTGTTGAGAAATTCTTCAACAAGTCACCGTGAAATCAAAATGAATTCTTGTTTTTTTTTTTGTTTTTTTTTTGCAGTATTTATTATAAATGATTTATCCATTCACATCATTATTTTTATTTTTAATTCTGTGCCCTTATAATCTTTAATCAAAATAACTTATCCTTCTTGCAACAACATCTCCTTCAACATCAACGTGTTTACTGGCACGAGGACGGGACGACCTGTTACTCACAGAAATAGCAAACCACTACCGTACAATCAATTCTCAATGGACAAAATCAAGTCCCGACTACATTTTTTCTTGTTCTAGGAGCCGTTTCACTCAGATATAAGTCACTATAGGAAAAAAAAAAAGCTGTTTTCATGTCAGCTGCTAACAAAAACATTCACTCAAAACACAGCAGACCAGATTCAATGTCAGGTCACCAGTGTCATTGCACACTACCCACATTTCTGGCCTGTCCTGATTTTCATTATTATCTGTTCACCTCATGTGTCCCACTCATCATTTAGAAAATCACCTTCTCTATCCTCAATTAGAATGTCATCCATCATGGCTGTAGCACCAAATTCCCACTCCAGTCAGAGAGGTGACAAAGAGCTGAACTGTGGGAAGAGTGCCTGCGAGTGTCTGACAGAGGGAATCGCTTCACATGAGTGCACCTGACTGGCAGGACGTCACCCTCAATCTCTTTACTGACAGAACTCCTTCAGTTCTCGAACAACAGCTCATTTCCATCATGCTACATCACGTGCACTATGTGTGTGGGATTTTTTTTCAAACAGATGTGTTGATATTAAGAGTTAAAATTGTTTATGTAAAAACGGTGTATTCTTCTGTGAGATTGCTTGCATTGATGTAACTCCTTAATTATTTACAAGTGTTTCATCTCTTTCAGTTGAAGCTGTCTTGTTCTCAGGGTTGGGGAGTAACGAAATACAAGTAACTTAGTTACGTATTTAAAATACAAAATTTGAGTCACTGTATTTCATTACAGTTACATTTTAAATGGGAGGTAATCAGATTACAGTTACATCTGAAAAGTGTTTTAGATTACCAAAGTGATTACTTTGAATTTTAATGTCATTTAAACAGCGATTGGTGATTCTCTGACTCTGACCGTCTGAAAAAGCGGAGTTAAGTTTCATGTTTTCCACTGTTTTCATGTTTTGTCATAGTTGTTTGTGAGTCATTTTATAATTGTAAAAAAGGTTACTGCAACTTTTTCTCAGAATTGCGAGATTTAAACTCACAATTGCAAGTTATAAAGTCAGAATTGGGAGATATAAACTTGCAATACTAATTTTTTTTCTTGCAATTGTGAATTTAGTATGTGAGTTTATATGTCATAATTTTGACTTTTCTCAATATTGTGAGTTTATATCTCATAATTCTGACTTTATACCTCACATTTGCAACTTTATATCACACAATTCTGAGGGAAAAAGTCAGAATTGTGAGATAAAAACTTGCAATTGCCTTTTTTGTGTTTGTTCCACACTTATTAGTATTCTAAAGTATTTAGATTAAGTTACTAAACTTGAGTAATGTAACGAAATATGTTACAAATTACTTTTTAAAGCATGTATTTTGTAATCTGTAGTGAAATACATTTTAAAAGTAAAACCCAGCCCTGCTTGTTCTGTTTCAGATGAATTAATGTGCCAGTGAAGCATCATTCACTCAAACATTTCTTTCACATGTTCTTGAAAGCAGCGATATTGGAGACATTAGTAACAACGAACAAAAACATCACACTTTAAATAACCCTTACAGCCTTAACCCAACTAACAGAGAACATTCTCAGAACTTTGGATAACGTTCTGGCAAGGTTCTCTCAAAGTTGTGAACAAACATTCTTACCGTAACATTAACAGAATGTTCTTTCAAAGTTATTTGGTATTAAATGATGTTCTCAAAAACATTATTTACACAGCGTTCATGGACGCTTATCTGTTTCACTTGTTTACTTTAACCCTTATGCGCTGTTTGATTTCTACGTCCACTCATTATGGAGCGGGTCAAATTGACCCTAATTGGATTCAATACAATTCTTCAAAAATCACACTATGAAAAACAACAAAGATTCAGGTACAAACTGTAAACTTTTAATATCAACATTTGTCAAATATTCCAAAAAATATATATATCTGAAGATAAGATTTAATGAAAATGTTTTTTAACCATTTTTTAAAACTGATTTGTTTTGACAAAATTTGAAAATAAACAGTACATTTTTAAATACAATAAATACATTTTTTTTTTTACTTTTTTTTTCTTAGAACATCATAACTGAACAATTAAATGTAGCTGTATAATGAAAATATGTACTTTTCCTAAGTTGGCTGTTTTGTAAACTCATTTCATAAAGTCAAGTTTCTTCTGACATGATGAGCAAGTGTGTTCTTTCTGCATATGAACTTCACACACATGCTGCTGGTTAAAACATTTTTCTGTATTGAAATAAGTGTGGAAAACCTTATTTTTAAGCTTCATAAGGTAGTAAAAAAATAAAATAACAAAATATAACCAAGAAATGTTATTATTTTGGGTCAGTACAGTTGCCTTAGAGCGTTAAAATATGCGGGTCAAATTGACCCGGCGAACGTAACAGTAATTTTGTTTGTATATGTCGAAAAACACCAGCATGTTGAAACTTTGCATGCGTGTTCATGATGATAAATGAGAAAAAGTCACAAAATATCAAGAAAAAAAACAGTATCTCGAACAACTAGAAAATCTAAATGGGTCAATTTGACCCGCAACATAACACAAGGGTTAAATGTTATACTTTTTGAATGTTCTCTGAACGTTCTGAAACATTCCCATAATGTTTGCAAAATGATCAAACTGAATATGTTCTATTAACGTTTGCAGAATCAACTTTTTAAAACCATTTTAAAACATGAACATATGAAGAAATAACATTACGACATTACAACGCTTTTGTTAGTAGACTGTTAGACTTTAGGTTAGTAAAACAAGTTGACATGTTTTTGCAAATTTACTTATAGTTAGTATAATGTCTAAAGTGGACCATCGAAATAAACTGCTACCTATATTTTTGTTAGCTGGGAAAGATGCATTTCAAAATGCGTCATGTCTTCATGCATAGGATTAGGATGTGAATCTACACTACCATAATAAGTCGTTTCTGCAGTTATTAGACTGATGGCGGAGTGAAAATGCTTCCACATAAAAACTGAAATCTCATCAACCACTGAAGCACAATAATATCATAATGTAACAATCTCAAAGGCAATAGAGAATTTAGTCTAATAAAATCAGTGTTATTTCTAACATTGATCATTTGCTGAAAGTCAAGGAAAATCGGAGGCACACATCATGCAGCAGCAGGCGTCCACAGGAAGTGATTCTGGACATTGTGGGAACACTGAATTGCCTTAATGGCCATAATAATGTTCAGCTATTAGTGTAGGGCAGTAATATTTGATACAAGGCCACACATTTACAGTGCTGTTCAATCCCGCTGCGCAGTGGACGGCAGTGCTATGATTGACCCACTAATCTGCCCGTGGTTCTGACCCACCTGCAGTTAAGTCCATCAGTCCATTAGCTTCCTCACCATTAGTGATCAGGCTGGGTGATTTTCGCATCTCACTCTGTTCTCCTTTCAATTCCTCCATCACTCCCACCACCATACATTTGCATGCGTGCAATCTTATTTTAGCCATTTGCGTTCATTTTGATTGTTCTAATTTTTATTTTATTTAATGCCAACATGAAACAGCATTCACAACACAAGCATTTTAATTCCATAATGTGGAAAAATGTAGGGATTTTATCCACTAAAAACTAAAAAGAGCGTTGTGTCAAAGGCAGGGTTATATTTTGACTAAAAATTATGAAGACAAAATTTTTTTTCTTTTTGAATTTTACAGATGGTGAATTTACAAAAAGGTCAGAAACGCATATTAAATAAAACAGTTAATCAATGTAAAGTATTTTAATTTTGTCTGATATTTCTTCTAAAATCCCTTTAGAAGAAAAAAAGGACAGTTGTTGACAGTTCCGTCATGAAACTCTAGAGGGCGCAGGCTGATAGATCCTTGACATGCAATCACATCATTACCGCATGGCACAAGCTGATTGGCCTCTGTTGATCCTGCAGCCAATGAGATTGCTCGCTCAACATTTAAATAGTCTGGTTCATTGTTTGCTGTAAGCTAGTTCTGCAGCACACTGTCAGAGTTCGTCTGAGACCTTCCACCTCCCCAGCACCACCTGTCTAGATCTGCTAGGAGATTTATGTATATCTATCTAGTGGTGGGCAGAGCGAGGCTTCATGAAACACTGAAACAGTTGAAGCAAATGTGCCGTATTGTGTCGAAACTATACCGACACCCGTCTCCACGGTGACACCTAGTGGTCAATTGCACATGTTATCTGAAACAATTTTGTCAACAAACCGTTTAAAAAAATAAAAATGTTGTGTTTTTGTTAATGTGGTGAGTTTTTAACATCCTCACTATATAAATATAATATATAATAATAATAACTAGGTTATTTTGCTCATGAAAAATGAAAATTAATAAAACAAATCAATCCACAATGGTCTCATTTTTTTTTTTTTTTTACAGATTTTTATTCAAAAATATTAATTGCTTTCTCCTCTCACAAAAACCCACGAAGTGAAGTGCATTAACTCCTCTTTTAAACTTTGTGGGAGTTGAGACAGATGTCCGATTATGTGTTTTTTTTCCCGCCCCTGTCAAGCGATCGTTTACCCATAGTCACATGACATGGGTGTTTTGAATCACAGTTCGGAGCAGTGTTTCGAAACATCTACGCTTCGGGATCTCGACACTGTGTCGAAACGTTAGTTTCGCGTCAGCCATCCCTATATCTATCTATGCGGCAGGATCAGGAGCAGCATATCTTACATGCTCACAACAGTGTGTATGTTTATCTGTTAGCAGTAGAAAGCCCATATCCGCTCTGCAGCAGAAATAATCAACAGCCGCAGCAGCATAGCAGACCTAATCCGCCAAGACCAAATACATTAACTTTATATTCAGTAACATGCTAAAACTATTCCGAGAGTTGTCATGAATGAAATACAGAAAAAGTATTGAGTGATAAAATTAGAGTGGATAGTGTGAGAGTAATTTGATTGTGAAAAATTGTGAGTAATTTGATTTTAAAAAATCATTTGATTACAAAACATTTGAGTTCATGCTGCAATATCTTGGCAAATCTGTGCACAGTTTGAGACACTGTCTTATGGGGTGTTTCAAGTCTTCTTTTAGTTACTGTAATCTGCTGTTTATGAATGCTGTCTACAAGCAACAATCGAGATACTAATGTAAAGAGATCTCATCTCATTTCTTTTCAAACAGGATTAGCAAGCCACAAAAACCCTCAACATCCGATATGGAAAATAAGACAATTTTAACAGGACTTAAAAATATGGCTTGCCGCTTATGCTATTAAACACTCTGCTGTATGGCTTAATATGTGTATATAATTGGATCCTTGTGGAGCCACTCAAACTGTTAAACGTTCAGAACGAGCCGCCAGCCCACATCTCAGCTCAAGAGGAGAGAGAGAGAGAGAGAGAGAGAAAAAGATATTTTATTCCCCGTTCAGTACAGTAATGCCACACAACCATGAGCTGTTAGGAAATTGGACGTGTGACAAAATTACAAGAAGATAAATGGGAGGCAGATTCTTGAATTTGTGATACACACCACTATATATATATATATATATATATATATATATATATATATATATATATATATATATATATATATTTATATATTCAGATCTGTCCAGATAATTCAAGAGTGAATTGGCACAAACAGGTAGCAGGTCTGCATAGCCTCGTGAGCTCCACCAAAACGACAGAATCACACAAACACACGCTAGATGCTATGCCTGGCGAACTCATCAAGATGTATGACACATTATAAATCAAGTCTGTGCGAGCTGCCCCAGAGATTTAGTCCTTAAATATGATAAAACAGATGGAGCGTTGCACTCCCTAGGTATCCACCTCTCTCTGCCACTTTATGAGACTGTCTCCTTTCATTGTTCCCTCAAAATTTACTCGATCTGCGGTTTCAGTTGAGATTGCATTCCAATGGCTTAAACGAACAGCTCACCCAAAAATTACAATTATGTCATCTCATCCTCATTATTTCACAGCGCTCTAGAATTCTTGATTCTGATTGGTCAGCATTCCACAATTTCCTAATTTTCCTAATTCCTAATTTCCTAATTTTCCCTAATAAAAAAAAAAAAAAAAAAATCCTATCCTTCCCTTTTTCTCTTCCTACTCTAGCTTATGGTACTGAGCAATGTATGAAACTTGTATTGTGAGCACTTCCTGTGTTATTTGCCAATTCATGAAGAATCCCTTGTTTGTTTTCTTCACTTGTAAGTCGCTTTGATTAAAAGCATCTGCTAAATGACTAAATGTAAATGTAAATGTAATTTTTGCATCACCTGAGTAACGTAAACCACTTTCCTTTGAATCACACCGCAAAAATGCACTTTCTTGTTTCATACAAATGCGGCTCCATCTTGTGTCATTTCACTCAATATTACCGTAATTTTGCTGCAGCATTCATCCTGTTGCTAAGCCGACTGTTTCATACATTCTAATGAAATTATTGTGGAAAATGTATGGGGTAATTTGGCTCTATAATGAAAGTCAATACTGTTTAATTACCAACATTCTTCAAAAATACTTTGTTTTTTGTTTCACAGAAGAAAATCATACAGGTTGCAGGGTGAGTTAATTAAAACAACATTTAAATTTTAATGTGAACTACCCTTTAATAGTCTTTGATACTTGTATAGTTTTGATACAGTGGACATTCCTGCTGAATTCATACACATTCGCAGTGCTAAAGGGACACAAGTCTTCTTATCATATGTAATAAGTTACTTATTTTGCTTTGATCGTCCATTAGGCAAACTACTGTTGTGTCACAGTACTACTGAACAACAGTTGGCTGTTGTAATGGGATTCAGAGAGCGATATGAACAGCCTCAGGCCTTCATGCACATGAAACAGAGCTTAGCAGAAGAGTGTCTTCATATCTGTTGCGCTTCATCAGCCGCTAACAAGGACAACAGTGGGATAAAATACAGGTCCTGAATATTAAATAGCCTGGTTTCAATTAACTTCATTTTTCAATTATAAAAATTCAGCCCCTCATCTAGGAAAACGTGTCATGGTTGTTTGCTTCCATGTTCCTTTCATCAAAAATACAAAGGAGAGGAACTTGTTTCTGCTCTCTATTACATAAGGAAACTGCTTCACAGCATATTACATCTATTATCTGACTCTGTCTTTTACCTCACAAGAATGTAATAATAATATGATCTAATTACAGCAGCAGTTTGTTTTCATTTGTTTCTCCAGTAATCCTATCTGTTTTTGTCCTCGGCTTGAATTAAACTTTAACATGAAAGATCAAAAGCGTTTGTGGGACTGAGAGAGACATCTAGTGGTAAAAGCATATAGTCACAGTTTCCACCCTTTTATGTACTTTTTAAGTGTTTGTGTATTATAATTTCCAGTCTATGATGTTTGAGGCAAGTAGCATATATAGCTTTATTTTAATACACTTGCCTTTGCTGTTACATTACATCCCAATATTCATCCACAGCTTTATGAACTGGACAGTGAGTGTCCACAAGTGTTGTTGTGCACATTTTTTTATCATTATACAATGTATATTTTGTACAAACATTTTTAGAATAATAACTTAAAAGGGAAAAAGAAAACAATTTATTAACACCAGTCACCTTTAATTGGGCTTCCCAGGCTAGTGTTTCGATGTCTTATTGCACCATCTAGTGGTGTGTTCTGTTAACACTCTTTGTACAATTTGCATACTGGCGTTTAAAAACATGATTCGATGAAATATCCTGCTTTCTATTTCCTGTTAATTTTATGCTCTTTATAGTGACCAAAATAAGTTTCCTCAGGCTTTCTTCATTTTGGGAAATATCATTTTAGTATGAAAATATTTACTGAATCCTCTCTATTCCTCTTATGTACGTGGTACCGTCACTATGCTGAATATTGCCTGCAGGCTTATCTTCTTTCAGCATATTTAATTTGCTCTGTCATGCTTCAAGACAGTCTTTGAACCTACCTCATAGCCTCTCTTGAAGTTATTACAAATAATACTAAACTGAACACGCCATTATATATCTATAGACATTTATAACTGTCACATTCTTGGTTGTTCTAGTCAACATGCACAAAGAAGTACTAATTCAAAAGTCTTTAATAATAAATGCAGAATGCGGGAGAATACACAGGAATACAAAGTAGCATAAACACCCTCAACATAAAGACGATAATCGACAGCGAGCTGAACAAAACAGGAAGTATACACAGATGCACACAAGAGGTCTAAATGAGACACAGGTGTAATTAATCAGAAACCAATGAAACTAACAAGGGATTTACAAAAGACTAAACTTCAAGGAAACACAAGAAATATAGGCACATGAATGAAAACACAATGAAATCTTCATTTTTCAATTATAAAAATTCAGCCCCTCATCTAGGAAAACGTGTCATGGTTGTTTGCTTCCAAGTTCCTTTCATACAAAGGAGAGGAACTTGTTTCTGCTCTCTATTACATCTATTATCTGACTCTGTCTTTTACCTCACAAGAATGTAATAATAATATGATCTAATTACAGCAGCAGTTTGTTTTCATTTGTTTCTCCAGTAATCCTATCTGTTTTTGTCCTCGGCTTGAATTAAACTTTAACACGAAAGATCAAAAGCGTTTGTGGGACTGAGAGAGACATCTAGTGGTCTAAATGAAAAAAGACTAAATCACAAAAGACTAAACTTCAAGGAAACACAAGAAATATAGGCACATGAAAACCCAATGAAATCTAACATAACCCCTCCATCCCCCCCAAACACACACACCTCCATAAGGCGTTTCCCCACGCCCCACGTAAACTAAAGTCCAAAAGTGGAGTGAGGGGGTCTTGGAGGTGGATGACAAACTGGAGATGGACAGGGAGCTGCATGAGCCAGTAGAGGGAATCACCATGGTGGAGCTGCCGAGGTGAGCTAAAGTGGAGCCCTGATGGACTTCCTGGGCAGAGCTTGGGGGCAGACCGATGGAGGCGGAGTAGGACGAGGTGGAGACCCAAACGAAACTGCAAGGATGGTGACCCTGGGTGACATCGTAGGCCTGAAGGACCAAGGGGTCATCAATGGCTAAAGTGACTGAGACGAAGGTGAGGGCCTAGCAGAATGGGGCGATGGGAGGAGCAAAGACTAAGGTGGAACTGGAGGAACCCAAGGAGCCCGAAGGGGTGGAAATCCGCAGTGGACCCAGGGTGACGATGGACCAAGGTGGAAATAGAGGGATGAGGGAGCCTGAGTGTTGGCAGACCACAGCGCAGCTGAAGGAGCACAGAGCTCGCGGTGAAGACAGGGGATCTGCCTCTCAGAGCCGAGCTGGTGATGGAGAAGCCTGAGGTCTAGCTGGAGGAAGCCAATGGCGAGGGTGGAGCCGAGGAGCTGAGTGGCACCAGTGAAGCAGGCAAGTCTAGGGAAGTGGACGGAGCCAACAAAGAGAACAAGGGCAGTGGGGGCAGGCATGATATCTGACGGGACTGGATCATCCAGAAAGTTGCCAGAGACAGGTTGATGAGCAGAGAGTTCATGGGTGGGGCATTAGGTTGGGGACTGGATCCATGATCCCACTCTTGTTTTAGGGTGGTCTGCTCTAACCGGTATCTGACAGTAGGCTCCGGCCTCAGGACGGGTGCGGCAACCGGCTTTGGCTCCGGGGTGAAATCTGTGGCTGGCTATGGCTCAGGGGATGGAGGGGGTTGTAGCTTGTGGTTCGCGGTGGCTCGGAATATGTGGCAGGATTGACATTGTCATATGATCTGCGAAAGAGAATCTCACAAACTAAACAAAGGGACAGTGATCCTCCCTCATCAGCAGCATCTGTCCTGGAATATCATCAATTCCGCTCCAGAAAAGCTGTTTTAGGGTTTCATTGTCCCAGCATGCCTCATTGTAGAGCCCCAGGATGTCCACTACAAATTCCTCCAGCATGTGACCATTCTGTGAGTCCATATTTTTACTCATTTGAGGGTCAGTTATTCTTCTAGTCGACACGCATAAAGAAGTACTAATTCAAAAGTCTTTACAATCAAACCAGAATGTAAGAGGTCACAAGAATATACAGGAATCCAAAATAGCATAAACACACTCAAAGTAAAGATCTTAACTGACAGTGAACTGAACAAAACATGAAATACTGTACACACAGAAGCAAACAAGGGGGCGTGAATAAGACACAGGTGTAATGAATCAGAAACCGAGGAAACTAACAAGGGTTTTAACAAGGCTAAACTGCAAGAAAACACAAGAAACACAGGCACATGAATGAAAACAATGAAATCTAACATATCCTTGACAATAATGTAGACTATATCATATATATATATATATAATTTCATTATAGGTAAGCACTGTAGAAAACAATGTGCTGAAACTTTTGCTCATGTTTGTCTAACTTTTAATTCACTTCCACTTTGCACTTTTTGCACTATACTACAGAGTTTATCAATAAAAAATATAGACTTTCTCCACTCTGGATCTAATTCAGTGCGTGGTTAACAATTTCTTTGTTTGTCTGCATTGACTTTTTTGGCTCTACACATCTGAATCAAAAGGATGTTTAACTTTTTGGAGCACAACAATTTCTTCTATAACCTCTTTCACATGCTCTACAAAAGCTTACCACTAGGTGGACATTTCCAGCCACACTTGGTTTAGCTTTATATATTACAGTACAGTATGTATATTAGATATTATAACTAAATTTAAATGCTGACAAGTAATGCATTTTTTTTGTATGTTTAACCTATAAATTGTTTTTTATTATATATATATATAATATATATTATCATATATAGTATAATAAAAATATATTATATTATATAATATTATACATATTTGAAGTACGTTTTAATTTACCAGTCATGATGTAAATAAAGATCTCTCTGGAGGAAAGCAGCAGCAGTACCAACCATCACCATCCGCTGCCATGGCGCTGCATCACTGACTGAGCTCCAGTGCTCTGGGTGGGGCTTTGCCAGCAGTGGGGCATTTCCTCCAGTGTCGGGTTTCTCCAGCGCACTGGCATTTAAATCTGCTGCAGTGGGAAGCCCGTGGACGTCTGTCATCGTGAGTGAATCTGCTCTGCTGGAGAATTTCGCGCTCGTTTTCTTTTCTCTTTCAAATTTCCAACATTCTGCGTTCGCTGAGTGATACATTGTTGCGTCTGGCGGCGCGCGCTTTTATTCCAACAAAGCCTGAATGAAAAGCTGCCTGTTTGGCCATGTTTTTGACCATGACATATATGCAGAATATTATATAATGCATTATATTTTGTAATTATGGTCTAGTCTTTTGTGCATTTTGTGTCGTGAGTGGCCTAGAGACTAGGGAACCTTTTCAATGGACTCATAAATACATCTACGTCAGAAAAAAAAATCCATTCATTTGAATACGGCTCGTTGGTGCACACTGTGAAATAATTGTCCAAGAAAAAGCAAAATAATCGCGTAAGGTTGCCAATAATCGAGTTGCACCATGTTCAGCTGGTTGGGAACCGATGACAGGAGGAAGAAAGATCCAGAAGTCTTCCAGACTGTCAGTGAAGGACTGAAGAAGCTCTACAAAACCAAACTGCTTCCACTGGAGGAGCACTACAAATTCCACGAGTTTCACTCTCCCGCTTTGGAGGATGCAGATTTTGACAATAAACCCATGGTTCTCCTGGTGGGACAGTATTCCACTGGCAAAACCAGCTTCATAAGGTATGATGTGTGTTTTGGCTCCTGTTAAACAGTTTCTGGTGTCCTGAGCACTATAAGGACATACGTCAGAAAACTTTACTATCAAGCACTTTCATACATGCATAAACATTATACAGTGAGTGCATGAGTAAGATGTAATGAATGTATATTTTTATGGGGTTTTTTTTGTTGCCATTTCTATTTGAATGTACATTGACTAATGCTGTTTTAAGTAGTATTTGATGATATTCATGAGAATATATTTTAATAATATAATATTTAACATGATACATGCAGCAACATTTTTTGTGTCACATGCCTAGTTTTTGTGAAACATTAATTCAGGACTGTGAGAAGCTTGCAGCAGTAGAGTTTCGGTTAAATCAGACAACATTCAGACATTTGATTTGATTGAAATAGTCATCTCAAACACCACCTCTCCAATATTTTGTATATATATACTGTATATAATAACTATCACAATCACATTTGTAACCATATATATATATATATATATAATGTATATAATAACTGTCACAATCACATTTGTTACCATATATATATATATGTATATATACTGTATATAATAACTGTCACAATCACATTTGTTAATATATATATACTGTATATAATAACTATCACAATCACATTTGTAACTATATATATATATATATATATATATATATATATATATACTGTATATTATAACTGTCACAATCACATTTGTAAACAGGTTTTCAAGTTCCATTCCTCACAATCAAGCCACATTAATACTTTAGTGGTACAGATTTATCATTCATCTGTTTACATGAGAATTTCTGAGTTCATTGAATACAGATCTTGATGGTTCATGCTAAACAAAGTTTAACATAATACTATAATTTTAGCTTAAACAGAGATGGTTAACTTGTAAACAGAACAGCTCTGGCTCCAGCTCTAAGATTTATCTCTGTGACACAATGTCACTGCTGTGGTGTGATGCTTGTCTACAGGGTTATTTAAGGCATTTGGGTCCAACATGAAGACAACAAACTACTACAGATCCCCAGGCAACAAGAGACACTAACATTGACTCCAGCTTTGCCATAGTAACTTGTCACTAATGGGTCCCAGAATGTAGAAAATGTGGATCGAGTCAAAAAGAAAAAAAAGAGTTTAAAAGAATTTGTGGTCATACCAACATTTTTAAGACTAACCTGGAGATTATTCTGATTGGTAAGTTAATTAAGTAGCTGAATATTAATACTTCGTAAGTGAGATATTAACAGTTATTTTAATTTTTTTATTTGTACGTCTTCGCAAATATTCTTAATGTTTTAACAGGTTGTACTTTTTTTTTAAACAGGTTTATAATGCTAAAATTTGATTTGATTCAGTCTTTTTTTAACCGTAAATTTTTCTAAATAATTTTTCTAAATAAAGTTTATTTATTCAAACATTAAATTTATTCTAATTTATTCAAAGTATAGACAAATTACAAAAAAATATGTTTCAAATAAATGCTTTTCTTTTGAACTTTCCAATCATGGAGAAAAATTTATGATTTCCACTATATATATATATATATATATATAGTTATTATTATTATTATTATTATTATTAGAATGATTCCAGAAGGATCATGTGACTCTGAAGACTGTGCTGAAAGTTCAGCTTTTTGTCATGGGAATTAATTACATTTTTAAATGTATTAAAATAGAAAACTATTATTTTAAATTGTAATAATATCTCACAATATTACTGTTTTTTTATTGTAATTTTTATTAAATAAATGCAGCCTTGTTATGTGGACTATAAACTCATTTCAAAAACATAAAAAAATGTACCAAGCCCTAAACTTTTGAATGTTAGTGTATATTATTTTATACCATTGTTAGTTTATCATAACCATTATAAAGTGTAAAGTGTCATTGGCATGTGTTTTAAATAACTGGGCAGTGTTTGTACTCGAGGTGAGTCTTAAATGTGAGGTATTGTCCTGCTCTAGCTGTAACAAATGTGCCTTCTCATTCTCGCTCTGGCTCTCTTTCCTCCTGTGCATTATTCATGAGGGTCGTGAGAGCCTCAGTGGACACAGTGTCTGTTCTGCTGACTGAACACATAACTATGAAAGAAAATAAGCTCAACTTTCTCACTATGTATCCATGAAACACTTCATTATAATGTCATGGGACGTTTCATGCTTAACATTGAATCTTTTTGACATGCTCATATAATGCAAAACTAGTGCTTTGATTCATCTTCATCACTTTGTGATGAAAATGGTGGAGATACCCCTGGTTTTGACATCACAAAATGGCAAAGGTGTAGCTAAATAAGCTATATGCACAAATATTTAAAGTGATCTTTTACTGTTTTAATAGATTACTTATACATTATGTGATGTATAGACCAGGAGATCAGATCTTAGTACCCATTTTTAAATGTCAGTGATAACATTACAATTTTAAACAATCAGTTCAGTCGCGCATAGTTATTTTCCAACATAAAATTACACATTTAACTCGTTGCACTGTGATATGAGTGAGCGGTCATTCTAGCTGACCAGTTCAAGTGCTCAAATGAACTTGTCACATGTAATTTCATCTCTACGTCCACCACTGTTGATCCTGGGATTTTGTAGGTCAGTGGACAAATGCATAGATTGGCAAGTAATCAATGAACTGGTACTTTTTGTCCAGCGGTAACAGTTTTGCTTTGAGCAACAGAGTATCCAGATTCTAATTCACCATAATGGTTTTTTTTTTTTAAATCTTGCACTCAACACTAATAATTAATTTAATTTATCTTATATTTAATTCATATTTCATTTAAAATAACTGTTTTGTTTTTTAATATTTTAAAATGCTCAAAAACACTAATAATTAATTTAATTTATCTTATATTTAATTCATATTTCATTTAAAATAACCTGTTTTGTTTTTTAATATTTTAAAATGCTCAAAAACACTAATAATTAATTTAATTTATCTTATATTTAATTCATATTTCATTTAAAATAACTGTTTTGTTTTTTAATATTTTAAAATGCTCAAAAACACTAATAATTAATTTAATTTATCTTATATTTAATTCATATTTCATTTAAAATAACCTGTTTTGTGTTTTAATGTTTTTTAAAATGTAATTTATTCCTGTAACTGCAATTTTCAGCATCATTACTCCAGTCTTGTGTCACATGATCCTTCAGAAATCATTCTGATATGCTGATTTGGTTCTCGAGAAATATTTATTATTATTATCAATTATGCATCTTAATATTTTGTTATCAATGTAATGCAACCTTGTTGAATAAAAGTATTACTTTTTATTTTTTCTTAAAAAAAAAATCTTACTGAGCCCAAACTTTTGAATGGTGGTGTATATTGTGAGTTGGATAGATTTGTTTTAATTTTGTTTTGTGATTTCACAGGGTTATAGAAACGAGATAGATATCTTCCTCTGTATTTGTTACACTGGCCTTGCCAAAACATCCAGATGAGACCAGTGTTGCTTTTACGCTCTTGTGTTACTGGCATAAACTGCAGCTAATAAGTTCTCAGCTGAGACCAAGTGTCCTGTAGTTACTCAAGCTCTTTTTGACCTGCACTGTATTCCAAACAGTGTCAGTGCCGTCACATGTCCACAGCAGGGTTTGTTTGAATGGCTCTGTGCTGAGAAGAGTAAACATTATCTTAGCAAACTCACAGTTTCTCTTAGTCATCTTAGCAGCGTTCCTTTAAGAACAGCAGAAGTCATGTGAACGTGGTCTTACAAGAGGTGGCCATTACAGGGATTGATCCCAAAGTCTGAGAACACATTGGATTTTTGGGGATTTTTTTTTTTCTTTTTCATTTAAACATGGAAGTAATCTTAAGTTTTAGAATTTTGACATTTTGACAAATGCTTGAAATGTTTATTTATTTGCAATCAAATTATGTAGATTATTTAAGTGTGTGTGTGTGTGTGTGTGTATTAAAATGTACACACTTGAAATAAAATGTTCACAGAATATTTTAAGTGAAAGAACTTTAAAAAACCAAAAATGTCTCAAATCAACACCATATTTGTCATATTTATTTTACACATGGTTAGAAATGCTTTAATTTAAATGATTTTTTTGTTTGTTTTTTTTAAGATATCTCCTGGAACAGGACTTCCCTGGTATGCGGATTGGTCCAGAACCAACAACTGACTCCTTCATAGCAGTGATGCATGGCAACACGGAGGGACAAATACCAGGAAACGCACTGGTTGTGGATCCCAAAAAACCCTTTCGGAAACTCAACGCCTTTGGCAATGCCTTCCTTAACAGGTGGGATTAAAACTATACTCTCTTGTTAATTGAAATGAACATGCTTCAGCCAAACTTTAGAGTGAAACATTTAAGGCCCCAATACACTGATGGCGAAGTTCTTTTTTGTTTTTCGCATATGGGTAAAAAGAAGTTTTGATATACGTGAGCAGCGATATACTGTTGAATATCCCGACACTGCTGAGAGCGGTGTTAGATGGACATAAAATTTGTTCTGCGTGCTTTCCTCTCAATAACAAAATAATCTGTGAAAGCAAAATGAGAAAACAGCAAGCATTTTTTTTTTAAATGCTGTCTAATCATAGCAACGGCGCCATCCAGCTCGTCGGGAGCAGCTGAGGTTAGGTGTCTTGCTCATGGACACCTCGACACTTGGTCAGGTGGAACCGGGGATTGAACCACCAACCTTCCGGTTAGTAGACAACCCACATGAACCACTGAACCACTGCCGCCCCTACTATCTACTAACTCCCCTGACTGCTTTGTCGGACAAAATGGCAGATTCAGGGTTATGATTGGTCAGATCGCCTGTCAATCAAACTGCCGGCGAAGGGTCAATTACAACCCCTTATTTTCTACGATGAAGCCGCTTTCCAGTGTGTTCATGTTTTCACTCGTGGACGTCTGACCTTGACAGACTGAACAAAAGAAATGATCAAGAGAAGATTTCCGTGTCGAAGAAGGCGGAGCCTCGGAGCCACACCTACCTAGTACGTAATCGCCATGGACAAATGGTTGTACGAAGGTGTTTACAAACTTTTCCAGGAAGTTCGTTTTGCCAAACCGTTTCGAGCTCCCAAAATGAACTTCGTTTTGGCTTGATTTTCTTCGAAATGGCATCACATCAGTTTGTTCTTTGATTTTGCTTGAAGTATCTGGGCCTTTAGAGGTTTAGTCTGGGGCTGAGAGTGACACGGTCTTCCGAAAACATGATGACATCACAGAGGTGGGCATATACTAGCCAACATTCCTCCTCTTGATCGAATTTCCTCCTGCTGTCTGATCCACTGACCTCCCGTCACATGATCAAGCCACTGACAGAGAAGAGAACCTCATACCATCAAGCTCACCAAGCATATTAATCATGGTGTCATCACAGTCTGAAAATTACTCAACAATATAAGTGTTTATGATAGAGTGACAGTACTTTATGAAACATCCCTAAGGATGCAATCGCAGGCATGTGATTATTTGTGCAGGTGGTCTGTGCTGCATGAAGTAGACTGAGGGTTTGGCAGGCTACACTGCTTGTTGTGCAAATCAGCAGAAAAACACTTGAGAAAATTGCTTCTTTGCCTTTTGCAATCTCAAAGCTTGCAATTCTGTAAGAAGACCAGAAACACACACTTTTTAAGGGGTTGTTCACCCATAAATGAAAGTACTGTCATCATTTACTCACCCTGACTGACTTTCTTCTGTGAAAAGATATTTCGAAGAATGAAAATAAATGGGGACCTAAACAGTATTGGCTTCCATTGTAAATATCATGTGTTGTGTTCAACAGAAGAAGGGAACAACATGAGGATGAGTAAATAGTTTCTCTTAACAGTTTTGTACAAGGAGGTAGTAAACAGGCTCATGAGGTGTTACTTGTCATGTACCCTGTTTGGCTGTGGGTTTGTGTCATTTGAAATGCTTGAGACTACTGCCCTGGTTTTCAGATATATTTTTAGATATGTATATCATTTGTGAATGCACAAATAGCAGCGGCTCAGTGTACACGGTGTAAACTACTGCATATAATTACACATCAAATTATTTGACATGCAAGACAAATAAACCTCTAATCCTGCTTAAAACTTAAATGTTTGGCCTAAACCACTAGATATTTTGTACTAGTGTGGTCTGGTGCCATATCTTCAGTAAATGTGCATGCTAGAATGTGCTCTTCTCTTCTTTCAAGCTGTTTGTGTTCAACATGTTCTTATAGGAACTGTCAAAAGAAGAATAAATAATGTCAGGAAAAATTTTCCACAGCCTGAGGTCCCTAGCGATTCATTTCAAAACATAACACACTTTTTCTGGGCCAAGTTCACACACTATGCCACTAAATCCATGCACACAACTTTTTGGCTTGCTGTTAAAGCATCTCAGAGCAGACAGGTTTTTTTTAAAATATATATATATATGTGTTATGGGGGGCCAAACAGGAAATAATTGAATGTAAATCTGAATATATAAATGTAAATCCGAATATATAGTTAGAAACCCGAATACATAAATGTAAATCTGAATATATAGTTAGAAACCTGAATATATAAATGTAAACAATGTGTACATTTATATATTCGGATTTATAACTATATATTCAAGATTTACATTTATATATTCAAGATTTACATTTATATATTCAGATTTACATTTATATATTCGGGTTTATAACTATATATTCAGATTTACATTCATATATATATATATATATATATATATATATATATACATATACACATAAATATTAAGTCTTACTTGCTTTTTATGCTTCACCATGTGCAACTTGGTCAAACTGCAGGCTCAGATAGTAAGAAAATAATGATTTATGGCACTTGCTCCATGTATGTATGCCAAGTTACTGAAACTTATACTCACAGTTGTGGATATTTAAGACATTTCATTAGAGAGCTTGTTTTACTCCAGTGACAAATGTATATTTTCACTTTAAAGAAAGAAAGCTCAAATCAAGAATGATACATACAAGTTTAGAAAGTGGGATGAAGTAAGATTTCAGTGTCCTTGACTCCTGTTTGTTTGGGTTGGGTTGGCCTTCAGGTTTGTGTGTGCCCAGCTGCCCAATCCTGTTCTGGAGAGCATCAGTGTGATTGACACTCCAGGAATCCTGAGTGGAGAGAAACAAAGGATCAGCAGAGGTAACCCACTGCCAAAATCATAAACACACATGTGCACAGAGGAAAAAGTTGTGACTGAAAAAATTGTGTATATACACGACTTTTAAAAAGTTTGGAGTCGGTACTATTTTTAAATGTTTTCAAAGAAGTCTCGGTAACACTTTAGAATAGGGAACACATATAAACTATTAACTACGACTTTTCCATCAATAAACTCCTAATTTACTACTTATGAATAGTCAGTAAGGTAGTTGTTGTAGTAGTAAGCAAGGTTACATTTAATTGATAAAAAATAAATCATAAAAAAATATTGTGATGCAATTTTCAGCATTATTACTCACATGTGTCACACATGATCCTTCAGAAATCATTCTAATATGCTGATTTGCTGCTCAAGAAACATTTATTATCATATTACGTTGAAAGATTGATTGATTAATATTTTTGCGGAAACTGATGCATTTTTTTCAGGATTATGTGATGAATAGAAATTGCAAAAGAACAGCATTTATTTGAAATGGAAATCTTTTGTTATAGTTTAAAAGTCTTTATATCAATTTAATGCGTCCTTGCTGAAAATGTTAATTATAATTTTTTAAATATATAAAAAAAAATCTTACTGACTCCAAACCTTTGAACCACAGTGTACGTGATGCATATGCAGTTTCGGTAACACTTTACAATAAGGTTCATTAGTTAACATTAGTTAAAAACATTAGTTAACATGAACTAATAATGAACTGCTCTTATTCGGCATTGATTAATCTTTGTTAATGTTAATTTCAACATTTACTAATACATTATTAAATTCTTGTTAACATTAGTTAATGCACTGTGAACTAACATGAACAAACAATGAACAACTGTATTTTCATTAACTAACATTAACGAAGATTAGTAAATACATTAATAAATGTGTTGCTCATGGTTAGTTCATGTTAGTTAATACTTTAACTAATGTTTAACTAATGAACCTCATTGTAAAGTCTTACCGCAGTTTCTCATTGGTTTCCCCAAAACGTCTTTTATATTTCATTATACATGTTTGTCCTGTTTTGGTTTTTGCTTTTAATTTGTTATATTTTGCTGGAAATAATGAAATATTAAGGGTTAGATGTTTAAAGTTTCTTATTTTACACTTTATTATAACTATGTTTAATGGTTTATTGTTGTTTTGGTTGGTTATACCAGTAAGTAAAACAGCATATCAAGATCATGTGATTTCAAATTTGAATGCTAGTTCCCTGTTGCGTCAACCGAAAAATATTTTCCTTAGGAAATTCGAACCACAAGACTCGGTCTTGAAAATAAGTGATTGTGATTTTTTTCAGTATTTGTTTTCGTGATTTTCTCATGAAAAGCACCAGCATGCGATGCTGTTGTGTAACTGAAGTTTCCGTCTGTTTTTAATTGTGATGTGTTGAACGTCTTAGAACATAAACTGAAAAGTCAATGGCCTTATGGTGTGAAAATAGTACATAATACATAAAAGACAAGTTTGCTCCATTTAATATTTTTTCTTTATCCACTGCTGTATTTGTATCGAGGAGTGGTTGTGATTTTTTTTTTTTTTTTTTCGTTCTCTGGTTTGCTAGTAGTGATGGATATCAAGTTTTGGCAGATATTTTTTTATAATCTTTGACTCTTAAAACTATAGTATGCAACATTTTTCAAACTTCCTTTCCATTTTATGCATTGTCGAGCATTCTAAACTTTTATATCGGGATGCACTGAAATTACGGCTATCCAAAAGTTTAATCAGTAAAATGTTCTGGTTGTGGTTATGGTGTGGTCTGGTATGTTATGGTTCTAAAATCTTTTAGTCTGTGCGGTTTTGTGGTGATGCGTGATCCAAACTTCGCTAAACATTTGTAGCACGCCTGCCATCCAATAATCGCAAAAAAGATTTGTACTTTCTTCATTTTAATATGAAGCAAAGTCTCCACTTTAAAATTCAGCTGATTTTATTATAAAATTCAAACCGTAAATGGTTGTTTTGGAGCTCTTTAATACAGCATGACAGAATTTATTACCAAGAAAAAAATAACTTTAGAGAAGGACATTTTGTTAAATATATGCACTTTATTACATATTCATTATAGTTTTTTACTTAACATGTTAGTGATGTCTTTATTATTTAATGTATGTTTGAATAAATTTGTTACGAAAACAAGTCATTACAGTTTATTGTTATTTTAAATGTTTATATTTCATCAACAAACTGCAGTAGAAACAATTCTGTTATAAAAAAGTTTATATAAAAACTACCTGATGTGCAATTTAAATGTTTGTAGAACTCAGTTTATCTATGTGAGCGTTGATTTTTAAAAATAATTTTTTTTTTAATAAGTTTGATTAATTAATTAATTTATTAATGCTTTTTTTTCCAGTTTCGGTTTTCCGCCAAGTGCATCCTGAATTTTCAGTTTTGGCCCAGAATTTTCATTTCTTCGCATCTCTAATTTCATACATAAATGTTGTGACATTTCAGTGATTATAAAAGTTACTATACAGTAACTTTTAGGCCTAGTTGCATTACAGTACAGATGGCCTTGTAACAACAGCGTTGAACACATGTTTACTTCATCGCTCATTCAGAAAACTCCTTTGCAGCTGAGCAGCCATAGTATTACCGCTGCGCTTCCTGGCATCAGCACTTTTCATTTTACCCAGTCACTCCGCTTCCACCGCACTGAGCCTCACAGACCGAACTGATACGGCCAAAGGATTATATACACTCATGTTTCGGAGGCCAGAGCCAAGAGCCGGGCTCCCCAAGGTCATTTCAGATGTGATTTCATAGAACAAATATTTAGTAGCTCACATTTGTGCAGAAAGTAGTAATTGTAGGTTTAAAGGTAGGCACTTTAATTTGACAGTGAAATTGGTTGTCATCTGATACTTTGACCTGCCCTGCTGTTCTACAGCAAACCAGAAGTTCAGGCAGAAATGTCATTTCTGTGCCATTAGAGGCACCAAATAGATGCACTCTAGAGTATTAGTGTATACATGTAATACTGCGGTAGAAATGTGAAACGGTACGCATTATGCAATGATAATCATTTCAAACAATAGTATGGTACAATGGATTATGTGACACTAAACACTGAAGTAATGATGCTGAACATTCAGATTTGCCATCACAGGAATAAATTACAATTAAAGGGACAATATGTACAATTTTTTTTATATAAAATATCCAAAAGCCACTTGCGCAGTGTTATATATTTCGTTCAGCTGTGTACTTGCATTATCCTAAATGTTTCCAAGAATTTGTAAATTCAGAGAAAATCACAATTTTAAAGAGTGTCCGTCCCTCTCTTGTCATTTGCGTCTGTCAGTGACGTAATATCTGCGTTATCCCTGGTTTCCGCTTGTGCTGCACAGTAACCATGGCAACAGACACGGACAGCTGCGTAACATCTAGCGGCGCGCTGTTGTTGTTTCGTTCAAACATTATGGACCATGGCAAGCAAACTTTGGGACATAAGGAGAAATAAAACAAGGATCAATATCGGCGAGGCGTTTCCGAGATGGCGAGAGCTTTGCGACAAACTTTGACTTGACAGAGACGCTCTTACACGTTATTAGACGAGGTGAGCAAATGTAGGATATATAAGACTAATCAATGTTATAGAGCTCAACACAACGAAGTGTGAGAATATCATCAGTATGATACTGTAATGTTGATCTATCTTTCTGTTAAATCTCATACAGACAACAAACTAATACTAAACATTACAACTTTCCACACACTCAAACACAGTTTAGTATGATAGTGTGACGTTAGAAGCAGCGCTGCGTTACCTCACAGTTTTAACTCATCAAATAAACTGACCTGTATGAGTAGAGTTTCAGCACTTGTGAGTAGTTCGGTAGAATGAAATGTCCTCGTTTCTTTATATCCCCGGGACTCTCGTGTGTCACTGATATCTGTCTCTCATTAGTAATCACGACGGTGATTCTCGACCACGTCCTGCTTCACACCACAGTCATGATAAAAACATGCATTCACTCATCCATAAACATTATTTCCCCATAAATATTATTATATCCATCGGCATGACGACAAGTTCCATGATTCCATATTCACTGCGTCATCAATCTACGCCTTTGTTATTGTTTTGAAGAGTTCAGCGCCCCCTAGCGGATGAAAAAACTACATAGTGCACCTTTAAAATAAAATATATTTAAATTAATAATATTTTACAATATTACTGTTTTACTGTGTTTTTGATAAATACAGCAGTGATGAGCAAAAAAAAATGTTACCGACCTCAACCGAAACTTTGGAACGGTCGTGTAGAATGTTATTCTCAGTGTTTACACTCAGGTGACAAATGCGGTACTTGCGGTGTTTTTCAGGGAAACGGAGAAAACGTATTTTAACCTCAAAATAGTTTATATTTTTGTTGTTGTTTAAAAAATAACAGCACTTTGTGCTGAAAGGGTTTTAAATTGAGCGATAATGATTTTGGTGTGCTCTAGTCTGGCTATGTTGCTCTGGCTTTAAACAGCTATCGATTGCAGTGAACATGTTGTGCTTTTAAAGTTGCGGTTGAATTGAGGATTCTCACACATGTGATACGAGCAAGCAGTTTCTTGACATCTAATGGCACTTTCACACATTCTGCGACATTCATAACAGTGTTTAGCGATCTTTCTTCCTGCTTGAATAATGGATCTTAGTATGTGCTGCTATCTTTCACTTTCTCTCACCGTCTTTCCCTTTTTTAGGATTGGGAATCAAGAACTGAGGCTATGGTTGCATAAACCACTAAAGGCCCGTTCACACAAACTATATCTATAAAGATGGCTATAATGGTAACTGTATTAGCGTCCACATCAGTACACGATATTGTTGTAAATATGTGCTGCAGTTTTGTCATCTGCTCCTTTAAATGCTCAATCTCTTTAAAGCAGGATGGATTATGATTGGCTGTCAATGTTTCATCTTTTATCAGCTGGAGAAAAAAACGGTTCTGATCCCGACAATATTGTTTCTCATTGCCGTTATAGTTGTGGTGTGGACTCTGCTATTATTTTTAGATTTTTAACATTATCTCTATAGTTATTATTCTTGGTGTGAACGCGCCTTAAGACTAGTCTTACAAGTTAGAATTATTTTTTTTCCCTATAAGTCTATTCATAACTTTTTTTTTTTTTTTTAAATCAGTTAAGACATAGATTGGCCTAATCCATATTCATTAGTTTTACGATCTCTTTATGAACTTTTTGAAGCATCAGAGTGCTAGGACTGTCAATTCTGAAATCAGAAATCAGATTTCATTAAAATATCTTCAGTTGTGTTTCGAAGACTAATGAAAGTCTTACGGTTTTGGAATGACACGAGGGTGAGTAAATGATGACTTATTTTTCATTTTCGGAACTAACCGTCTAAAGAATCAGTCTGAACCAGATTTGTTAAATTAGCATCCCTGCTCTTTTTTTCTCTCCAGAAAAGTCTAATTTACACGTCAGTGTGATGGTTGTATTTAGCAGGACGTAATGAGAAAATGTCTGTCATATGCCCTCTGTTCTTTGATTATGTCAAGCATGACTGTGGAATTTCTCCAGCAGTCACATGAGATGACAGGGAGGAGCGTTTTCTCTCATATTCATGACTACAGGCAGCTCATATCGCTTCTTCCTGTAGACAGTGGTTCACAAACAGTAAGCCAAGATGTGTTCTCTGTGAGATCTGTCTGCAAGGAGGATTTGGCCAGATGTGTTCAGCCAGGTGCGTGTGTTTGTTTATACTCACTGTGTGCGTCTGTAATTAGTTGCTCTTATTGTCTTTCTACTCAGCTTACGTCCCAGACGGCACACCCACTGGCCTTTCATGGTCATCATTTGATGCTTATTTCAAACTTGCACGAAATAAAAACTGGCTGAAACTGTCCAATCGGATTGGCATTCTTGCACTCAGTTCTGAGTTTATAAAGAGCTTTACAGAAGACATACAGTGGATCCCAAGAGTCTTAGACCACATTTAAAATCTAGGATTCAAAATCAAATTCAAACCTGCGAATAAAGTTTTAGGATTTTGAAATATGATCATAAAATGAAATTATAATATAAAAGTTAAATAAGAAAGATTCAACACTAATTATGAAAATGGACGATTTATAATTCTTAACTTTTTCATTTTGAGTTAATATTCTATTAATATAATTTGTAATGGAAAAATGTTTTAACATTGAGAAATGCAAAATAGAAGAATATTCACTTGTGACCTTTAGACTTTTACATTTACATACACCTCTAAAAGTCTCTTTTTCTCACAAAGGATGTATTTATTTGATTAAAAAAAATAGTAAATACAATATTGTGAAATATTACTACTAATTAAAATAACTACTTTCATATAATAAATGTTATTTATTCCTGTGATGGCAAAACTGAATTTTCAGCATCATTACTCCAGTCGTCAGTGTCACATGATCCTCCAGAAATCATTCTAATATACTGATTTGCTGCTCGAGAAACATTTCTTATTTTGATCAGTGTTGAAAACGGTAATCTTTTTTTTTCAGGATTCTTTGAAATAGAAATTGTTGTAACAATGTCTTCTGCCACTTTTGATCAATTTAATGCATTCTTGCTAAATAAAAGTATTAGCATCTTTAATAAAAATCTTAATGAGCCCAATATATATAATCACAATATGGCTATGTGAGATGAACTCTTCAGTATTGCTGTCAGGGTAGCCTGACCGATCTAAAGCTGTAGTGTATAGAGCACCAGCACTGAAAGATGACCACTCCATTAATAACGTCTGTACAGTTCTGACACCCATCAGCACTTTTTTCATGCATCCATTACAAGGATGTCATCTCACAGAAAGCATTATAAACTGTGTCTGACAAACATCGACACAGCATATATTTGCTATATTGCCTAGCCTTGAGAGCTTTATTGCTTTTATTGCATACTAGTATTAAAATATTTAGTATTCTTTTAAGTTGGTATTTTATTATACAGATTAATTAAAAGCTACCTTTCTGCAAGAAGATTTTTCGAGTGTAGTCTTTTAAAAAGGCATCTGAAATAATAAACTAAGTGCAATATAATGTTGTCAAAAATAACGATGTTTCAATACATATCGATACTGAATTATCTGAAACGCTTTCAATACTCATTTTCCGCAGAATAGATACACAATACCAGCTGTGTGTTCTCACTATCATCTCATCTCCCCTCACTCACTCTTTTCATTTGCTCCAGATAAATATTGTTGGTGTTATGAGGCTTTGCGCACAATTTTTCTCATTCCCACAGATTTTGGTACACATAAAGCCACCTCTCAGTACTAGATTGAGTTCTTTTTCGCTGCTCAACAGTCAAATACACACGAAATAATGTCAAAATGTCAGTCTTGGCAAGTATTCGTGTAAACATAGTTAGTTATGCTTAACTGAACGTGAAGAGTTGAGAAAGAAAACACATGTGTAACAGTATAATGGATCTGTGCGTCAAAAGTGACAGCAGCCTAATATACCTGCTGCCAAATTATGAGATAATAATATTAAAAACATCAATATGGCAGATTTCCCCCATGGTATCGATGTTAAAATCGTGACCAGGGAAAATGTTGAGTGGCTAGTAACTTTATAAAACTTTAGAAAAGCTTTTAGGCGCCGATCACACAGAGAGGAGCAACGCACTATCCTTTTTTTGTTGATTTGTTTTTAGAAAAAAAGAGCAGTGTGCTGCGGTTATTTATGTTGCAAACCACAAATGAATAAGCGGTCCTGTCAGTGTAGCGCAAGCGCTCTCTGGTTTGCTGTTAAACTGTCATATTAGCAGAAACTTTAAAAAAAGTACGTAAAAAGCGAAGGGCTCCATCTTTGCAGTGTCCAAAGAACTGTAAACATTCGTCAGCACGATGGAAAGCCGTCTCTCCACTCATTCAATTTGCCCATGGGAAAAAAACATCAATGAGCGCTTTTCTGCTTTTTTTTTCAATTTCAAAAAAAAAAAAAGCGAGCGGTTAAAACCCGAGGGCGCATAAACAGCGCGCAGAACGCTCACTGCCATAGAAGACTATTTAAAAAAAGCGCCTCTCACTGCACAAAACGCGCTATGTCTGATCGGGGCCTTCGGCTTCTATCTTTTTGGGGGTTTTTTTTGCAATTGGGCCCATATGATCCTAGTTACTCCATTGCATAGAGAGTCATTAGTAGAGAATGGCCACTAGCTTCATCATTCAGCTTTTCATCGCTGTAATACTGTAGGACCCCTTTCTCCCTTGTTTCTACTCCATTTTCAAATGTTTGGCAGTGCAGCATATTTCTGAGGCCGTTTTCTGAGACTCCATTGACTGCGTGCCAGCGCTGCTCCCGAGAGCAGCTTTATCATTCCCAGCTCTCCTCTACCTCCACCACAGTCAGGTGCTGTGAAATAGACCTTATTTCCTTCAGGAAATACTTCCTGCCAAATCCAATCACTGCACTGGTTCTGTTGTATTATATGTTCAGCTGACTGTGTAACAGATGAGAGTGACTCTAGTTTGTAGAGACACAGTGATCACTTAAATGGCTCTGTTTGTGGTTAAGGTTCATTTAATGGCATTAGTGTTGTAGAAGAATGCTGAGTTAAATAATGCCTTTGGCTGTGAACCACACTGAGCTCAAAACCATACACCTGATGCTGTTTGTCTTTAATTAGAAAAAGGTTAGGATTGCAACAATATGTGATACACCTTGTAGCCTGCATTGAAATGAAATAATAATGAAAATTCTGCTTTAAACTCGCTGTGAATATATTTGTCATTCAGTTACATCAGATGAATCAGTAACATCCAGCACAATCAACGTAATCTGATTCATAAACAAAATGATTCTTTTGAGCTGGTTCTTTTTAGTGAATCATTAACATCCGGCATGACCGGTGTAATCTAATTCCTCAACAAATGACTCTTATCAGGAGGTTCTTTTCAGTGAACCAATAACACCCAATGTAGTCTGATTCATAAACGGTGCATTTTTACTTCGATTCTGTACTTGATTGATATTTTTCTGTACTGAGTGTTTTTTGTTTGTTTGTTTGTTTTGGGAACCGTTTACTTCTACTTTCCAAAGCATATACTGTTTACTCCTCTTCATTTCATAAAAGTGAAGAATGAAAAATGAAAATTCCTCGTTATTATGAACTCAGTGTAGACTACAGTGTAGTCTGATTTTCAGATACTTTTTACGTGAATCAAAGCAGCAGGACCATTGCTGTCTGATTCCTGGACAAATCAGTTGGATCTCTTAATTGTATAGCTCAAAAGTTTGACAAATCTTTCACTGAACTGAATCCATAAGAGCGGTTACTGAATCAACATCTTAATTGAACTGAAAGAAATCATTAGTTTTAGTTATGTCTGTACAGAACATTGTCCATTGAAATAGTTTTTTATGATTGTTTTGATTGTGTATGTTAAATCATTAACATATAACATATATATATATATATATATATATATATATATAACATTTTCAGGATGTTGCATTTTCTTTTGTATTTATTTTTATGTTCATTCAAGACCTTATTTCTCTTTCTAGTGCCAGGAACTACCTAAACGTTCACTTTTGTCATTCGAGGAAGAATTTGAGACATTTCTAATTAAAAGTCTATCCTTTTTCCCCCCTGTGCTACTATAATTTGACATCTTTGTATCTTTTTCTTCCCATGAACAGTTGCTACAGAAGACGGCTTTGGTTATAGCTGCCTGCGTAAATGTCCGTACGGAGGTATTGTAGATATTGCCAAACTACTGTTAACACCTGCAGCTTATTGCGCCGATGAAGTTCCAGCACCGCTCGACTCCAGACGTGCTGTGAAATCACAGCGCTTCCTGATATTAACACTCAGATCTGTCCCTCTTCAACAATATAATCGCAGCTGTAATGCCAAGCCCAGTTTCACCGCTGTTATTGTCCTGCTCTCAATGACACGGTCTCATGTGTCTGTTACTGTAGATGTTGTCTTTCTTAGATCTTTGAGTTTGCTCGTCTCAGTCTGAAGTTACAACAATACTGGATAGAGATCTAGAAGTTGTTGAAAAGACAAACCACACTATTGCAGGTGACAATAAAGCTTCTCCATGTGAAACTGCCAAATCGGAAGGGATGGTCCACCCCATTCCTGTAGGCATGGGATCTTCCTGTGGAAGAAATGGCTATGTTGGCCATATTCCATGTCACTGATTTGAAATATTAACACACTAATTCCTCCCAACAGAACAGAACTTTGGAAATCTACTCCTTTTCTGCCAAAGTCATGGCAAAACCCTTTGGGTATGAAGGTGATGTTTAGGCAGCGTAACTCGTACTAAGCTGGATGATGTTACAAAAGATGTATATCAGAACAAAAACAATGACAGACCTTTCAGATGCCTTTCAACTTAACATTCCAGGGTGGCATATATTAGGTATTCATAAATATTCATATATATATTTTTTCCCCCAACTGGTGTGTCCTAACTGGTCATTATTGAAACAGTAGAGCCGAAAATGTAAAATTTTATTATTATTATTATTATTATTATTTTATTATTAATAATAATATTTACATTAAATATAAAATAAAAGCCAATTCTAAATATCAATATAATATTCTATAAATAAAGTTTTCATTAAAATTTTAGTTTTAGAATTTTTTAATGATTTTTTTATATTTTTTATTCGTTTTTTTTTTATTATTTCTACATAGCTTTAATTGTTTTTTTCAGTTTTAGTAATTTTAGTACTTCGACTTAAACTTTAACGGTTGCCTTAGCAAATAACTGAATTATCTCATTTTTATGTTTTATTTATTTAGTTTATTTAGTAGTTTATATTTTGTTTATTTACTGTATTTAATACAGTTTTAGTAAACAATAACAATAATGTTGGCGTGACGTAGAGGTGGAGCGAGGGGACAAAAATAGAATGTTTTCCAGTTTGAGTACTTTTTTTTTTTTTTTCAAGGTTTTTCTTCTGTCAGTTTTCCTAAGCAATGATTTTCTTGTCACTTGCACAAAGTGTCCTAACCGTTTGCAATGGGATAGTAATTAGTCTGTCACCACTAAAAGCAAATACTCCATAAGAACGATCCTCTGTTGAGGCTGATTAGGACACAATGCCGTGGTTTCTGATTCATTTTAACTGTATTGCATTGGCATAACATCTTTTTTAGTCATCAAGTCATCTTAAAATTAAGTCTT
Source organism: Zacco platypus (assembly GCA_038088235.1). NCBI lineage: Eukaryota > Metazoa > Chordata > Actinopteri > Cypriniformes > Xenocyprididae > Zacco > Zacco platypus. Next base: position 27,599,977 of record CM076072.1, read on the forward strand.
TTTTTGTCTTCTTTGGCATTGCAGCAATGCCCATGGCATTAGATTTCATTTGAAGAATTCTGACTCCTTTCGAAAAGTTGAATGTGCAGTCACCCAGATAATGTAAAAGCTAGTTTTACAATCTTCCATAAGAGGTTGCAGCTCCTAAAATGAGAGCCAGACTTAAAAAGTCACTCTGAATCATACAGATGGACTTTTGCCCAAAAAATGTACAGTACTTGTCTTGATGCAGACTTAGAAATATTTGGAAATGCCAAATATAGGGAATTTTAAAAGTAAAACAGTATTTTATATTATGTTTAAAAAAAAAACTGTATATAATAATATTATATTATTGTTATTATTATTATTTAAACTGACTTTTAATATGAAAGGCATTTGCTAATATTTCTAAATGTATTTAAGTACATAAATTACTTAAAATATTTCCAAAATATTCTACATAATGCAACTCCAGTTTAAAATTAATCCTCGTCTTGCTGTCCTCTTGAATGGTGGACTGGCTGTTTGACTCTCTGCATCCCCGGATAGGGGGGTGAAGTTGAGCTGCAGAAGCCATTAACTGGCAGACATTAGATCATAAAAGCCACAACAGGCCGGAGCATTTTAATGATACTTGGAAAAGAGTCAGCAGCTTCAGTGCTATTGAGTGCAAGGTCTAACAAGGTCATTTTGCCCGTTCTGATTGGCCGGCTGCCACTCCGCTCTTGTGTGAGCATTCATCCGGTGCGAAAGCTTTGCGAACCGTAAATACTGGACAGGATATCAATCTCTTTTTCAATCTTTCCTTCAGGCTATGACTTCGCTGCGGTGTTGGAGTGGTTCGCCGAGCGCGTGGACCGCATCATCCTGCTGTTCGACGCCCACAAGCTGGACATCTCGGACGAGTTCTCGGAGGTCATCAAGGCCCTCAAGAACCACGAGGACAAGATCCGTGTGGTGCTCAACAAGGCCGACCAGATCGAGACACAGCAGTTGATGCGCGTCTACGGCGCCCTCATGTGGTCGCTGGGGAAGATCGTCAACACACCTGAGGTGATTCGCGTCTACATAGGTTCCTTTTGGTCGCATCCGTTGCTGATTCCAGACAATCGCAAGCTGTTTGAGGCGGAAGAGCAAGACCTGTTCAAGGATATCCAATCGCTGCCCCGCAATGCTGCCCTTCGCAAGCTCAACGATCTGATCAAGAGAGCTCGTCTTGCTAAGGTAAACTTCTATAACTTTAAACTATTTGTCATGTAATCCAGCAAACAAATGACCCACCTGAGGTTTTATCTAAGTAAGACACTAAAATTTCCATTATAATATGGCCATTATTTTTTCCTGGAAATTACTTGATATAAAAAAAATAATTTACTCATCCTCATGTCGCTCCAGTTATTTTTTCCTTGGAGCTCAAAAGAATGAATTTTGGAGAATTTATTATGCAGCTCTGTTTCATGCAATAGTTCCAAAAACCATGGCTATGAAAAAACAGCAGTCGAGCATTAGGAACTCTTCTTGTATACAGGACGATTCTCCTTTTTGTGTTTAAAAAAATAACAGCATTTGGAATGTCAGACAATTATGTCAGAATGTTCATTTTTGGGTGAACTAATCCTTTAAGTTCCAAAGTCTTAACGAGCTGAAACCAAAAACTGCATATGGCTAACACCCTGTTCAAAGTTTGGCAAGCAAGTTTTGTCTGAACAGAGTCTCAGCGCTTATGCTTTTATATGTCGATGTTCAAAGGGAAAATATTTGGTGTGTGTGATTCAGAATAAAAGGTCTCTGTTTCTCCATTTATTGAGTTGACATGTTGTTGCTTTTCCAGCATGTTTTTGATGTGGTCCAGCATATAGCTCTAGTGTAAAAGTAATAGCAGCATATACATGCACTTTGTGTGTTTACGGGCATTTTGTCTGTCTGATCTTGCAGACTTTTCACAGTAATGAGGCCATTTTCCAAACTGTACAGTCTGTTGTGGCTCCTTGGTGTTTGGCTAGATTTTTGATCAAAACTGAACTCAGAACTCAGAAGATACTGGTTGTGCAGGAAATAGGCTACATCTGAAAAACTAGACCTGAAAATGAATGAAAAGTCCTTGACTTTGACTCAGGGGTCAGTGATTAGTGGGGATTGTTAGATGTGCTGAAAGATGCTGAGGGATCGTGAGTCAAAATGTCATTCCCCATGAAGACATGATTATAAATGCCCTTGAGTGAGCTAAAAGTCTTCCTTGCTTTAATTACAAATTATAAAGTAGCACATTCATTTAAAGGAAGTTCACTCAAAAATGACAATTCTGTAATCATTTGTTCACCGTCATGTTGTTCCAAACCTGTGACTTTTTCTCATTATAGGAACACAAAAGATAGACTTAACCTGTTAACTGTCACCCCCCTTTTTGAGCTTAGATCTGAACTTAAATGAAAGCTTTGGAATACAGACCTAAGGTCGGCCTTTTTTTCTTTTTTTTTAAGAAGACACTTCAAAAACATTAAATTGAAAACGAGTTATAGAAGTTTAAGTTCACTGTAAAGTAAACTTCATACAAAATGTTTGGACTGTAAAATTGCTAGAAAATCAAAGTCATATGTTGGTTTTTTAACGATTGCAATTCTGCTTCTCGATTCGGATTCTTGTCGATTCCTAATTTAGAATCCAATAAGGGAAAAAACAACAACCTTAGAACCTTAGAACTTTTGCCTATGATTTAAAAATGCCGTAGCAAAAACAACTAGCCTAAATTTCAAGCATTATTAAAGTAAACACTCAGTAATTAAAAAAAGAACAATTGTACAAATTGGCAATTACTCAAATGAATAAAACTGAAAAAAGATACAATAGAAATAAGCAGTGTTTTTAGATTTTCAGGTATTCAGGTACAGAAACTGTAATCAAATGCAAAATAACACTGCACTTTATGAATGAAATATAGGCTACATTACAAATATAGTTACAAATGTTATTCAGTCAAGAACACACAGTGAATTTTCTCTTTGTCTTTTGTTGTTTGATTAACGTTATTATAGAGACGGCAGCAAGAATATTAGGCTGCTGTTACTTTAAGAGCTGCGTGAATCCAATATACTGTTACACATTTGTTTTCTTTGTCAACTGTTTACGTTCACTTAAGTTTATTAGAATATTCTGACATTTTTGTGTGTATTGTTCCATTCAAGTGCAAAAAGACGCAAAGAAGAGAACTCCGTTCAGTATTGCGCAATATTCAGTATGAGAGGCTGCTTTCTGTGTGCACTGCACGGCGTGTGAGTTTTCTTTGCACTTGAATGGTTTAAAATTGCATAAAAATCACTCTAAAATCGTTCTAAAATGGAACCAGTTCTCGATACCCGTTGCTAGCCATAATGTCTAAGTTTTGATCCAACTTTAATGTTTCAAAGTACCGTTGTCATAGTAAAGCAATGGCTTTCGCAGGCTGAATTTTGAGTGTTTAAGCTTTCGAATGATATTTTATGATTACTAAAATATGTGATGGGGAAGAAAAGCAATAAAAAAGTATCCTGCTGTGATGTCCAGATTCCACACTAAAATAATGTTTTTCTACCGCAATCCACCTCCTAGATATATAAAAGAACTGCGGCTCGGGTAGTCAGACATAAAGCTGTCATTTAAAAGGACTCTAAAACTCTCATATGTCAGTTCATTTATGTCTGAAATCCTTTATTATCCCCATCAGTACAAATGTTGCTCAAAACACAAGGGCCTGTTGGCACTGGTCACTTACCAAACTCAATTTAGATCTCCAGGTCCAGCTGGATGCATTAAAAAAGAACATTTAATTCCTCTCCCTGTCCTTCACACAGATCATACAGATGTGTTTCCCCTCCTGTCATCATTTATACTGTCTCCTTCCTTCCACGCAGTGTCCAGGCCCCTCTCTGCCGCACATGACTGTTTATTTAGTAGCTTGTTTGTTCTTGCTACTATTCAGCTTCATAATGAATGTTTTAACACTTGTTTGGGCTGAATCTTTTCTATAATCTATGAAGGCTGTACAATCTAATGAAGCATGTTAAGAACATGTTCAGGTCATATTTTAGGCCACAATTTGAATGTTTTAATAATATTATTACATATACAAAATAATTACAGAATGCCAATCCGATTTGTATTCCATGTATTCCAGGAAACAAGTGTTATTGTGTTAATTACCATAAAAATATCACGATAAAAAACCCTTAATAGTCCTAAAACAGCTTTGTTTCCTAATGCTATTTATGAAATAATGATATATATTTTTTATTATACAATAGGCTATTTTTAGCGATTTTTATTTTATTTTATTTTATTTTTTTTATTTTATTAGTGTGAAATAACCAGACAGGCTCTTTGTAACTGTAGTCTACTGATGCTTGCTTTATAAACTTACAAGGAGTGTTGCTTTTGTGCTTCCACAGGTCCATGCATACATCATTAGCTCCTTAAAGAAAGAAATGCCCACTGTCTTTGGGAAGGACAACAAAAAGAAGGAGCTGATTAACAGCTTGGGGGAGATCTACAGCCGCATTGAGAGGGAACACCAGATTTCCCCGGGCGACTTCCCTAATCTTAAGAAAATGCAGGTATGCTCATGATTCAAGAATGTTTTACTGGAACTTTTAAAAGACTTTTCTCTAGAATCAGTCGGCACTTTTCTGTGCACATTGAAAAGCAGAATACATTTTTCCACATTTCATTCAAGTCCATGTGACTTTTTTTTTTAATCAACAAAAGAAATACTTCAGCGTTGGGTGGACCGCATACCTGATTATTTGTCTCTATTATAGTTAAAAATGATCCCTTGAGTAAGAATGCTGCTTATATAATTGTTGCTTTTATGAAACAGCTCTACAAACAAATGAATATTGAGTAATGTACGTTTCAGACAAAATTTGGCCTGTTGGTTTGTATGTTTCTTCTCTGCCAAAACAAAACTATTTCTAAAAGAAGCCAAAGCATCAAGATTTTTATTGTTCCAGACAGGCTGTTGCTGCTTGGCAATGAGTATGTGAGGAGGGTGGAGCTGTTTTACCATAGAAATATCAACAGATGTTGACAGGATCTTTTGTTACATCCCTCAAGTGTTTTTTCTTGCTTTCTTTCCCACTCAATAGGAGCAGCTTCAGGCACATGATCTAAACAAGTTCCAGCCCCTGAAAATGAAGCTATTGGACACTGTGGATGACATGCTGGCCCACGACATCGCCCAGCTTATGGTTCTGGTGCGCCAGGAGGAGACGCAGCGCCCCAATCAGGTGGTGAAGGGCGGCGCTTTCGAGGGCACCATGAACGGGCCGTTCGGACACGGATATGGCGAGGGGGCCGGCGAAGGCATTGATGAAGTCGAGTGGGTGGTGGCACGTGACAAACCCATGTATGATGAAATCTTCTACACTCTCTCACCTGTCAATGGCAAAGTGACTGGGGCCAATGCCAAGAGGGAGATGGTGAAGTCCAAGCTGCCGAACACTGTGCTGGGTAAGATCTGGAAGCTGGCTGACATTGATAAAGATGGGATGCTAGATGATGAGGAGTTCGCCTTGGCCAACCACCTGATCAAGGTCAAACTAGAAGGTCACGAGCTTCCGAGCGAACTGCCTGCTCATCTTGTGCCGCCTTCCAAGAGAAAAGTTACCGAGTAAGATCGATGGAATCGGGATGGATTTTGGAAAAGCGAATAGTGTGAATTTAGGTTGAATTATTGATGGCTGGACAACTATTATAATAGAAAAAAAACAGACTCCTTTGAAATGTGTGGTTTATGCTTCACTAGCAAGAATGGATTCAAAAATGATCCACCTTTTTTGACCTGTGTATGTTTTTTTTTTTTTTTTTTAGTTTATTTTTTATGAACAAGTCATACTGTCTGCAGTGTTTGAAACCGTTTTATGTGTGCTTTCAGATTTTACAGTCATATTTTTATGCTATAATTTCAGCTATCACGACTCTAACACTGTGTCCTAACCAGACGTGTTGCGATAACAGATACGTAAAACAGCACATTTTGCTGATCACTCGGTTCCACTTCTGCGACAGTGCTTCCTAGCTTCGCTCTCATTGGTTCCACTTCACGTAATCGTTAAACATCTGTATCTTCTGATTGGTTGTCATTGTGACATGTCGCATAGCTGTTTCGCATTGCACTTGGTTAGGATGTACTAAGATGCTTTATCAATATATTTCACTTTCGCATTCATTTTACACTATTGTTCAAAGGTTTGGGGTCAATACGTTTTTGAAAGTATATTATGCTCACCATAAATATAGTTAAAAATCCTAATTATTAAAATATTGTGAAATATTACTGCAGTTTAAAATAATTATTTTCTATTTGAATATATTTTAATATGTAATTTAGTCCTGTGATGCAAAGCTGAATTCTCAGCATCATTACTCCAGTCTTCAGTGTCACATGATCCTTCAGAAATCATTCTAATATACTGATTTACTGCTCAAGAAACATTTACTATTATTAATAATGGGTAGTCGTGGCCCTATTATACTATTTTAAAGGTTCAAATTTTGTTTTGGAGGTCTTTTATAACAATAGGGATAGTCGTGGCCTAATGGTGAGGGAGTCTGGCTTTTAACCTGAAGGTTGCTGGTTCGATTCCCATGCTGGCAGGAATTGAAGATGGGGCAGCACTCTCTCCACCTTCGATATCATGACTAAGGTGGCCTTGAGCGAGGCACGAAACCCCTATTTGCTCCCCTTGTAAGTCGCTTTGGATAAAAGCGTCTGCCAAATGAATAAATGTAAATATTAATGCTGAACTGCATAATATTTTTGAGGGAAGCAAAATGCATAGGATTCTTTCAAAAGTTCAGAAGAACACCATTTATTTAAAATCGAAAACTTTATAAATCTATTTACTGTCACTTTTAATCAATTTAAAGTATCCTCGCGGAATAAAAGTAATTTCTAAATCTTACTGACCTCAAATGTTTGAACTTTTTGTGTAGATCAGACTGATCCGTGTCTCAGGTGGGGTGTGAGACAATAATTACTACAGAAAAACGTGAATTTTATTCTGAATCTTTGTGTCAGTTGTTGTTTTGCGTGCGCAACTGGTAAAATTTAACGAGAAAAGCAAAATTCCTTTTATAAGTAGGTGTAATTGTTATTCTCTTCTTGTTAAGGCGGCATCTTAATGAATGCGAGTCCTTTCTAGCCTGACCAAGAGACTGTTAAAACTGTATAGCCGTCATGTCAGAAGACTCAATGTTTAGTGTTTTGATGGACCTGTAGAGCTAGTATCCTCGTCAGTAGTAAACTGTATATGTTAATGCTTAACATATCTTAAACTAACTTGGGTTATAGGAGTGTTTATATAATTCCGGTCCGATTTCCAAAGAAAAAAAAAATAGAATGATGCCGCAAAACAGCTGTTACATTTTATTCAAATGATGTGAACTTCTCTTGCTGAGCGTTTCTACGTTCATGTGCTCACTGAAAGAGCAGTAGCTTTGGATCTTAAATAATATGTATCGAATTATACTTGATTATATCAGCATTTAATGAACTCTTTACCTCTCTGTCCACCCCTTGAAAAGCAGGTATCTAGAGCTGTCACATTTTCAGCAGATTTTTAGGATCTGAAGATGAATTGATAGGGTTTTATGCACTGAACTGAATGGTCTTCAAAGGAATAGTTCGCCCAGAAAATGACAATTGACTACAAAAGACGATGTTTGTGCATAAAGTGTAATAAAAGTAGTTTGATAAAAACGTGTACACTACATTGCATGTCTTCTTAAGCCACATTTTGAGTTAAATTGAAGTGATTTACTGAAAATTGCCATATACGTATTGTAATTTGGCATGTTATGATCAGTTATGAGACACGTTTGGGATCACTGACATTAGAGGCATAGACAGTCCTCCCAAAAATGAAACTTCTGTCATCGTTTACTCACCCTCATGTCGTCTCAAACCTGTATGACTTCTGTGGAACATAAAACAAGATATTTTGAAGAATGCTGGTAAATAAACAGTTTTGGTTCCCATTGGACGAAAATACAATGTCAATGAGAACCAAAACTGTCAACATCAGAAGAAAGACATTTACAGGTTGTTTCATTTTTGGGTGGACTATACCTTTAATGGAAGGCAAAAACAGCATATACATTTTGATGGACATGACTAAATGACAGGATTTTTACTTTGTCTACTGTTCCTTTCAATCTGATCTGATTACAATACCCAGTTGCTTATTTGAAATATCTCCACCGATCCAAACTAAACCTCTAAGCCAGTTTAGTTGATCAATTAAATCTATAATCTGCCTCTGTGCCTTGAGACACACACACGCCTCATTCAGATTTGTGACACTATGATGTATAAAGCACATTGTTGTATTCTACTATACCATTACATGCTAATAAAATAAACTGACATTCTTCAAAGACTTCCATTAATGCTCCGTTTACAGTTTGATGCGAGTCTCAAATGAAAAAATTCCAGAAGTTTTGCACATCATATTTTTTTGGGCCATAATGTAGGGTTGTGTATTTGTGTGTTTGACCAAGTATGTACATGTATATGGGTGCAATATGGTTTGCAAATGTATTGTGAAGTAGTTTGTGTACGTGTGCTTATGCGAAGCACAGATGCTCTGTTGCTCATTGTGTTTTAACCAGTGCGGACAAATGTGAGACACTACTGTTCAGGGAGGTGGACATTATTCAACTAAATAAAGATATAACTAATTTAAAGTTCTTTTTTTTTTGTTTGTTTGAGTCTTGTTACATGTCGACCTAACTTATTCCATATTAAAGGGTTAGTTCACAAAAAGTGAAAAGTCTAATAATTACCCTCATGTCATTCCAAACCCGCAAGACCTCCATACATCTTTGGAACACAAATTAAGATATTTTTGATAAAATCCGAGCGCTCTCTGATTCCTCCATAGACAGCAATTGCCGCTTTCTAGGCCCAGAAAGGTAGAAAGGACATTGTTAAAATAGTACGTCGTATAGACACTTCAACGCTTCTGGGTTCTACATCAGAGAGTAGATTCTGTGCAATAATGAGCTCTGACGTAAACCCAGAAGCGCTGCAGTGTCTATGTAATGTAAATAGTGTGAGATTCTATTGGCGAAGAGAAGAATTTGTTGAATAAAGTCGCTATTTTTGTTTTGCCGCACAAAAGTATTCTCATCGCTTCATGACATTAAGGCTGTAGTCACATGGACTATTTTAACAATGTCTTTTCTACCTTTCTGGGCCTTGAAATTGAAAGTGGCCTTTAAATTTTCCTTTTTTAGGTAAACAACCCTCTTTACTCTTTACTTCCTTGCCTGATTCATATGGATGAACATGGATGATATTCATGGTTGGTGATTTTTTACAGTGTCCCTATTATACTATTTTAAAGGTTCAAATTTTGTTTTGGAGGTCTTCTATAACAATAGGGGTAGTCGTGGCCTAATGGTGAGGGAGTCGGCCTTTTAACCTGAAGGTTGCCGGTTTGATTCCCATGCTGGTGGGGAGTGTGAATAAACAGCACTTACCATGACTAAGGTTGATAAATGAGGTCCAATGTGTCCAAGGTCAAAAAACACTAATCAGTCTGAAAACGGTTTGTTCAAAGAGTCAGTCTCTCTAAACCCCTCCTTTCCGCAAGCCTTCTCTGCTCTGATTGGTCAAACGGCCCAGTCTGTTGTGATTGATCTGTGTCAGAAACGAAACGCCTGTTACCTTATCTGAATTTTAGGCTTCCTTAGCTCTTGATAAACAATGATACGAAAGATGGTGTCGGTTTTTCGTATCATTTCCAGCGCAAACCAAGTCCTCATCCTTTTGAAGTTCATGCAAAAAGTGGATTTGCAGCCATGAAAACAGCGTCTTCTCAATATATGTCCACAACAAGACCCAAAGTCTTCCAGGCCTCAGATACTACAGTGTTTGAGGGCGGGTCAAAGTAGACATTGTTTGCGAGGAGCCAATGAAGACCGTAAGCTGACATTAGGCAAATCTGCTGTATGTCACAAGAAGAGAGACAGAACTGATTTTACTTTTAGGTGACAATAATTTTGCAGACGTTTTACCTTCACAAACAGCTATATTACACATGCATGAAAGGTAATATTCAAAAATAGGAATATTATATAATAGGAACAAAATCAATGACAAAAATAGCCTTTTTTATTTTTTTTATTTTTTTTTCACTGTGTTAATTCACAAAACAAAATTACACTAAAATACCTGAAGTCATAATATTCCTTCAGTTTTCCCCAAACATTTCAAGTCTGTCTCTGTCTAGAAATGTGATATTGGTAATCATGCTAAACACAGGAACTCCCGATGGAGACAGTACATAATGTTTTCTGCAGATCTGCATTAACAGGGCCGTCTACGTGAGTGATGGCTTCCTGTTTGTTGCATCATGTACTGTATGTCCTAGGAAACGCAAGCACAGGGTGGATTCTCATCTGGTCATGTTCTTGACAGCAGGATATGATAAGCAGGGAACACCTGACCCTTCCTCTCTACCGGTCACGGAATATTCTCTACAAGTGATGGAAAATGGCCACTTAAGGACAAGCTACAGGGGTGTGGGGAAAGTATGTACAAGATAATAAAACTTTGCATTAAAAAAAAAATGTATTGTTCAAACCACAATACTGAAAATTACTGTATATCCACTACTGTTCAAAAGTTTGGGGTTTGTAACGTTTTTTAATGTTTTTGAAAGAAGTCTCTCTTGCTCATTAAGGCTGCATTTATCAAAAGTACTGCCAGAACAATAAAATTGTGAAATATTATTAGGAATTAAAAATAACTGTTAATAATTTTGTTATGGAAAAGCTGGATTTCCAATATTAAAGTTTTCAGTGTCACGTGATCCTTCACAATTCTTATATTCCGATTTGGTGCTCAAGAAACATTTCTTTTTATAATCATTCTTGAAAACTGTTGTGCTTTCTAATATTTTTGTGGAAACTTTTACATTTTTTTCAGAATTCTTTGATTAAAATAAACAACATTTATTTGTTATTTTGATCAATTTGATGTGTCCTTGCAGAATAAAATTTTATATATATATATATATATATATATATATATATATATATATATATATTAAAAAATATATAAAATTATATATATATATATATATATGTGTGTGTGTGTGTATTTTTTTTTTTAAATAAATAAATTAAATTTATAGTGACCATAGGATTTATGTTGTCATAAACATACTGCTGATTTATCTGGCATGTTTTCCAGGCAACATCTAAGGAGTGAGGAGCAGTGTGTTGTGGACAGATGAGACAGAGTTCGAGCTGACTGGCAGCAAAACCTGACACGTTTGGCAAAAAACAACGATTGCCTTTGGCTAAAAACACCTTAGACCATCTGTAATGCTTGGTGATGAAAGCATTATGGTTTTGGGCTGCTGTTGTGCTTCAGGGTCTGGCCAGCTTGCATCTCGGAGTCAACCATGAATTCCACACTGAACCAGAGAGTACTTGAGGGGAAAGTGAGACCATCTGTCTAAAAGCTGGGGCTGAACCACAAGTGGACATTGCAATAACAAGACAATGACCTGAAACACTCAAGTAAAGCAACAAATCTCAAAATGAAGAAATTAAGGGTTATGGAATTACCAAGTCGAGGCTTACTTCCCAGATAGCAACTTTCAGATCAGGCCCACATCTGCCACGTGTGGTATGATAATCGGTTTCATTTGAAGACACCGTAATGGTGACTGGTGTTTCCATAAGTTGGGCTGTTATAATATGTTTGTCTTCTCTGGCTGCTCAAACACATTTGCAATAACAAATAAATCTGAAATGCAATCAGATGATGATTTTTAAGCTGGCCACACACTTGAAGCTTTCAAGTTTTGTTTCTGACGTGATACCTGCGCAAGCCAAAGAGAGTGAGCAAGCGTCATCTATCGGATGTTGTACGGTTCTTTAGCTGAAACTTGGCCACTAAAACCTGCCACTAAGTATTGGAGTATTCCAATGGGTTAAGATTTGAATATTGTCTAGTGAGGCCCAGGCCTTAGCTATTGATGATTTTATAGTTTTTCTGAAATAGCCTGATTCACTTATTTGAATGTAATAATTGTGTTGGGCCATAAATACATTTAAAACCCAAACTCTGTTTTACTGGAATAAAAGATCACACTCATTCACACTGCAAAAATCAGTAGAAAACTGAAAAAATAAATAAACTATATTGACAAACACAGATATGAACAATCATAGTATGAATCTCAACAATGGTGACAACAAAATATTTCAACTCTGGACATCACAAAAAACTACTAAAAGACAAATACTAGAAAAACCTGTGACACTTTTTTCAGGAATGAATAAAAGGTTAAACAGAACAGAATTTATTCAAAATAGAAATCTTTTCTAACACTATAACCCATTACTATGACTTAGCAGTTTAACACATCCTTACCGAATTAAATGATTAAATTTACTTTCAAAAAAGAAAGACCCCCAAACTTTTGAACAGTAGTGTATAGTGTTATAAAACGTTTCTATTTTGGAAAGATTATATTTTGTTACAAAACATTTCTAACTGCAGAAAGATTTCGATACACACCATGTTTTAAATGTAGGTCTGTAACCTGTGCGGTCTGAACCGCTCCAAGCGGGACTTGAACTCAGGCTGCTGGTATGGGAGGCAGGCTCACTAACAAACACCACAGTCTCCAGCACAAGTTTACCTGCTCAGTTCTCAGTAGCTGGTCTCAGTCCAACAACGTCAATCTTCTAACTCTACAGTCTACAGACAAAATGGCACATTGAGGGTTATGATTGGCCGAATTGCCAATGAATCCAACTCCAGCAAAGGGTAAATTGTAAAGATCTTGATCTTGTAAAGGGAACAAAACTGACAGTCACTGAAATCTCGTAACCGAACAAAATCGACCGTCATCGAAATCTCATAAAGGAACAAACCCGACCGTCATTGAAATATTGAAATTTCAAAAAGGAACAAAACTATCATTGAGATCTTGAAACGAAGCAAAACTGACTGTCTTTGAAATCTCGTGAAAAGAATAAAATCGACCATCATTGGAAACTGACAGTCACTGAAATCTTGTAACCGAACAAAACCGATTGTAAAGAAACAAAGCCGGCTGTCATTGAGATCTCGCAAAGGAAGAAAACCGACCATCATTGAAATCTCGTAATGAAACATAACTGAGTCAATGAGATTTCGTAAAGGACCGTAATCAATTGACATTGAAATTTAGTAACTGAACAAAACCGACCGTCACTGAAATCTCGTAAAGGAACAAAACCGACTGTCAATGAAATCTCGTAAAGGGACTGTAAGAGCCATTTTGGTCTTTACTTTGATATGTTGTTTATGTGTACGTCCAGTAGGGGTCACTCTTGGGTGATTGGGTGATTGTTCACAGTATATATGAGGTAACCTTCCTTCAGGTAACAGGTGTTGCTGGAGGGAAGGTGCACAGAGTTTTTTGACTGTTACGCTAGGTTGTTTGTACCACGCTATGCAAGTCATTGTAAAGGTGAAGGACTTGTGGATTTATTGAACAGATTCTTGCCTACATGGAAACCCAGTAACGGTGAAATAAATCTACAACAATGAACATTTTGACATCTTGTGTGGACTTTCCAGTTAATGGTAATGCAAGCGTGTACGTCCATTCACAAGCACCGTCCAGCATCCCTCATTTGCTTAAAGTTTAAGACTTGGCTGCTTACAATTTAGTCAAAAAACTGTTTATAGACCTCAAAGGAACTGTGTTTAGCCCACATGACGTCGGAGCTTCAACATTTGCCGAAAGGAATTAAACTGGATTATTGAATGAGCTTTGCATCGACTTCATTTACATCTGAGATTAGAGGACGTCGCAGCATTCGTATCTGTGGATTACACAAGCACGTCTTTCCTACTGGGTTACGGACCATCCATCAGCGCAACGAAAGACACCGGAGCTGTTCTATAACCGTCAGCAGAGGAGCTTAGTTTAAACAAAGGTGCCCAACATGAAGAGGTATGTTTAGTAGCCCTACTTATTGTTGAATGGCCATTTAACTTTTTGTGCACACATTATGGGACATAAATCCAATGCATTGGTTGTCAAGCAAAATAATTAACTTTGTGAACTAGTTTCATTATCGCTTTGATCGTGTTTGTTGACTTTCTGTGGATTGTGGAGGCATGTGAAAGTGAGCACAGACCTATGGAAACACCACAGGTGAGTGTTTTAAATAACGATGTTCAACTGGACAAAGAAAAACGTGTTGTGAAATTAACTCCTAAAGCATTTGTTGCAAAGGGTGCAGAGTGATAGAAAATCTGTTCAAACTAAAGCTACTAATTTAAGAAAAAATATATGCAAGGTCTGATGCAACAAAGAAATGTGAAAGATGTACAAAATTGTGTGATGAAGCAAGTTTTTTTTGATGGGTATGTTACCTGAAAGTGAGTAGGAGACACATGCAAAAATGATTGTTAATAAGGATTTTATTTCTGAAGTCAAAATGTGGGTATCATGTACTGAAAATGAAATTAGGCCTACTTTAAAAGACGTCATGCATGACAAGGGTCCACATGATGGTTTTTCAAATGTTGGTAGTAAACGTTCAAGTAAAGCGAGTAGTGTTTCTTCTGCCAGAATTATAGCTGAGGCAGATAAGGCTACACTGCTCGTTCGTATGGCAGCGTTAAAGGAAAAACATGCTTTGGAGGAGCAAGAGCAGATGATAAAGAGGACAAAGGAGCAACTGGAGTTGAATGCAATGCTAGCAGAATCTACTGCTAAACTTGCAGTTTTACAGGCCTTTGAAAGTCACAGTGTTTCTAAAGCCTCTTGTAATATGCATTCTCAGTTGGAAAGGGAAAGGGAGAAAGGATCCTCAATTATATTGAATCCATTGCCAGTGGAGTTTGAATATGCTGTCTGTAGTAAAATGGAAAACTAAGTGTTAGCAGTGGATCCTCCTTTGGCATCTTCTGTGCCATATCAGGACATTCGTCAACAGCCTTGGTAGGAATATACCGACTTAGAAAGACGGAGTTCCCAGCATATACTAGGAGACACATCAGCCCAATCTCATGGACCACTTGCATCGGATAGGATTTCCCAACAGACATCAGTGCAGTCTCATGGACATCTGTAATGTGATTTCTCAGCCACAAATCGATAGTCAGTGTGGTGACGTTGTCACCATAATGGAAAGACAAAATGAATGAGACCTTGTTTGATGGAGATCCTCGTCAGTATGTTTCATTTATAAGAGCTTTTGAAAAGAGAGTGGAAGAAAAGGCAAGTCATAGTCATTGCTTATAATCTGGAGCAGTTTACTAGGGGACAGCCTGGGGAGCTGGTCCGCAGTTGTCTTCACATGACCCCTAACTCCGGCTATGCTAAGGCAAAACGGTTATTGCAGGCAATAAGTATAAGATCGCCACTGCTTATTTGGAAAGAGCCTCGTCTTGGCCCTCAATAAAGGGGGAGGATGTCTGTGCTTTGCAGTCTTATGCTCTCTTTCTGCATGGTTGCTGCAACGTCACTGAGGAGTTGCGGTACCTTCAGGAGTTAGATATGGCAAACAACATGAGAGTCATTATAACTAAATTGCCTTTCAAGCTCAGAGAACGATGGAGAGCTGTTGCACATAACATTCTGGAAACTACTGACTGCAGGGCTTTGTTCAAAGATCTTGTTCAATTTATTGAAAGACAGGTTTGCATTCTAATGGATCCTTTGTTCGGTGATATTAGAGATTTGCCAACTAGCATGAGGCCTGTTAATCGGCCAAAGCTACGTCCAGAAGGCAGAGTGAAAAACTTCTTTGCCACTACCGTTGCACCTGTGGAATCTGGGGAAATGACTAAGAATATGGGAAAGGAATTGCCATCAAGTAATTCTAAAGTGATTCCATTATGTCTGTGTTGTGCTAAGCATCATGTGTCGGAGTCTACAATTTAAAAGGAAGAAGCATAGGGAAAAGATGGAATTTATAAAGGAGGAAGAGCTTTGCTTTGGTTGCTTAGGTGCTGGGCACATGAGTCGTGACTGTGGCAAGTGGTTGACTTGTAGGATATGTCAGCACCATCCCACCATCCCCTTCATGTAGACAGAAATACAGCCAACTCAAACAAACTCCAAGGAGTCAGAGGCATGCAAGTTCTTGGGATTCCCTGAAACATGTGGTCATACAGGGCCCGGAAAGGATCGCTGTCTTCTTTCTATCTTACCAGTGCAAGTTAAGGCCAGTAAAGGAGATCAGATAGTCCAGACGTATGCATTCCTGGATCCTGGCAGTTCGGTGACCTTTTGTACCGAAAGTCTTATGCAGCAGCTTAATCTTTCTGGTAGAAAAACTCAGTTTCTGATACAAACTATGGGACTGGAAAGAGTTGTGCCTACATACGTACTTTCAGGTTTGGAAGTATCTGCTATTGATGGAAACATCTTCTATCAGCTTCCACAAACACTCACACAGAAACAAATGCGTGTTAGTTCTGTCAACAGGCTATCTAAAGGAGATTTGTCCAAGTGGCCTTACCTGGCTAAGGTTAAAGTTCCCCGTATAATGGCTAATGTTGAGTTGTTGATTGGAAACAACGCTCCCAAGATGTTGGAGCCTTGGGAGGTCATAAATAGCCATGGGGACGGCCCTTATGTCATAAGAATGGCATTAGGTTGGATTGTCAATGGTGGTGTGTGGAAAATGGCTCATTTAAGTTCAAAATGGAGATTAAGGAGAAGTCCTACACAAGACGTGGAATGTTGTCATACGATCCACTTGGATTTTTGGCACTACCTGCTACAGGAGCTATGCCGGAGGAACGTCAGATGGGACGAGACAGTGCCCCATGACATCTTCAGTGGCTGGACACGGTGGTTGAAGGGGTTGGTGATTTTATTATTTTTACAGATGAAATAAGGTGTTTTATTAAACCGATAAATTGCCATATATAGCTCTCTAACAAAGTTCATTGTACAGCGTTATCTTAAGGGTAATTTCATGGTTGTTGTAGAATGGGCTTGTTTTCCAGGAAGTAGTTTGTCTATTAAAAGGTATACAGTAATGTCTTCAGCTAGTCAGCTTCCTTTCAGTCTAAACTGGTTATATCTCTTATGTATTATGTGCAGGATATCCATATTCATCCGCACAGTCACACGGAGCCGAAGCACAACCAAAACAATGTTCTTCCACAAAATGCATGCAGTGTTATTTTTAACCGCTAGATATCCAAAAGTTACATGGTGTACATTTTAAGACTCACTCAAAAAATGACATGCCTTATTTCATAAATCGATAAATACTCTAACTATCCGCCCCCCCTGACCTTGAATCCTTCCCATGTTGTACCAGGAGAGGAAGAAGAAGATTATCATGATTCGAAAGCTCTCAAACGTCTGGCGCTGTAGATAAATCCCTCAGGAAGAGGAGCACTCCATCACAGCTGGTTAGGGACACCATGTGTATCCCTGTGTATATGTATGATATATGTGCATGTGAAACAGTGAGTGGGATGTGTGAGGTTCTGACATATTGATGCATAAGATTTTACAAGTGACTAAATAACTTTAAAAGCTATTTTAATGTATCCAGTGTTGGAAAGTGTTTTTGTAAAGAATGTTAATATAGACTGAAATTTACAGACTAAAAGGGAAACGGTATATTTCATTCAGTGTCCTCAGGGAGATACAGGACAGTGAGAATAGCAGCAGGAATTCATTCGTTTTCATTTTGACAGAACTGTATATGGTTTTCAAGATAAGGTAATCAGAGAGGAGGATATACTGTCTCTATATAAATATGAGCACTTTTTATCAAATACATGCTTTATTAATAATGCTGATAAGATCCTCCATGGCTAAAAGGAATGCAGCCGTAAAGATTGAACATAGATAGTGGAAGATATAGTGAAGATGAGACACTACAGCTCTCACTTCTGTTCACAATTATTCCTCATTATGCAACTGGTTCCATGTAATCTTTTTGGCAACCAAACAACACATTTTGATCTGTCAAATCCAATTATCGCATTCTAAAGTGTGTTTACACTGGAGAATAGGAGACAGAGAAAACATTCTTGTGCATGTTTTTTCAGGGTCATCGGGTTTAAAACTAGAATCCTCTTTTGAGTCTGTAAAAGTATGAATTAGTTCAGTTATTGCAGGTAATTATTAAATTTTCTATTGGTAAATAAATAATTCCTTCTCAAAGTTTGGAGAGAAAAAAAATATTAATTATATTAATAATATTAATATTTCAGTGAGTACAAAATGTGTTCTGAACTATTTTTATAATACAAAGTTAGTTTTGCAACACTTTATTGAAATTTGGGTTGTTTTAATGCAGATTAAAACCTTGTTTTGTGTCATTTTTTTTTTTCATTTTCTATCAATGAAAATCAAACAAATATCTACATTAGGTAAGATTTATCAAATTAAACAGTAACATAAAAAGAGACAATTCTATTTCAGAATGGGTAACAAGTGTTACAAGTAACAGGTTTGCAGATTTATTCTAAGTTGCTTGTATTATACTTATATTTCTATTAAATAAATAAAACAAGACAAAAGTTAAACAAAGAATTCTCTCTCTGTGGAGCGTGCGGTTCACATTCCCCTTTGCCGAACTGAAAGACTGTCACGAGTGTCAAGGTTAGACTGTTGTACTCATGAAAGCTCGCATCAAGTTACTAATTGTTTCAGACATGAAGAGCCCTTGGTTGACAGAGCTGAAGATGAGCTGAAGATGAGCTGGCTGACAGCAATGCAGAGAAGTGCTGAACCCAGGGCACGAGGCCTCACGAGTATGTTACTCAGCACTTAGACCCGAAGACACTCAAGTATGTGAGGAGAATGTCTCTTAGTATGCAGCAAACCTTATTAAGATCTCCATGCTGAGTTAAACTTTCAGTCTCTGGAAATGTTATATAGTAATTGGTGAGTCTGCTGAAATTCATCCTGGTCACAAGAATGGCTATTTGCTGCTGTGCGCACTGATATTTCCATAGTAGAGTGTGTATCTGCCAGTTGATGTTCGCTTTTGCTTGTTTGATTCTGAAGAGATCTGCGTCATACTTTGCAAAAATCTCACAAACACCTACGGTGTGACTGAGTTTTGTGGGTATCTGTCTCCCTCTAATGCACAACCATGAGAAGCACAAAGCTTATGTTGCAAAATATAATGATGCTTTAAGGTTTTTTTTTCTGTATCGCACAAAAAATGTGTAAAACTAAACTACATATAACTAATAACACTGTCTTTGGAAATCACACTTGTCTCAGAGACGGTTCACTCTGAAATTGGAAACTTTTTTTAGTCAATAAGACACTACTCTACCTATTTCTGGCACAGAAAGATAAGGTAAAAGTAGTACGAGTCGTATGCGATTCTGAATTCTACATCTGTCTTTTACGTGTTTGGATTTGCTGACGCCGGGTTGGTTGACATGCCTTTGGGGGGCGGGGCTTTAAAGAGAAGGGAGGTGTGTTCGACTTGAAGCGATGCTGTGCAGATCAATCTGTGTGACATCAAAGTAAAGCGAAAGTTAGATAGATAATCTTAGCTTAAATTCATTATTTATTTAGCTTAAATAATGTTTTGTTTTATTTCATACAGGGGCATTCATTGAAGTTGCACCAACTGACTTTTGCAACTAATTTTACATGGAAACGGGCTTCTTGGGTGCCTGTATTAGATTTTGCCTATACTAGCAAGTTCACACATAGTTGTACCACCTGACATGGAAAGTGTACCAACCTACTCGTACTCGAAAGTAGCTACTTTTATCATTTTTGAGAGCGATCTACAAACCTTTTCACTCTGCCACAAGAATCAATCGGGTCCGCTGGATGCTGCATCATCATGCTTACTGTGTTATTACCTTATCAATGCATAATAAAACCTATGTTTGCGGTTGTGCCACCCTGACATGTGAGAATATACAAATTCCCAGACAAAAGTTTTTGTTTGTCTCAACACAGTTTTGTGATTTCAAGCATAAAATTGTGCTATAGTATTTATTGTTATACCAGAGCGCACAGTTTTAAGCAACTCAACATATCTCCTTTCCATATACAGTTACTTCTGTACGTGCAGTCTGACACTGTGATATCTGTGCTTCCATGTGTAGTTGTTCTCTTTTCCAAGTGTTTAGAAGGGAAAACAGGATGCAATGAAAATCTATCTCTCTGAGTGAGCCGGGAGCAATATTCCTGTGGGAAGAGTGGGTGAGCCTTGTCTGGCCATGGCCGCGTCCTGAACTTATCTCCACGGCATGGGTGAAGGACGCACAAGGGCAATGTCCTGTTCATCTTGGCTAAGCACACAACTCAACCCACTCATGCCTAGATAGTCACAATGGTCCATTCATATTGATCACCACCCTCACATTACTGGGGTGCAGCTTTTTTGTTGTTGTTGGGTTTTTTGCATTTCTACACATTTCCTGTTTTGCCGTTTGTAACAGACGATAGCTTGTGGCCTCATGCGGATCGCTTGGCTCTGTTGTTGTAAAGCCTACGCAGTGGTGTTTTAACATTTACATGATGTCTTTTGGAATATTTTAATATTCAAATCATCTTTTTTCTTTTTTGTTAATGTCCAGGCTAGAAGACATGATGTATTATTGATCAAATTTAATATTTTTATTAATTTTAAATAATAAACATTTATTTTTATTGAAAATGCAAGTCACTGTCTACCTAAACGTGCGATAAAATACATCTGATTGACCCAGTCCCATGATACTACACTAAAAAATGCTGGGTTAAAAATAACCCAAGCAGGGTTGAAAATGGACAAACCCAGCGGTTGGGTTAAATGTTTTCTTAACCTGCTAGTTAGTTTTATTTAACTCAACTATTGTTTAATTATTGTATTGCTTACTTAAAATTAACCCCAAATATGTTGGAAAATTAACATTCATTAATATTTTTGATAAATGAACATTAATTATTAAAAAAACATTTCTTAAATTGCTGCTTAAATGTTCACCTTTTGATTATTATTATTATTATTATTATTTTTAGTGCCTCTGTGTCTGATTTTTAATTTCCAACCAATTTTGGGTTCATTTTTACCCGTATAGCAATTTTTAAACAATAGTTGGGTTAAATAAAACTACCTTTGGGCAAACATTTAACCCAACCAGTTGATTTGTCCATTTTCTGGGTTGTTTTTAACTCTGCATTTTTTTTTTTTTTTAGAGTAGGATATTACTGTTATTCTGAGTAGTTGCTAGGGTATTGCTGTGGTTGCTAGGGTACTAGCTCAAGTTATTGCTGTGGTTGCCAGGATGGTTTGAATATCTGGTCATGTATTAGCTAAAGTCTCTGTTTATGACACTGTTTGTCTGTAGATATGGCTCAGTTACCTCGTCAAATGTAAGTCTTTGGGAAATCTATTTGCCAAAAATGGTCTGATCTCTTAGAAAGGTATGTACTGTGTACACGTCATATTTGATCTTTTTTAAAGCTATAGAGCTGTACCTGGCACGGTCTTACCCATCACTGCTATACATGTCAGTTTCAGTGAATATCTGTTTTAGATGTCGTTTTCCCTCTACAGCCAACCAAAGCATTGGTGACGCATGATGTTCAAAGCCCTTCTTCCATGAAATGTCAAAGAGGAATTTCTACTAGATGTGCAATTTTATAGCTGAGCTCACACAGAGATGTTATGCACTGAAAAACTGACCTTTGACCTTAGAGGTGAGGGCATGTGCGGAGGACGTATAGGAATGATCGCAAAAGTCCCACGAATATGGGCAGAGTTCAACACACGATTTTTCGTTTGGCAGATTTACAGCTTGAGAAAAGCAATGAGGTGGTAAACGCAGGAGGGATAAATCAAGAAAAATATTGAAAATATGTTTTTGGAGAAGAGGAGGGAGTAATCTGATATGTCTGAGAGAGATGGAAAGAATTATAAGCCGTTGCTGCTGCGCTCTGTGTACTTCTCAAATCTCCAGGGTCATTGTAACAGCATGTAATCTCTAAAAGTCAATGGATACGTGACTGTTGATGTGTAGTCAGAAAAACACAGGTCGAAATTCCTCTGGGCTTTGTCTGTCTATATCAACAATACTTTAGCTTTTTAGAGTTGCGTTGGTCATAATCTTGTTCCGAAATAACGTTGAAACATCTCCTGGTGCTCTTGTCAGTTTGTTTACATCTTTTTGAGTGTCTCATCTCATGAGGAATTTTCCCAAACTGGGCTGAAAGAAGTCCCAGCTGTACTCTCCTGGGTCAGAGCCCCTGCCCCTATATCAGGAGACTTTTAAGACCCACTGATTTGTGTGTTTAGACATGTTGTAGAAGATTGTAAATTATATGACGCTAAATGAGAACTTTAGTTCATCCACAGATTTAAATGACTTCATTATTTACTCGCCCTCATGTCGTTCCAAACAACCTTGCTGTTTTGATCTATGGAACACAAAACAATCGAGTATAAAATTTGATTTTTTTTTTAATTTTGGTAGAGCTATTTCTTGTAAAAAAATCTTATGGCAAGTCATAACTGTTATGTTTGGCAAGGCTATGAATTTTGTACAATGTCATTTTTCATCTGCTTATGACCCAGTGACGAGTATGTTTAGGGGTGGAGCTTCATGTAACTTTTTTTTTTTTTTTATAATTATTCATTATTAATTCACATTAGACGAATTCTTACCTCATAACACAGTTACGTTTTCCTGTTAGATCAGGTTGCAACATTTTCCTCCCACCCCATAGAGTGGCTAATGTATTACCTGTCCCATATTCTCATGCAAATGAAGACCCGAAGCTCGTACAGTGCATCAAAGGGATAGTTCACCCAAAAATGAAAAATCTGTCATCATGTACTCACCCTCATGTTGTTCCAAACCCGTAAGACTTTCGTTCATCTGTGGAACACAAATAAAGATATTTCTAATAAAATCTGAGCGATTTCAGTCCCTCCACTGATGCAACTACCACTTTGACGCTTCAAAGAGATTGTGAAACTAATCCATACACTCACAAAAAGTACAAAATTCTACTTCTTAAGGGGTGGGTACCTCCTAGATAGAGGAAAACGATGGAATAAAGTAGAATTGTCCCTTAGGGATCAATTGTGTACATTTAAGGGTACAGTAATGAGTTTTGTTCATCAGGGAACAAGATTGTAAATCCACTGTACCTGTTTTTCTGAGTATATGAATTGAGTGGTTTAGTGCAAATTTTCTGAAGAGATTTGATTGCTTGATATGATGAACAGATTGAGTTTGGGCTTTTATTCACAAACCTCAGGGGTTCTTGCAGAAACACAAAAGTGTGATAAACCCCTAAATTCAGCTGGCCAGTGACTTATGGAGTTGTTTAGCAGTCTCCTCTCCTCTTGACATGGCATTTTTCTAGCACAGTTGTCTTTTAGTGATTTCCCACACTAATGAAAGAAAATGGGGGCAGAAGGGGTTTTTATTTTTTGCAGGGTAACTTTTTTTGCAAATTTCATTTGCGTTGTGGATGTGAAGATGTTTCTTACAGATAGTCAAACCCACAACCACAAGATTTGATCAGTTGATCAGCAAACGTGCCGTGATATTACATATCCACAACTGCCGTCAGTGTTGTTATTGTTAATTAAAACTAAAAGTACTTTTTGTAATTTGAAATAAGTCTGAAATGAAATATATCAGATCAAAAACTGTATTAAAAAAAAATTTGCCAACTGACTCAAAGAAATAGTTGAAGCACTAAAAATGGAAATGTAATAAATATCAAACAAAAGCTAATTCAGATTATTAATAAATACTAATAATAGTAAATAAATAATACTAAAATAACCCTGTAGAGGTTTGCTTTCTTTCATATTACTGTATTTGGATTCGATGACAATACTGCAAAAGTTTTGTCAGAGTTTCTGTCAGTACTATCAGCTACACTTACGCAACAATATACATGGTTTATTTAAAGATTCAAGATATCGTTGTCTTTTCTGGAATGCCATCTAGATTGAGTTGCCTTCTTACAATGAATAAGTTTAGGTTCACAGGGTTTGATAAGAAAGAGACGGTCTGTTTCTCGTATGAGGTTCATGCTAAATTGATAATGACGTACAACATTAATGAAAAACGACATTCCTAAGACGGCACAGTGTTTCTGACAGCAGATATAATGCAAGTAGATAAGGAAGGGGTCAAAAATACAGACCGTACTCTTTAGAAAGGTACAAATTCCTGTTTTCTTAGGCCTTTTATCAGCTTCTTGTATCCTTTGTGAAGAGAAAAATGGCCTTTAAGCATAACAGGATATGTAGATTTTCTTTTTGTTTGTTTGCTTTTTTTGACAGAGCCGTTTCATCAAATCAAAAGTGACCGGTTCAGTGGCTATGACTATGTTTGACACTAAGGACTCCAGAATAATAATAGTTGGATTCACAATCAGTCTTCATTTCATTTGCGAATAAATAATTTAGAGGCTAACAAGTCAGTACCCCATATTGGTGACTCTTGAGACCTTCTGAAATGTACTGTATCTGTTTTTGTGAAGAAACATAGTAGTTGCTCTCAGAACAAGAGGTTTGAGGGTGCTAAATGATTTCACAAGCAATAGCGCTTCATAGTGGCTCGTCTCCTGAACTGCCTCTTACGCTGTTCCATGATTCAAGCCAGTAAAGCTTCTTATTTTATTGCTGTAAGATATCCGGACATGTGGTTTTAATGTTACAGGCTGCTCATTTGTGAGCAAGATCAAAAGGTTTGTGGCTCTTGGTTTATTTTACAAGGATTGCAAAAAGTAGTATTGGAGAGGTTTTGACACACAGTGGCACACAGTACACCAACTCTCCACAGAACAAAGCTAACAGTTTGTCCAAGGAGACACTGAACTGTGAGCGTAATGTTGTATAGGATCAGGATGGAAAGTAGTTTAATTGATCATTATTTAAATCCGACTGGTTCTACTCAAGGCACAAAAAAAAGATTGATTTTATATCGTTAATAAGACCAGTTTGTTGAATAAAGTTATTTTTGTTTTGTTTTTACACACAAAAAGTATTCTCGACGCTTCATAATTTTAAGGTTTAACCACTGTAGTCACGTCGACTATTTTAACGATATTTTTACTACTTTTTTGGACCTTGAATGTAGTAATTTTGTTGCTTTCAATGGAGGATAAAAAAAAACTCTCGGAATACCTTAATTTTTGTTCCAAAAATGAACGAAGCTCTTACAGATTTGGAATGACATGAAGGTGAGTAATTAATGACAGAATTTTCATTTTTTTGGTGAATTAACCCTTTAAGAGATCAATGAGAACACGATCCAAACCATCTGAAACTTTATGCTTACTCTTGAGTAATATTATTGGCCTGTCACTGACAATCTTTGAAAATGCTGATGTGTTGCTACTTGACTGAAAAGGCCATCCAAAGCCAGAGCCGTCACAATGAACCAAGCAGCAAATCAAAACCATCTGGGCCTGTTGTGTCAACAGCTGTGGGTCTGAAGCAGTGGCGTATACTTAGATCACTTGCCATTTCCCAAGCTGCAGACGGCAACAGTCTCCATAAATATATATCGTTTTAGTGGATATTTGTGCCATTATTTGAACATGCACACAACTTGATGTTTCAGGATTGAAAAAAGTGAGAACATTTTTAGGTGAACTAACCCTATAAGCCACCAGGGTGGTGGTAGCACCGGGGAATGGGCCCGTCATCGCTGCTTGCAGCTATATTTTATAATTGTATTATATACAGTACACACCTTCTTACTGGCCAGCTCCTGTGTCAGCATCACACGTATGCGCCGCGGTGCTCACGTGAACAGCGTACGCCAATACCCGGAAGCGCAGCTATGAACTTACTACATGAACAGCATAGGAGACTGATATAGAATAAATTGTTGAATAAAGACATTATGTTTTGTGCACAAAGTATTCTCAACGCTTTATAAATTTAAGGTTGAACCACTGTAGTCACATGGACTATTTTAACGATGTCTTTTCTACCTTTCTAGGCCTTGAAAGTGGTAATAACGTTGCAGTCTATCGGAGGTCAGAAAGCCCACATATTTCATCAAAAATATCTCAATTTGTGTTTTTTTCCAATGGTTTAGGAAGGACATGAGGGCGAGTACTTAATGGCAGAATTTTCATTTTTGAGTGAACTATCCCTTTAAAAGTCAAATGGATTATCCTTGCAGTGAAATATTTTGTCAGGGATTTTGAAAATAAACTTCATGTGGTAGCTTCTAAACTTCAAAAAATATTTCTATTAATTTAGAAAAAATATATATTCAGTATTATGACTGAATCAAAGTAATTTTGAAGGGTTGAAATAGATCTTTAAGGTTCATGTTAGTGTGCACGCACAGTACTTTTATATAGTGTGTGTGTGTATATAGTAACTACTGTTATTTGTAGAACCAATAAATATGTGAACACATTACTGCATGTTCATATGTATACTGTAAATCTACATTGTATTTATATACAGATGGGAATTGAATGCCATTTGAGTACCAGGTAAATGTGGGGTTGAAGGGAAAAATACAATGTCAGTTCTCATCGACCTGACCAGCCTCTGGTTATTTGTAGCTCTGTGGTTTCATATCTTGCTTTTGCAAAAACCCACACCTGCTTATGCATGAGTCAGGGAGGCTGAAACATCAACTTTAATCACATACGTCTACACATGTATTGATATATCAGCGTAGATAGATTCTTGAGATTTTTGCATCTATATTTTGTCAGGCGACCTGTAATGTTAAATCATAAACGGCATCATTATGTTAGTTGTAAATACTACAGGAAATGGTGCATAGTCCATTTAGAAGATGGTTATAAGGTTATAACACCCCCCCCCCCCTCAACCTCAAGAAAGTTTACTCACATTTACTCACTCGTCATTTCAAACCTGGAACAATATGATGACTTTCTGTGGAACGTGAATAAAGATACTTTAAAGAACTTTTTTTGTGCATCAGGGTTATTTTCCTTTACTAAAACTTCAAACATTTCTGTTCATTGAAATAAAGCTGAAATAAAATATGAAAAATATTAGTTGAAAAACATAAATTAAACGAAATTGTTTTGTAATACTTTAAAATAATGTTCATTAGTTAAACATTAGTTAATGTATTAACTAACATGAAGCAATCATGAGCAATACATTTGTTACTGTATTTATTAATCTTCGTTAATTAATGAAAATACTGTTGTTCATTGTTTGTTCATGTTAGTTTACAGTGCATTAACTAATGTTAACAAGATTTTAATAATGTATTAGTAAATGTTAAAATTAACATTAACAAAGATGAACTAACAATGAACTGCACTTATTAATGTTAACTAACTAATGTTAACTAATGAACATTATTTTAAAGTGTTACCAAATGTTGCCTTGGCAATAAACTTAAATATGTTTAAGTAAAAGCACTAAAAGTATTTATTAAAATAAATTTAAAAAATAAATCAAACTTAAAAAGCAATATTTTTTTTCTATTTTTTAAGCAAAAAATAGAAAACTATTAAAATAATAAAAACACAATGAAATTATTAAAATATTAAACTAAAATTACTAAAATTCAAACTAAAATTCATCTTGTCAGAATCCACTGTCCATTAAACGATAATTTTTCTACCCCTTTGAGGAACTTACTTATTCTGTTGTTACTTTTGAAAAGGTTTTTAACAATGTAAACCCAAATTTAGAAAAGAAAAAAAATCTTTAAAATCATATTTAGTTTTATTTTTGAATAACTAAACCTGGAAGCCATATAAGCTGGAATGGCAATAAAAAAAAGAAAATATAAAAATAAAAACTAATTCTAAATAATAATAAAACTATAATCAATCTAAAATGAAAAGTAAAAAAATTTACACCATTTTACATACAGTGAAAGTCAGTGGTCCAGTCCTGTAAGAAAAGTCCTACACATAATGACATGAAGCTCAGTAAATGATGATGAATTTATTTTGGGGTGAACCGTCTCTTTAAAAAGTATCATACATCTTTGGGTAGGCCTTTACAGAAACAGGTCAAATGAACTCAAGTGTGTGCATTAAACACCAAGAACACTAAGAATAAGACGTAACAATGATTCTGATATATATACGGCTGACATATTTCGTGATAAGATCAATATGACTTGTTTCTAATATGAGTCACTACATACTGTTTATCACGTTGTGGTTGTGATGCTGTGGTTTGAAACCCTCTATGTACTAATTATTATTCATTTGTATATTTCTTTAGACTTCCATCTTAGATTTCATGCAGAGAAATAATGGTAACACTCTACAATAAGGTTCATTAGTTAAACATTAGTTGATATTAACTAACATGTACTAACCATGAGCAAAATATCTGTTGCTATATTTTCTAATCTTCATTAATGTTCATTAATGAAAATACAGTTGTTCATCGTTTTGTTCTTGTTAACAAGATTTTAATAATGTATTAGTAAATGTTGAAATGAACCTTAACAAAGATTAATAAATGCTGTATAGGTGCAGTTCATGTTGACTATTGAACCTTATTGTAAAGTATTACCGAAATTCTTAATTGAGGAGGTGGTGTGAGACTTAATGGAAATACTGACATCTGTCATTCTTTGATGGGAAATCTCACTTCATAATTAGAAATGATTTATTTTATAAAGAGAGAGTGCAGTGGTGTTTGTATGGAAGCCCATTTCAGCCAGTGGAAAAAAAAAAAAGATTATTGCAACTTTTTATCTCACAATTGTGACTTTACAACTCACAATTCTGACTTTATATCTCGCAATTCTGACTTTATATGATACAATTCTGACTTTACAACTCGCAATTGTGACTATATCTCACAATTGTGACTTTACAACTGGCAATTGTGACTTTACAACTCACAATTCTGACTTTATATCTCACAATTCTGACTTTATATGATACAATTGTGACTTTACAACTCGCAATTGTGACTATCTCGCAATTGTGACTTTACAACTGGCAATTGTGACTTTACAACTCACAATTCTGACTTTGATGCAATTCTGACTTTATATGATGCAATTGTGACTTT
Source organism: Zacco platypus (assembly GCA_038088235.1). Taxonomy (NCBI): domain Eukaryota; kingdom Metazoa; phylum Chordata; class Actinopteri; order Cypriniformes; family Xenocyprididae; genus Zacco; species Zacco platypus. Next base: position 27,628,966 of record CM076072.1, read on the forward strand.
ACAACTGGCAATTGTGACTTTATGATGCAATTCTGACTTTATATGATGCAATTGTGACTTTACAACTGGCAATTCTGACTTTACAACTCACAATTCTGACTTTATGATGCAATTCTGACTTTATATGATGCAATTGTGACTTTACAACTGGCAATTCTGACTTTACAACTCACAATTCTGACTTTATGATGCAATTTTGACTTTACAACTCGCAATTGTGACTTTACAACTGGCAATTCTGACTTTACAACTCACAATTCTGACTTTACAACTCACAATTCTGACTTTATATGATGCAATTGTGACTTTACAACTGGCAATTCTGACTTTACAACTCACAATTCTGACTTTATGATGCAATTCTGACTTTATATGATGCAATTGTGACTTTACAACTGGCAATTCTGACTTTACAACTCACAATTCTGACTTTATGATGCAATTTTGACTTTACAACTTGCAATTCTGACTTTACAACGGGCAATTCTGACTTTACAACTCACAATTCTGACTTTACAACTCACAATTCTGACTTTATATGATGCAATTGTGACTTTACAACTGGCAATTCTGACTTTACAACTCACAATTCTGGCTTTATATGATGCAATTCTGACTTTACAACTGGCAATTGTGACTTTACAACTCGCAATTGTGACTTTATATGATACAATTCTGACTTTATATGATGCAATTGTGACTTTATATCTCGCAATTGTGACTTTACAACGCGCAATTGTGACTTTACAACTCGCAATTGTGACTTTACAACTCGCAATTGTGACTTTACAACTCGCAATTGTGACTTTACAACTCGCAATTCTGACTTTGTCTCGCAAAAATTGAACTTTTTTTCAGTGGCGGAAATGGGCTGCCATATGTTTGAGAATGTAATGTTCACTCAGTGTAAGAAGGATGACCTGACACATGATGCCCAGAATAAGACATGTGGAAAAAACAAAAGGTATGAAACAATATTTGGAAAGAAAAATCCTTTATTTTTCAATGTCCTTGTTTCACGAGTTCACATTTACATATAATTAAGAAGAGTAAAGGTTTAAGCGTATTTGGTGTGCTGTCCAGGGGGAGGGTTCCGAGCTCGGAATTTTGGCCCGAACCCAGAGTACCCCCCCCCGGTTGTGATATAACTAGATGGAACTACAAGTGAATGGAACTACAAGTGAGGAGATGGGGTGGAGGAGGGATGCTGGTAAACTCTCAGACAAACAGAGGTGAGTCTGCTGTATTTATACATTTTACATTTACATTTTTCATCATTTAGCAGACGCTTTTATCCAAAGCGACTTACAAGGGGAGCAATTAGGGGTTAGGTGTCTTGCTCAAGGGCACTTTTAGTCATGGTATTGAAGGTGGAGAGAGTGCTGTTTATTCACAATCCCCACTTTCAATTCCTGCCGGCGTGGGAATCGAACCAGCAACCTTCAGATTACAAGCCCGACTCCCTCACCACTAGGCCACAACTACCCCACAGTCATTGATTGAGTTGATTAACTGATAGCTCTCCACTTGTGCTGATATGGTTAATTATCTGCACCTGATCCTCCCGAACTTTGTTAATTAAACATCATTACTTATGTTACATGTACTTCCTACAGTAATAACAGCAAATTGTGCATAATTACATGCAACTTATAACCCTCAACTAAATCCTAATCCTACCATAACCGTATAGTAAGTAATTAACTAATATTACTCAGTACTTAAGTATATAATTGCACTGAGACAATGACACCTTAAAATAAAAGAGTAACCGAAAAATGTTCCTCAGTATGTGGTTTTTCATGTCTGTAGTTAAACTGATTACAATCATGATAAAATTGGTGATAAAGCATTATTTATGTGGTATGAACCAGTGAGTAACTGCTGATATTAACTGTGTTCAGATCACACTGTGCAAATTTGTTAACCACAAAAAACACTTTCAGCCCAACCACTTTTCCACCTTCACCGATTAGTAGAGCTCGCTGTTTCCTGCATTGAGCCCCAGACTCATTTTCCACCATGCATTTGCAGAAAGGGACTTTTCTTGCATTGCTCTGCACTTAAGAGCACGGGACATCTTGTTGAGAAGATGCAACCTGAAATTGCATATGTAAGACAGGGGTCTTTATAAGGGTCCTTCATTGATGTAAAGACATTTTCTATGGTTTTCGATGGAAAAGAACGAAAAAAAAAACGAAATGTGACATGCAAAACGACTTAATTTCACAGGTTACCTTTGTCAGCAATTTAAACCAGATTCACAGAATTGAGGAAGGGTACAAAAGGAAGTACTACCTCTGCAGACCACATCACGGTTTTCCCCCTTGCTTGTGATGTCACTTGTTCCTCGTAGGCCAGAACCCCTATAGGTTTGTATAGTGGAAAGTACAAGATCATCCCTATATAAAGCAGATAACATCAGTGAGATTATCATCTTCGAGACGATCGGCCACTGATAACATCAAGAACTGATCATCGAGCGACCACAGACCCAATCATGAGACCGCACTGCATCTTCATCGCCTGTCTTGTGCTCTTTGCTTTCTGCTCCATGGCTCGCAGTGAATGTGCGTCTTTTTCTTTAATTCTCTCTTCTTTTTTGTTTGAATGGATTAACAATTTTATGCACATTTGTGAAGAATTCTGTTTTTTTTTTTTTAATTTACACCATTCGTATACAGATTTATTTGAAGTATTTTTAATGCAATTTTAATTTTTCATCTTTATTTCTTCTTGCAGACAGCCAAGGTCCCGATGTGTGCTGCTTTTCTTTTTCCAATGTAAGAATCCCAGTGAAGCAGATTGATAGTTATCAAATCACACATCTTGAGTGCAACAGGAGTGGAATCATGTAAGTATTTTAGTGATGTCTTAATTTAATGAAAATTAATATTGTAAATGCATTGTGAATCATTAAACATCTTCTCTTTGAAAATCCAGTTTCGTCACAAAAGGTGACAAGAAGATCTGTGCTGACCCGACACAGAAATGGGCTCAGAAACTGAAGAGTTTGGTGGACGCTCGCACCATGAAGGACCTCAACTCTCAGAGCGGCTCTGAGGACTCTGAGATATGAATGCGCTTTTCTTTTCAATCTATTGCATTAAACAGTTTCTGAACTGTTTTTACTTTTAAAAAACAAAATTGCGAATGCACCTTAACAATGCTGTAAATCAATTATGAATATTGTGATATATATTCAAAGCATATTTAAGCTAAAATTTTCATATGAATCTGTTTGACTTTTAACATTACTATACACAAATAAAGAATATTGAGAAACACTGGATTTTGGTCATTTTATTTTTTGATGAAAAAAAACCCAAATGTATTTGTAAAACATTATACTGATAAAAATATAAAGTTAATCAATAGTTTAATAATATCAATAATAATTCCAGCAATGTGAATATTGGTAGTATGTGTAATATTTACGGCACTGTAATGTTAAAATGCACTTTCTTTCTACCTGATCTAATCCTTATAAATTACTTGGATTAAGTCATATTGAATAATAATTTAAGAAAGTATTTTGGCTTATTTACTGGTTATTTACATGACCATTTTTATTGTACAGACCCAATTAAGATCTGTTGGACTTTCAGAAGAGACGCTTCATAAAAGCAGCACCATAAAAAAGGGGGTACGGATAAATTTGAGTCAAATTATGAACAATATTTTTGTTATTTAAAAGATTCACCTTTTTTATATTACCTGCATCGCGCATCATTTAAATGACAAAAATCTTTCAAATTATGACTTGCTATTATGTGCCATTTTTTCATGACTATATACATATATATATAACTGCAACACAAAAAGGTGGTACAGATCACCTGTGTAATTTTGAATATATTTTTGTGTAATATAAATGATGCGTGACGCACATAATTTATTTTATTGTCATTTTTGTATTATTCTAGCTCCTGGCATTGACTTTCTGTGGCAAACATTTTATTATAACAGTATTAACATTTTAACAGTTTTTATAGTGTTGCATTACCTTTAAACAGATTAAACACTGTGTTGTCGTTTATTGAAAATACATCACTGCAGTGGACACCATGCAATAATTGTTTATTATTATTATTATTATTATTATTATTATTACTATTAAGACTTACTGAAGACTTTTTGTTAACCTAAACTTCTATATTTTGTCGAAACATAGCAATAAGGACCCATTTTAATTAATATTATATTAGGGATTTATATTATAGACAAAAATACACAAATAGACAAATGTGTGTGTGTGTGTGTGTGTGTGTGTGTGCACGTTTTTGTGATTTATGAGGACACAAATGTGTATAATGACAGGGGTATTACACTGGTATTACGACGTAAACATGAAATATGAGGACATTTCATGAGTCCTCATATTTCAAATAGCTTTAAAAACATACTAAACAATGTTTTCTTAAAAATGTAAAAATGCAGAATGTTTTCTGTGATGGGAAGGTTTAGGAGTAGAGTTAGTGTAGGGGGACAGAATGTACAGTTTGTACAGTATAAAAACCATTACGCCTATCGAATGTCCTCACTTTGATAGCAAAACAAACCTGTGTGTGTGTGTGTGTGTGTGAGAGAGAGAGACCGAGAGAGAAAGAGAGAGAGGGAATATGTATGTGAACGTGCGGGTGTATGTGTGATGTGAATAGTCTACTACTTCATGTTAACTAAATAATATAATGTAAGAAATCTGGACCGAACAAACATAATCATTTTCCTGTTGACTCTTTTGATCCACTGATCATGACCCACTTCATGAGCACACTGAGGCTGTCAGCAGCATTCATGTGGTTGGTTGGTTGTTACCACTGTGTGAAACTGTGGGTTTTTGACATTTTTTTCCATCTTATATCCGGGCTTTTGACATTGAGTGCCAAACATGCCCAATGATTTTTTTTTTCTCTCCTTACTGATTCATTAAAAACCCTATATATACAGGTGTGGAAATAGGTGGGGGGTGACGGGTGACGGGGGGGGGGGGGGTACTCAGTGCTCGAAGTGGGCTGGTAGGCTACACACTTCTATATTTATCTGTAGCGTACCCTCACTTTTTCTTCGATACTGGCAGTTCTCACATATAGCCCATACTTTATCTCCCACACCGAAACATTGACCCTTCGCCGGCAGTTTGATTGACAGGCGATCTGACCAATCATAACCCCGAATCCACCATTTTGTCCAACAAAGCAGTCAGGGGAGTTAGTAGATTAACGTTGGTGAACTTGAACTTGAAAAATTGTGTGTCCTCACGTCCTTGAAACAACATTCCTTCTGATGTTCATTCATGTTTATTTGATGCTGTAAATTAACTAGTGTGAAGAGATGATCAAGGAGCTACAGCGACACATTAAAGAGACACTACACGCTATTTATTGTTTAAACTTCTTTAATAAATTACAATATTTTAAATATGAAACGGTTTCATATATCTGTCAACATGTTGTCAGTGTCCTCTTTGCTCTGCGATGTATTTTTCACTGCGTGAGAACATGATGTGTGGCGTGAGAGCGCATGACTTGTCGGACATAGCAACAGTAACTAAAGGGGGCGGGTCTTTGCGAAGGGTCAATTGTATACGTTCTGAGCTTTAGTAAGAATGTGTGACGTGCGAATCACTGTAGCCTCGTTCACCAGTCGTTCCTATACACTCACCTAAAGGATTGTTAGGAACACCTGTTCAATTTCTCATTAATGCAATTATCTAATCAACCAATCACATGGCAGTTGCTTCAATGCATTTAGGGGTGTGGTCCTGGTCAAGACAATCTCCTGAACTCCAAACTGAATGTCAGAATGGGAAAGAAAGGTGATTTAAGCAATTTTGAGCTTGACATGGTTGTTGGTGCCAGACGGGCCGGTCTGAGTATTTCACAATCTGCTCAGTTACTTGGATTTTCATGCACAACCATTTCTAGGGTTTACAAAGAATGGTGTGAAAAAGGAAAAATATCCAGTAGCGGCAGTCCTGTGGGCCAAAATGCCTTGTTGATGCTAGAGGTCAGAGGAGAATGGGCCGACTGATTCAAGCTGATAGAAGAGCAACTTTGACTGAAATAACCACTCGTTACAACCGAGGTCTGCAGCAAAGCATTTGTGAAGCCACAACACGCACAACCTTGAGGCGGATGGGCTACAACAGCAGAAGACCCCACCGGGTACCACTCATCTCCACTACAAATAGGAAAAAGAGGCTACAATTTGCACGAGCTCACCAAAATTGGACAGTTGAAGACTGGAAAAATGTTGCCTGGTCTGATGAGTCTCGATTTCTGTTGAGACATTCAGATGGTAGAGTCAGAATTTGGCATAAACAGAATAAGAACATGGATCCATCATGCCTTGTTACCACTGTGCAGGCTGGTGGTGGTGGTGTAATGGTGTGGGGTGTGTTTTCTTGGCACTCTTTAGGCCCCTTAGTGCCAATTGGGCATTGTTTAAATGCCACGGCCTACCTGAGCATTGTTTCTGACCATGTCCATCCCTTCATGACCACCATGTATCCATCCTCTGATGGCTACTTCCAGCAGGATAATGCACCATGTCACAAAGCTCGAATCATTTCAAATTGGTTTCTTGAACATGACAATGAGTTCACTGTACTAAAATGGCCCCACAGTCACCAGATCTCAACCCAATAGAGCATCTTTGGGATGTGGTGGAACGGGAACTTCGTGACCTTCGTGATCCCACAAATCTCCATCAACTGCAAGATGCTATCCTATCAATATGGGCCAACATTTCTAAAGAATCCTTTCAGCACCTTGTTGAATCAATGCCACGTAGAATTAAGGCAGTTCTGAAGGTGAAAGGGGGTCAAACACAGTATTAGTATGGTGTTCCTAATAATCCTTTAGGTGAGTGTATGATAAAATGTGCAACCCATTTGAACTCTATTGAGATTGTAGTAAAACCCTTCCAAACATGATCTAAAAACAGCCACTAAAAAGACTGATGAAGAGGAGAAAAACATGACGATGATCCTGAAAGCTTTTTAAACTTCTAATGACTAGAATTTATCACGTTCTATTATATTTATTGAGGTACATTTTAACTAACTTGTTGAAGAATTTACAATATATAATCTGTTATGGGAATAGATTTTTTTTTTTTTTAAGTTATCATTGCTCTAAACATGCAGTGAGGAGCCATCAATGGTCTACCTGTAATTATATTCTTATTAAACGACTTTTTCATAAGGCCAAGTACAAGTTAGAATCAAGAGCTTTAAACTATGGACCTTTTTGATTTAACTGGTTTTCCCCAAATGTGTTATAAAATGTCTATTAGGAAAAACCTGGCTGTATTCCAAGAGATAACAGGAAATTAACATGTTCAGTATAAGAAAAGATCTAAGTAAGTAAAGATAGTTTGACTTCCTATGGCACCTATAGTTAAGTGATTGTTAACTATAGGGTATCGTTTTATTACATTTATGTTATCAACCAACTTTCCATGTGTGAACCATTTTGCAAAAATAAAAGAACAAATAAATAAACCTCACGAGAGAGCAAACCCAAACTATGCCATTAAACCAGTCCCCCACCCCAAACCGAAAATAGAGTAAATCACCTATTGATGCTTCAAATAAAGATTGTATCAATTACATTGTTACACCAGTAGGTGGCGACAAGTGACTGTTAAAATGTTTTTGTCATTGAATCATTCATTAAAACAGTTTGTTCAAAAACGCTGATTCAACCAGTAATGAAACAAGTGACATCTTAATTATTGAAGCATTGAATGATCGAGGCGTATTCAACCCGATTTTTTAAAAATAATAATAGTAATTCATTCAAATTAAATGTTTCTTGTAAATAGACTGCAGCAACTAACATTATGTCAGAACCTCTAGTAATTGCATGTTACTGATTTTAGTTGTTGATTCAGAATCATGAGAGAATTGTGATTTCTTTGTTAAACGCACAGAACAAAAAAGGTGTACTTTACTGCATGTTCAAACAAAACATGACATAAATCTCTTCTTCTCTAAAGCAATCAGAATACAAAACATATGCTTAGGGCTCCACCTAGTGGTAATCTTATAGAACTTAAAGGAGGAATTCACATGAGACAGTTTGATCACTTAAAAAGCTTTAACTAAATTCACCCAAACTAAAAACAATTATTCCGGAAGAGTGTTTTTTTTTCTTTCTTTCTTCCAACATATAAACCACATGGTATGAAAGAGACGAAATGGGTGCAAGTAAAGTCGTTTTCAATTGTGTGGGAATACAATTGAAGATATTAGAAGACATATTTGTCTGTAACATCGAGAGTATTTTGCAGTATTAAACACGTATTTATACAGATTTCATCAGGCTCTGAAAACTCCTTAAAATTCTCAGCTGCCATAGTTTTTGTCATAGAAAGACAATTCTGTCTTCCTCCTCTCCATTTGAAGCCCAGACACAGAAGGTCGCTCCTTCTGACCACTAGAGGCCGCCATTGCATCACACTTCTTATGAAGCACATTGAGGTACACTACAGGTCAAAAGTTTAGAATAATTCATAAATAAGTCTCATATGCTCACCAAAGCTGAATTTATTTGATGAAAAACAGAAAAAACAGTATTATATTGTGAAATATTAATAGTATTTATGTATGATATGTTTTGCATTTGAATATATTTTAAAATGTAAATTATTCCTGTGATATGAAAGCTGAATTTTCAGCAGCCATTACTCCAGTCTTCAGTGTCACATGATTCTTCAGAATATTTTTTTATTATCAGTCTTCATATTTTTGTGGAAACACATGCCTATCAACATTCAAAAGTTTGTGGTATACTGTTTTTAAAATATACACAACACTGTTCATTTCATATGAAATTGAAAAAGTCGAGAGAAAGAAAAAAAGTCAAAAAACAGGCATCTCTTCTGTAGTGTAATGCTTTGTGGGCAGTATTAACCCAAATCTGGCCCAGTATTTCCTGCATTCATTTTCCGCCATTTCACCTCAACATGCCCACAGTAAAATAATTCGGTCATATCAGCAATTTAGACTGGATTCATAGAATTGGGCAGGGCTACAACAGGAAGTACAGCCTCTGCAGACCACATGATGGTTTTCCCCTGTGCAGGCCACTTTGCTTGACAAGACATAGATGTCTGTATAGTGAGGTGATCATACACAAGAGGATCAGTCCCTGATAGAGCGACCACAGACCCAAACATGAGACCGCACCTCATCTTCATCGCCTGTCTTGTGCGCTTCACTTTATCCCAATTGGAGAGTTATTGTGAGTCTTTTTCTCTTTTTCTTTGGGAATGTCTTGATAATCAACTTCTAACATTTAAAATATATTTTTGGGGCATTTTCTAGATCATTAAATGTATCTTGTTCATACTGTATATACTTTTTATATTTATTTTGAACACAATGTTAATTACATTGTCTTTTTCATGTTTTTTTTTTTTCTGCAGTCTGGCAAGGTCCTGATAAGTGCTGCTTTTCTTTTTTCAAAAGAAGAATCCCAGTAAAGCAGATTGAGAGTTATCATTTCACACATATTGAGTGCCCCAGAAATGGAATCATGCAAGTATTTTAGTAATTTCTTAATTTAATGAAAATTAATATTGTAAATACATTGTGAAATCATTAAACATCTTCTCTTTGAAAATCCAGTTTTGTCACAAAACGTGACAAGAAGATCTGTGCTTACCCGACAGAGACATGGGTTCAGAGTCTGATGAAGTTGGTGGACGCTCGCAGCCTGAACAGCTGGTCAGAGAGTGTCATCAGCTCTAAAGTGGACACAAAGTAAATTGCTTGTTATATAGAATATAAAATACTTTTATTTTATTTTTTTAATATAATAATACTGTTATACTTTGTGAATGTCTTTAACAGAACTTGTAATCATATACTTTGGACTTTTTCAATCATATACCCCAAAATGCGCATAAAAACAGGTGGATGACGCTCAAAACCTTGTTTTCAAGCCTTCCCACTTAGGTCTCTCTGTCACTGGAAAGCGTTTCTAATATTAACACAGGTCCTAAAGCTATGGAAGCCCGTTCCCGCCACTGTTGAGAAAAAGAAATATTCCGTAAGTCATAATAATGAGAAACTTTCTCATAATAATGAGTTACAAAGTAATACTATTCTGAAAAAATAAATCTCGTAAAAACGAGAAACGTTCTCATAATAATGACTTAGTATCTCAAAATAATGACTTAACATCTTATAATAATGACTTAGTATCTCAAAATATTGAGAAACTTTCTCATAATGACTTAGTATCTCAAAATAATGACTTAGTATCTCAAAATAATGACTTAGTATCTCATAATAATGACTTAGTATCTTATAATAATGACCTAACTTCTCATAATAATGACTTAGTATCTCAAAGTAATGACTTAGTTTCTCATTATTTTGAGATACTAAGTCATTATTATGAGAAAGTTTCTCATTATTATGACTTACGGAATATTTCTTTTTCTCAACAGTGGCGGGAACGGGCTTCCATATAAAGCTCTTGCCTAACCCTGTTAGTGAAATTCCTCTGACATTTTCTCTTTTGCAGAGTTTCAGCCATCTCTCTTTCTATAGTCTCTCTTCAAATGCTCACTCTCTCCCCTCCCCCATCATGAGTGGACACGCCCCCTACTGCTGATTGGCTTCAAGTGTGTCGTGGCGCTCAGTTCGATCATGTTTCTCAGAAATCGCTTACTGCACCTTTAAATCATTGACTAATACATTGAAATTTAAATGCATATAGGAATTTATTTGTGTGTAAAGCACAAATAAAATGCAATGTTATTGTACAGCAAAATACAGTACCATATGCATACATAATCCCACTAGCTTTTTAAAAAATACAAACTGGGTGAGTAGAGGGAAGAAAATGTAGTTAAAATAAATAAATAAAAGTGAAAAGGCCAACATGTAGAGGTGTATGCATGTCTAATTCAAGCATGTTGGTTGGTTTATAATAATGTCACTGCCTAGAGGACGGAAACGTTCTTCTTCCTTCTGTTTGTCTTGCTATTTCTGAAGTGTTAAAAAGGGTTTTCAGCCCTCATGTGTGCTAGATTTAATAAAATCTACAAACTATATCCAGCTCTGTGCATCAAAAAAAGCAAAGCAAATACGTTACTAAACGGCTCTTTTGATTCACTAATGATAGCTGATTCAGGAGCACACTGAGGCTGTCAGCAACATTTGTGAGGCTGATTGTTACTACTGTGTAAAACTGTGGGTGTCTGTCATGTGAACCCTCCCCTTTCATTTCATCTTTTCTTCAGACATGCTCAAGAAATACTATGCTTTTTTTTACTCTCCTACTTGACTTCTATTCAATCAAATTTAATTTTTCTCTCTCTATAGCAACACAGACTAGAATAATTGTTCGTTTAATTTGAACATTTATTCTTTAAAGGAATAAGGAACCACATCATATTTTTGTTCTTTGCCTTTGTTTTCTCTTAATGCTAGCTTGCTCTCTCATATCACTTTTAGTTTCTTCCATGATTTTTCTTTGTTATATTTTGTCTTATATTTCTTTTTCAGTTTTTTTCAGGCCAGCTTGAATTTCATATTTCACACCAACAGGTTTAGCAGGTTAACGTGGTCGTGTTTGCCCCTGCTGTTAGAAGCTAAAACTGCACCATCTGGAACCAAACCTTTCTCTTTTGACAGTCTGTCCATTCAAAATTAGACATGTGGCCATTCTTTTCTTTTCTTTTTTTGCAGATAATAACACACTGGCGAAACAGATTTGGTGAGGTTTCTATCTACAGCATTTTTTGCTGCAACGTAGCCAATCACAAACATCTCTGTTGAGTTCTTGAACGCAATGGCCAATCAGAGGTGTTCACGTTCAAATCCCCTCACAAAACTCAGTTTTTGTCCAGTGCAGAGTTCTGCATAGTCGCAAATCCTCTCATTACAAGTTAACTTAACAAAGTGTAGACCTTATATAGGCTAAATAATAGATTCATTGTGCAGTCAGCCTAATTGATCAGCAGAATTTCGCTTTTTAGCGATTATAAAGCTCTTTCCATGCCTTCTAGGCAATATATATAATATAAAAATATAATATAATCAGAATTTGAAGAAAACTTTTTGCCGCTTTAAGTAAGGCAATGCCATGCCCTGCTCATTCAGCCTGTCTTTAGGTCCTCAAAATCTCATTGGAGCTGGTCAGTACCTCTCTGACCACTAGTGGCCGCCATTACTTGACAATTCTAATGCAATTCATTGATGTGAAAGGCAAAACAACTATATAGTCTTGATATCTCTTATATAATAATAGTAATAATATTTATTAATATTATTAATAAATAAGTGATGTAAGGAAAATTATTAACCATTATTATATTAAATTATATTATATTATATTATATTATATTATATTATTTTATATTATACTATTTTATATTATATTATATTATATTATATTATATCATATATTTGATGAGGTTGCTTTAGCAGTTGGTTAATGCAGTTTTAGCTACAATAATTTTTTTTCTTACAGACTCAAAGCAACTGAAAGGAGACATGTGCTTTTTGAGTCGTCTGTCACTGAGCTGCAAATTGAATATTTCGTTCCAAAAAAATCAGCAGCCAAGAGCTGAGCTGAGCAAAAGACAACTGAAGCGTCCAACTGAACGAGACAGCTTTGATGTAGCCGATAAGACATGAGACCAGACAGGTGGTCACAAACACTGATGCCAGCCAGTGTCTTTTTTCTATTGCAGATTGTGGACAAATGGATTTGAAATGTGTTGTATTCAGACTTGACAGTCAAAATGCGCAAAAAAACTAAACACTAAATAAATTCCTGGATTAATTGTCCAGCTTATTCTTCATCCGGCATATCTCCTAATTCAGAATGGGTGGTGCATTGTCGCAATAAAATTGAAAAACAAGCATTAACCCTCAGTCGGCTGTAAAAACAGACATTTTGACAAAATGACAAATGCATAAACGGTTCTTTGCTCCTTTTGGTGAACAAAAGCTAGCCGCAATATATTTTGTGCATGCATCTCCACTTCCCCCTTCCCTTCTGCCAGAAGGGCCAGAGAAATATTAAAAATGAGATATGAAGTAATCATTAATATTTAGCCCACAGCCACTCTTGTCCCTCCAGATGGAAGACTATAACATGCTGTCCTATTATTACAACGCACATGATATTTCTTTGGTGTCCTGATTTCTAAAACCACGTGGAATACAAAATGCACTTCAACAGGCATGCATGACTTTTTACCATTTCGTGTTACACTTTTACAGCAGACGTCATAAGAGAAAGATTTTATATTAACCCCATTCGCCTAGACGACCCTGTTGCTAGGTGACCTGACTGACTTTGGGGTGGGGGTGGGGGGTGGGGGGGCTCACCCTTATGAATATTTATAGCAGAATGTCCAACGACTGGTTCCTGTTTAAGCTTAAAAATGGAGCATCTAAATCTCACTGGTGGAATTGCTTCAGTTTCCCAAGACTGACATGATATATTTACACAAATGTGTATGTAGCTACTTAAAATGTCAAAACAGCCTGAACTGAAATCGATTGGCTGTTGTCATTTGGCTGTTTCCACCCCAAACCCCCCCAGGGACAAGAAATAAAACAGGAACACATATCCACAGTGCAGCTCATGCCCCTCACAACCCTCAGACCTCTTTATACTTCAGTGGTTGGGTTGTCATGACCACCCTTGAAAAAATTATACTGCAAACAAAAGAGTCTTAGCAGCACATTTTAAATAGCTTCCTTCAGGGTAAAAAAAAAAAAAGGACAAAGGCATCACAAGCTTAATTTCTGGGGATCATGCAATGGTTTGGAGATGAAATCTCGAGAATTTGATGATGTAATACAGTCTTAGAAATAAGCAGTGATGTCACAGAAGAGCCACTTTTTGGTTCCCCAAACAACCTTTCAGTACGTTCTCAAAAAACCTTTATTCATAATCATTTTAACAAACTAAAGAATCCTTTTTCCACAATAAAGAACCTTTTTTACAATGGAAAGTTTCCATATATGTAAAATGATTTCGGCAATGCCGATAAAGAACCTTGATTTTTTTTAAAGATTTTTTTGATTGAGAGAGCTGTTCTGGAATAATGACTTACTAATGGTAATATTAATACTTCATGAAATTATATTTAAATTAATCTAAATATCTTCATTATCAATTATATTCTTTGATAATGTTCTCACTTTTTTCAATCCTGAAACATCAAGTTGTGTGCATGTTCAAATAATGGCACGAATATCCACTAAAGCGATGTATATTATGGAGACTGTTGCCGTCTGCAGCTTGGGAAATGGCAAGTGGTCTAAGTATATGCCACTGCTTCAGACCCACAGCTGTTGACACAACAGGCCCAGATGGTTTTGATTTGCTGCTTGGTTCATTGTGACGGCTCTGGCTTTGGATGGCCTTTTCAGTCAAGTAGCAACACATCAGCATTTTCAAAGATTGTCAGTGACAGGCCATGGCTCATCTCAGAGTATCCTAGCAGGTGCATTTTTCCAGAGGTGAAACAAATTGGAAAAGGAAAATAAAATCAAATGCACAAAATTAAACAATTAATAATGTATACCTTTTTTTTTTTTTTTTTGCAATAATATTATTCAAGATTAACCATAAAGTTTCAGATGGTTTGGATTGTGTTCTCGTTGATCTCTTAAAGCAGAGCTTCCCAAACTTAAGAGGGGTAAGGCCCCCCAAAAACATTGCAAAAGCTCCACGACACCGCCGGTAAAATATATACCGACATTTACCCACAAATACATTTATTAACAAGTTTGTAAGAATTTCATGTGAATTATGAGAACTATGATGTAAACATTCTTTAAAAATATATTAAAATCCATAACACTAACATTACATACTTTCAAGAAAATCAAATTTTAGAACAATTGGAATATTTTAATTATTTCAATATATTGATTTGGACTAGCTACGGACAATACCGCTGCGGCCCACCGGGGGGCGTGGCCTACAGTTTGGAAAGCACTGTCTTAAAGGGTTAATTCACCAAAAAAATGAAAATTCTGTCATTAATTACTCATCCTCATGTCATTCCAAATCCGTAAGATTTTCGGAAATCATATGAAGATCTTTTCACAAAACCCTGAGTGATTTCTGGGTCTCCATTGACAGTCCACACATCCACCACTTTGACGCTTCAAAATGTTCATAAAGAGATCGTAAAACTAATCCATATGAATCAAGCGGGTTAGTTCGAGATAAGGTCCTTTTATACATTCATCAACACACACATCAGTTGTGGTAAACGGAAGCTCATGCTTGTTTGACGCGTGAGAACCAATGCGGTTTGTTCTCGCGCATCAAGCAGGTTCAGTTGAACTTGTGTTTATGTTCGCTGATCAATATTTATATGCGATTCAAAGCCTAAATCGAATCTGTTCATCATTTAAAGCGATCGTGTCACTTCAGAAAATTTGGACTTAACTGCTCGAATTAGTTTTACAATCGCTTTTTGAAGCGTCAAAGTGGTAGTCCAATGGATGGTACGCAACTGGCTCCGATTTTATGAAAAATTTGTGTTTCAAAGACGAACAAAAGTCTTACAACATAAGGGTGCGTAAATAATGACAGAACTTTCATTTTTGGGTGAACTAACCCTTTAAAGCATTGCATAAAAGTGAGATTTGATGACAAAGGATCCAAAAAGGTAGTTACTACTTATTTTTTAAGAAATATGAAAATGTTCAAAAAGGCAAATAAAGGTATAGATGTTTACCTACTACTGTCTTTTTTAATGTTGTCATTGTTTTTTTCATGGAAAAGATGTTCTTTAAAACTTTAAAGCTATCATCTAGGTTGAATAAATGATGACTGAATTTGAATTTTTGGGTGAATAAAACTACTTTTAAAAATCTGACAGCAAAATTACAGCTTTTACGCCTTTGAAGACAGAAGTAGGGATAACCATTATCAGGGTTGGGGAGTAACGAAATACAAGTAACTTAGTTACGTATTTAAAATACAAAATATGAGTAACTGTATTTCATTACAGTTACATTTTAAATGGGTGGTAATCAGATTACAGTTACATCTGAAAAGAATTTTAGATTACCAAAGTGATTACTTTGAATTTTAATGTCATTTAAACAGCGATTGGTGATTCTCTGACTCTGACAGTCTGAAAAAGCGGAGTTAAGTTTCATGTTTTCCACTGTTTTCATGTTTTGTGATAGTTGTTTGTGAGTCATTTTATAATTGTAAAAAAGGTCACTGCAACTTTTTCTCACAATTTGTTTTTTCCCCTCACAATTGTGAGTTTGCATTTCACGATTCTGACTTCTTTTTCTCAGAACTGCGAGATTTAAACTCACAATTGCAAGTTATAAAGTCAGAATTGGGAGATATAAACTTGCAATACTGACTTTTTTTCTTGCAATTGTGAATTTAGTATGTGAGTTTATATCTCATAATTCTGACTTTTCTCAATATTGTGAGTTTATCATAATTTTGACTTCTCAATATTGCAACTTTATATCACACAATTCTGAGGGAAAAAGTCAGAATTGTGAGATAAAACCTAGCAATTGCCTTTTTTGTGTTTGTTCCACACTTATTAGTATTCCAAAGTATTCTAAAGTATTTAGATTAAGTTACTAAACTTGAGTAATGTAACGAAATACGTTACAAATTACTTTTTAAAGCATGTATTTTGTAATCTGTAGTGAAATACATTTTAAAAGTAACCTACCCAGCCCTGTCCATAATAGTTAACAATCGGGATAATCCATTAATAATCGGTCGTTTGGCTTCGTTAAAGTCACCTCTGTGACTTTAAATCTATTGTGTAACGATCTTCCCATCTACTATGGCTCACTGACACAGTAGTAAGTGTGACGCCTACCGTTCACTGCGCGCTCTCCTTACGCTCGCTCTGGAGCTGCGCCTGTTACTGCCCAGTACACACCAAAACAAGGATTTCAAGGTTTATAATTAATTTAAAAAATTGGGAAATGGACCAGAAAGACACAGAAATGAACGAAAAGGGAGTTTCTTCTTCTACCAGCGGAGTTGTTGTTCAAGTCAGGGAGAAGAAAGGAGCTTTACGCGCTGCCATCCCATATATGCCTTTCCCAGTAGCTGTCATCTGCTTGTTTCTCAACACATTTGTGCCCGGACTGGGTGAGTACGAGTGGACAATTTGCTCATTTCACCACAACCACCTGAGAGAAATAACACAGCGTGCATTCCGTATTTACACCCGAAATAAACTATGCATTATCAACAAGTTCTTTCAATGCGCACTTAAAGTGTGCTTTACATCTTACATACACATGCAGTATAAGTATATGCCTATGCATACCCTACTACATAGGGTAAATTCCATTGTTTATACTTAATAACAGGTGTAATTGGAATGTCTAAATACTTTGAGCAAAGCTCATTTGTTTCTAATTCATCTATGTATTCCCTAATGTTTTGGTGAAAGTATATTTTGTTTATGGGTCAATGATATTATTTTTGTTGTTGTTGTTCGGATCTATTCACACTACAAAACATTAAAACTGCAGTTCATACAGACAATGCACAATGGATAAAAATGAACATGTTTTCAATTTCTGAATTAAAAGCTATTTTTATGTTTTTGTGGGGCATGAAGTCAAACGTGGGTGGTACAATGCAGAAAAAAGTCTCATCAAAAAGATGAAATTCTCAAAAAGATCACCCTTGAGTAGGTTGTCTAACCTTGTGTTATTATTTCTTTGGAAAATGAACGGTGAATCGGTTTTTGTTTGTATAAAAGCGTTATAAGCAACATGCAGAAAGCCATTTTGTTGACAAGAAAAACATAAACAGGAAATGATATCATGGTTAAAGTTGTCAAACGGTAAAACCAAAAAGAAAATGCTTTAATATTTAAAAATGCATGATATTTGCAAAATAAGCTTGATGTGGAAATAATGAGGATTTTACACTGGGGGAAGGAAATATGTTGCTATTTTAGAGTCATTTTGGTTGAAAATTGTATTTTTCAAAAATGCACAAAATCAAAATGAATTCAAATATTATAGTTCTAACAGCCTGGCACATGTTTTTAAACTAGATTATTTAACAACATTCTCATTTTTCATCATCATGGACGATCTTAATTTCTCATTAAGCCACCAAAGTGCACTTGGAGGATCTGGACACTGATCAGATCAAGTTTCTTACGGACATTTAAGTCAAAATTCAACAGGAGCTGTTTTTATTTCCGCTCATGTATAATTTTTAGTGTGTGGTAACAGATCCATCATGTGCATCTGCGAGCATACCAGACCAGATAATCAAGACGATCATAAATAATTGCATCCACTCCGTTACACTGATTGATAACTTGACCTTTTCTCCTTCCTAGCTGATCCATTCATCCATCTCGGTATTGTCATTTCCACCTTGATTCTCAGTCGTGTTCATTTGGTCTAAGTAATTGTTAATCTGTGGTATTTGGCCATGTGTGTGATCTTCTTGCGACCATCTCCTTTTATCCTGTTTTCTTAATTGCTTACAGATTGTGCTGTGATGCGATGCCGTCTTCAAAGAGCAAATGGATTGTCTTCTTTCTTTTTAAAGATTCTAGTAGCGTTGCATTAGACGCATTAAAATCATCAGCTGTTCTGTAGGATACATTACAAGTATAAAAGCACACATAGCAGAAGAATATTGATCTCCTTTATGTCTTATAAGACTGGGAAGCATGTCCTCAGGGACAAGGGGCAAAGTTTCTTTGAAATGTGCTAGAAATAGTGACAAAATAATCTTGTTTATTTTGCAGCAAATCCTTTGGTAACACTTTACGAAAAGGTTTCATTTGTTAACATAAGTAAACGCGAACTAACGCTCAACAATTTCTACGTTGACCTACTCTAGCTCCACCTCTGTTGACCTAGTCTCACGTAGCCAGAAATTCAAACTGACGGCAGAAGCTTTCATTGGCCAAGGACCGACCAAGAACACGTCTGACTGACATGAAAAGCAACCAATCACAGTTCGCTCGTTTTGTTCCGCATCATGTTTAGAGGCGTAATTCAAGAACGTTGTGCAAGTTAATTGCAACAATCGCTTCACGTAAAATAAAATCCAGCTTTAGTTGATCCTGATAAGTGTTCACTGTCAATTGTATACACAACGGCTTTTTTCTTCCATGAGGGGGTTTGGCATCACGATGGCTTTGTTTCCAAGTGAACCGTTGAAGAACGCAACACATACGTCTCCCGGAAATGCTGTAAAATTCGACCAATCAGATGACGACTTTGAAACTCCTGAAGTTTTTCCCATTTTGTGTGCCTTCTGCATTAGATGTTCAGCCAGCGATCTGATGATGTCTGAGGCTAATGTTGACCAAGTCCAGCTCCACCTCTGTGGACCTAATGGGTGGAGCTATTTTTATCAACAGGGTTAGGGTGTGGTTAGAACGTCTAGCTCCACGCATTATATGTTCAAGCTCCGCTCGCTGGCTCTGCAGTGATCAGCCTCTCTTTATAATAAACACTACAATATTCTATAAATAAACACGAATTAAGTTTGTTTTCATGATGACTTTAACTAATGCATTAACCAATGTTATAAATGAGACCTTATTGCAAAGTGTTACCAAATCTTTCAATACAAATGCATTAAGCTGAAACTTTACCTTGAACGTTTCTAATGTGTGCCAAAGATTATTGTCTTGTCAGGAGAGCTGATACATTTTGGCTCCCTCGTCTTTTATGGATCATTCCATGCATCAGATATCGCTCCTTTTTAACCCCACATCCATGGATATTTAATCCTTTTTTGTGTGCTGGTGGGTGTAATGACAGTACGGCATCAGGAACATGCCATTCCTCTATGCATGGCATCTTACTTCTGGGACAGGGTAGAGCTTGGAATCCATCTCTGACAGTCGCAGTTAGATTGAAAACACAGTAATCAACCCTGTGACCGCATCACTCAGCCACTTGTGGCCCTCTGGTGTTTATGTCAATATTGGTTTCATCCATCAGGATACCCCCCACCGGACCCGTGCCTCAAGTCATCTAATCTTGCAGTCCACTTCAGCATAGCATTTCCTCCTCAAGTTTCGTCCAGTCCCTCTGGAGTCTGGAGGACATGGAGTGCTTTTGGAGGACGCTGTCCACGGGTCCGCATGCATTCAGCATGAATCAGTGCGTAACGCTGTATAAATACTTACAGAACGAAGATGCATTCTACAGGCAGTAATGTGTCTGTCTCATATCATCTCTGCACGCGGGCACAGTTTCCAGAGCTCCTGTCTGCTGCACAGTTGCTCATACATAAACTAGAGCAGAATATTATGACAAGAGAGCCCATGTTTGGATGACGATAATACAAGGGAAAATGCCAAGAGCCAAATGGGGCTCTCTTGAGCACACAGTCTGTGCTCAGGTTGTCAGAGACCATTACCACTCTAGTTAGTGAGTCATGCCTGACAACCTGCTCTCCTCACCTTTAATTGCAGATACTTTGCAGGGCATGTGTTGGGTGCCAGATCTAATCAAATCACGCTAATTTACATGTGCACCAATTGAGGGTCTAATTAGTAGATTTCATTTGAAATAAAATGACAGAGAGCTGGGTACCTGGGTGCTTGCTTATGCAGGGATTTTTCTGGAAATAGATATTTGACACCAATAAGAACATTTTTAACTCTTTCCCTGCCAGCGTTTACTAGTTGCCAGCATTTTTGATCGCTCACAAAACTTTCATTTTTTTTCTAGCTTCATTCATTATTTTTTATCAACACCTTAATGCGAGTTTAAAAAAAATAAGCTGAGAACATCACGCTTTTGTCAAAGAATTTGTCCGGATCGGATTCGGAGTGATCAGAACATAGATCGAGTCTATCAGCACCCCGAAAGCTTGAACAGTCCTATACCCCTTTGTGTGTTCAACATTTTTGTGTCACGTTAGCTTACTTTCCGCCAGCAACTTCTATCCGCTCCGTATAGTTTAAAGATCTTCCTCTTTGCTTGATTTTGGATCTGAAGATGCTGTACTATTTCAGAAGATCTGTAACAGCGGCCCCTTACCATATAACAACGAATACATGAATTGCCAAAAAAAACGGTCAATGGCAGGGAAGCGTTGTCTTAAATGATGGAAAATCTCTTCAATGGCGGAGAGACAGTTGCTGTGACTATACTAAGCTAAATACAGAGAACTGAAAATACCTTTAAATTCAGTTCCTGAATTTGAATCGAGGTAGCAAAAACAAGATGGATGCAGAATTGCAATTTGAATTTAAATGAAGTGGAATTCAAGATTTTTAACTAGAAATTAAAAGGTACACCATGCAACTTTTGGCCCTCTGGTGGTTAAAACACAACACCGCATGCATTTTGCGGAAGAACAGTGTTTTGGTTGCGCGTGTCTGTGCGGAAGAATATGGTTATCATACTGCTCATAAAACATTCACTGCTTAAGAGACATAACCAGTTTGGATGGAAATTATCTCAAGGTGACTAGCTGAAGACATTACTGTAACTTTACCCATTAATAGACACGGTACTACCCTGAAAATAAATTCCAGCACACAACCATGATGAAAAGACCCTTCACAATAGATAACGCTGTACAATGTTAGACAAAACTCTGTTAGAGAGCTACATATGGCAATTTATCTGTTCAATAAAATACTTAACCTGCTGAGTAATGCTTTCACAACATTTCAAATCCCTCAGTTCTCGCCATCTCCGAAAAGCCAAGCCAATGTCGATTATCCTAATCTCTGTCGCTTCTCTTTTCTCCAGCAGACTCTCCTACGTTAGAAGTTTGTTTAAAACGGGTGATTCCCTGCAGGTTCGAGATTTAGCGTGCTCCATGCTAACGTTTATCAGCCAACTAATGTCACTCTCACAGCATACACTAGTCAAAGTAGCCGAAGCAACTTTTCTCTATTTACAGATATGACGAGACACACATGGGCGAGAGACGCATTATGCAATTTCCTGCAAAAACCATCTTGACAGGGTTTACATAAACTCTTATACCAGTGAATCATGTTTTGGAAGAAGAATTGATGATGCATTGACCTGTTATTTACATAGATGGAGAGAGAGACAGACAGACAGAATTTAATAAATCCCACTTCGTGTCATCCGTGGTTTTTTCTTATATTCAACAAGACTCAAACCTCCTCTTTGAACTTCTTTTTTCCCTATGTGGTCAGGCATTCTGAAAATCACAGTTATTTTGACCGTCGGATTTACAGATGTTTAATTTTAGGCTTGCGTGCTCATTTGCATCATTTTTTTCAGGCATGCTAGAAAAATAAATATCTTGTTCAGGCTTTGTGTAGACCAAGAATGTAGCCTTTTCAAAAAAATATATTTGGTTTAGATGTAATCGCATACGGATGGAATTTCATCTGAAGAAAGT
Source organism: Zacco platypus (assembly GCA_038088235.1). Taxonomy (NCBI): domain Eukaryota; kingdom Metazoa; phylum Chordata; class Actinopteri; order Cypriniformes; family Xenocyprididae; genus Zacco; species Zacco platypus. The sequence goes on from CM076072.1 coordinate 27,651,342, forward strand.
TCTCAAGGTCTAAAAGTCGAAAACTGATCTGAATCTAAATGGGATGTCATTTCACATGGGAATAATTACATTTTGAGGTAAACATGCTGATTTTAGGGATTTAATACATACAAAAGCAGAATAATAAACTATTACGATATGCTAATAAGCTATCCAATTTAACACAAGTTCAGTAACAGAGGGAAATATAGTGACTTTGTTAGAAACTGACTGTAAAATTAGAGTATCATTTAAAATGTGAGGGTTTAAGAGTACAGAAAAGACAAAGGTTGACCACTTCAGATGCATTTAGCTTAAAAATCAATGCTCAGGAGCACAGAAAATGCTAAAACTGAGCTAAATTTTCTGAATAATTTATTTTATAATGAAATGCTTTCTGCTTTAATTTTCCCATTTCCAAAATGTATTACATCACGGTGACCAGAGATTAACAGCGATAGTAAAAAAGCATAACTCTTAAGCAGGTTCCTTGGTCTTATACTTTTTGTCAAGTCAAGTCAATTCATCTTTATTTATATAGTGCTTTTTACAATGCAAATTGTGTCAAAGTAGCTTTACAGTAATAATTGGCAAATAATTTTGGCTGCACAGCAGCTCCCAAAGAAAATGGTGTCATTGTCCAGTTTATTCTATATATTATTGATTCATTCCGTTGCAAAGATCAATAGTTATTAGTCTAGTTAATTTATGTATATCAGCACTGGAGAAAACAGTGACGTAATCGTCCGGCTCAGCTCAGTTCGCATACAACGCCGCCAATGCAGGCATACCAAAAACACTGCTGAATATCAAGCAAGTTTTTGTATACTTGTTTAGCTAGTTGTCCAGCTGGTTTAGGTTCAGACTAGCTTATGCTGGTTTAAACTCTTTTTTTCCCGCAGGACACTTTTAAGAGATTTGTGTTGCTTATGCCGATGCTATCCCAACACTCTTTGAATTGAACCTATCGCTCTATCCCTGCTCTTCCAGTTTCCATGACAGCAGATGCTAGCAGAAGCTGCCCGTCTCCACTAAGATTGAAAGAGGTAGATAAGCCAGCGCATGAATTCATTCCAAGGGGGTCCTTCAAAGTGCACTTAAACGGCGGGAAAAATTAAGCCTGGTTATCATTTTAGATTACATTACTTCTTTTAGATCTGCCATAAAATGTTAAAAGCTTCTTGTCTGCCTTTTTCAAAGCAAAATTCTAGACATGCAGAGGACCCTGTGACTGTCAGGTAGAGGACTCTTGTGTTTGACCTTAACTCGATTCTCTTGTGGATTCAAGCTAAAAATAGCCTGACTGCAGAGGTCAACAATATAGTGGTTCTGTAATTTGGTGATTTTACATTATTCTTTTCATTATTTTAACAGCTTTGCAATGCAAATTTAAGATAACCATGATAACAATGTCCAATGTCCAATGTCCAACATCTTCTCAGATGTTGATGAAGTGCATTAAGTACAGTATGCTTTATCCCCCCTGAATTATGAAAATATTCCCGTACACTAGCTTAGGATTGTACTTTGACCTGTATATTTTTTTTAACTGGCGTACAACTGTGGAAATTATTTACTAATTTACTGTTTCATTTAACCACAAGTTACTATGTGGAGTCAGTTTTTCGTAACACTTTATAATAAGGTTTTATTAGTTACTGCTGTAGTATGAATGAAAAATCCTTGTACAGCATTGATTAATCTTAGTTAATATTAATTTCAACACTTAAAAAAAGTTGTATGTTTTGTTAACATTAGTTAATGGACTGTAACTAACGAACAACAATGAACTCTATTTTAATTAACTAACAATATTTTGTAACAAATCTTTTGATAATTGTTAGTTATTACATAAACTAATGTTAACTAAATGAGACCTTATTGTAAAGTGATTTATTTAATATAAATTAATCGATCAAAAGTGACACTGAAGAAATTTATAATTTTACAGACAAATAAACTAAGAATCCTTGAAAAAAAAATATGGTTTGCACAAAAATATTAAACACAACTTTTCTGAACATTGATAATAACAAGAAATGTTTCTTGAGCATATTAGAAAGGATCATGTGACACTGAAAACTGGAGTAAAGTTCAGCTTTCACAAAAAAGTACATTTTAAGTTTTTCAAATTGTAATAATATTTCTTTTCAGTTTTTTTAAATAAATAAATGTAGCCTATAGGTGAGCATGAGACGTCTTTCAAAAACATTCTTTTGAATGGTAGTGTACATTTGAGCAGCCTGGCACTAACTTTAGTTTTCTGGCATTATAATATTGCATATGCAGAATCAGATTAACGTATTCATATGTAATATATTTCTCTTCGCACACATTACTCTAGGGAAGTGTGTTAGGTTTGAACTAGTCTCTTAGACTAACCAACAAAAGGTCGAGATCTTTTTAGGCCAAGGCCACAAAAAAAAGCTTCCCAGGTTTGTATAAAATACGCATCAAATAGTCTGTAAATGTACAGTAGGTGGGCAGTGGACGTGACTAATAAGTCTGAGACCCAACCAAAAAAAAATAAAGGAAAAAAACAAACAGGAAACCAGTGTATTGAAATAAACCACAGAGGATCTCAGACAAAAATATGAGATTTTATTTTTTTTTCTGGAGCTGATAGATTTTTTTGCACAGTTCAGTTACAATATTATACATGATTACTGGAATGAGGGCGGATTTGGCTTTTTTGTGTCATTAGTTTGCTTTGAGAGCAGAAAAATGGCTTTCAGCGCAATGTTTTTGGCAGAAGACAGAGGAATACTGAGCACTGTAACTTCATAATTTTATACAGACGGTCTCTTCACTCACAAAATGAGATGAATGGGATAACATCATCCAGAGACTGTTATTGTTCTGGTTTCATTTTTAATACAGCTGCACTGTGGCGATCAGCAGAGACACCCGATAACAAATTACACTGATGCTCTTGCTTCAGATTACATAAGATTTGCAGTGTGATTAACGAGTCTATATTACCAATAAACAGAGCTCCAAACTCTGTGGACTGAAAAATCATATTGTAATATTTGGCAATAAAGCACATTCATCCCTAAGTTTAACTTTTGAGGTAATGAAAAGGACTAGAGTTGTTGCCCTTATGGGATTTTTCATATAGCACACTTTTTAATCATTTAATCTTTAAAATTGTCCTTTAAAATTCTAACACTGTCTTTTATGAGGCTCACAGCACCAATACTGCTCATTTTAAGGGATAGTTCACCCAAAAATGAAAATGATCCCATGATTTACTCACCCTCAAGACATCCTGGGTCTTCTTTCAGACGAACACAATCAGTTGTATTAAAAAAAATATCTTTATAATGGTAGTGAATGGGGCTTGAGATTTTGATGCCCAAAAAGTGCATCCATCCATCATAAAAGTAATCCATACAGGGGTTAATAAAGGCCTTCTAAAGTGAAGCGATGGGTTTTTTGTAAGATATTTAAAACTTTATACCCCCTGGAGCCATATGGATTACTGTTATTGGATTACATTATGATGCATGAATGCGCTTTTTTGCGCTTCAAAATCTTGAGCCCTATTCACTACCATTATAAAGCGTGTGTTTGTCTGAAAGAAGACGCCTAATGGCTGGAGGGTGAGTAAATCGTGGGATAGTTTTCATTTTTGGGTGAACTATCCCTTTAAATGAGCAGTATTGATGCTGTGAACCTCATAAAAGACAGTGTTAACCCAAATGACTCTCTCTTTGGAAGGGATTGAACAGCCAGTAAATGACTGATGAGTAATCAGCCCCTCACAGAATGGCTGAAAACTGCGATGACTGCAGGCAGTCAGACTGACTTTGTCGCGTCTCCTTGCAAGCTGTCTTGGCTCTCATCCTTGAGCTGTTATAAATAGAGGTCGCAGAGCTGTTGTGGAATTTTCCATTTCCGGTACGGTCTCTGTTCATGTTTTCTAGGCCTACCTTGAGGCTAATCCTTCACCTCGCGTCTGAAATGCCTCTGTTATACATCAAGCTCTGGGGTTTATTTTAGTTGCCACCTGTGAACCAAACAAAGTGTGCAATGTTGTATTTTAGAGGGTCAATATTTATACTTAGTTCTAATGAATGCATTTAATTTTTTCCTTATCTGTCTGAAAAAAACATGACATTCGCTTATGCTTGTTAGCCTCTACCAGAACTCATCCCTCATGGATACCCTCAAAAAATTAATTATATATTAAAGTTTTATTTTTTATTAAATTTAATTATACACTCTACTGCCTGCATTTATTTGATAAAAAAAACGAAATATTGTGAAATATTCTAAATTAGATGTTTTACCTGTACAACCTGCCAAAGCATATAACATCATTTAACATTCAGTAGGTCTTTCATGAAATGTTTATTCCTTATTCCTAAAAATCAGTTTCTCTTCGGAGAATTTCTCTATAGATTTTGAATAGCAGGTTAACCTCCATGACCCAACTATTATGCTCCCTTTACATGTGTAAGACGAGAGCGTTCTGAAATGCATCGATTGTTAAACCTAAGGCCATTGAAGAAACTCAATGAATGTGTGCAGTCAACGAGGGATGAGTTCCTGAAAAATCCTCATCGACTGGTTCATCCACAAGCTTCCATTCTGAAGAGAATCTAGGGTCAGCGAGAGAAGATAAGTGATTTTAATTCCTTGCAGCTAAATCAAAGGTCACCACGACTATTTACACAAAAACTGCTTACATAACAGAGATGTCTAAAACATCCCAGTGTGCTAAAAAAAAAATGACAGCGGCACCTGAAAACCTTCAGAAGGAGTCCTCGCATGCTCTCCTAGCAACATTGTCTCTCTTAGAAGAAAAGGAACTCAACGGGATAATTAACCTCCCACACTGGCACATGTGAGGAAGGCTAGGGAAAATTATAGTGATTGTGAGCCTAATGTGCGGGGACTAGGACCCCTACTGTATCTTATCTTCTTGAATCCCTTCTTCATAGAGAAAACGAGTGTGCTAAATTACACGTGCAGCATATGCAAGCAGACATTGGCCTGTTTGACGAGCAGAAGCGTTGTTGACAGCTTGAAGCGAGATCACACAGCTGATTCGCAGTGCGAGTGTGTGTCTGATAATATGGTGAATGGGGGTCTTCATGTCATTCACATTAATTAGGGGGGAAAAAAACATGGTTTTCACAAAAATATTAACTGTTTTCAGCATTGATAATGATAAGAAATGTTTCTTGAGCACCAAATCAGCATATTGATTTCTGAAGGATCATGTGACACTGAAGACTGGAGTAATTAAGGACAGACATTTCAATATATTATAGTATATGATTCACCAAGGACACTTAACAGACTTTTTCAGTGTCTTCTAATATGATCTTTCACATGGCTCAAAAAACCTTTCATGCACCATTGAGTCAAAGGGATGGAGAGAGAAAGAGAGAATGTTATTTTCCATTTCATACATTCGTTCTTTGTTTCTTTGGTGTGTCTACTGTAAGCTATCTGCTTTTTGGGACAGTAAGTGTTGTTTGTGTAAGAGCCGTGGGAATAAGAACATTGGAAAAGTTTTTTTCTCCACCCTAAACTTGGAAAGCCCCTTCCAAAAGATCAACTCAAGAGGTTCTGTCCCAGTCACTGTCTATAATAGCCAAACATTTCACAGCGCCAGAACATACTGTTGACTGAAGGAGAGGCTGTATCCGGGACGACTAAAGTGCATTTCTCAGTTTCCACTGTCCTCTCCATTAGAATCTTTTAATGTGATAACACTAATGAGACGCTGAACTGCGCATGGCAGCACAGTATCATTCTCGCTCAATCTCTATCAGTGTAAATTATGCTTATCGGCCTAACAAATATGGAAAGCTCTTCATAACCTAATTGCCCTGGATTGAAGGGGATAGAAGAAATCTATGACGAGAGATGTCTTGGCGAGTTATTGCCAAGACTGTACTAAAGCATAAAAATGCCATAACATAGATATTTAGGAAATGCGCTACATTTACAAACTTGTTTCTCAGGGGGAAAAAAACAGCCAGTTATTCTGACATTCTGTATTGGAATGTCTGTTTTTGTTTTGGTCTGTGTGATCTGCCAATTTATCAAATCATACTTCAACTCCCTGAGTTGCCAGAAAACGAGACAGAAAATGAACCGGGTCAGAGATCGCAGATTCTACCCAACCTAAAAAGCTTCCCATATAAAAAGCTCTGTGATCATTGACATATTAAAACACGTTTAAATCAACTCGTCGCTTTCTATTGTCATATGCTCTCGGTACTGTTACATGTCCTCAATCTGGCAATCGTGAGTGCCAAGTCTGAGGAGTAGGGGACGGGAAAACAACTCTCTCCAATATTTTGAATTTGGAATGCAGTACCAATTTCAACCGCTAGCTGTCAATATTGCATACTGCACCTTTAATCCAAAGTTTCCAAGAGTTCCCAAGTGAGACTTCTTAAAGTTGTCCTGCAGATCACTATCAGAGCAGCATGTTAAAAAAACACATACACCACAATAGTAACATTTGAAGATTTACAATCCATTTCATAAAAAATTACTTATTTATCGTTACATATTATGTATATTGATATTGTGATATATTATGGATTTATTATGAATGTTTCACTGTTATTGTCTTGCTCCATCCAGCTATGTAAAGCCCAATTTTAATCATTCAATCAATTAAAAAAATTAAAGTACCGCTCTACATTTTCTTCTTGTCAAATTTCCTGTTTTACTTGCAAATATTCAGATTAAGGAAGTAAATGCCAGTTTATGTTCATGTTGTTCCAAATTCTTGACAGATCTTTTTTTCATAATACAGCTAAAACCATAAATAGGACCAAATAGAAATCAAAAGCTTTGTGTGATGTATTGCAAATTATTAGAAGTGTGAATACACACCAAAATGTGAGATGTTATTCGACAATCTTTTAACCACAGAACAAACAACATTTCAAGCCAGACCACAGACGTACGAAACCTACAGGCATGTCTGACACTGACTGCTATTAAAATCACCATGTTAAATTTATATTCAAGCTCCGCTGTTAATATTTCATGCCATAATTATGTCTCCGTACATAATGTATGGTATAATTCACAACATGATGTATGATATCATTACAGTGTGTGGTTTTCGGCTGAGATTAAGACTGAGGTCGTGCTGCTGGTGTTACACCATTTTAACCACAGAGGAGGATCATATCGTCCCATGTTGACAGCATCTCACTGTATTTTTGTGACAGGTACGTTCATCTCAGCCTTCACAGTTCTGTGCGGAGCGAGGACAGACCTGCCCGACAGGCACATGTGCTGCGTGTTCTGGCTGAACATCGCAGCCGCCTTCATTCAGATCGTCACTGCCATTGTCATGGTGGGCTGGATCATGAGCATATTTTGGGGAATGGACATGGTCATTCTCGCAAGTGAGTATGCTTCAGTAATACCAGAAGCAGGGTTATTATTTTTTTTCTTCATTTATTTAATACTTTCGATTGTTTTTAAAAGAATTGTTCCTCCAAAAATTACAATTTTGATTTTTGTTCCAACGCCCTATTTTATTTTTTTATAAAGTATTGACTGTTATGGTCTTAATTGCTTTATGTATTTATTTATTTTGGTCTTTTTATTTTCTAGTAAAAATATATTTTCTATAATTATATATTTATTTTAATCACACTATATGTACTTTGAGAGAGTCGATGGTCATTTTGATGACCTCCAACAAAACTAGAACATGCATTTAAAGGGGTAGTTCACCCAAAAGCGAAAATTCTGTCATCATTTACTCACTCTCATGTCGTTCCAAAACCCTTATGACTTTCTTTGTTCTGTCGAACACAAAGGGTTATTTTTTAAAAATGTCTCTCTTTTTTTTCTCCATACAATTAAAGTCAATGCCAGCGAGAGTTTTGGACTTTCATTAAAGGTGCACTATGTAGTTTTTTCGTCCACTAGGGGGCGCTAAACAATTCAAAACAATAACAAAGGCGTAGTTTGATGACGCAGTGAATATGGAATCATGGAACTTGTCGTCATGCCGATGGATCTAATAATATTTATGTGGAAATAATGTTTATGGATGAGCTGTAGCCATGGTTACTATGCAGTACAAGCGGAAACCAGGCAGATATTACGTCACTGACAAGCACAAGTGACGAGAGAGAAACGGGGAACTATTTAAAATGGTGAATATCTCTGAATTTATAAATTCTTGGAAGTACAAAACGAAATATATAACACTTTGCAAGTGGTTTTTGGATATTTTAATGTAAAAACTTTACATATTGTACCTTTAAAGGGACAAAAACAGTTGAAACCTCCTTCAAAATATCTTCGTTTGTGTTCTGCAGAACAAAGAAAGTAATACAGGTTTGGAATGACATGAGGGTGAGTAAATGCTAACAGATTTTTCATTTTTGGGTGAACTATCCCTTTAACGTGTGTAGCAAGTGTAAGTGGGCCATTGAGTCAACTCCGCTCATGTTCAACCTCACGTTTCTCTCTCCTTATAATACCATCCCCGCCTTCCAGGGTAGTAGAAGGTGCCAGAATCTTTTGAACAATGACTATTAGAGCGGTCTGTCGGTAGGAATGGATTGAATGCTCTGCAGTAATTGTTCTGTGTAGGCGGACGAAGCGACTCGCAGAACTTTGTTTCACACATGTCACGTTTTTCCTGTTGAACAATTTTACTGTTATTGAAAATTTGAACACATTTGATTTTATTGTTCCTTTGTTGAATATCATCCAGGATTCCTTCTGACTTGCTTTTGTTGCTTGTATCTTCTTATTTCAAATTTCTAATCTATTATTTATTTATTTTACTACTTCACAACCTTTTGGACTGAAAGTCTCTGAAGGTAGGTCAACCTAATATTTCCCTTTTTGTCCTGTCACAACTCACAGACCTGTCTCAGATAGAAGAAAATTATAAAACATAACCTGCATGCACTGGCCACATACATACAGCAGCTACACTGCAAAAAAAATAAGTCTTTTGTTGTAAAGGCAATGTTTCTTTGCTGCGTAACCTCAAGATCATCCATGAGAGTATAAGGCTTTAACAAAAAATATTTGAGTCTGCAACAAATGCTCAAGCATGTGAGATGAACTATACGATTAATTGTTTAAATATTGCAATCTCGATTCAAACATCTACGCAATGTTATTCCTAAATGATAATGATTAGCGTATCAATATTTTCAGTGTTCAATAATGCACATTATCACAGAAGCACTGGTATAAAAGTTTATAGATCGGATATAAACACTGATGAATAGAAATCAAAATAGAATAAATCACCTTTTGAAAGTAACTTGACAGCTCAAATAAAGATTGTATCAATTACATCGTTGCATCAGTAGGTGGCGACAAGTGACTGTTAAAAAATGTATCTGTGCAGCGCCGCATGAAGTCGAACGTGGTCTGAAGCGCAGGTGCACTTGTTCGAATCCACTTTTGCTAGATGAACGAAAAACGTGCATGGACCAAAAGGGTTGTACCTAGTATCTTAGGATGCGTTCACACTTGTAGTTTGGTTCGTTTGGTTCGTTTGGACCGGACCCAAAAACAAAACATATAGTCCTGGTCCGCTTAGCGTTCACACTGACATTTTTAACAGCGAACCTTAAGTTACCGAACCAAATGCATAAGGATACGTTCACAACCTGATTGGTCGGGTTTTATGACGTATATTTCGCGACAGAGCCCGCTTACCGAACATTCAAAACAACGCTGTGCACTGGATTAAACGCCATCATTTTATGTGTGTGCATATGGTTTTATTTTTACCAGCTGAGAACTCACGAAGAGCTCATAAAATGTTCAAAACATTCAAAACAGCTCCAGGATTTCCTCCGTTGTGTGCAGAAACAAATATTGATGAGGCGCTTCACCTCCTCGTCGCTCCACGTTTGCCGTTAGCTCCGTGTCGTCAAATCAGCTGACTTGTAGCGTCGCATCTTGTGACATCACGTCCTGTTTTTGGTTCATTTACATGTCTTTGGTCCGTGTTGCGTTCATATATCAATCGAACCGCACCAGAGTTCGTTTGGAAGCGGACCGAGACCCATCTTTTTAGCGGTCTCGGTCCGCTTGTTTGGTCGGCACCAGGGTTCGGATGGCAGCGTTCACATATGTTCAAAAGAACCGCACTAACTGAGCAATCGCACCAGGATTCGTTTTAATCGAACCAAACATGTGTGAAGTGTGAACGCACCCTAAATGAGTCATGGGTTTGCGTAACATGCAATTAACCAATTAGAATGTCATCTCCCATTCCCTTTAAAAGCCAGGTGCGCTTACACCATGGCGGATTGCTATTTACATGGCGGAATAGACACTCTCAACCGGACGAATCAGTTTAAATACGTTTTTCAAATTTGGCATGTTTGTGTGCTGTGCGCGCGCCCATAGGAACATATTACTAACGCGCCCTTTATACAATAAAAAAAAAATGTCCACGCGATTGACAGGTTTTTGTTGGTCAATGGCACAATCGTTTTTAGTTCCCTCAAAATAGCAACAATGCCTGACGTCGCATTGCGCCTGGGGCCGTTGAATCATACATTCGAACCAATTAAAAAAAAAAATCATTCAAATGAACTATATTTTTTGAGTAGCCTGACCTGTCCAATCCTCGAGTAAATGACTTGTTATTTTGTATATTATATATTCAGAGACATGAGATGCCAGTTCTCTCTATGGTTATCACTATTTTTTTTTATCAGAATGGTAATTTAGAAGATTCGCTCTTGCAATTTAAATGCGAATGTCAAAACTTTGCATTGTGTATGTGAGCATTATGGAATAGTTCACTAATAAATGCAATAAAAAAGAAAACACATATCCTAAACAGCAAATAATATATTTGATACAGGTCTGCTGTCCTCACAGTTTGGTCACTCATTTCAGCCCATTATCACTACACATGCTGCAAAACCCGGCTTCTCCCGTTCTGTTTATTCTGATCCATCCACATAATGTGCCTCCCACTACCTGCCATCTGCCAGTCTCCTCTCAGTCTGTTTGATCCACTTTTTGTCCATTAAATGCCAGTAGAACCATAGCGCTCATTAAAAAAGAAGCTTTGCAAAAGTGAGACTTCATACAGAGACTGTTACAATGCAGCACTATAACTCCTTCAGTCGCACGCTGAGGCCTTTGACAAGATCTTTCGGCAGATTTGCCTTTGCGGCACAGCAGACTCAGAAGACGGTTAAAGTAAATGTTCACCTCAGAAAATCAAAATGCTGTCATTTATTTCCAAACCTGCATGATTTTCTTTCTTTCACGGAACACAAAAGGTGAATTTTTGAACGATATTGTGGTGAAAGGATAAGCAATGCGGGAAATATAATAAAACTGAATGAGTACGAGGGCTGTCAAGCTTCAAAAAGGATGCAAAAGCACCATAAAAATATATTAAAAGTAGACTAGTATGCCATATTTCATATAATCTGAAGCTATCCAGTATTGTTTCATTGAGTCAGTGCGAACTGGATCAGTCTGTTTTGCGAACGAATCGTTCAGACTAGTTTTGTGGAATGGATCGACTGAATAATTGAGATCTGAATGAAAAAAGGACCACTTTCATGCTTTTTGCTCATTCGTAAGCCCCGATTCCTCTTCATTACGCTGAAAAAAGCGGCCAAGATATTCTTTATCCTGGCTTTGAATGCTGTGAATTTGAACAGATAATTACAGTTGTTCATTTTTGTGTGTACTATCCCTTTAACTAATACATTTGCCTTAAGGTTTGCATCACAGATTACTAAATGGCTTGCATGCAAACAAAATTGGCTTGTTATTTGAAGCTTGGGTCTTGATCTTTCGAAAGCTTTAATGCATTGAGTCATCTGCATTTAAACCTGTTATAATGCAATGCTTCAAGAAGGTCATGAGTCATTCATCTACTCCCATTCTAAATCTCATTATAAATACTTAAAGATAAATCCAAAACCGGTGATATGTAAATGCACAGATAAGACTGCTGCTCGAGCTGAACCGCTGGAAAATGCAAACCGCAGCGAGGCACTTTAGAGGAGATATGAAAGAGTCGCCCCTCCAGATGCCTCAGATTGATGTGTCAAGTGCCACTCGTTTCAGCATTGAGCATTGTTGGCGAAGAGCTGTTAATTTTGCGTAACGCTGAGGATGGTTTCAAACCTTCTGTAAGCTTTCTGTAAGAAATAAAACTGTTTGGTCATTCAGTTTAAATAGCTAACTCATTTGACATCATAAAATGTAATAAAATAATTGTTCAAATAATGTTATTTATATACTACTATAGTATTTATAAATATTTTAATTAGCTTTTTTTTGTTGTGCTTTAATTTTATTTTTATTTATTTATTTCTTAGCTTTATTTTTTCATTTTAATTTTAATAATTTTAACACTTTTCAGTTAGTTGCCAAGGCATTTACAATTTTGCTTTCTTTGTTTTTAAGTTTTTCATCTAATTTTTAATTATTTTTTTTTACTTTATTTCAGCTTTATTAGTTAACAATAACAACACTGGTAAATAATTATGCTAAAATAACAGCTCACACAAAAATAAAATGAGGAACAAAATAAAATTTCAGTTATTATTCACTGAAAATCAGTCAAAATATCTTTTTATGAGTTGGGAATGACATGAGGCTAAGTAAAAAAAAAAAAAAAAAAGGCTTTATGTATATATTTCATATTTGACTTTATGGATCAGGCTTTGGGAAAATTAGAACCTACAAACTTTCAGTTACAAGACCAGATATTTAACCATTAGGCTATACAATCCACATTTACTCATTTCAAGCATTCAGTTCTCGCATACAGTTCAAAAGTTTGGGGTCAGTACTTTTTCTTTCTTTTTTTTTAAAGAAATCAATACATTTATTCAGCAAGGATGCGTTAAATTGATCAAAAGTGACAGTAAAGACATGTATACTGTTCTAAAAGTTTCATATATGAAATAATTGCTGCTCTTTTAAAACTTCTATTCAACAAAAAATCCTGTAAAAACGGTTTCCACAAAAAAATATTAACTCTTTTCAACATTGATAATAACAAAAGCTGCTTCTTGAGCAGCAAACCAGCACTAAAGACTTCTAAAAATGTAGCTTTATTTCACATTTAATATTTAAACTTATTTTAAATTTAAATACTTCCCAATATTACTGTATTTTTGATCAAATAAATGCAGCCAAGACACATCAAGACCAACGTTAGACCGCCATCGAGCATCAGCCGACCCAGTTTTTGCGGTGTGATCCTAGCACTAGTCGGAGGCTATACGGTCTGTTGAGCATGTTGAATCTGCATCTTTTGGCGTGTCACGGCCATTCGGGGACATTAAAAAAAAATAATAATTCTTACCGACCCCATACTTTTGAATTGCAGCGCATGCGTACAGTACCAGCTGTCATGTGATCTCTGATGTTCTTGTATTTCCAGGCTACAGGGAGCAGGCCTCCCCTCAGCAGCTCTGATTGCTGTCCTCCAAACCTAATCTTGAATGCACACCTTTCTCCTGTGCTGTCTGGCCAACACGTATGGGAGCTTTGAGGCGGCCCCCACGAGGCCTGGGAGATCCAGGGGTTGATCACACGCAGATTTTCAGCCCAACTCCTGCTACTTCCTGTCCTGTCAGGTACCGCATTAAGGGAAGCCGACTGCTGAAGGACAGCAGAAAAGCATGAACATTCTGTGAATATCTCTAAAAATTGTGCAAACGTGCAAAACGTCCTATTCCTGTCAGGGAAAACCGATCTTAATCGTACTTAGTCTTAATGTGTGTATTAAATTGACCAATATACACTATGAATTGTTTGAGGTGTCCAATGAAGTAGCTGAAGGAATCTTAAAGGTACAGTTCACCCAAAATCACTCATCCTCATGTTTGTTCGAGCAAAACAAAAAATTTTGGCTGAACTATTATTCTGCTTCTCACTGAGCACTATGAATACATATTTACACTGAATATTTTTATGTCATGTGCGTTACAGTGTCTACAGTATTTCTTTATAGTGTGCTGTGTTTTTATTACTTAAATTAAGCCTTATAACGCCGGAAGTGGGTATTTATCAGTTCGTTTTATAAAATAGAACTTGTATTCTACACGAATACATCACCTGTTATTGTTAATCTCTATTAGTCCTAATACCCGGAGACCACCAGCCAGAAACATAACCTTTTTCTCCAGTAATTATCTGTTGTTAAGTAAAACAGCCAAGTATTGGTGAATCACTGTGTGCCAGTTTCCATAGTGACTGGCCACTTTAATCAACCCAATGCGTAGGGTATGAAATAACGTAATTAAGTGAGTTATTTTTATGTGACCGACATAGGCATGGTGCAAATTGAAACAGGCAAAACATTATGATTTAAGACTGACATTGAAAAATTAACCACCAATTTCAAATGGCTCAAGGAGAATTTGTGCTTTGCTGAGTGTGCGATACATGCGAAAATATATATATATATATATATATATATATATATATATATATATATATATATATATATGTTACTCACTGAAGAGTCACACATTTTATAGAGCCTCTTTTTTTTGGATATTATAAACACATATAAGCTGGTCTCCGGTGTGAATGTGTGCTGTGAATGTATTTGAGGATTTGTTGTAAATATGGACAGAAAGTGCATTAGTTCTGTAACGTTGTGTGCTGTTGTGTTTAGTGCGGCCTTTGTAAATACAAACATTATATTCCAGTGCTAAGTCCAAAGGCCTAAATATATTACAGCCAAACATATGTTACTTACACAATGACATTGTCACATCTCTAGAAATGTCAGATGTGCCATATCTAATAAATTCTGCATTTAAAAAGTGACATTTCGGTGTCTTGTTTCATTTTCTAAATACAAACTACTAAGAAATGCATCCAAATGCAACTCATCTGGTGGCTTCTTTTTCTACAATGGCGCTACTCAAAATCTACTTTGAACTCAGCTAGGTGTGTGGATATTTTATATCATCGCCATGACGTTTTTAACTACTTCTGGCCTGCCAGCCTGAGAAACAGAAAACCCATAAAAGAAACATTAATGAAATTAACCAGGCTATCATCTGATGATAACAGGAACTGAAGCTGTCCCTTGGTTACAACGGCTCACAAATCAGTATAGAGACACGACTTAAACGCATTTACCCAATTTACTGAAATTAACAACATTAAAAGGAGATGACTTCCTCTCTTGGGGAACGATTAAGAAATTACACAAACAAATGTACTTTGGTACCAAATCTAACCTTACTTAAATGGAAAAAAAAACAATTATATCAGTCTTTGTACTGTACTAGTGAGTTAGGCTACATATACATGAGCAGGGTTGGGGAGTAACGAAATACAAGTAACTTAGTTACGTATTTAAAATACAGAATTTGAGTAACTGTATTTCATTACAGTTACATTTTAAATGGGTGGTAATCAGATTACAGTTACATCTGAAAAGTGTTTTAGATTACCAAAGTGATTACTTTGAGTTTTAATGTCATTTAAACAGCGATTGGTGATTCTCTGACTCTGACCGTCTGAAAAAGCGGAGTTAAGTTTCATCAACATTTTAATACTTTTAAGAGGGATCATAAAAATGTTGTTATTTTTATTTAGTTCTGTCCTGAACAAGACAAAATGACTGAATTTATATAAAAATTTCCGAACTGTCAACCTAACTTAACTGTCCTGTCACGACCTGATGATCCACGACTGTTTTCATGTTTTGTGATAGTTGTTTGTGAGTCATTTTATAATTCACTCGTCACTGCAACTTTTTCTCACAATTTGTTTTTTTCCCCTCACAATTGTGAGTTTGCATTTGCAATTGGGAGATATAGTATGTGAGTTTATATCTCATAATTCTGACTTTTCTCAATATGTGAGTTTATATCTCATATTTTTGACTTTTGTCAGTATTGCAAGTTTATATCTCATAATTTTGACTTGTCTCAACATTGCGAGAAAATATTGAGAAAAGTGGGAATTATATCTCATATTTTTGACTTCTCAATATTGCGAGTTTATATCTCATAATTCTGACTTTTCTCAATATTGTGAGTTTATATCTCATAATTCTGACTTTTCTCAATATTGTGAGTTTATATCTCATAATTCTGACTTTATAACTCACAATTGCAACTTTATATCACACAATTTTGAGGGAAAAAGTCAGAATTGTGAGATAAAAACTTGCAATTACCTTTTTTGCGTTTGTTCCACACTTATTAGTATTCCAAAGTATTCTAAAGTATTTAGATTAAGTTACTAAACTTGAATAATGTAATGAAATACGTTACAAATTACTTTTTAAAGCATGTATTTTGTAATCTGTAGTGAAACACATTTTAAAAGTAACCTACCCAGCCCTGTGCATGACATTACATAATTTAAAAAAATGGCGTTTTCACTTCAAAATGTTTTTTAGTGTTTTCCTAAAGTTCCTCGTTCACACTGTAATGTCAGAAAACCTTACTGCTCATGCGTAAACCCTCATAAAAGTTCACTGATGATACAGACGAAAAGACATAATAAAGTTGTCATTTTATTTAGCACAATATCTCATCGCTCACTGAGGTCGCACTCTCTACATTATTCGTCAGGTCTAACACGCGACTGCTCTCATGTTTGTGTGCAGAGTAACATATTTTACGAACTGTGTGAACGTGAAGTACTACGGTGGCCCAGTAGTGCACAACACAATGAAATTAAAAAAGCAAACATAAGTTCACAACGCAACGAAATCGAGCCACAACACAACGGAAATGCTGCCGACCACTAGGGGGCTCTCGGAGCTTTCCTTGCCACTGTTCTAGAGTCGACACGCTTATATCAATACCATGATTCATTTTAAGTATGTAAACATTGTATATCAACAAATATGAAATATGAATTCAAAATCACCTACTTGCACAATAGCTTCATATTTATACCTGTGAATGATTTGATGCACTACGACGGCACTACAAAAAAAGCTTCATTTTCATTAATAAAGACACTGTCTCTGTATGTACGGAAGGCCAAAACGGAGAGATGCGTTTTCAAACGAAAACGTATTATGTGGACAAAATTAACTGACAGATGGCTTTGTATTTCTGTGCTGGTATGTATTCACACTTGGTGAAAATGCTCATCTTGGCAAGGTAATGTAAACAGATGTTGGTTATGTCTTACATGATTGGTGGGATTTTGAATTTATTTATGCATAATGGTTTTGTTACCGAAAAGCATGAGACACCATCAGAAGTTCAGAACAGCTGCAGTGCTTTCCCCCAATATTTGTTTGCCTAGTTTAATTCCTGCTTTGTACTGGAAGTGCATTTGACTGAGTGCATAATTATTTTCAAGCTTAAGGGATGGTTTTAATGATAGCTGTGACAGACTGGGATTTAGTTCTTCTGTCAGAAATACTTTAAATGCCATCAGGTGAGCTGCCATTTTAGTTATCTACAAGCTGGCCAAAAATCACAAACCTAAGCAGTTCTGTATAGAGGAAACAAAACGAATCTCGGCCGACTTTCCAATGCCCAAATGGTCTTATCTTAAAAGTTGCTCTTCAATACAGTAAATGCTTTTATGATTTCAGCAAATGTCAATATTGTTTTACTATAGGCAAAAACAGAAATACTGAATATGAGAAAATGGCTTCATAAAACGTTTTTGATTGACTCGACATTCAATTTTCACACTGTTCACTGAGCTTAACCCATCTGGACATCAGACAAACATTGCTTTTCAACGAATATGTTTTGTCATATTTTCCAATTAAAAATAAAAACACTTAAAAATGTATATTTACTTATTAAGAGAAAGAATGGTTCAAAAAATGCGTATTGAATATAAGTTTATTTTGTGTTACTGCACTCACTCGTGAATATTTTACTTATTTTTAAGTATAGAAGTGAAAAAAAATTATTTGTTTGGAAATAGTTTTTAAAAGAAGTCTCTTGTTTTCTATTTTAATCATTTTAAACATGTAATTTATTTCTATGATGGCAAAGCTGAATTTCCAGCATCATCACTCCAGTCTTCAGTCACATGATCTTTCAGAAATCATTCTGATGCTGATTTGGTGCTCAAGAAACATTATTTATATTAATTTTGAAAACAGTTTTGGCTGCGTTAACATTTTTATGGCAACAATGATACCATTCAAACGTTTGTGGTAAGATTTAAAAAAAAAAAAAAAGTTATTAATACTTTTATTCATCAACGATGCCTAAATCAAAAGTGACAGTCAAGACTTTTATAATATTACAAAAGATTTCTCTTTAATGATTGCGTCGATAAATGTAAATAAATGCTGTTCACTGAACTTTCTATTCAAGAATCCTGAAAAAATTGTATTCCACAAAAATGTTAAGCAGCACAACCGTTTTCTACATTGATAATAATGTTTCATAAGCAGCAAATCATCATATGAGAATGATTTCTGAAGGATCATGTGACTCTGAAGACTGGATGCTTTGCCATCACAGGAATAAATTACATTTTAAAATATATTCAAATAGAAAAGTTATTTTAAATTATAATAATATTTCACAATATTACTGTTTCTACTGTATTTTTGATCTTGGTGAGCATAAGAGACTTTTCAGAAACATTAAAAAATTGTAATGTTTCCAAAATTTCAAAAGGGTCTGAAAAAGTCTCTTTTTTTTGCAGTGTAAGAGACATTATTTGCATAAATATTTACAAAATCCGAAATATTTACAAAATGCCTCCTTTGTGAGATAGACTAGTCTGTGCCAAAAAAAACTACCATCATTTTTGCTGCAGTTTTTCTCCCTCTTGTAGTGTTTCTGGTTCTGGGGTTATCTCAGACTGTTTCCAAAACATAATCATTTGCCTCCTTTTCCAAATAAGGCCGTTCCTTGTGCAGTTGGGCATGTATTCTATCATCACGGCTCTTTTCCCTGCATTCCTCTAGTCTCGCTGTTTTTTCTCGTGATAAAACCAACCGAAGGCACAGTGAATAGTTTCAGTAAACAATTTAATGTTATGTGTACAACCGTGCTTGTAAAACCAAACATTTTCATGATCTACATGCCAAACAAACTGTGCTGTACCATGAAGACTCTTATGAACCATACTGGGCTGGTTTACAGCTGAGGAGAGATGGGTAAATAAAGAGATTCTGAGGTTTGAAATAATGTGCATGCGTTGCACAACTGGCCCCTATTTACACAGACGTCTTTAATCACTCCCTGTCCACATCCTCCGCTCCGAAAAAACCACGATGGTGCCACTGTGCGCTCCAAAAAAGGTGTCAAGCAGAAAGGAGCAACCAGTTGCACTAAGACAAGACTCATTTTAGATGGAGGGAGGAATACTTCTACCCAAACAAATGGGGTTGGCTATCACAATGCTCAATTTGTTAACACTTCTCATTGCCATTCAGTTGAAACTGAAGTTGTGATTTTTATTTGTGTCTTTTCTTCCCTAATGTGATGTATAGCCGAGTGAAACGATGTAGGGAAGGACTTAATTTTGTCCATTGGTAATTGATTTCATCATTGTGGTTTGTTATTGCTGTGATCTCATGTGAGTGAACGGTTGCCCACGTGATGAAAACATCAGAGAAGAGATGCTGTTGCAAGAGGGAGGGGAATTTAAAGGGACAGTTCACCCAAAAATTACAATTCTGTCATCATTTACTCACCTTCATGTCGTTCCAAACCTGTAAGACTTTTTGTTCATCTTCGACAGTCCACGTAACTACCACTTTAAAGCTTCAAAAAGTTCATAAAGAGATCGTAAAACTAATCCATATTAATTTAATGGTTTATTCCAAATTGATACGCTTTATAAAAACAGATTAAATTCAGGCTTTTATTACTATCACTGTCTGAAAGCAACTAATATGCTTTTGTTAATGGACTGTTTGTGGATTTATATTCATATTTGCACAATTTATGACATTTTTACACGTTTGATAATCCTGTTTTAACTGCTGTAGGCCTGTACAATATCAGACTTTTGTTATTACTTGAAGAGCCAGGAGATGGCGCTCTTGGATCAATCTCCAGCTGCTCACTGCATGAACAAAAATGTTAAGAAAAACTCAACACAGCTGTAATAATATTTTATGTATAATAATGTAATATAAGTATAGACAAATATTTCAGTGCCAACATTTATAAACTGTTGTTTATGTATTTCATATTTTTGCATCTTTTCGATATTAGCCTTCTGAAATAACAGATGAGGTCATGGTCTGGATGTATGCTGACAGAAGTTAACATCCCGACTACTGAAACCTCATTCCCAGACTGTGAATTCCTTGGCTGGCTGCCGAAAAATGCAGGAGATGCAATTCCCACTGTATCTGTGACATCATAAACATAAACAAATGGTACCTTTTCCTCAGAACATTCCACTGAAATCCATAGGGAACTAAAGGATTATATTGCAATAAATACTTTTCCACACAAAGGACACAACTACACTCAGCCTACTAAAAATAAAAAGTGAAAGCGATGTGTAGCCAAGTTTAGTGTCCTTCAGATTTTGAGCTCTGCATTTCACCCATCCAAGTGTGCACGCACAAACACGGCAGTGAGTATTGAACACAGCAGTGGACAGATGTTTTTGCTGCGGCACCCAGAGAGCGATTGGGGGTTAGGTGCCTTTCTCAAGGCAAGGGCACCTCAGTTGTGGGTAATGATAGTGGAAGAGAGCGCTGTTCATTCACTGCTCCCACCTACATTTCCTACCGGAGACTCGAACCCACGACCTTTGATTTACAAGTCCGACTCTCTAACCATTAGGTCACAACTGCCCAAAATAAAAATGCATTTTAGGTACAGTAAAACATCGAAATGTAACATATTGAATCAATATACTACAATATCTATAATAAATGCTAATAATCATACATATTTATATACTTATATTGTATTACGGCCCGCTGGAATACTCACTCGTGATGTTAATCGTCGTTTTCAGCTGTCAAACTCACGCTTTATAATCATCGATCTCACCTGCACTACGTTCATCTTTCTCACGTTACTCTGCGCTGTCTTTTCATATTAAAGGTGCAATATGTAAACTTTTTTGGCCGCTAGAGGGCGTACAATCAAAACAACTGTCGTCTTCAACTCCACCAGGACGGGAATCATATATCATGTTCATGGATGAGGTAAAGTACACTCAAAAAAATATTTCAGTCTAAACATAAGTTTTATGTAATTTAATTACATAGCAATTTTCCATCCATTTGCATTACATAGTTTTAACATAAACAAACTAATAAATTTAATGTGATTCATATTTGTCAGTCATATGTAAATGAAATAGGTAAGATTTATGTAATAGTTGAGTATATGAATAGTGAGAGATTGAATGTCTTTTATCTTCAGTTGATTTCAGTTGTAGTTCTTGTGTTTCTCTGTCCTTCAGTGATTCTGCTTGTTAACAGCAGGTGTTCATCATTAATGCTCAATCATCACTTAATGATCTCATTAACTCTGACACTGCTTCAATGCTACTTTAACTCAGTAGTGTGCACACACACGACCACTAAACAGTGTTAATTAACCTGGGCATTTTTCTGTGAACTATTACATAAATCTTATCTATTTCATTTACGTATGATTGACAAATATGAATCACATTAAGTTTATTAGTTTGTTTATGTTAAAACTAAGTAATCCAAATGGATGGAAAATTGCTATGTAATTAAATTACATAAAACTTATGTTTAGACAGAAATATTTTTTGAGTGTAGTAGTTTTATAAATGTTGCGCTTGATGACAGGATTTTATTTCATTATAATGAATTAGCCGCAAGTAAAGCGAGGTTTTACACTAAACTGGTTGTCACAGATGTTGCTGTTTTTTCCAAATCATTGGTGTGATAACGCTGCACAGTTTAATGTGTTGAAAACAATCATAGTAAAAGTACAGTTGAACGTACCCACATCATTTCCAAAAAGGCTGGTTAATATTTATGTATAAAACTGTATTAATTTCCATTATCACGTCAGGTGAAGTGTATGACGATGTCAACAAACTAATCACAAAGCAAATGCAATAACACTGTCCTTAATAAACATTACTGAACAGAATGAACTCATTCGCAGTTTTGCCATTTGACACATTTGATGTAGTGACAGTATTTCACTAAAGCTACAGAATAAAACAGAATTACAGCCGACAGTTCATAACATGAAGTGTTTGTAGTGAACATCACCTCACCATTTTTCACATCATATTCATAGAAAAGAACAAGATAATAAGACGAACACTGTTGATTGATATAATAATCTCAAGTTTTCTGTCAGTAAAGGAATCCAGACAGTTCCTCACATGTCTATTAAAACACATGCAAGATCGGCGTCTCTGTCTAGTTGAAGTTTGTCCGATGTTGATCCTCGTTTTATTTCTCTTCTTGTCCCAAAATCTTCTTGGGTCATTTGGTTGACGTTTAGGTTTACGGGACTCGTCTTTGTTGACAGAAGCAGCTACAAACGGTAAAGAATAATTATGTTCACAACAACTGCTTGAAATAGACGCTACAACTTGCTTGATAGACGCTACAACTACTATTTCCGCATTTGTCCATGAGACTGTGTTGTCATGATTTCTACGGCGGAAAATGAGGGTAACGCAGATATGACGTCATTGACAGGCCATTCCCGCACACTTGGGTAAAATCACAATTTTCTCATGATTTACAAATAGTTGGAAACATTTGGGATATTGTAAGTACTCAACTGAACAAAAATATATAACACTGGCCTAGTGGTTTTTGGATATTTTACTGCAAACATTTTACATATTGCACCTTTAACTGAAGTATGGCGCCATCTATGGTCTCAAACGGTAACTGATCGGATTAAAAATGGCTTCAGATTGTTATGGAGAACGTGATCTTTTTGTTTGAATGCTAAGGCCCAGTTTCACAGACAGTACTTGGCCCAAACCAGTGCCAAGTAGGATATTTAAGTAGTTTTTATAAACGTACAAAACAATGAGACAAAAACAATGACACTGACATATTTTAAGATATATCAGTACCCGTTGCTTTTAGTTAAATGAGCTCAAACATGCATTTTAGTCTAGGACTAGTTTAAGCCTCGTCTTTGTCTAAAAGTTCCCAAGACAACGAAAACCTCGAAACAACAAGGAACAGGTAAGACACACATTGCTGTTGAGAGAAGTTATTGCTGATTATTAATAATAGAATTAATATTGTGATATTGTTGTTGTAGTGTTGGTCTTATCGGCAGGCAAATTACTTTGTTTTTTTTCTGAGCTGCCATTTCAATCAGATGTAGACAATATTTTTTCATGCGTATAATGTCTACTTATGTGTGTGAATGCGCATTTGATCTATTGATAAAACTGTATTTCAGTAAATCATTTGCTTCTTAAGTTAAACCTAAAGGCCTTATCGGTATTCACTTCAATGACTAAAGATTTGCCAAACTTCTAGTGTCTTCTAATATTTTTCCTCCGAGCTGCTGCTCTGAAGTTTGCCTTGTATGACTGCATTTATTTTTTTAGTACTGTGCTTTCTGATGTCAGTGCTTTGTGGGAAGAGTACCGCCATGGGTCAAGGGCTTCATACTTGAATGTCTTTGCTGTATGGTCCTTTTATTAATATAGTTGTGTGTGTGTGAGGCTGGTGGGCGGTTGGCTTCCTGACTCTCGAGCGTGGCCTCACTCCAACCTCCCTTCTCCCCAGGCTAATATTTCTGAGGCTCACTGCCAGCGGTGTGAATCAGTCCAAGTATGACTAAATAAGGTAGTCCAGTTTATTCAAGAGAAGAAAATGCAAAATTAGCTGCACTATTTATGCCATCAGATAAAAATAGTTTTATTTGTGCACCCTCTGCTGCAGCATAGACTAATAACCTACATCTGATCAGGTCAGGGTAGACGGATGCCAAAAATATGTAACCACTGATTGAACAATTTCGACTGAGTGTATGCGTACGTGTCGACAGTGTCAAGAGGAAATACTGTGGGGGGAAGTATGCATCATTTAGAATAGGCTTAGACCATGTCAAATGGGGTCCTATTATGCTTTTATACGTTATTTAGTGTTTCTTTAGTTTCTTAAAGGTGATGATACACGGGGCAACTTTTTTGAGCAATGTTTTGCCAAGCTTTCCCTTTGAGAATGGGCCCTGTGTCTCACCTGGTTGCCTGTTGACAGCAACATCATCACTTTTAGAGTTCTCTTCCAGGAACGTACATGTCACAATATCCCTCATTTGAATAATTCCTGCCCAAGGCATACACAAAAATGTAGTAGTTTGGTTTAGTAGCGTGTTGAAACACACGGTTAAGGTATGGTCTGACATTCCCAAAATGCTCTTTAAGCAGGTGACCAATCACAGCACACTGGTCCAGCTGACCAATCAGAGCACATTGTGCTTTTCAGAAGGAGGGGCTTCATAGAGACAGAAACTAAAGAGTGTTATTGACAGACGGGGAGGAGAGGTGCTGCAATGATATAAAATATATGTCGGGAAAAATGTTTTTTGAACATTCAGGCATGAAAAACTATTTTAGAAGTCCCCAAAAACAAGACTTTGGAAAAGGGAATAATAGGTCCCCTTTGAGATGTTTGTAAATCATAACTAACTTTTAGGCGTTTATCTTTTTATTTATATCAATGTTGGAGCAAGAGATTTCTGTTTGACCATCCAGGGAGGATTATTCCATTGAATATGACTTCATCAAACTACATCAGTATTTATTCCCAACAAGGCTTTTCTTTATCTTGTCTAACAATAAAACATTAAATGCTAAAATGGGTCATTTTAAATTCTACAAGTAAATGTACAATATACAATATGAAAAAAAGACTTTAAAGGGATAGTTCACCCAAAAATGAAAATTCTGTCATCATTTAGTCACTCTCAAGTTGTTCCAAACCTGTATGAATTTCTTTCTTCTGCTGAACACACACAGATATTTTAAAGAATATGGGTTACCAAACAGTTGATGGACCCCATTGACATCCAAAGTATGGGGGGAAAAAATACTATGGAAGTCCCATCAACTGTTTGGTTAGTGACTGTGACGAGCAGGGCGGGCGAGAGCCGTGAGGGAACGGCGCGAGGCCGGTGACGCGAGTGATAATGAGCGCCAGCTGTGTGCTGCACCGGTCTCGTATCTCTCACGGAGGAGCTCCGGAAGCATAAAAGAGGAGCGACACCAGTGAAGGACGAGAGAGGACCAGGCCTGGAAGTTATGTTGTGTTTTATTTTGTTTGTGTGGGCGGCAGTCGCCGTGAGGAACTGCCGCCCTTTTACTTTCGTTTTATTGTTTGATTATTTGTTTGATTAAAAAGTTGTTGAATGTTCGCCGGTTCCCGCCTCCTTCTTCAGTTCTTAAGAACTTTGTTACAGTGACGTTCTTCAAAATATCTTCTTTTGTGTTCAGCAGAAGAAGGAAATTCATACAGGTTTGGAATAACTTGAGGGTGAGTAAATGTTGACTGAATTCTAATTACTATTGTTATTCAATTATTTATGAAACTTAAAATCTCTATTAGCAGATAAAGAAAAGCCAAACCATGTTTATTTTTGACAAGTTGAAAATTATACAACCAAGCATAATTATATAATTGCTGCATTGACATGGAAAACATACAGCAAGGTTGAGACGTAAAAACATATATAGGGCTCTGGACCACAGCACAGATATGTAGGTCACAGGAGCATTTTGATGTTGTGTAAAGCCCTGGCTATACTTCGTTTTTTACGCGTGCGCTAGAGTATGCGCACAGTCGAACGCACTGACTCATATGAATACACAGGCGTTCGACGCATGCACAGTTTTGAGAAATCTCTCACCACGAGTTACAACCCATATAAACATCTTTGTATTCTTTCATGCTAGAGTTGTAGAAATGAGGGTACCTCTCTACCAACTGTTGCTGTAGCTCGCATGCGTTCCAGTCTGTTCTGTTTATGCCGTTTGTCTTTGACTACTTTTTGAATCGACGGGCACGGTTGCCACCTTGTGGATAAACTAATTACTAAAAAAAAATGCGACCTGCACGTGCGGTAACAAAAATCTGAAGGTGCGTGTACAGCGCGTACTCTTCTGATGATGAAATTCGCGTCGCAAGCACTGTACACTGACCCTCGCGTTTACGTAAAAAGTGAAGCATACCCTGGGCTTAAATGTTCTTGTGTTAAACAGGCTGCAGCAAGGCCTTGACCAACAAAAATGCAACAGGGTCAAATGTCACTGGTTGCAGAGATTTATTTTCTTAGAGCACACTCTGAAGACATTTGCACATTTTTTTACACAGCACTGAGCTTAGCTTATATTACAGTGAACCACTACATCACCACGGTATGGGAGGTAAAGCCAAACAAACAAGAGAAGGAAAAAAAAAAAACAATGCAACTACATTTAGTGTTCTTGTGCAAAATGTAACAAAATATAAATATGAGTATGCGTATGACACCACTAGAAAATCCCACAATTTTTGACACCTCACAAATATGGCATGAACATCAAGGGCAAGGAGGAGGACTTGGTCAGTTTTGTTTGTTCTCTGTAATTCAGCACCATAAACAGCAGGGGAAGCCCTACTTCCATGTTTTAGCTTGTGTAGGGAGAAAGTACATCTGACTTTTAAGATTTAGTTCAGAAAAATGCAATTTGGGGTGACTAGACCTGATTAAAGCTGCTGTAAGTATTTTTTTTAATGCCATCAAATGCAAAAATCCTTTTAGTTTCCAAACAAGTCACCTTTCTGTTTCACTTCAATCTTGTGGTACATGCCGTAACAACACCATTACGATGGCAAGAAGAATGTTTCCGGTCACCTTTTTAAAAGTAGCCATGTGTTAAAATCTATTTTTCATAGCAAGTGTTTATATATATATATATACATATATATATATATATATAATTTTCTTTTGGATATCTGACTGTCAGGTTGTGAAGTTTGTGTGGTAGGCTTCACTTACAGCAGCTATGGTTTGACATTTCATTTTTCCTACCCATTTTAATCATGTTTAGGGAACTGTGGCTGCAGGATTTGAGCAAAGTTACCACACCACCTTTTGTCCTCTCTGTTCCTTTTGCATGCGTAAAAGGTCATTTAACAACAGCGAAATCTCGTCACAAATATACGATGGGTAAAAAAAACAGTGGTGTGACATTTGGTTCGAGACCTCTCAATAACCCATCTACTGTGTGTGCGTGGCGTTGACGTCCCGACCCATAGGTCTGCCCTAGGTGTTCCTCACCTCAGGATAAATCAACAACTACTAATCACTGATTGCGTTTACGCTGGTGTCAGCACATGGTTTCCACACTAACCAACAAATTAGTTATTATCTCCAGCGATATTTTGCTTTGAGCATTATCTCATTGTTTGGGGGGGTATGCAGGGATGGTTCATTTGCATGGCAAATAGTCATGCAAACAAAAAATCACCTCTCTCAAACATGATGCACGCCGAGGAGTGGCGATTCAACGTTCGGAGGCGAAAACCTCAGGCACTTTTCAAAGGAAGAACAACATTTCTTAAGGCTTCCGTGACAATCTGCTATGTTTGAACTTGCTTGGAATGCTTGACATTTTTGGTCAACAGATGTCTAGATTAAAGATCACAGTCTGTATTAATAAAAAGAAATATCGTAGCTCCTATTTTAACCTTATTATAGTGACTCCAAGGACAGCCCTTACAGATTTTTTTTTCAAAATACAAAAACAGTGCAGACTGTGTTAACAGGGAACTTGAAAACATACCACAAACCAGCATTGACATCATCTTAAACTGGTGACACTTCCTGAGAAAAACATTATTCTGGGCACTTGGGCATAGGGCTGGGCGAAAATATAGATTTTTCCAATTAATTGTGATCTTCATTTGAACAATTCTGATGTTGATTCTTGATATGTCAAGATGACGATTAATCTTTTACTCAGTGCATTTGTTCATTGGCTATGATAAAATATTTGTACTGTGCTTCCCGTCCTACAGATGGCACTGTGTTCTACTAAAATGACTCAAATCAGCTCCCTGCAACTGAATCTTCAGTGATGCAGCAAAAAAAAAGCAATATTTCATAGTTCACAGTCTATTTTGTTTCCAGTTTTGAATGTGATGCAATACAAATGACGGCAAGAAATGTTTCTATTAAATTTTGGGGTTGCACGCAAAAATGTGAAAACATTCTTACGAGTCGGTTCTTTTAGCGAACCAAAAACATATAGTGCGACCAGTTTTAGAGGTCTGAATTCCCATGGCACCTGACTTGTGGGATTTCAGGAAAATATAAATATCTAAAAAATAAAATTCTCAAATTTAGTTCGTTTGAAGTTACAGAATGTTGTTTGTCCACTGCATGCAAAAAAACACCCAAAAAAGCAAAAGAACAAAGTTGGAAACTCAACATTTTTGGTAGTTTATGACAGCTAGGCATCTTCCTTTTGGCTATAGATAGAGGGTATGCACGTGACATCACAGCTGGGCGGAGTGACTGCGGTTACGCCCACTGAGTGGCAAAAAGACTGAGTGGCAGAATAGGTTTTCAGCGTGAATGCCGCGGAAAAAAAACACACAAAACATATCTAAAACGGGGAAGAGCTTTACGATTGACTGTAGGTAGATTTGACAAGAAATCTAAGCTAAAGTTTTACAGACTGACGAAAGCTACAGAAAAGAGAAGTGAATGGTTTGCAGTTATCGTTTTGTGCCAATATCTTGGATAAAAATCATACCCTGTATATTATATAAACAACTCATCAATTAAATATTTAGTATCTTATATTCTGTATAATTGGATGTTTTTAAATAAACACTGACAAAAACTATACACATTTTAGGGCTGGACGATATGTATAACATTTTGACCCCGAATTTCGACCCCGAAAAGTGTTCACAGGCAAATTTGCTTTATGTATTTTTCCCGGCGTCGAAATCAGGCATGTCAGGACACATGATTCCCGGCTGCATGTCAATATCCATTGATCACTGCATCTTTGGTAAATTGTAAGGAACATTATATCGAGTCCATCCTTTAGTTTAAACTGATAATCATTTATTATCAGGCTCTTTTGCCACTCAGTCCGGCTGAGGGGGTGTGTTCCGGCAGGAAAGTGATGTCAATGCATACCCTCTATAGCAACAAATGCAATAAGATGAGGTCTGACGCGTCATACGTGTGTGTGTGTGTGTGTGTGTGTGTGGGAATTGTAGAAATTGACCTATGACAGAGAGATAGAATGTTACTGGAACGGGACAGATCTCTATGTGGGGGACCAAACGTGGAAAAACGGATCAAATCTAGCCTCATTCCCAAAATTTCCCGACTCGAGTCGATTCATTATAATAAAACAAAAACATATCGCAAACACCAGTATAGCCTGATTCCTGAAACAAGTGATGCGCCAGTTCTTTATATGAATAGTTTAAAAGGTGAGTCACTAGTTAGTCTAAAACTTCCCTGCATAATTTACGGCATTAGCAGAGACTAGACGATATAACTGAAATGCATACGCAAACAACATCAGAATCATATTAAATCAGATTTAAGCTGAGAACTTGAATTGAGAACTTGTTAATTGTAACCGAATTGGAAAATCTATATCGATACCCAGCCCTACTTTGGCACAAAAATGGTGACTGAATTTAAGGAATGTCAATATGAAGAATTGAAGTATAAAAGCACAGCGTAAGACCATCCACCAACTGGGATAAATTAATTTGTTCTACTATAGGCACTCAGTATAAATGGCACATTTTAACACTACTTACACTATCTTAACAGGGTAAAAAAAAACTATAAAAAAACGAATATTGTCAGAATCCTACAAATATAAATATATCTCAATAAACGTCTAGTGGTTGATCTGATTGTTAGGCTTTAACCTTATATATATTAACACACATATATATAGTTTGTTTCAAATAAGAGGTGGTGCCTAGATGAGAATTAAAAAAAGCATCTGCAGCATCTAAACACAAAATATTAAGACGATCATGAGTAAATCATATCTGCAAGTGCACGTTGAAAAGAACGCACACGAAGGGAGTGTGGCTTTAAGATTCACCTGTTTGTTAAAGCGCTAGCTGCGAAGATCCTATTCACACATGTTCGGAACTAAAACACTGGCATTTACACTATATGTACAGCATCTACAAGTTTACAAACATACACACTCGTTTAAAGGCCATTGCTGCTGGCATTCTGGTTTACAGTTTTCTTTTTTGGTGAGACGGGGTGATCGGTTAGGATAGCTTTAGGGGGAACCCAGCGAGGTCTTGAACTGTAGTGCGGGCGGCCCGCCTGGGGGCAGGGAGAGAAGAACGAATCCTCTTACTCTAGTGGGGTTTAGGAGCTAGCATATGGGATATAATGTCTATGAGGTGGTCTAGGCCGTAGAGGTAGCCGTCTTCCCTGTTACCCTCCACCCAGGTGGCCCTGTGGCTCAGCTCCTGCCCCTCCGGCAACGGTGTGGTCTTCCCAAAGTCTATCATCCACACTTTTGCCTGCTCCCGTTTGTCATGGACGAATAATAGAGAACTGCCGATCACCTGAGCACGAGAGGGGAAGAGTTACACATGCAAGACACGGAAAGCTTGCGTGTCGCATCTTTAAATGTTTCGTGACAAATACACTCGTGAACATGACACAACAGACACAACGATCCTGTTTCCATTTGTGCAGCAAACAAAGTTGTGCAGAACTGTTTACAGAATATATTAATGTGAATAAACAAGGCTTTGTATTTGCATAGCCTCCTTGTGTTAAAAACAAAGTTGTGACACTTGCAATGCAGGAAGTGTATCTAGTGTATTTATCTTTAAAGTCCATTAGAAGAGATTGTGTAATGCTTTGCATACAACCAAGCTGCTCGTTCTGGCTTCAAGCATCCAGAGTAATCACATAATTACTTCAGAGCTGGTCTTTGCATAGATGCTATTGTGTATTATAAATTTTCCACATATTCACATGCTCTTATCACATGGGTGCGTAAAAGGTTGCATTTATTAATCCCTCCATGGTTGTTAGTGTAGCTGATGTGTCTTAAGATGATGAACAAAAGAGTGACTGTTTACCTCGTGCGTTTTGAAAAACGGCGAAACTTCCAAAGTGTCCCGGATCTCTTTCAGACGGTTCAGATAGGAATGCTTTAGGAAAAGAGACAAAGTGTAAGTAACTATAAAACTATAAAAATACCCACATATGTAGTTTCACAAATACTTATTCAGTATCATATTGGATGCACGTAAAAAAAATAAAATAAGCCTTTTTTCTTTAAATTGGCATATAAATTTCATCATTTTAGTTATGTACAGGTATAGTTCATTTTATAAAAAAAAACATGAATTGGAGATGATATCAAGAAATGGTTTATCTATTTTTAAAGAGTTATTTACATGTGGCAACTCTTTACAATAATATTCTATATGTTAACATTAGTTAATTTCTACAGTGAAGTAATATTGAAAAATACTTTTCCAGCAATTATTAATATTGGTTAATGTTAATTTCTATACATTCTAATAAATTCTTTAATTAACAGAGCAATATTTCATTTATTAATTAACATGAATATAGATTAAAACGTTCTGAAGTTTTATATATATATATATATGTATATATATATATATATATATATATATATAGCCTATATATTATTATATTATAATTCATTATTATTATATTATTATTAATAATATAAACATAATATATATATATTATATATTAATATATTACTTATTAAATTATTATTATTATATATTAATTATTATATAATATTATATATTATATTATTAGATTATATAATTAAAAATATATAATCAGATCATACAGTACCACACTCTGTTCTAATTCATGCCAAAATAAATATATTAATTTCGGCATTTAAATCAGAGGTTGTTAATTGTGGAAATAAAAGCACGTTTATCTGTAAAATCTAAAGCACATTTATCAGATGAATCACAGAGCATTTAAGTGAATCAGGATGCTCATCAAGTTTCAGGACACGCTGTGGACAAACATGGGGTTAAATAAATGCTCCACAGGAAGCCAAGTTCTTTGGAACTGTTTGTCTATAAGGCTTAACTTTAAGGAAACACCCCTGTTACATTATGGGAATCCTGCCATGCAATATAATTTCTTTGTGCTAGGTGCAAACATCCTATTAATGCTTAAACCACTAAGATTGCATTTAGGGTACTTTAATGTCTCAAGAATACACAGTCATGTGTCAACAACTGCATTATGCAAAGCTGTGTGTATTTGCATGTATGTATTTCTCTGTAATATAATCAAGTTTGTGTGCATCACAAAGAGTGGTTTTCCCTGACAGCAGGTGAGCTTTCGCTGCTTTCAAACATCTATAACTCTGAAGGGACTGCACCACACAAAGGAAACCCTTAGGTTCACAAACCACCCTGGGGGGTAAATGAGAGAGTTTAGCTCCACCTGTCACTCGCTTCCTCTCCGTATGCCACAGGAGACTTTCAAATTGCCAGAAGGCCCTAAAGCACGTAAACACATGAGCACAGACTTACCAGGATGTTCTTGTTTCCTTTGACGAAGTCTTGGAAGGCCTCGGTCACTTGTTCCCGCGTCTTAGTCTTTTTAAAGTCCCTGTTTACTGTTCCGTCCTCATTCTGTAGAAGGGAAAGGGAAGCTGAATTCATTGTGCTTTTTTTGGAATCTCATCTCTGTAGCGGTTACGCTCATGTGACGTTGCTGTTCTGCATGGTCACGAAAGCTTATTGTTTACATGAGTTTTTAAGCGTTGCGGTTTAAAAACAAGTGATTTTAAACCATTGAAGCGCCATAAGCAGTGAAAGAGAACTTGTTTCGCTATATGCACGCACTGTCTGAGAGATTGTTTCTGAGGGCTGTCTGAGAAACGCGCGCAGATAAAGCCGCTGCTCGGCACTCGTACAGTTCGTGAGCACTGAACGGAGTTCTTTTTGCCACGTAATTGGTCTTGAATGATTAAATACACATTCTTGCGTGTAAAAATGCCCATCTTTGCAAGTATCCTTGTAAACACAGTCATTTATGTCTTAAGCGAACGTAAAGAAAGAAAGAAAATGCATGTGTAACAGTATATTGGATCCGTGCATTTGGTCTTAAAGTGACAGCAGCCTAATAAACCTGCTGCTGTCTGTCATTACTATTAATCAAACAACAAAGATAATCTTGATCACTTTTGTAACTTTAATAAGGATAAATCTATAATTTACACATTATCTATAAACAATCTATAATTTACACTATGTCGTGTTTTTTTAATACATTTGATTACTTTATACAATTTATGTTGTATTTATTATTTCTAATGATTGAAGTTTTTCAGGTAAGTCTCTTTGTTCTGTTTGTAATTGATTTCTTTGTTCTTATTTTATCACTTTTATAAGCTTGAGAGGTTTTTTTTAACATATGCTAGTATTAATGATTTTGTGATATTGAAATTTGTTACAAGAATTATAAAATTTAAATACTATCAAAAAATATTGATGTGATAAAGTCTTATTTAAAGCAAAAATAACTATATTATATATCGCCCACCATTATCTGCCTGTTAATCAGAAAAGACTTTATGTAGAGCCGCCCAGGGCATTCCCCATCCACTGAAAGAGGGGGAGAGCCTGCCCTTTGTGCTAATGGAAAGTGCGAAAGGAGAACCTTTCCTTCCCTATTCATGCAGGACATCTGCAGAGCTCTCATTAACAAAGATTTATTTTGGAAAGTCATGACGGAGACCAAACATAAGCTTTCTAATCTCCTCGAGCTTGTCTTAATGGAATCACGGCCGCCTGGTTTAGCTTAATTAACTGAAGGTTTTCAAACTTGTATTATGTCTTCTTGACATTTTCCATGACGGTGTATTTACATTATTAGGACAGTGTGCTGTAGGCCGGAATTACAGAACTGAAATCATGTTGTGAGAGCTTCAGCCTGTCACTGACGGATGTTGAGCTCAAAGAACGTGCCACAAACAGGCTGTGTGTGTGACAGAAACATTCAGTCACAATCAACCTCTTGAAAAAGGCCGATCCTGCCCCCTCACCTCAGTATGAAGTTCGGGATCTGATTAAAACGTGCGGGTTCAAGGTTGCAGT
Organism: Zacco platypus; assembly: GCA_038088235.1. NCBI lineage: Eukaryota > Metazoa > Chordata > Actinopteri > Cypriniformes > Xenocyprididae > Zacco > Zacco platypus. Next base: position 27,685,360 of record CM076072.1, read on the forward strand.
GATTTCCCAGATAAAAACAGCACTGCGCTTCCAAGATCCATTTATTAACTCATGATTAAATTTAAGCTCGATCAAATCGTCGTGGCATGTTCGTTCTCACAAAACATTATTTTGTCTCGACACTAATTTTCTTTAAAAAGGTAAAAATCAAGGGTTTTTTTAACGCCTTTCCGTTAAAAACCTTTTTCTTAGGCAAGTTAACGTTCACGTTTCCCTAATTCTCGTGTTCACCTCGAGGAGCCATGAAGTAGCAATGCTGGGAGAAGGGAAATCTATTAAGCACCTTATTTTATTAATTAAAATATTGCTATTTGGCGCAAATGTATTGATTCTCGTATCGCCCTATCAAATATTTTGTCCCACACCAAGCACCCACTGAGAAACAACTTCATTTCTCAGTTGATTGTGTGAAGATAATAACAGTGTAGTTTCGAAACAACATTCAAAAGAGGACTTTTTCTTTTCTTTTTTCTTTTTTTTTTTTACAATTTCACCTTATTTCTCTGCAAGTTTCCAGAGGACGTTTCCTTCAAAGCTTTAGCGACCGAACATCTCACCTTGATGCCCTCGATACGGAAGCCTAGCGTGGCGGTGGAGCTGATGGTTTCCCTCCACTGCATGTAGCGCGGCTTAGTGACCGCTTTCTGTTCGTTCTCCTTTGCCGTGGGGGCATTGGGATCCACCTCTATCATCTTCTGATACATATCAGCTCTCAAGCTAGGCTTCTTCCTGGCTTTCGTCAACTCCTCTTCCAGATACGTCCTGCGAGAGGGGAGAAAAAATGACCCACTGGCTCAGTTTCTGTCATTTAACTTGCTGCTTGTGTTGCATCATCAGTCATATTCTGTTGAAATTTGCGGTGCATACTAAGGTGAAGTTTATCTTATTAGCTAAAGGCATGATAACTAAATATTTATTCTTCCTTTATTCTCCAACTTGACTTTTCTTGGAAAACACTGCCGTAGAAACTGGGAAGCACACTGAATTTGTGTGAATCTGAAAGCATTGCATTGTTTTGTTTGGACAGGCCAGCAAGGGTTCTGTTAATATCCTGACCATCTGGTTATCTCTATATTTGTCCATGACCGCTGCCGTGATTCGGTCAGACTTGCAACAGCAAACAGAGCAGTCCCAGGAACAACGGAGATGAGAAAGCCGAGACGTGAGAGTTGGGAAAAAAGGGATGAGCGATGGCCGATGTGTATCAAGGTCTCCCTGCACTAGCCGCAAACAAGCACAGCTATCTTTCACCAGATTAGATGACACAGAGCTGCTCCTCTGCTAGATCTCTAGGGAGTGAGGTCCTTGTTCAAGTTCTTTAGTGCTTGGAATGTACAACATCTGTACAAATATTAGGTCAATGGAACTATTAATTTTAAAATAATGCAAGATTTTCACTTATGCTGTTGCATAAGTGGAAGATAAGAAAAGATGAAGATATTTTAAAATGAATAGTTCCATTGAACTATTCATTTTAAAATATCACTATTTTATTTTTATTAGTTAATTATAGATTAATTCTCTCTCTCTTTTTCTATTTCTTATATTACACACAAAAGACAAAAAACACTTTCAAACAGGATAGAAGAACTTATAAATTAGCTATGCACAACAGAGTTTTATTTACTCATTAATTATTATACATTTTTAGTTTGTTTTAATCATTTTTTTAAAGTTAAATTTAGGCTAGGTGTTTTTATCTAATTCATATTTTATTTTAGCTTTATTTTCAATTAACGAAAATTATTTATATTAGTTTTAGTTCTAATATAATATACTGTATCTAAACTTATGGAAGCCCATTTCCGCCACTGAAAAACAAAAAAGAAGATTATTGCGACTTTTTTTCACAGAGTTGTGAGACATAAACTCGCAATTGCGAGTTATAAAGTCAGAATTGCGGGATATAAACTTGTAATTGTGAGAAAAAAAAAGTCAGAATTGTGAGATAAAAAATTGCAATTGCGAGTTATAAAGTCAGAATTGCCGGGTATAAACTTGTAATTGCGAGAAAAAAAGTCAGAATTGTTAGATAAAAAGTCACAATTGCGAGTTATAAAGTCAGAATTGTCAGATATAAACTTGTAATTGTGAGAAAAAAAGTCAGAATTGTTAGATAAAAAGTCACAATTGCGAATTATAAAGTCAGAATTGCCAGATATAAACTTGTAATTGCGAGAAAAAAAGTCAGAATTGTTAGATAAAAAGTCACAATTGCGAGTTATAAAGTCAGAATTGTCAGATATAAACTTGTAATTGCGAGAAAAAAGTCAGAATTGTGAGATAAAAAGTTGCAATTGCGAGTTATAAAGTCAGAATTGCCAGATATAAACTTGTAATTGCGAGAAAAAAGTCAGAATTGTGAGATAAAAAGTTGCAATTGCGAGTTATAAAGTCAGAATTGCCAGATATAAACTTGTAATTGTGAGAAAAAAAGTCAGAATTGTGAGATAAAAAGTCGCAATATATATATATTTTTTTTTTTCAGTGGCGGAAACGTCTTCCATATAACTAGAAAAAGTAAGTTGAGTTAAAATGAAAATGTTTGGAGCACTGAAGTTTCAAGGTTATACTGTCATAGAGCATTACTGAGTGATTGCTAAGGCATCCTAGCTTGTTCGGTAGTTAACGAGTATTCTGGGTGTTGCTAAAGCTGTTGTGATTGCTTTCTTGGGTGTTAAATGTTTGCAGTTGTGTTCTGGGTTTGTAGAGTGTTATAGAGAGCTATATTGTTGCTAGGGTATTTTGGGTGGGTTTTAGGTGGTTATAGGGTTTTTTCTAGGGTTGTAGATCGATTTTTATAAAGTAAAAGATCACAGAAACACAGAAACTGACCTGACGCCCATCTTGCAGTCCATGACACATGGTAGGTCAAAGTCTGCCAGTAAGTCCTCCATCTGATTGTACCTCTCTCCATCCTTCTCTACATCTCCGTGGTAGGCAGGAACGTAGGGCTTTAGCACATCTCTCATTAGCCTATCGAGACATTGCTGCTCACACTCACAGTGTTTCTTCAGGATGCGTCCGTTAGCTCCAGCCTTGAAATTGCCTGAGGAGAGCAGAGAGATGGCAAAGCATTGCATTCTCAGCATTACCACAAGGGATATACTGCTTTTCTGTGATTGTGTTTATTTCTTTCACATTCAAAGCAATTCACTATGCGCTGTTTTGAATGAATTAACTTGCTTTGATTCATGAAAACTTTTTTAAGGCTTACCTGCATGGCCAGCCAGCTGGATCCAAGGGTACTTCTTCTTGAAGGACATCACAAATGGTGACCAGTGCACCATGTTCTTGATCTTCTTCCATGATTTGTGCTGTTTAATGACAAAAAGAGAGCATGATGAGTCCCCATTTAAAGTTACCATGACATCAAAATTGTTTTTTTTTGTGGAATATTGCAGTATTTATTCCAAATTATTTATCCATACACATCATTATTTTTTAATTCATGTACCCTTTTAATCTTTAATCAAAATAAGTTCCCCTCCCTCTTGCAGTGACATCTCTTCTCTTTTCTGATGATGTGATTACTGGTGTGAGGGCGGGACAACCTGTCGCTCACATGACGTCACCCCGACAACCATCCAATTAATTCTCGATGGACAAAATTAAGTCCCATCCTACTCGTGTTTCACTAAGATATACCTCACAACAGGGAAGAGAAGACTATTGCAAAGACTTTGTCAACTTTGTTATAGACCTAAAACAGTGAAAATAAAATTTTCAAGCTCTTTTATAATTATTATGCATGCCATTTTTATGGCAATGTGTTATTTGAGAGTGTGCATACATGAAAAACTGCTTGTATCATGGTTTTTATGCAAAAATATTAAGCAGCACAACTTTCAACGTTGATATTAATACGAAATGTTTCTTGAGCAGCAAATCAGCATATTAGAATGATTCCTGACAGATCATGTGACACTGAAGGCTGGAGTAATGATGCTGAAAATTCAGCTTTGCATCACAGGAATAAATTACATTTTAAAATAGTAATAATATGTTACATTGTAATAATCAATATATATTAAAAATCTCTTATCCATGTTATTTTGAAATGCAATATACATGTCTGAAGGAAGATGAGTAATTACTTATATAATGAGATTTGGCAGGTGGGGTTCATTTTCCTACAACAAAATCCAGACTAGCAGGAGAATACACAAACAGGTGTTTTGCATGTATTTACATACGTTTGCTGGCACTTCTACAGTGGTCAGTGTTGATTTCATTGTTTACACAACACAGTAAATTGTTCTATGAGAAGGATTTATATAACTCACAAAAAACATTCATCGCACATAAATGAAGGGGGAATATGTGCAGTTGTATTTTTCAAGTTTGTTTTGTCCAGGTGAAACGCTTCACCTGGAAGCATCTCGAAATGTTCTTGCTCTGTTTGGAAATGCTCACTCCCTGCAGAAAGCTGGCTCTGTTTTCTAGCTCGAGAGGAGCTGCTCTGTTGAGCCATTACACTGTTATTCCACTTCACTAAATGTCCTTGAGCGAGAACTCTTTAACTCTCCGTGCTGGCATGGTAAACACATTCTTTATTCTGTGCTCAGTGATAGATGAGGGGTTTCCTCGGGTGACCAGGGAAGCCTCCTCCCCCCCAGTTCAATGCTGGACATGCTATGACCACAAATCAACCCCCTCCCAAATCTAGAGAACCTGTCCGGCTCACAAACACAAGCCACAAAGTGCATTCAAAATCTGTTGAGAGGCGCTTTGTCATGCATTTTGATTAAAAAAAATAAAAAGAAAGAAAAGAAACTGTCAGTAGATTCATCCATAAAAAAAAAACCCTTACTATCAAGAGTTTTAGAACACATTGAAGTCAGACTTTAATTACACTAATTTGGCATTGAGTTTCTATGACATCATTAAAGGGATACAATTCTGTTATTATTTAACCTTTGTGACACTGAACACAAAATTCTTTTTTCTCCATAAGATGAAAGTGATGAAAGTCAAGCTGTAAAATTACAAAACTCTTCCTCTAGTGGAGCTACAGTATCACTGCTGTGAGCAGAACAGTGAGTTCAACTTAAGAACTGAATCAGTCTGATTGTTGAATAAAATCATTCAGATCAGTTTTGTGAAGTGAATCAAATGATTCAATGAAAAGATATGACTCAGTGAATGTTGGATGTTTGTTCACAGACTGAATGTCAATTCCTTTGTCATACAAAGGAGAACTAGAGAGAATGTTAAGATAAACTTAAGTCTGTTCCACATGCAAAACTATCACATGACTTCGGGAGACGGTGCATGAGTAATATGGACCACTTTTATGATACTTTAATTGTTTGTCGTTTTGGTGCTTCGTCTATACTCACTTTTCAGTTTGACATGAGCGTGAGTAAATGAAGACAGAATCTTCATTTTAGCATGAACTATTTCTGTAAGCTGGACCTTTCTCCCCATAGCGTCTATATGCCGAAAAGGTCTGATTTAATTTAGTCTAGAAAGAGGCCCATAAAAGGTATGAACCATCATCTGAGAGCAGTTTTATCTGTCACATGAAGGTTGTCCTGTTCCGCTCCAGCGGAGGAAAACTGTTCCTCACACCCTTCAGATGCTGTTAGAGAGGGGTCGGGAGCAGTGGCATGTCTTTAAGGGCTGGTCTGTTTCGTGTGTCCTCTCCATGTCCCCTATCCTCTCTCTACTAGCGTCACCCTAGAGACAATTGTGGAAACTCCGTGATCCAGGGGTCGTCACTGTTGCTTGAGAAAGTAGAGGGCTGATGTTAATAAGATTGTAGCTATAAGTGTGTGAAGGTTCCCTATGAGCCATTTCATAAACAGCCAAAAAGATAAGAATTCACGTGCCATACCTTTGATATAAACATTTTAAACTTTCTATTATAATATTATTATTACTATTTTTCCCTCCATCAAAAATATTTGCTTTTTTTTAGTGACTAGTCTTCATTTAAAAAAAATAAGAATATTTATATATATATATATATGTATATATATATATATATATGTGTGTGTGTGTATGTAAAGATGATTAGCTGACTAGAAGCAACACTTTGAAATGGATATAAATGGATATGCTTGTAATGAATACAGCTGCTATAAAGAATATTGCAGGTTTCATGTTGCATTTTTTTTTTTTTTTATTCATTTTTAATTTTTATCCATTATTAAATGTTTTAGTATTTGCAACTTTTAGGTTCAATTAAGCACTTAATAAAAAGTTAATCAAGAGACAATTCCGTAATTTAGCAGTTTGTTTTCAGTATTCTGACGTCTTTGGTATTCAGACAATATACCTAAAAAAAAGGACAATTAAAATTTGCTTTTGTGTATAAGATTCATTTAATAATAATAATAATAATAATAATAATAATAATAATATATTACAATTATTTATTCTATCATAGTGTAAAAAAAAATAAATAAGCGATTTACAAAAATTACTTAAAGGGATAATTCACCCAAAAATGAAAATTCTGTCTATGGTAGTCAATGGTTTGGTTACTGACATTCTTCCAAATATCTTCCTTTGTGTTCAGCAGAACAAAGAAATTCATACTACTTGAGGGTGAGTAAATACTGACAGAAAACACTTTTTTTTCTTTTTAGATAAGATTACGATTATGATAAGATTACGAAGATAAGCGTGACGAGGAGAGAGGTCTGATCTGTTAAATAAAACTAAATAGTATGCAGAGGTTCTGGTTAATATTGAAGCGTTTGATGTGAAACAGATGCTGTCGGTGTGCCGAGGTTCAGGCCACTGTGGAAAGCACTTAAAAACATGAGGATTGATGGACAGGTAGTGTTTGCCAGACATTAAGATCAGAAGACCACAGGGTCCTGCCTCCCGATGACTACACAAATTAAAATTCAGTGGAAAGACAAAGCGGATCTGAGAGAAATTTCTATAGTGAGGGAAATATTCAGGATGTGGGAAAACAAAACAAGTGGAAAACTCGCAGGAAGAGATGGGAGACTTAATCGGAGAGCCACGGTCAGGTCAAAATGCCCACTGTATAAAACAACAGCTTTAGATCATACAGCCGTCACACAGTTGTTTACTTTAACAAAAAATTGTGAGATTTCTGCTTGTAAAAACACCCAACCAAACAGCTCGATCTCATTTTTCTCATTTTTTTTGTTTGTATGTTTTTTTTAAGCATTGTCTGCAGCTGATTTTATTTTCACTATAAACTGAGTTAAGAGTAGTGCACTCTTATCTGACAGATGAAAGCATAATCATAACTCAAAAATATTTAATAACTGAACATGCAAAGGGCCAGAATGTGATTTTACAGTCCAACTATTGAGAAACTGAAGCAAACCATAATCTATTACCTGCAACTCTTTGACCATCAAGATGATTGATGTGGCAAAAAAATCCAACACGGGGACGATAAAATTCCAGATGTGCGTGATAAAAGATGACATGGTAAAAATCGGTAAAATCACGCACTAGCGTGCAGCGTGCAATCACAACGTAAGCTGGAATTTGAGTGAAGGAAAGTGCAGGGCAGTGTGAATTTCTCATTTGTTTCCATACAAAGCATTCAAAAGCACAATTGGCCCATGCAAATATGCTGGTAGGCCAAGCTCAATGTGCAGAGACCACATTAAAACTCTACGGCATGTCTGTGAGGGCCACGAGCAATGCAAATGTTTAGTGTTCTTCAAACTCAAGAGTTTGGAATAGCAGAGGAAAAGCTTTTATAACATGATTTTGCTCCAAAGATTATATCTGAATAAATGCATTGCACTGCCACATTTGCGCTGTACAAAAAAAGTTTTAGTACAAGGCGGCAGTTTAATTATTTCAAGCCGATGTTTTGAGCGAAATGAACTTGATGAAGTAACTGCTTTTGCTCTTTTTCCGCGACTAAATCGGTTTCATGCGTAGGTGTCGATACTGGGTCTGTGGTGTGTTAGTCAAGAGGGTCAGCCATCTGAATGTTTAAATAATCTTTAAATAACTAAAGGACAGTGTCACCAGGGTTTTCACACTGAGATGAGGTCAGCACCTTGTTTTGACATCACAAAGGTGATTTGTGAGAAACTGACTTCCTTTTTCTCAAAAAGTGATGATGAATGAAATATTTTTGTGACTGTTGCAGACTGAAGACGAGAGAGAGAGAGAGTTTCAGATTGTCTTTCATTATAGGTATAAGTTTTACTGGAAACAACCGACATGTATTCATAATTTTAAATGAATAGTTCCTCAAAACATTGCCATCATTTACTCACATCTGTGTCATTTTAAATCTTTTATAACTTTCAATTTATGGTGGAACAAAACCACTATAAATAAATAAATAAAAATGTAGAAATGTTTTTGTGTTACACAGACGCAACGGGTGAGTAAATTAAGTGAACTATTCCTTTAAGTTTCATATGATATGCTTTAAACCATTTGCAAACCATGAAAGCAATTCATTACTTGGCAACTTGATCATACATCATACATTACATCAATCACAATGTGTTTTAGGAGCTAAATTTTACTGCTAGTTTTGAAATCGTGAATAGCGCTAAGGTCTGATTCAAAATATGAATCTACGAATCTGGTAAACAAGCCTCTCTAACCAGAGTAGCTTGCTTAGTCAGGTATGATATTTGCATGCAAAAACACATTTGCATGGCTTAGTTTGTGGTTGGAGAAATACTTAAAGGGTTAGTTCACCAAAAAAAAAAAAAGAAAAAGAGTCATTTATTGATCGTTTTGCCTTTTCTATACCATTACAATAAATGACTGAAACTTTCAAACACCAATGTAAAAGGATGGCAAGCATCATGAAAGTATCATAAATGTGGTCCATATAATGTGTGTGTTACATTTGAGTCATGTTATGCTATTAAATAGGCTATTAATCTTTCCCTTGAATCAATGAGTTCAACAGTTTGATATCTGAAAGACTCTTTCAGATCAGTTTTGTGAATCATATAACCTGATTCACTGGTCACATTCAAAAGAATGATTCAATCACGAATTGGTTTCTCACATGAATTCTCATGACTGCGGAAAGCAGATTTTCAGTGAAAATCACACATTCTTTAGAGCATTACGAATTACAAAATATTTTTCCCCAATGCAATGTTAAACAAACGTTTACAATTCATATCAACTTGCAATGAACAGTTTTTGAAGCACATTCCAATTCATTCTGAATGTATTGCAGTACCTGTATTTGCTTGGCTCATTTTATCGTAAGTGTGTAAAAATAAAACCCTGAATATTTAAAACATGACTTCATAAGAAAACAATTACGTTTGTGTGATGACAACTGACATCTTTAATAGTATTTGATTGCATGCACGACAGGGTCAAAAGGAGAACTAAAGGTGAGCGACCTCCTCTCTGATAAATGCAACATCATCTCAAAACCACAAAAGTTTCCGAAGGCAATGCACTCTGGGAAACACCAAAATACCTATGAGCTCAAGTAGATGTTTGCATGCACTGCAGCACCAGAAGTCTAGAAGACTATCAAGCCGTGCTTATTTTGCTGAAGACCACAAATTGTTACTCTGTAAACATCAACCCGCAATAACAATCAAAGCAAAGAGACATAATACTGCGTAATCTCACAGTGAGCCTAATAAAAAGACATTTGCATTCTTGCCTTTGAAAAATAAACTGTCCCATAGTAGAGGACGTAAATGCGACCGCAGCTCTCCATTACTCATTTAGCCCCCCTCCCATCTTAAACTCTTCTCCCTTTGCTATTGTATAAAGTCACTATCAATAGCTCAGGGTTTTGTTCATTTGGGCAGCGGAAGCGACAGCGCCGTATCGCGAGTGGAGCACTCCGTGGCGCTGGGTCGTGCCATTGTTCTGATAAGGGCAGGGTGAGCTATATCGAGCACGAGGAAAGGGATGCCGCTCTTTACAGCATCTCCTTGACCTCACGGTTGTTGTTAAAGTTTCCACTGAGCACTGAGGGAGGAAGTGGCTTTTAACCCCTCGAGAGGAACCACTCTTCGAGACAGGAAAGCGCAGAGGGCTCTGAGACAGTATTTTCCACATCTGCAAGCAATACTCTGCAACATGGCCAAAGACTGGTTGTTATTTTCTGACGGCTACATGGCCACCATTACCCCTTCAAGTGCCTAAACGCATCCATGGTAAATGTAGACAGCCTTACCACAAGCTTTGACACGCTTTCTGTGTGGAAAGACCAAAATAAGGCAAATTATCATTAAATTATTATGTATATAGTCATATATAAAAAAATACAATATACAAACTATAAACTAAAAATATTGTAATGTTTCTCAGAAAGTCAAAAAATGCTTTATATATTTTTCCTTTTATATTTTATATATATTTTTATTTTTTATATATATATTTTTATGTATATTATATATGTGTGATTTTATATATATATATATATATATATATATATATATATATATATATATATATATAATGTATGTGTGTGTGTGTATTTATATATACTTTTTAATAAAAATGTTCTATTAAACTATTAAATTCTTTTTTGTTAACTTAAAGCTCGACTCTCCTGCTGTTATCTAAATATCAGCTTATTTGGTTATGGCCACCAAAAATGAGTCATATACAATGTAAATGAGTAAAGTATAATTCCATGTTACAAATTCAAATGGAATGAAATTAAGTTGTGACAGGATGTTAAAGAGTTGTATCATTAGTTCATTTGAACTGGAAAAAAAAATTGGAGGGTAATTATATTGCATGTCATTCCATTTTTATTTTCAATTCTCAAAAACAAGGGTTGGTTGTTTTGCTTCAGGCTAGACAAATCTTAAAGTGTGAATAAGTGTCCATTCATTTTTAAGTGTCAAACGTCAACTGGAGTAAATTGCACTTTAAATTCTGTGACATGCTAATGCATTGTGCTTTCATATGGGAAAAGGTAAGACATTTAAGATCAGCATCCATATCTTGAAAATCCTGAGTTACAAGTTTCCATTAGCAAGTCAGGTCGATGTCTAATTTCCATCAGACCATGTCTGTTCAGAAAAACATGCATGAAGAAATTGGGGACATCAGACACTTTAATGCTATTAGAGGATATTAGGAGATATACAGCTTAACACTATTCTTATCTAGCATGAATGCCTCTTTGACAGTTGAGAACAAGACCGTCACGTTCCTTTACACGTCTGCCCTTTCAAAGTATGTCATAGCTGTTGCTGCTTGTCTTGAAACCGGTCTTTTCCCATCAATGACAGGGGAGCTGTTTCACAAAAGTGAGACCTCCCATTAAACTGCCATTTTACTGCACCCTAATGTACACAAACGTGTAAAGCTGCTGTAAGACGCTAAGCAGAAAGTTGGATCATTTGCTCCTTGCTCCTCATTGAAATAAAATACACAATCTTCTTGACACATTTCCTTGTTTGAAGATGACGTATAATGGAGTAGGGGTGGGTCTGCTGTGTAATGGAAAGTGTAAACAACATAAAAGCTCTGCTCCAAAATAGGAACATAGGAAGCTACCTAAATACGCTGTGTCTTAATTCTCATAGAACCTCATGTGACCAATCTGAGACATATACAGAGTCCACACAAATAGTAGCACGAGAGACTGGAATATTGCTAAGATCGTATTGTGAATCTCCAATAATCATAAAAGCACAGATAATTTGATTAAAATAATATTTTTTTTAGCACACCAAACTTTTTATATACAATACACTATATATACAGTACTGTGCAAAAGTCTACCACCAGCTTTGTTGCTTTAGCAAAGTTTTAATGGCCATTCATATTTATTTTTTGGTCTTTATTACATAAAATACAGGAAATACGCACAAAAAATATGTAAAAACAGAACAAAATGGCTTCTTTAAACAAAAATCAGTATGTAGAGTGACTTCAAGTTTCTCAAAGAAGAAAATCTGAGAACTTTCTCAGATTTTGAATGTTTTCTTGGCCTTCCAGTTCTTTTCCATTCTAATAATCTAAATAAACCTTTTTTTTTCAAATTTTTTCCCCCTATATTTTCTGGTTATATTCTAATAAAGAGGTCATTATACCATTGCTAAAACAACATCTAATGGTGGCCTAAGACTTTTGCACAGTACTGTATATTTATTATAATTTTCAAACATTATGATTTTTAAACTTTTTAAGTAAAATAAAGTTACATATCCAAATTCCACTTTATTTTAGATGTCTAAAAGATTATTTTGTGCCAGTGTAAACAGTCTAACAGAGAAGAAAAAGAACTTAAATCAGTTCCCTGAGATTGCGTTACATTAACACACACACAAAAATCGCATCTGATCTGAGCCGCTTCCAAATGTGGTTTTTAATCGGATACATATTCGATACGATTCCCCTCGGAATTCCAAGCCACAACAAGACGAGTGCGACACGTTTGCAAATAGCTTTTGTACAACATGTATTATGAAGCAGATGTTTCTGTATGAGCTTGCACTATTGTGGTGGAAAATTTATAATCTAAAATTATGTTTTCATTTTATGTTTGTCATTATGTTTGTCAGCAACAAGGTGATAACTTAACTGTTTTTCTAATTAAACTCACAGCATCACTATTATAGAGATGCTGTACAGACGTACATAACTCTCTCTCTCTCGTTAATTTATTCAAATTCATTCAAATAAATGTAAAATTGCCACACTATATATTTCAGTTTATAATTCTAGATCTAGACGAACCGTAGATAAAACAACAAATGAAAATTACCGTCATTTTCTGATATCTATCCGTCAAATTATGTCAGTCAACTTATAGGCTAATCATGCCACCCGACATGAACTTTATAAATAATTTTAATAACATGGCCGAGGCCGAGGGTCAACCATGTTGTATAGTAAAGAGATCAACAGAATCATTTTGGGCAAAATGGAATCATTTTAGTTCATTCAATTTAGTGCCACAAAATGCCATGACTGACCATCTGACCATTCGCAAAGACCCGCCCTCTTTAGTTACTAAGTCATGCGCTCTCACGCCACACGTCATGTTCTCACGCAGTGAAAAATACATCCAGGAGCAAAGAGGACACTGACAATGTATGAAATAGTTTAAAATATTGTCATTTTTTAAAGAAGCTTAAACAATAAACAGTGTGTTTAATGTGTCGTGACAGATCACTGTAGCTCCTCGATCATCTCTTCATACTAGTTCATTTATAGCATCAAATAAACATGAATGAACATCAGAAGGAATGTTGTTTCAAGTGCGGAAACAACAGTACACACAATTTTTCAAGTTCACAAACATTAATCTACTAACTCCCCTGACTGCTTTGTCAGACAAAATGGCGGATTCAGGGTTATGATTGGTCGGATCGCCTGTCAATCAAACTGTCTGCGAAGGGTCAATTGGAAGTATTGCATTGAGCCATGCAATAAGGTTAGACACGCAGGTTTCAATGAGGGGAGGGAGTTGCAGGCCGTGGGTTACGCCTGTGCATCAAAGTCACCACTTCAAGAGAGCCTAGCGAAGTGCAGGGGGCATCAAAGAAGAAGCTCACTGCTCATTTCCAGGAGTAAACCATTACACTCATCTGTTTCTGAGAAAGGCAGTCAAAATAACATTCCTTATCTCAGCCAGCTGTGCTCAGAATGGCTCGCATCATTCTGTGCCTTCTTTTTGCAAAATTAGTAGAGGTTTACCAACCGTGCAAAACAAAACAAAACAAAAATTAACTTCAAATAAATAAAAAAAAACTGCTGCTCTTTCCTTCCATATTAAGTGTAAACAACCACACATTAGTAGTAGTAGGTGGTTTCCCCATATAGTGTTCTACGGTGCATACATAATGTCAAAAAAGTGGCCAGCGCCAAAAAAAAAAAAAAGGCCGGTGCACTTCCTGTCTGTTGCATATGAAACGGCTCCCTCCAGCAGCACTGCTGCAGCAAAGAACCCCAGCTGTTTGAACCAGGCATGCCTTGACGTCAGCTGGTCTCCAGGCAACCGTCAACCACAGGGGTGTTACATTTTCCATTGCTCGTAGCCTTCAGATCCTCCAGTGTATCATGCTACAGCACTTGTATGCTCACAGTTGGGGCGATAGAATCAACCTCACACAAAAACTGTTTGTGCTGGGTTGGCTCGCACAATGCTGCAGGAGTGTAAGAGTTCAGAGCGACGCCACGTGAAGACTGAACAAATATTCAGAGCAGTCTGTTTCTAGTTGCTGAACATTTGCACTTTATTCGAACAACACATTTAGTTTTTGGCTTTAAAAGATGTTTTTGCACTTAAAAGACTTTCTTCTTTCCTTGTTTTATTGTTTCAACATGTCAGCTTCTGGCTCAACCAGTGGCGTGAGTTTGGGGGCGGGACTAGCTGTTAGTTTGACTAATGGAAGATTCAAATTCATTTTTTTTTTTTTATTTAACCCTCTGGCGGTGCTTGCAATGAAATGAATGTACTATATTTTAGTTTTTTTTATTAAACATTTTGTCTTTTTAGGGAATTTTTGGTGCTAAATTATATTTCTGGAATAGTTATAACTTAGGATCCATTTATATAACCTGTTAACCACTTTTTGAGCATAGACCTGAAAATGAAATCCCCAACTTAAACTGTCTTAACTTAAACTTTAGTTTGGTCTCTAAGACAGAATATTGCTGAAGTGAAAAAAGTTTATTATTATGAAAAATGCTATAGACTTATGCACCAGAGAAACGTGTACGTGGCCATCTTTACAATTTTGTCTTTGAACTTCCATTTTTTTTGTGGTAGCTCTGTATATTTCTATGGCATCAAAGAATAATTAGCTGGTGAAGTGGATTCACGTATTGTAGAGTTAACAAAAGTTATCATGAGCATTGTAATGTTTGAAGTGGATGTTTTAACAAACGTCCGTAAACCAGGAAGATTTTAAAATGAACAGTTCATTCATAAATACGTTGTGATCGTTGTGGAAATACAAACCGAAAGCCTAAAGACAACGAGCAAAGCGCTGAAAAGGGGCGTGGCTACATAAGGCCTATAAAAATGCTACAAAAATTCTAAAATAATCTATATTTTCCAAAAACGTGTTTTACTCTAAAACTGTGATAAAAATTTGAGGTGGATATCTCAAAAAATGAGCTATTTTGTTTGGGTGCAGTACCAAACATTTCCACTGGATGAAATTCGTCTCCCATTCATTTCCAATGTGGTCATTTTCACCATGAACAATTCTAATGTGACTTTTTTGCAAAGACCACGTCCATGATTTTTTTTGTGTGTTCGCATAGCAAGCATCAAATCATTTACCAAGTTTCATTCCATTGAAGTAAAACATTTAAAAATTTAAAAAACCAAAACATTTGATTCAAAAATGACCGAACAGCATCAGAGGGTATAAATTACTTTTTTTTGTTTTAAATAATTAGTATTTTTATAATCAAAGAAATAATTGCCAGATTAATTGTCTGAATCAAAATAATAATTCGTTGCAGCTCTAAAACCAATAACTAAATACCTATTGAGTCACAGTTTTAGCAAACTCACCACCTTTCAGTTTATAACACTCACTTTCCACTATCCAAACAATTCATGATCTCTCAAATGGTGACTAAATAATTTAATGTCATCATAATGTCATACTGCTTTAAGAACAACATTTCCCAACAAAGCGGCATGCGAGTGTGTTCATTCAGTCAGCACAGCACGTATGACATGAACATGTGTGCCACACACACTATCTCTAGAAAGCTGTCCTCCCACTTTCTGTTGCCTAATGCCTGCAGCAATCCGCAGGCCTAGACACGTTTCGTCATACCTTATTCAAATTTTCACATAAACTTTAAAACCTGTTGGGCTTACATTAGGGTTAAAACAACCATTAACATGCCAGAGCTTATTAAACTGCCAATCATTTAAATGTAACATAACATCCTTCCAATATTGACCTAATACAGTCACAAGGCCTACATAAGCCGAACAAATATAGCATTATTTTTGAGCTTTACATACCTGAGATATGTAGTGCCTAATACTCAAAAAAAAAAAATCCTGTTTTTATCATAAAACAGTAGTTTTTAAAAGGTTTTACATCAGGTGGTGCAGCAGTTCAGTTGTTGTTTATTTGTATCATTTAAATTCCGTTTTATATATTATATTGGGTGTGGGGATGGATTGTTGCATTTATTATTTTCTTTTTGAAGTTGATTAATCCTATTTATTTTGCCATCCCAACTATACATGTATGTTTAGTTGCATTTTATTATTTGCATTCTCTTTTAAACCTGCGACACACCAAATGCGAACCACTGCACTGAGGTAAACTAACCTGAATCATGCAATATAACGCAGCTCACCGCTTTGGTAAGTAAACAAAAAGACTTGCGATGTAAATGCTCACAGCTTTGCTCACAGCAGGCTTGGTTAGGCTACACTTGCTGTTGGGTTTGCTAGAGCAAGTAACCACAAGCCTCTGTGCAGAGACAGACAGACAAACACACACATGCACAAGGGTTCTTCCCTCATCTGATTGACACAGGAAAAGGAGACACCATATCAAGGGAGTTACTGAGCATGCAGAAAAATGAACCACACTTCTGACTTGATAGTGTTATTTTGTGTATCTTCTCTTCTCATTAATAGAACTTGCAACATAAACGACAACAGTGCATTGCATTGGTGAGTTAAAGCAGCAGGAAGATCATTTGCAATCATTCTTAATAGTGGGGCAAAGCGTAGCAAATTTTTACGCACTTAAACAACCAGTCCAGGTGCATTCCACAAAGCGCATCCTGGAAACAACCTGGTTGCAAGGAGGAAGGACACGAAAAATTTCATCTTGAAAAACTCATCTGTGGTGCACTTTCACTTTCTGTGCAATTCGAAAACATTCGGTGATCCAAAAAATGTATGAGTTTGCAGTCTCGCTGAAGTGAAATGCGCAACAGCTGTTAAAGGAACCGTGCTTGAGGGATCCCCTCTGCTGAGCACACGGGACGTAATTAGCAGCGCTAAACCACAACACACCGCCATTAGCGCTTAAAAGGCAAGCCCACTGGAAACTTTTCTGAGTCGCTTGTTTGACTAAAAGCACTGATAACAAGTTTGTGGTTTTTATCACTGTTCAAGTTTTCCGAAGGCCCAGCTCAGGCCGCAAAACAGAAAGCATGCTGCAAATGTTTGCAGAGTAAAATGAACACAGATATGTTTATTGCTCATGAATTTCACCCCGGACCGAGTTACTGTGAGTGGTGAGAGGCTAAGCAGAACCATGAAATGTGAGATAAACCTGTTTTGGAAGAAAGAATGAGATCATTGAAAGCATCTGTCTTGCCGTTTTTAGAGTGATAACCCTTTGGAAAATTTCCTTGTGATACACTTGTGATCCCTCAGAGCTCGGAAACAACCCGAGTGAATAAAAACTCGAACAACCGCACAATATTTCAACAGTCTAAGAACACGGTGTGAGCCAAAGGGTTTTCCTACAAGGCTGCCTAAAGAAAAGAAATGATCCCCTAAAGTGATAAACACACTGATCTGAGCCAAGGCAATTTTTTTCTTTTGTATATGTATATATGAGAAACCATGAACTTAATTCATCTGAAAGTGTCATTTTAGAGCAACACATGCTAACTGAAACAGACTAAGCTAGGGATGTGCTATGAGAAACCACATATTTATTTTTGTTTATTTTGCTTTTATTTCACAGGACAATGACGAAGGGACGTGGAAAGAGCAGAGGAGAACAGGACAGGGACATGACCTTGGACCCGGATCCCTCTGTGTGACGGCACCATTGACTAATCTGTCAAAAGGAAAACTCCTGTATTATTATCCTGGTTGTATTTAAGTTCACCCGGGGGAGTTCACACATGTTCTTGCGCTCTAGACGGAGCAAAACATAATGGAATAGAGTAGAGTTTTTAAAAAATAAAGCCATTTTTTAACCTGACGGACCATCTTGAAAACTCAGCGTTGTCAGGCAACCCGAGTTCCGAATCCTGGTCCTTTCCTGGTCCTGTTCCTTCCTGTCTATCTATGTAATGTCCCATAAAATAATCTAAAAATAATAGTCAACATCACTAATCGACTAGACACTTCTTAGCAGCGGTGCTTTAATTACAATTCTGACAATGCAAACTGTCAATTGATCAACAACTGTGACCCATTCCTAATGTAAGCTAAATATAAAGCACAAATCCTTATCGCGCTCCATTTTAAAGGTCATAAACTTGTGCTAGACGAGAGTAGATTATTTACACAATAGGGAGACTAAATCTGACTAGCAAAACGAGCAATAAAAAGCTCATTTTAATTGACTATTCCGTGAATCCCAACCACATGCGGCTCTTATAGCATGTCTGCCCACCAAAACCAAAGTCATTCCATTGTAAACGCACATGTCCGGGAACAGCAAAGATTCTATCGCAGAAGTTCAAGGTTATCGAGTAATCTCACGCTTGTGATCACTGTGAATTGTTAAACAATCTTTTATGAGTGCTATCATTCCTCCAGATGGTACAATAGGATGTTTGCTCTCCTCAACAGTGTGTTTACAAGAAATAGACGTCACATAAAAGGGACCTACGGCATAGATCCTGTGTGGTGAGCAGAGCCACATTATTCTACAACTTAGTGTGAGGCTGGAGGACTGTGTGACATCCATGTCTAAACAATGAGCTCCTCTGTAACAGCATGCTAGCTGCAGGGTCTCTTGATGCGCTTGCAAACGCAACATGCCTATCTAGGCAGGCCCACACATTCTCATGAGGGCAAGCATGTCGCATGTCCCCTGGAGAATGCGTCACGTCACTTCTACAAGACATGATTGTATAAGCGAATGGGTTTTCTATATCTGCTAATGCAGTTGATTATCGGGTCTCCGTGTTTCATTTATTTATAATGAATGTTTTTGCTCGAAAAGCTATTAAAAATACGTATCATACTGGTAACGTGTGCATTTCCTTATAACCACTTCATTTAATGACAAATCATGAATAAATTGAGAGCATGAATGCGTGGAATAGTTGCTGTTGCTACCTTTAAACACCACTGTTTGTTCCTCACTGTTTTTGTGCGTTGTTAAAAGGGCGGCCAACTAAAGTCAGAGAAAAAAGTCCATCTGACAGCAGGACACAGAAGTACCTTTGTATGTGAGAATGTCAACAGTTACTCTGGGTGAATACAGACGAGCACTGAGAAGGAAAGTGCAAGGACAGTGTAAATGCACTGGAGGAAGTCGAGAATACACAAGATGAATTGTGGAACTGACCGGTACGTGTACCTCCTCGAGGTAAAATCTATGGCCCTGAAATCAATTCAATTCCTAAAAATGCATTCATGTAGCTCAAACAGTAAAGCATGGCACTAGCAACACCAAGGTCGTGGGTTTGATTCCCTGAGAATGCTTGAATTGATGCAATGAATATTCAACAAACAGTGTTTGTTAAATGCATAAATGTGAGCTATAATTGCTTCCCTGTATTGGAAACCCAACTGTCTTACAGGATCAGAGTGCTTGTATTAAAAATGTGTTGCTCGAGACGTATAAAGAGCCGTTGTGATCATGTGGAACTGGGTTCAAGTCCCGGTCCTGACATCCTGTACACTCACAGGACAAAAACAGTCTGTCAGTACTCTTAAAGTGAGAACTTTGTACCTTATTAACCCCTAAAAGGACCATAGTAGTAGTTTAAGGGTACATACTCTATCACTACTCTAAGATACTAATATGCACCTTTTAGGTGTAGATAAGGTACAAAGTTCTCTCTTTATGGGTACTGGGTTTGTTGAACCCTTAAAGGTTAAATTTTTTAGATTTTGTGTACTTTCCTGTCAATTATCCACTATCTTGTCTACTAAAGCCATCAAATTCAATAAAAAAAGACGTAACAGGTCGACTTACCGCTTTCTGTTGCGTCTGCAGGAAAGCCGGGGACCGCTCCGGGTCGCTGGAGATGTCGTCCTCCGATTCCTCCCAGGACGAGGAGAATCCCGTTGAGGAGGCAGAAGAAGAGGACAGCTTTCTCACTGCTCTGCAAGGTTGAGGACTAACTTGGGGCTCCTTGCCCTCCCCACTGACCTCCATGCCGTGGTCCGTAATAATGACAGCAGGGATGGAGCCCAGCTCTGGACTGACCCCGTCAGACTCTGCCTGGGTTTCTGTTGGCTCAGCTCCCGGTTTTGTCAAACATGTCTCGGTCCAAGATGCTGAGCACTCTGGTGAAGTCCTGGAGTGATTGTCGGTAGGGCTGTCAGCTTCGCTCTTAACTCCTGCTGATGTGCTCTCAAGTGGGCCGCCCTCTTCTGTATTTGGGTCAGCCCTGTCCTTCTCTTCACTGCTGACCTGCAGCCCCTCCTCCATGCAGGAGAAGCGCTTTCCATTTTGCAGTTCTTTGGGGATCCCTGTTGAGTGATCCTTGTTTTGTGTCGCAAGTGTTTCCTCTGTATTCAAGCAGAGGTTGCCAAGTTGGACAGGGCTAAAGTTTGGGGGAGTTTTCCTGGAAATCCGCGGGCTTCGTTGAGCCTCTCGGCTGTGAGCCTGAGCCGATATTTGGGCCTCAAATAGGTCCACCTTCTTGTTCACCTCCACATTCTGCAGTTCCTTGTGGCGTTCAAGTTGCTGAGCCGCACGTCGCTCTTCGTTCTCCAGTTCTTCCTCTAGGCCGGACCCACTGAGTCTGCGCACTCGACTTCCCACATGCACGCCCAGTGACTCTGGCCGGCGACATGGTGAAACTGCTCTTTGACAACTGGAACCGGTACCTGTTGGGAAGACAAAGGAATTGCCTCCAGACCCAGGGCTCAGGCTGCCAGGGCTATAGGGACCTCCGCTGCCCCCCAGGACTGGGCTAAATGTAGAACGACTGGGCACTGGGAGCACAGGCCTTCCTGTCCGAGGGCTGCTCTTATTGGTCAGGTTGTTGGGGTTCATCATTATCAGGCTGTTCAGAGCATAAGCTGCCATAGTGGCAGGCTGACTCTGTCCGTTTTTGCTCCCATTTAGGTCTATTCATCCAAGATCCACTGGCCTTTGGAGCCAACCATCGTTAGGAGGGACCGAAGGAAAGCGGACACGTAGAATAAAATTCAATCCCTGACTCCTTTCCTCATTCATATATTATGTCCACTACTGGTTCATCCTTAGCAGAGTGCTGAAAAGAAGCAGAAAAGATTTTTGAACAGAAAATATCAAGCGGCAATGGTTAGTGTAACGCTGTGAATGTGCCAACTGATTTAGTGAGCTTTTCAGAAATGCGAAAGTGCCTTAGGCTGATTTTAGTGGTCACTTTCTTCGTATTCGTTTGCATTCAACACTTCTTCTGAAATACAGATAAAAAATGTCTCGTGTAAATGCTTTCTGTTATGTAAAAAAGATTTTTGTGATTGTGTTGGTTTTGATTGCTATCAAGATGTTTCCGTTGGCCTCTGTGGTGAGATCTTTCTGTCTAATACTGTTTTATTTATTTGTCTGAGCAATCTTTACTAAATCGCACTGCTTATTCAGTTAGGGGAGTCAACACATTATGAATATGAATCCACTACGTGTGTCGGACAAAATACTTCTTTCCATTTCTAGAAATATAACCAGAGCTGATCAAATACTGGAAACGCTTACTACTAAAAGAGACGGGTCAGCATAACCTTTCATGTCTTCGGGCTGGAAAAAAGAAATGGCGTCGTGAGTAATACAATACCGCTTCATACAAAAATAATTTCCACATACCATAACCTTCCTATCACATTCTTGCCAGTTTATAAACAAAAAGATAACGTTGCACATTAATTCTGAAATACCAAAAAAGTACCTGTACTTATGATACAACTCTTAAGATGTTAAACATCTGAGGATCTTAAGGAAAAACAGTCTGTGAGGATTCAATTAGCCGCTTCCATTTATAGCAAAAGCTACGACATAGAGGGGGGAAAAAAGTTTTGTTTAACTGGTGCATTGAAATGTAATTAACTCAAACGCTAAGACAAATTATTTCATGACGAACCAGAACAGTTTCCCCGCAAGTTTTCCATGTGGGACTAATCATTTTGCAGTTGAGGGAAATGATCCGAGGATCATCACAGCCAAGAAAGCAGCAAAATATATTTGTAGAAAAACAACAACTACATGTGAAATAAATTATCCAGCTCTTCGGGTATGAATTCGGCTGTTCGATTAAACAGCGATGACCCTCACAGAGTCAAGATTAACATCACATGCTTTGAATAAGAAGTTGGGTGGGATGGACAGATTCTGCTCTGCATTTTAACTCCAGGGGAGAGGTCAAGGTTTGGAATGCACCTCCTCTCTCCGAACCAAACCACCACCCTTTTAAGTGATTTTAACGGTCCATCATTGCTCTGACAATTCAAATGCATCTTGAGGCATCCCACGTCACTGTGACACACTACCACACTTGTGTTTCAAAAGCAAGTGTGATGTCTTATATCTGTTCAGAGGGTCATAAAGCAGCAGAATGAACTAAAATGACTCAAACCAAATGACTCTCGTGAGGCTTTAAATAAAAGCCCTTCACTGAACAGCCCACTCTCACTGAATTTGAATGAGCTGGAAAACACGTGGTGACTCTTATGAACTCAGGAGAAGCATTTGCCACATTCTTATTCCAAGAAAAATTACATTCCGTTGGGATGATTAACAAATTCATACCAAGCACGCGAATAATCAGAACGTTAATAAGTAGTGAAGCATCTCTGGGAGTTCTTGCAGACACATTCACGCCTTACACTGAGTACAGTATTTCCAAAGTTTTTACAATGTTTTCAGAAGAGTGCTGACTTTCTATTGTCATCACTACTGGAGCTTTCTCAGCACCCTCATATCACTAAACTCGTTCTTACATTATTACAGTGCTATAAACTGAACTAAACACTCAGATAGTTTTAGTCTCCTTCAAAAAAAAAGTGAACTTTTACAGCATGCCACACCAAAGTCGGATGCTTACCTACAAGTCTCCTTGTTGCAGACGCTGTTGTTTTAAATTCGTCCGAGAATTCTGGACACGTAGCAGAATAATAAGTCGAGCTCCTCCGCGGCTGCTGCTACATTCCAGGAGTTCTTTCGCCAATTTAAATCAATGTAACTGTGTTACTGTGTATCGCGCGAGCTGTTCGACACCTCGCGTCAGAGCCGTATGTTTGTTTAATGTACAAAAGGCAGGAAGGAAGTTAAAATGACAGTGAGTCTGAACTCAACGGAACAGGCAGAGCCTCCCTGAGCTCTTTCACACATTGAGCACAAGGGGAAGAACAAGGCTTGATGTCTTCAGCTCTGTTTGATTTATTGCTTCTGAACATTTGTGTGTTTGTTTGGTTTCTTGCTGTGTTTACGCATATTTTACAAATATACCAGTCAGTAGTTTAGAACCACTTGACTGAATGTGTGTTTTTAAGTTGGGGCTACTCGAGTTGTAAACTACTAAAGCTTAAGCCTCAAGTTAAAAATGTATATTTTTACACACACACACACACACACACACACACAGGTTTGTTTTGCTATCAAAGTGAGGACATTTCATAGGCGTAATGGTTTTTATACCCCTACACTAACTCTACTCCTAAACCTGCCTATCACAGAAAACATTCTGCAGTTTTACATTTTTAATAAAACATTGTTTAGTATGTTAAAAAGCTATTTGAAATATGAGGACGCATGAGATGTCCCCATATTTCACCTTTAAGTTATAATACCCATGTCATTATACACATTTGTGTCCTCATAAATCACAAAAACACACACACACACACACGTATATATATTATATATACAATAAAAAGTAATAATCCACACCATAACCAACCAAGTATTCAGAATAGTAGCAAGCATTTGTTTGAATGACTCACCAACAAGTAGTTCAGTGGGAATTTCTTCTCTGATGTATGGTTAGGAAAACCATAAAAACATGCTTAGACTCTATCAAAGGTCAAAAAGGAAGATGTGAAGTAATTTCATCAACCGGGCGATATATATATATATAGATCACCTACCACAACAATTCCTATTAGTGTACAATGTGATAACTTTGTTCTGATTTTCTTGCTTTCTCTCTTATGCACTGATGACCAGCCCCACCAAACAAAGAAAAGTGTGTCATATGCACGAGTAAACTGAATGGAAAATATATTGGTTCAGTGGCCACTCTGATTTGAATGAGACGGGCTTGCTGATAGGTGGTATGAAAATTCATTTTCCATCCTCTATGATGGAGTGCATGATCCTGTTCAGCAATAAGATTCCTCTCTTCAAAGCATAGAGCTGTCTCTGAGATCTTTCGAAGTTTCAGGATATGTGAGCCCTCAAGCCAACCTAACTCATTTCCACCAACATTTCCCTATCAACTGCAGCGACTATAAAGTCATGTCCGTGCAATCGTAGAGCTCATATATATGAATTTCAAATGAGTTAGGAAGAAATCAGCTACCCACATTAAACTTAATAACCATTAAGATGGAGTTGAGACGTTGCACTATAATGATCTTGCATTAAAACATGTTTGTTAAAATGACTTGAGAATCTGTTAGTATTGCATTGGTTGTTGATGATTCAACCTTGTAGAAGCAGAAGTTGAGAAATTCTCTTTATAGCTTCTCACACTTGTTAATGAATGCTGCTGCCCAAATCAAATGCTTAATCTGTTTCACAGTTGATGTGTTTTTCATCATTTGCATGCTTACTAAATGTGTCAAGTTATATCTTATTGTATGTAAACATCATGTACAGAATACTTGATTACGTTCATGTATGATTAAGTTTAGAGTCCAGCTTTATCCTATAAAGCAAGGCTGAAGGCCACAATATAATCAACATGGAACAGCAGACTAAATTACAAATATAACTCAGATGAGTTTTAACATGTTATTGTTTATAAACCAAATTGTATTCATTCAATTAAATAAGGAAGCAAACATGATTCATGATTATTATCTAATATTTGAAGTCGCTACTCATCACAGAATCACAATGTATAAGACACGTATTCCACCTAGTGGTACAATACAGGAAATGCACCAACATTTTATAAAATAATATAACATAAAATAATATGATATGATATAATATGATATAATATAATGATATGATATGATATGATATGATATGGTATGGTATGGTATGATATGATATAATATGATATGATATGATATGATATGATATGATATGATATGATATGATATGATATGATATGCTATGGTATGGTATGGTATGGTATGGTATAGTATGGTATGGTATAGTATGGTATGATATGATATGATATGATAATATGATATGATATGATATGATATGATATGGTATGGTATGGTATGGTATGGTATGATATGATATGATATGATATGATATGTATGGCAAGCCGTTTTGAAGAATTACATTGTTACTAGTACAAATGTCTATTCTTGATATCAACAATTGAAGTGCTACTAGTAAAAATGTTCATTTCTGATATCATGAATGTGATTGTTACTAGTAAGAAAGCCGTTTTAGATATCAGAAATTATCTTGATATCAGGAATTCATTTCAGATATCAGAAATGAATATTTTTACTAGTAGCAATTCAATTGTTGATATCAAGAATAAACATTTGCACAAGTAACAATGTAATTCATGATATCAGAAATATGCATTGTTACTAGTAAGAATTGTATTCCTGATATGTGAAACTGGAATTTCAACTACTAAGGAATGAATTCTTGATATCAACAATTGAATTTGAATGGCAGCCTATGGTGAGATTTCACTAGTAAAAATACAATTGTTGATATCAAGAATGATAGTTTTTACTAGTGGAAATTGAATTGTTGATATCAAGAATGAACTTTGTTACTAGTGGAAATATAATTCTTGATATCAAAAATTGCCATTGTTACTAGTGGAAATTAATTCCTGATATCAGGAATTAACATTTTAACTAGTGAAAATGTAATTGTTGATATCACAAGTTCATATCCTGAGAATGAATAAAAGTCAAAACGGCTTGCCATAGATATGATATGATACGATACGATACGGTATGATATGATATGATATGATATGGCATGATATGATATGATATGATATGATATGATATCATATGGTATGGAATAGTATGTATGGTATGGTATGGTATGATATGATATGATATGATATGATATGATAATATGATATGATATGATATGATATGATATGATATGATACGATATGATATGATATGATATGATATGATATGATATGATATGATATGGCATGATATGATAATATGATATGATATGATATGATATGATATGATATGATATGATACGATATGATATGATATGATATGGCATGATATGATATGATATGATATGGCATGATATGATATGATATGATATGGCATGATATGATATGATATGATATGATATGATACGATATGATATGATATGATATGGCATGATATGATATGATATGATATGGCATGATATGATATAATATGATATGGCATTATATAATATAATATAATATAATATGAAATAATATGATATGATATGATATGATATGATATAATATAATATAACATAATATAATATAATTTGTTATACTTGAGAGAGAACTTGTTTTAAATGTCCTCACAAATATAGTGATTTATATAGTGCTCTGTCAGGCAGTAGAAATGTATGTATTTAATGATTCGTATATTGTTTGTTTTATTGAAACGCATGCTTTACAGTCACTGAATTGTTTTAGAGGCAATAATCACCTCTGTTCTCACTGGTTTGGGGCCAGTAGAGGATGGATGGGGATTTTGAACCACTAGAGTGCAGTAAAGGATCAAGCATGGGCAAGATGTTGTTTTGAAATCGAATTGTGCGTAATTTCAATTCATTTCAATATTAGGAATCGGTTTGATCCTTGTGTTGCAACTGCGCATGAATAAATAATAAGAGATTATTAATGATGAGAGTTTCATGTGAAATGTTTGTCCTTTGCCGGCATATAAAGGGTCAACTTTCGTTGACTGAAGAAGAAAAGAACCAATAAAATCGCAGATAAAGTTTCCTAGCTCTCTCTTGAGTGACCAATAGCAGGCGGCAGGAGGAGGAGCCTGACAGCTCTGACAAACACAATTGAGAAGGGTAAACAGTCTCACCTCATGGACGCAGTTCCAGCGCGCACTGAGAGCTGGACAGAGCGAACAGAGACGTATTTGCCAATTCTGGGGGTAAGTACCTCTTTCTTTGGGTGAATAGACTTATATTAAAGCATTCAAGTCACTGAATGAAAATCTGGGTTGTAAAGAGCGCAGGGTGTTTTTAAGTAACATGTACTGTCTGAGAGCGCACGTGTCCTTGCACTTCACTTTGATCTGAGTTCTTTCATAATGCAATATTTCTGTGCATATGTATTGGTAAGGTTGCACGTGCATTCTGCATGTGTTTTGATTCTGTCCACGTGGTCCAGGGAACAGTATATGGCGCTATTTTAATATCCCTAACATTCTGTAATCTATTCATACTGTATGTGTGCAAAGCTCTGTGAAAGGCCTGTTTACACTACACTTTAAGGGTTGCTGGTGGTATTATGTGCCAGAAATCTTGGGTAGAGATATGCACGATATGTTTTGTTTGGAAAATGCACTACTTAAATTGGGAAAACAAGTTTTTTTTTTATCTTTAGTAAACCTGTAGTTTAAAAGCAACAGCCTATCTCTTGAATTAAGTTTATTCAATATTTCTTACTGTATTAATAAGCTGGTTTTTGCATATTTGTACAGTAAAAATAACACACAAAAAAATACAGTGGTACAAAATGAACTATATGCTAATAAATACTTGAATGACTTGAATAAAGGGCACAATTAATGTGGTTTGTTTTGATTTTGCTTTATATTTTGTTTTTGTTTGTTTTTTTTGGTGGGGGGGGTGCCTTATGTATGTTTATTTACATTATATATATTTATGAAAACTTCTTAAGTGCATTTGTCTAATTTTAAAGATGTTTAGATGTATTTAAAGGAAAACAACACCATAATACTGACTAAAATAAATGACTTTTGCTGCAGATCAAACTCAGAGAAGTGTTAATGTGTTAAGCGACTGAAATAAAGGCAGCTGTTGTGAAGATCACCCCTGTAAAACCCGTACGCCTTAAGCCAAATAGTTTTTTATAATCTTTTTTTTTTTGTTTTTTTGCTGCGTCGCTCGGATACTAAATGTTAGAATTGGCCTAGAATTTATCGTAGATGACCCGACTTAAAGACACAATTAATATGGCCTGTTTTGATTTTGCATTATTGGTTCACTGCAACTGATGCATCAGTCATTGGCCAGTTAAATCATAAAATATTTTTATTTTATTTTAAAATATTTCATTTTTAGGAAATTCAAGTGCCTTATTTATGTTCATTTTATATATGTATATATATATATGAAAGTATTAATATTTATATATGCTTATTGGTGCATTTTAGTATACATTAATGCATTATTATATTTAATTTATATTATAATAATAATTATTATCTCTATATATTTATATATTCATACATTTATGTATGTATAGTTCCCAGTCATGATTGTGTCAACAATCCTTTTTAGCATATTATTAACCAAGAACCATGTGTCACAGTTTTTGTTTCAGTAACTCACAACCTGACCTCATGCAAACAGTAAGAAAAGGGTGTTTCCCTTTACTAACTCTCTGATTGGCTGTGATTGTTATATTTTGTTTGGGTTCATTTACTAGCGTGGCCTCTTGGTGATTTCCTGCCACAAGGTCTGCGTCTCAAAGCGTATTTCACAGACTGTCAACACTCAAGCTCCCTTTCTATATGGCACATCAGCTGTAATCGCCTTGCAACGGACAGTGCCTTAAGAAAGGGTGTCCTAAAATGGCTGACATTTGTTGCTTGTTTCATGGTTATCTGTTTGACACCTCAATGTGTATTAAATGTATTAAGAGGTCTGTCCTGTTTTGGGGAGGAGTAGCCATTGTTTTAGTTGTAAAGGAAATGAGAGGGCGTTGAAAGAGATATGAAATGGGCTATGATTGTCTGACGCTTTCTTTGAAGAACTTCCTGCATAGTCATCTACGTTTGTATGAGTCATATTTTATTTATTCCTGCATACTGGAAAAATGTATCGGTATGATTAATTTCAACAATTGTTATTGTCTTAAAACATAGTGATACCATGTT
Source organism: Zacco platypus (assembly GCA_038088235.1). Classification (NCBI taxonomy): domain Eukaryota; kingdom Metazoa; phylum Chordata; class Actinopteri; order Cypriniformes; family Xenocyprididae; genus Zacco; species Zacco platypus. Next base: position 27,714,413 of record CM076072.1, read on the forward strand.
TCTTGGGACTCTGCTGTTTGCATGTACACTTTCGAAAAGAATTATTACTTTTACTCAGAGAGAATGCATTAAATTGATCAAAAGTAACAGTAAAAAATGTATAATGTTACAAAAGGTTTGTTTCAAATAATGCTGTTCTTTAGAACTTTATATTCAAAGAATCCTGAAAAAAAATCACCACAAAATTATAACTGTTTATGAGCATAAATATAAACATTGATAATAAGAAATGTTTCTCGAGCAGCAAATCAGGATATTAGAATGATTTCTGAAGGGTCATGTGACACTGAAGACTGGAGTAATGATGCTGGAAATTCAGCTTTGCAGTAAATTGCGTTTTAAAATATATTAAAATGGAAAACTTTTATTTTAAAATGTTTTATACTGTATTTTTAATCTAATGTATGCATCATTGGTGAGCATAAGAGACTTGTTTCAAAAACATTAAAAAAAAAAAAATCTTCCCGACCCCAAACGTTTTAGTAGTGTAGTTTGCTGCATATTGAATAGAAATATGTATTTAATTGTCTTAATCGTGTTGCATTTATGCCACAGTGCGTTTTTATAGCTTAAAGGTACAATAGGTGATTCTCTACAGAAACATTTTTGTTATACTGGTTGAAAGTTTCCTCACATCCTGATAGCAATCGCTATGTTAAATGGTCTAAATGTGTTTTTATAAATATATATGTTATCTGTGAAAGGACCATAAAATGTAAATCCAATCATTATATTCAATCCCATTGAAATAACACGATGTCCTTCCTGCCAGTCAACGTACGTTTTTACATAATCTCGCGCAGACACCGTACATTGTCAGCGCATTTCATGCTATGAATTTGTACAGACAGACGTCAGTCACGGAGCACCACAAACAAACAGCAGCCAGCATTTACGGTTCCTACCGAATCAAAACAACGAGCTTTCATGCTATAACTACCGTAATTGACCCTTCGCAAACAGTTTGATTGACAGGCGATCTGACCAATCATAACCCCGAATCTGCCATTTTGCCCGACAAAGCAGACAGGGGAGTTAGTAGATTAACGTTGGTGAACTTGAACTTGAAAAATTGTGTGTCCTCACGTCTTTGAAACAACATTCCTTCTGATGTTCATTCATGTTTATTTGATGCTATAAATGAACTAGTATGAAGAGATGATCTGTTCACGAGGAGCTACAGCGATCTGTCACGACACATTAAGGAGCCACTTTATGGTATTTATTGTTTAAACGTCTTAAAAAATGACAATATTTTAAATATAAAACTGTTTCATACGTTGTCCGTGTCCTCTTTGCCCCGCCATGTATTTTTCACTTTGTGATAACACGATGTGTGGCGTGAGATCGCATGGGTTGTCGGGCACATCAACAGGGGACGGGTTTTGCGAAGGGTGAATTAAGAGATGGCAACCCGTGACGTTCTAACCGGAGCTGTTCAGTCAAACTATAGGAGTTATATACTCATATCCGTATCAATGCCGAAATGAATCTGCAGCAGTCAGGTACAAGTTGTGTACATTCATTATTATTGTAAGTGTGCTTTAAGACACAAGATAGTTTAACGGCATCTCTTGTGACGCTTTGCTGAGAACAGCTGTGAGTGTGTGCGTTCATGTGTTTTGGAGGAGCCTTGACTTTGGGCGGCGATTTGCAGGGACGGTGGGATCATATGCTTTCAATGCTTAGCATCACCCACTGCACTTTTAACCAACATTTTCCTCCGTTAACCAACTGAGCGTTTATTGTTTCCAATAAACATTGTCAGTTTGACATGCTAAATGTCTCCGTTGAAAATATGCAGATATGTCCAGGCATGTGCGACCTCACTCAGGTGTAACAGTACAAACTCCAGTCAGAATGCGGGAGTATTGCCAGATCACACCTAGCCTAGAGTACAAAAGGTGGATAACCACATATTTGAAGTGTGTTAATTCATGCCCAGGGCCAAAAGTGAGCTTGATTGTAACTAATAATGTAAGTGTCCGTCACTTGGAATGCATTGTTTGTCATGACTGTTGCTATTGCTAATCTTAACCGGCGTTGAAAGACTAAAACAAACATCTGGTTAGTTGGTGTGGCGCCGCAAGCCGTCTCTCTATTGAGTTGTCCATGTGTTAGAAGGGTTAAGAGCCTGAAATCATGTGCATTGAGGAAATCCAGACTGTCTATGAAATAAAAGCAGAGAAATTCCTTCCTTGTTTCCTAGTGTCATATCTTCCTGTTTTGCTATTGTGGGATGATCACGTTGTAGAATTAAGAATGCGACTAAAAGTGGATTTCGACCTGTTTTCACACATGAGGTGTTGTTTAAATCCTGACTGGTTGCTCAAGGTCTTTTTGAGAGCGTTTTCCTTGTAGGCAAACCTTTACCTCAGGAAAGAGGCCAAGTTTAAAGCCCTTTTATTTACAGGATAGTCAGGCTCTCATCCAACCCCTCCCCTCGGTTAAGCTTATTTGTGTCTGCGCTCTGAAGAGTTTACTGGTGCAAAACCACTTGTTTTCCACCTTGCTTTGTAAGTAAAGAGTGTTTTATTGTAGCGAGCTGGCAGAATGTAAAATAACCCGTTTAACAGTGCTGAAATACACGTTCATAGCTCCTGATATGCTTGTTGTGATTGAGTGTCTTCAGCTTCTTTGTAAGAAATGTCATTGGCTAAAGGCTTTGAGACTTGTGTCATCATGAAAACGTTTAACCTTTGATAGAGCTGCCAAGAACGGTGATAACAGCTGTTTTCTTGATACCCCATGACACTCTGGTGTTGATTTAAAACTTTTTGTTTACATATTACACTCCTCACACAAAAAGTATCTCCTGTCAACCACCTGTGTTGCTTTGGTGTCTCTGTACTAACAATAAATATTACACTTCCAGTCAAAAGTTTGGAGTCATTATGATTTTTTTTTTTGTGCGTGTCTATTTATCTTATGCTTACCAAGGCTACATTTATTTGATACAAAAAAAAACAATAGAAATAGCATGTTGTAAATAATAAAAATAGTAATATTGTGAAATAAGTTAAAATAGTTGCTTCTATATTAATATATATTTTAACCATTTAAATTAAGTGTCACATGATCCTTCAGAAATCATTCTAATATCATGACTTGGTTCTCAGGAAACATTTATTACCTGGCCAATGTTATCATATTTGAGTTTATTTTTCATCATTTTTACTTAAACTACATAAACCGAATTAGTGTGACAGATTAAGGTTGTTGGTTTAAAAACGGTTGGGGCTGAGGTTATTGAATCACTTCCTTCTCTCTGGTATGGTAGGTGTAAAGAGGAACCATCATGGCAGGCGACATGTTGTTGCTGATGAGGGGCTTAGCCAAGCTAAGCCAGGCCGTGATCGAGACCCAGGCCGGCTCTCTGCGCATTGGAGGGGTCCAAGCTGTGAGTCAGAGCATGCAAATGACGGCGGAACAGGGCATGAGCGTGGCCATGCAGAAGATCCAGGTGGGTTTCCACTATAAAACATATTATAAAATGGATAGTTCTGGCTATGAATTTAGATTGGATGAGCCAAGTTTGATGCCTTGTTAAAATATGCAATGTTCTTGGACCTGTGACCAGTTGCGTTCTATATTAATTATTATGCAAATGAGGCAAGTAGCACAGACCATTGCATATGTGAACAGTCTAATGCTTATGAAGTTTTTGAATAATAAAATTGGCCTTTACTCTATTGTTTTTAGAAAACGGCAGAAGTACGCCACCCAAAAGTGTTTTATTTTGTTTTTACCAAGGCTTTTCGTGACTGAGGGTAATAGAGATTTGTGCATCTGTTATTTCTTAATTAATCGCAGTACGGCTTTGTGTAATTCAAAGCGCTCCGATGGTGTTTGGTTGCACCTCTGTTGTTCTCAGCTTTATATTCTCCACAGCACATCTAGGGTATAATAACTTCAACAATACGATTATGCAAATGAAATTTAGGCCTACCTGGAGATTGGATTACTGCCTGGGTTTCCAGAGCATAGGAGCGCGGTGTGTGCTGCCAAGCTATTTGTGCTATCAAAGCCTCTGGAACTGATTGTGCTTTGAAAGTTCCTTATCAGAAATGCATACCTCATCACTTTATTGTAAAATCGGTTATATTGTGTCTAACAACACCGTTTAGTCATGACTATATAGCATTAATTATAGCATTAAACAACCTAATGATGCTCATCTACTTTATTTTTAGGAGTTCACAGGCGGCCAGCAGAGCGTCTCCGATTTCAGCGCAGACATGGATTCCAAGTATGACTTCACATCTTCAGAGGAGAACTTTGAGAGTGCAGCACATGGAGGTTTGGACAGTGATTCAGTTTTCAGGGACACTAATGCTGCGCACACACACGGCCAGGCCTCAGGGAAGTCAAAGCTGTTCGAAGGCTACAAGGACCCAACCAGCCAGTTTACCGGACAGACACGGTCATATCACCAGGATCACTCTTCCGTGGGAGGTATCACAGCTGAGGACATTGAGAAAGCCAGGCAGGCAAAAAGAGACGGCTCCAAACCACATAAACAAATGGTACAGGCGACCTTTTCCAATCCCTCAACGCCCATGAGTAACTAGCCATTTGTTCCACCTATATATGTCATGCATTACAGAGGATAATAATAGTTGCTATGCGACTTGCTTGTGCTCCTCAAGTTAGGTGTTGGTTGCAGATACAGACACTTAGGCCAAATCCTTCATTGGATTTTGTTAAAGACCCAGTGATATTTTTTGATTAGTGCAGTTGAGGTGAATGATTTACTGCATAAAGAACAAAACAAGTTAGCTGGACGTATCTTTGGGCTCATCCCTTTTTTCATTCGTACTATCTATCAATTGCTGGATGGGGAAAGAAAACTAACAAATGTTGAGTACAGTCCACAAAACACCATTTTTAAAAAAAAAATTGAGTTAAGGGCATTAAAAATCAAGGCTTGATAATGACTGCCCGATGGCCCAGGGCCAGCTTGAACAACGCTCGGGACAGTAGACAGATCCCGATCGGGCTGTGTTTTTAATGTGTTTTTAAACCCTTGCCAATCTAAATATTCAAGCACAAGAAGACGTGAAAGAGGACACTGTACTCAAAGCACACGCACAGTTAGCCGCATCTCAGACTGCGCACAAATATTTCTTTCATGTCTTCTTGTGCTTGACACATTCTCACAGAATTACGTCAAAATGCCCGTATTGGCAAGTATCCGCGTAAACGTAGTCGGTTGCGTCTTCAGTGAACGTAAACCGTTAAATGCATGTGTAACACCATATTGGATCCATTTGCTCTTAAAGTGACAGCAGCCTAATAGAACTGCTGCAACAAAGGACAAAGAAAAAAAAATCATCACTGCTCTTGACTGAGTAACTTTTGCAATTTTAGTAAGGATTATTCTATATTTAATTTATACAGTGAAGACTATGCAGTATTTGATTACTTTATTCAATTCATGTACCAGAAGACTATTGTTAGACCAACCTGAAAAGCACTGTTAATTTAATTTGTATGTTTGTTCTATTGTATTTATTTGTGCTAATTTTTTCTTATTTTATCAACTGTTTATTTTAACAATATTTGAGATTTATGAGTTAGGCTAGTAGTTTTTGGTGTCATAAGCTTATTTATAAAGATATCAGGGTTTTAAAACAAATAAAAACAATAACTAGGCCTATATTTTATTTCATTTATTACTTTTTTGTGGAGGGGCTAGTGAAAATTTTGTCAGGGCAAGTAAAAGTTTGAACCACTCGCCCAACCGGGCCAGTAGAAAAAATCCCTAGTGTTGTTAAGCCCTGAAAATCCCCAATTTTTTGTGTCCAGTAGTTTTTAAAAGGACATTTGTAATTGGAAGCACATCACACAACGATGCACTCTAAATGCCTGCTCTTTTCTGCTGTAGCTTAGTGAAAGAGCGAGAGAGCGGAAGGTGCCTGTCACACGGCTGGGGAGACTAGCGAATTTTGGAGGTAAGGATATTTGTATGTATGTATGCATGTACATAAATACCCTTGAAAAATTAGTTTCAAATGATGTACATTCTCTTGAGGTGAAGTAACCTATTATCAGTATCCTATACAAGTATGTTTTATTCGACATGATTACCTAATGTGGGCAGACATATTATGGCCAGCTGATTATTTTACACTTGGTAATTCTCCTGTTACTGGACTCTTTCCTTGGAGGAATAAATGAAGCATGGATGACAGTAATTAGGCATTTCTACAATGCCCATGGTAACTGAAAACCTTTCCTTTTGCATGGTGCATCCAAACCAGAGAGCGAAGACCACTTCCTCTGTTTTGCACAGAGCCTGTTTTGCTACCAAATATTTTGAATGCATTTAGTATATGTTGTGTAATGTATCATTTTTTTACTTTAGTAATTCGGATTGATATATTTGGCTTTTCAGGTTGCGCTTCTTTCTGGCATTCGTGCTCTGATCTCAGGCCTGTTCAAGTTAGCCACTTCTATATCCTCATACATGTCAGAGCCAGATTGAGGGCTCAAGGTTAATCTGCATTTTGACCAGTAATATCGTAGACTGCGGCTGCCGCTGCTTTGGATTATGGGACAGAGCTTAACCAGTCTGGGAATGTGAATCACCTGTTTCCCCTGAGATCGAGCTTCCCATTCTGCTCTGGCGGTGTGTAACTTTACCCGCTTTTGTCCTTTAAATGACAGTGTATTGGTTATTTCTCAGAGGACTTTGCTGAATACAGTTACAGGGAGTGAATGGCTGGATGTGAACCCTAGACAAGTGTTTGGAGCAAAAAGTGCTGTCACATGGAAAAATTAAACGCTAGCGGTCACAGTAGCTCTCTGTGACAGGTTCGCTGCATGCTAGTTTTCCACTGACGTACACTAATTGAGACCTTAAAACATGTATCTGCTGTTGGTGTGTGTGCATGCTGGGTGATATGTTGGAGTGTCTGTTATCAGATTGAACTCTTATCCACCACCGTTACAAGAAAACATCTTCGGACACCACCTGTTTACTACAAGCTCATATGTATATACTTAAAGGGACCTATAGGGTTCTTGGATTCAACTTTCTCTGAACCACCAAAGCATCATGGGATTGTGTGAATTTATACGGGGAACGTGTTGACAAGTTTTATGTCCTCTATAGGGATCAAAGCTACCGAGTCTGTTCAAGATGACTTAAGATTTATGTGGCATCCAGTTTGCGAGAGAGTGCATGGGTGTGTTAAGGTTATATACTGTATAAGCAAATTCAATAGCCATAAACACTGCTGCATTCTGAATTATTGGTTAATATTAAACAAAAATGTTACCGTTATTAAACATTTATGCTTTTATATTTTTGTTTAGTTTTATTATTGTCAACTGTAATGTAGTAGTATTAATGTACGTTATTATTATTATTATTATTAATTATATAATTTTATTTAAAAAAACGCAATAATAATAAGAAGAAATTGTATCAGTATTATTTGATTAATTAAGCATTTGTTGTAATAATTAAAAATAATTTATGCCGTAACATTTATGGCTGTTGAATTTGCGAATTGTGAAGAAAATTTTTTATATATATATATATATATATATATATATATATATATATATATATAATATTATTATTATTATTATTATTATTAATATTATTATTATTATTATATTTATATATTATTATTATTATATTTTATATATATATAGATAGATAGATAGATAGATATTATTTTTATTTATTTATTTTTTTTTTTTTTTGCATGTTTGTGGTCTTATTTTGAGAAAAATATTGGTGTACATTTGTTCTACTGTAAAAAATGAAAAGAAAATGAGCAAAACTAACCTGGTATAAAATGACCGCTTGGATATTTTGTTTCAACTAAAAGTGTGTCATATTACAGAATTTCCGTTCATTTGTCAGTCTTACTGACAGTGAATGACTTGGAGGAAACATTGTTTGTTTGAATGTTGTGATTTGTTATGTAGTTGTCACAGTTGAAGTAGTTTTATGTGATGTGTGTCTGACCTCTGTCCTCACCTTGACCTCACCCCTGGACATGAGCTATCCAGTTCAGCGGCTCTCTGGCTCCCTTCCTTTAGCTCTCGTTGGATAGTTAAGGACGGTGATTAATTGCGTCCAAGAATAGTATCCGTCACTTTGGCTGGCTTTCTTGTGGTTCCTTTCTTCATCTCAATTTTAGTGACTGTAGATGGCCCTTAAATCAGTGGCCTAACAACTGTTTTTAAGCAGCGTGTTCATGTTGTTTACCTTGTTTTTATGTTCACAGCATACCTCTTTGTTTTTGTAACATGAGACTTGGGCCCGTGGTGTCCTTGGTCATGCTAACAGGCAATCTTAGAGCGATCTAAACCACTCTGTGCCTTTGTGCAAGCGAATGTGCTTTGACATTATGTGCAAATATTATCACTCTGATGTTTATTAATTTCAAGTAAGTAGCTGTAAAAACACTACCGTTCAAAAGTTTGGGGTGGGTAAGATTTTTAATGTTTTTGAAAGAAGTCTGTTAAGCTTTGAAGGGGTGGATTCTGGAATCCACTGCTGCTTCCATTATTTATTTATATATATATATATATAATATATATATATATATATATATATATATATATATATATATATATATATATTTTGAGGGATTTATCATGAAGTTATTAATCAACATTTATCTTTCTAAATATGAATTATTTGAATAACTTCAACTTATATTAAAACATTTTTTTCCTTCTCATTTTCAAACACTAGAAAATAATAATGTATATTATCTGAACCTCTCACGGAGAGGGAAGTACAGCTTATCAGTATACTTTGGGAAAGTTTCAGATCAACTTTTGAATCATGTATCTTTGTACGTGAGCTCAGTGTTCTGTACAGGTGCATTATGGGTACTGGTGGACAACTGGCGTTCTGAGACCTGTAGACACCTTGTCCTGATCTAGAGGAACATCCTGTCCCTAAGTTCAGGGTCCAATCGTCAGCATCATGATGGAAGGAGATATGCTTCTGACTATCTGTCCATGTGTGGAAAATTCCCAGTTTTGTCTAGTTTTCTAAACCAATCAGAATCTTAGTAATGACGTAGTGAGTGGACTCTGTTTGAGTGTAATTGTTGTGGAAATGTGAATGTATGAAAAAGAGGGAGAGCGGCCCACGAACTCCTTGTGAGACTTGAAGCTGCTTCTACTGATGAAACTGCAAACTATTCTTCAGTGAAATTTTCTTCAATTTAATTATTTTTTTTGAAACTCTGACTCCGGGTCTTCATTTATCATATCTGGCCTTTTGGGTCTTTTAACTGTAAAAATCCCTTACAGCTTACTGAGGCTGCATTTATTTGATCACAAAAATACAGTAAAATATTATTTTATGTCATTTTATTCTTGTTAATTTTCATCAATTGTATGCATCCTTTCTGAAAACTATTCATTAAAAAAAAAATCTTACTGTCCCCAAACTTTTCAATATTTTTACCATATACTTGTTTTTTTGATTGGAACTCTTTTTTTTTTTTTTTTTCCCGGAATTGTGCGTAGACACCTGGATTAGTCTGTATGTGCACAATGGAATGCAAATGTTAAAGGTTAGTTGATGAACAAAAGTCTTGTGGGTGTAGAACGACATAAGTGAGTGTAATTAATGACAGAATTTTCATTTTTGGGTGAACTATCTCTTTAAGTCTCATTAAAAAGAGCAAATGCAGCACAATGCATCAGAAATTGCAGTGTTTGAGTACCCTGGCATGGCCCCTTGTGTTTTCCTCGAGTCCTTTAAACTCTTGCAGGCATGAAGAGGCATAAAAACAGGAACCTGTTTAATCATCAACCTAGAACTTCCCCAGCAGGCTTGATGGAAAAACTTTAGCAGGATCAGAGTCGGCATCAAAACTGCATGCATTTCTGCAAGATGTTAAAGGGATAGTTCACCTAAAAATGAAAATTCTGTCATCATTTGTTTGCCCTCAAGTTGTTCCAAACCTGCATGAAACCTGCTTCTGCTGAACACCAAAGATATTTTGAAGAATGTTGGGAACCAAACAGTTGGGCCCCATTGACTTCTATAGTATTTATTTTTCTCTCTCCATGCTATGGAAGTCAGTAGGGCTCATCAACTGTTTGGTTACCTTGCAAAATATCATCTTTTTTTGTTAAGCAGAAGAATGAAATTCATACAGGTTTGGAACAATTAAATGACAGAATTTTCTTTTTGGGGTGAACTATCCCAAGACTCCTGGAAAAAAAAAACCAAACAAACCCCAGAATGGAAACATGCCAGCCTCGATGACATGCCAGCTTACACTGAGGTGTTTAGTTTCACTGCTTGATTTACAACCGACTTGAGACCCCTCCTAAATTTCTCGAAACCAGGAGGGTTACATAATCAGAAGATTACGTAACGATTGAAGAAGATTGCACCAAAACCTGTTGTTGATCGTCAGCTCTACCAAAGCAAATGTGCTGAGCACAGGGGTTTGGAAATGCTATTTTTAATGTTTCCTTTTGTCAGTGGTGTTGTGCATATTTTTTCAGAAAGCCTTCTGAAAGACTTCTGTTTATTTACAGACCATTTCCGTATTTCCTTTTTTATCATGAATGAGTCTTTTGAGAATTGTTGCTTAAAGTCAGCATGCAACTATCTCTTCCCTATTGTGACATATATCCTAGTGAAACGGCTTCTTGATCAAGATCAAATGTAGGGCGGGACCTGATTTGTATGGTTGTGGTTTGCTATTGTTGTGATGTCATATGAGTGACAGGTGACAGTAAACGCGTCGCTGCAAGAGGGAGGGGAAGTTATTTTGATTAAAGATTACAAGGGCTCATGAATTTTATTTTAAAGAGATAAAAAGTAGTTTATAATACTCCAATATTCCATAAAAAAAACAAAAATCGCCAGTTTTGATTTCATGGTGACTTTGATAATCTCTTGCAGGTCTTGCTGTAGGCTTGGGAATTGGAGCTTTGGCAGAAGTGGCAAAGAAAAGCCTAAGATCAGAGGATAAGAATGGTAAGACAATTGTTTTATCTACTAGAATTGAACCTTACAGATATGTTTTGGGTCAGGAAAATGTATTTCTAATTATTAATCATTAGTCCATTTTATTGAAAGTGACTTACTAATCAGGCATAGCATGATTACAAGTGATAAATCGCATGCAATCAGAGTTGTTTGTTTGTTTTTGGACTTTAAACCATTTCATTAACGTAGAGATAGTGAGTGAGGAGATGGGAAAGAATGGGAAGGAGATTGTGGGTATTTAAACTCAAGTCACTCACAAATGAACACGTGCACCACTCGCCAGAACCCACAACAGTCAAAAGATATTTACTTCCTTCGTCCTTTCTTTCAGTACAAGCAGTACTAAAAGTCTAGTATGCATATGGTATTATATACTACTTAGACAGGCAAGCGCTATTAATTGCTCTTTTGACTGTCTGTGTTTTGCTTTAACTAGAAACTGCATGTGTTATAATATACACATAATAACATTTATAGAGTTGCATGTTCTAAAGTGCTCCTAAATTAGGCTGAGAGGCAGTTTTAATGTAGGGACGAGCCGTTTTTGCAGCACAGACCATAAAATATTTATATGCATCTGTGTAATTTGTATGAAAAAATGGCAGTATATTATTTAAATGTGTGCCGTTCTTAAAAGTTTGTCCTTCATTATTGGAAATAAGCTCACCGCTTGTGCATGTAAATGTGTGCACTCCTGCCATCATCCAGGATTTCTCAGCTCAACTTCAAATCTTCTTACGCCCCAGAAAAAGCTTTAGTCGGACATGCACACTGCCACTGTTGTTTTGCCATGTTTAAAGGCATCGTGACACAGAATTCGCAGGACGTCATCATTGTGAATGTGTGGAGCGTAATTATGTTTTAATGAAAGATTATGAATGTAAACTTTTATTTTATTATACGTTTTTGCATCTTGCAGACACCTTTTATCCAGAGCGACTTGCATTGAATTCAAGATGCGCATTTTATTACATTCATGCGTTGGGCCTCATTCATGAAACTTTCGGAAATATATGAGTAAATTCGGGGTAATGAAACAGCTTCACATTTAAAATATTGTAATTTTTTAAAGAAGTTTAAACAATAAATAGCGTATAGTGTCTCTTTAATGTGTCGTGACAGATCGCTGTAGCTCCTCGATCATCTCTAGTTCATTTATAGCATCAAATAAACATAAATGAACATCAGAAGGAATGTTGTTTCAAAGACGTGAGTACGCACAATTTTTCAAGTTCACCAACGTTAATCAACGTTAAACTTTGTCGGACAAAATGGCAGATTCAGGGTTATGATTGGTTCGATCGCCTGTCAATCAAACTCACAGTGAAGGGTCAATTAGTTTAATCCCTGTCCATGTGTTACAACTACAGAAATTACATCCAGTATATTGCATAAATGCAAAGAAGACTAATAGGCCTTATGTCTGACAATAAATATTCAATTAACGCGCGAAAAGATGACCTAAACTAGGTAAGCTCTTAACCCGCACCGGATCGCGGGCGGGGGGGGGGTTGACGTCAGTGTGTTTTAATAACGAAAAAATGGATCATATCATTGCATTCGTGTTTGAATAATTCGTTTTTGACTTGAAACAGTTGCATATTAAACTTAAATTTAGTTTATCCTTCCTATTTTGTTGTTTTTGGGAAAAAAATTGGAAGATAAAGTGGTCCTTGGACTGAAAAAGTTTGAGAAACACTGTTTTAGAATATCCACAGCCGTAATGTGTTACTATGATCTCATTTTGAAGAATAGCACTGAATTAAAAAATGCAGTAAGCAGCAATATTAACTTCGTTAATATTTTTAAATGCATTGCTGAGTCTTTGTACAATTAGTATGATTGGTCTATGTAGTATTTATCCCGCCCCTCCTCCACTGTGATTGAACGGCTGGGTATAAAGCGAGCGCTGCGTTTTACACAAAGTTTAACAGTTTTTAACACGCTGCTATAAAAAAATAAAAATAAAAAATATTATGTGAAATATTATGGTACATACTGCATCAAAATGCCGTGTCATCAGTCTGCCTAAAAGAACACAAAACCTTCGAATGTTTTACGCACCATTTACACGTGGTAGAGGGAGCAGGTGTGAATTTCTTACCAACTAACATTCTGAAAATACATCGTCATGAGTCATAAAATTGACATCGGAACGGCTTTACGAACACAAGGATTTTGGAATGGTTTCCAGGAGCACTAGGTACTTGCATACATATACTGTACAACACAATAGAATACAGAGAAAGAATTAAATGCGTGAAATTAAAGAAAAAACAATGTACTATACATCTAGAAAATTAAAAGGGAATATAGATGGTAATTAGAAGGCCCACGTACAGAAGTACTGTATATTCAGCTGTATAAATGTGTATTTACATGAGAATTATTGCCCAAAGCCTGGGTGATGCCATATGGGAACTGAGAGAATGTACAAATGTGACAACGGCCTGCAACTAGATCTTATCTGTAGACACCAGCCATGCTGGATAACGATTACCTTTGACCCATCATCACATCCAGGAATAGCTCTAATGTCCTCACAGAGATAATGAAGACCCTTATCTAACAGTTTGTGGGTTTTTGTTTACATGGACAAATGGTTCTCATTACCTTTGATATTTCATATGGCACATATATAGGGGTTGTCAGAGACTTTTGGACCTCTGCGTATAAAAATCATGAATACTGTGCTCAATGTTCTTGTTTTTTAAGTTTTATTTTCTGTCCGAAATGTTAACACACTTGTAATTTCCCATAGGTGATAAGAAGGCAGTTCTGGACCACAGCCCCTTCCTTTCCGAGGCCAACGCAGAGCGTATCGTCAGGACACTGTGTAAAGTTCGTGGGGCGGCCCTCAAGCTCGGTCAGATGCTTAGTATCCAGGGTAAGAGAATGCTATTTGTATAACAAGCTGCCATGTTAGATTAGGTAACTCCTCAAAGATTTGTTAGGACCAATAAGGCGTCCTCCATGGCGAGCTCATGGCCCGCAGCTGCTTCCTGTGTCGTTCTAAGTCATGGCCGCTCTCAAGTTAGGCTGGTATGTGATCAAGGCTTGTCTCGATTTTTACAACCTGGTGATGTGAGTGACTGTGAACCGCTTACAGAAAGGTGCAAAGAAATTGGAGATGCGGTTTATTTCTTCTCTGATATGCAAGATACAATAACCACAAATAAACTTCCTGTGTTATTTTCCACACAGCGATGGAAAATGGATGCTAACTTTTCTGCCTGTTGACAGTTCAAGGTCTTCGTTCACTACCAGTTTAGACATACTTGAATGAGTTTATAGTTGTCATGATCTCAGAGATCTTTTCATCTAAAGGCTTACGCTATCTTCTGACCGGTTGAGGCGCCACGAGATAACAGCCACACAAGCGATTTATCTGTCCACACACGAATGTGAAAATTATTATATTTTTTTTTGTAAATACATTTTAATTTTAGTGAATGTTTCTTAACTGTTTGTTTCTCAGCTTCCAGTATTTGATTTATACTTAAATTTAATTTTTAGGCAAATATAAATCGTGACAGTGTATGACTTTCTTTACACAACTAAAATTAAAAGAAAAAACTAAAATTAAAAATAAATAAATAAATATATATATATGTATTTATTATTATTATTATTATAATAAACATAATATAATATAATATATCAGTCCCTCCAGAAAAACGCGATTATGCGATCACTTGATTTCATGCATAATCAGCCAAAGTCCGCACTTTCGCCGCATAAATTGCCGATTTCAGCAAGCAAAATATGCGGGGCTAGCATGATTTCATAATCCCTGTATTTTCGTTGTAAAAAAGTCACATATATCTTAGCAGAAAGTTGAAAAATGTTGCGTTTACTTCACACAAGTAAAGCGCCATTATTGTCCCCCTATTGCCATGGGAACCTTATGAAGTGACGTAATGACGCGACGTGAACATCATCTGCAAACCCCGCGGTGAAACTGTGATGAAGCACGCAAATCATTCTCATTTGGCAACAAAAATATGCGCAAATGTTATGACAGTGGAGGAAAATTATTTTGCACTCGGTGCAACTGCGTGTCGGACCGCAGACGACGCTGTATATTAGTAGTGTGTGAAATAATTTACGTTGCAGTAAGAGATTGCTCTTTGTGCATTGGAAGCACTTAATTTAACAGAACATGTCTGTTTTGTATAGCTACCTCTGTAAAACAGGAAGCACACATGTTATTTTTTTAAATTTTATTTATTCATTTTTACAGAAGTTGTTGAATATTCCTTTTATAAAGCTACATTGTTTGACTCAATGTTTTGTAAGTTTGATTCATGTGTTAATGAAGGTCTGAAACTGAAATATTCTGTGATTTAGTATCTTGAAGTGATCAGAACTGACTCTTGACATGAAGGTAGTAGTCTAGTGAGAACAGTGTGTTGGTGAATCACCTTTTTTTCCTCTTTTGCATCAAACCGCAGTTTTTGCAAGTTCCCGTAATTTCATCACATAAAATTGCACAAATATCCCGCATATTCCATCGCATTTTTTAAGAAAACGTGCCGCAAAATCAAGGATTTTTGCCCGCAACAACAAAAAAAATCTGCGTTTTTCTGGAGGGACTGATTATTCATATATAATATTTATTTTAGACTTGTGTTGTAAATGTGGAAAATTAGAATATTTTTTTTTTCTTTTCTTTTTTAAGTGTCAGTTAAGACAATTATAATGTTACAAAAGATTTCTATTTCAGATAAGTGCTGTTCTTCTGAAAATATCACGGTTTGAATGAAGATATTATACTGTTCAACACTGATAATAAAAGGAACTGTTTCTTGAACACCAAATCAGCATATCAGAATGATTTCTGAAGGATCATGTGACTCTGAAGACTGGAGTAATGATGCTGAAAAACAAAATATTACAGATCCCAATCATTTGAACAGTAGTGTAGGTAGGAACTGATACTGTATATAACGGATAAGACAATTTGCTTTCCAGTTCATATCCCTTGAAAAGCCGTTTCCTCACGCCCTTGAATCCACTTCTGTCTGTATTTACCAGCAGCTCAGACATAACTTCTTCTGTGACACAAATGGCCCTCTTTTCTGTGCAAATATGTTGATTATTTCTGGTTGGCATGTGAGGTCATTCTCCCCCGCTCCGTGTCCATTAACGTGTATTGGAAAGCCAGCGCGAAAGCATCTGTTTCACCCACTCAAGAATGCAGCGCATAGATCAATGCAGCACGTCCTCTTTGCATGACATTTCCAAACACCGCTCATGCGCGAGCCTCATGCAACGTGCCATTCTCATCAAGATAGGCAAAATTTTGTAAGCTGCACATCGCACGACTGGCAGTGAAGGACAGCGACAGCGCTGGCATCGGCGAAGCTCAAAATAAGCCCGCAGCTATGCCAGAAACGTGACCTTTCACGCTACACCTCAGGAAGTTCTGACTGGCACACAGTTTCCCATCAAGACATTGCTAAACTGCTGTGTACAGGATCGGTTTTTACAGCTGGAATGGAGAGAGACCTTTTAATGTTTTTATTACTTACTACTACACCGTTTTGATGACCACTATTATTCTAAAATGTGGAAAAAAGAAATGCACTACTGTTCAAAAGTTTGGAGACATAACGTAGTTTTTTGAAGAAATGAATAATTTCACAAAAACAGAACACATTACATTTATTAAAAGTGATAATAGTATTTGATAATGTTAAGAAATGCTTCTTATATATATATATGTGTGTGTATGTATGTATGTAGATGTGTATATATATATGTGTGTGTGTGTGTATGTATACACATATACATACACACACATATACATACATACACACACACACATACATATATATATATATATATACATACACACATATACATACACACATATACATACATATATACATATATATATACACACATATATACACACATATACACATATATATATATATAATGTGTGTGTATGTATGTATGTATATGTGTATATATATGTGTGTGTATATATATATATATATATATATATATATGTATGTGTATATATATGTGTGTATATATATATGTATATATGTATGTATATGTGTGTGTATGTATATGTGTATATATATATGTATGTGTGTGTGTGTATGTATGTATATGTGTGTATGTATATGTGTGTATATATATGTGTGTATATATATATGTATATATGTATGTATATGTGTGTATGTATATATGTATGTATATGTGTGTATGTATGTATATGTATATATATATATATATATATATATATGTATGTATATGTGTGTGTATGTATATGTGTATATATATATGTATGTGTGTGTGTGTATGTATGTATATGTGTGTGTATGTATATGTGTATATATATATATATATATATATATATATATATATATATATATATATATAATATCTTATTCAATAATGACACTGAATACTGGAGTAATGATGCTGGAAATTCAGCTTCGTCACGGCAATGAGTTACATTTTTGAAATATAATGTAAAAATAGTTGTTTTAAACTACAAAATGTCACAATATTGTGTACTGGGTCTGTTTCTACAGCTGGAGTGGAGAGAGTCCTCTTAAATGTTTTTATTACTCAAAAAAAAGTAATGGATGTTACTGCAAAATAAACCATCAAACTGTTTATTTGTGCAATAAGGACCACCTGGATTGCCAAATAAATTAACAAATGCGCATGAGGTATTGATTTGAGGTGAAATAATTTTATTTAGTAGACAAAGCAGTATTAAGGGAGACATACACACGACTATGCAGGAATTTTCTCGCTTGAGACAAAAGTCAATTGTGTAAGTATAATGGGCATACAAAAATAAGAATGCCGCAAAGTTATCTAGAGGTTTTTCTAATGTTGGTTATTGAACAGATAGGAATTACTAACACCACTTAGCCCACATTCCTCAGCCACACTATCGGCTCAGAAAATGTGAGGTCATCCGACTAATCTGGGTCAAATAAGTGATCCAGGATAAAAACCATGGCAACTGTACGGCTTTACTTTTTAAAAAAAAAAAAAAAAAAAAAGTTGGTTATGATGTACACATAGGCAGTTATGGAAAATCTTTTGGCTATCTCGCAGTCCTGATTTCTCAAGGAGAGCTCCTCTCGCTGGGTTCAGATCGAGTAGGTTATTTAGCTCTCTCTCTCTCTCTGGCTCCTTAAGACTTGTTTACAGTGTACATCTGTCACACAGATCCTGCTCGTGAAACCATCTCTAAAATCCTGTTGACATATAGATTGACTCTGTATTGCAACTGAGTAAACCTATAACATGACAACAGATTTAGTAAAGATTTAAGAAACATGAAATGCGAGACTGTTTTGTATTATTCAGCATCTACAGCTCAGTTTTTATTGTTTTAAACTTGAAAACGCAGGTGCCGTTTACACCTGGTACCTGGCATCTGCCTCAAGTGATTCGATCATAAAAGGGCAGCACAAAATACAGGGTGATCCAATCATTCAAATGTGACCATCACATTTGTTGTGAAAACATTAATGTGTCCTGAACAACAGCAAAGAGCTTCCTACTGACCTATCAGTCAACTGTTGTGTAAAAATAAGTATCTGTAAAGAATGGGCTATAATGGCTATTATTCTGACGATTATTTTGTGTGGGGTCAGTATAATTATTTTTTATATATATATAATAAGGAATGTACCAAATCACCATATTAAAATGATTTCTGAAGGATCATGTGACACTAAAGACTGTAGTAATGATACGGAAAATTTAGCTTTGCCATCACAGGAATATATATATATTTTTTTAAAGTTTATTTATATATATATATATATATATATTTATTATATTATTATATTATATATTTATATATTATTTATTTATTGTATTTTTTATTATTATTATTATTTATTTATTTATTTATTTAAAAATATATATATTTTTTAAATTAATTAATAATAGTAATAATATATAATAATTATTATTATTAGTAGTATTACTATTATTATTATTTATTTTATTTATTGATTAATTTGATTAATATATATATATATATAAAATTAAAATAAGTTATGGCGAACATAAATTTCTTTAAAAAACATTTAAAAAAATCTTACCAACCTTAAACATTTGAACGATAGGGAGTCTGTACGCTTTTTACAGTTGACAAGCATTTAATAGTAATCAGCATTTAGTCACAGGAAACATTTGATGTTAGTAATTCATGTAAGTGGCACTCTTGTCTGCTGAGCACTTGTGATCGGATCACCCAGGAAGGATGTTATCACCAGCTATAAACAGGACCATTGTTTTCATTTGACATTTGTTGAAGGATTGAATTCATTCTATATTAACATTTTGTATGTGTGTTTTAATAATGTTTCAGATGATGCATTCATCAACCCACAGCTGGCCAAGATCTTCGAACGTGTGCGTCAAAGTGCTGACTTCATACCCATCAAACAGATGACGGTACCATCTATTAAACTACAAAATATTAGAATGTTTCACATCAGAAAATCATAAAAATTCAGTATTAAAAAAAACTGCATGTCTGTTGCTGGCCGATCTGTGCAGAAAGCCCTGAGCGCCGACCTTGGCCCGAACTGGAGGGATAAACTTGAGATGTTTGAGGACAGACCCTTTGCCGCGGCTTCCATCGGTCAGGTCCATCTGGCCAAGATGAAAGACGGTCGAGAGGTCGCCATGAAAATCCAGGTTGGTTGAAGGCAGAAGGTACTATTTTCAACTTGTTGCCGATCAGTATTGCTTTAAGGTCTTTAAAGGTGACTTTACGGTTCATTTTCAATGGGACACCACACAAGATAAAAATATTAACAGCTGCTGTTAGTCAGTGACCAATCAGAGGTGACTTTATTCACAACCCATTGCTTTTATATAGATTTTTTTTTGGTAACGCTCTACAATAAGGTTCATTAGTTAAACATTAGTTAATGTATTAACTAACCATGAGCAATACATTTATTACTGTATTTACTAATCTTCGTTAACGTTAATTAATGAAAATTCATTGTTTGTTCATGTTAGTTCGTAGTGCATTAACTAATGTTGTCAAGATTTTAATAATGTATTAGTAAATGTTGAAATGAACATTAACAAAGATTAATAAATGCTGTATAAGAGCAGTTCATTATTAACTCATGTTAACTAATGAACCTTATTGTAAAGTGTTGCCTTTTTAAACCAAAATAAAGCACATTTATATTACGTTGACTTTGTTCATTTTATTAGCTATCACTTAAAAGCAATATACAAATATTTATATTAATAGAATCATTTAGAGGAGCATGTTTTCTTTGTTAGCATTAAGCTTGCGTTAGCGCATTCCACACCACAATCACAAACAAAGCTTTTTGCCCTTTAATGGTGCAGTAAAGTCTTTACACTTTAATTTGGAGCAACAACTGCTTGAAGTCCAAAGAGCAATTACCACTACCTGCTTCTGCAAACAGTTGCGACCCGAGTGTTTGTGTTTAGATAGCCTAAATCTATCTGAATGTGTCTCATCGCAAATTTTTTTATAGTAAAACAAACAGTTTTGAAATGTTACAAAAAGAACTAGCCCCCCCAGAATCTGTGCAACAAGGTCAGGGCTGTTTTGCTGGAGGCCACTTGTGTTGTGTTTGTCTTCAGCAGCCCCTGGATGCTTTTTTGAACATGTTTTGGTGTACGAAATGAACTACTTCTGCATAATGTTTTCTGAGCCCAGTGTAACATACGTTTGGTTCCTGCAGTACCCAGGAGTCGCACAGAGCATCAACAGCGACGTGAATAACTTGATGACGGTCCTGAGCATGAGCAACGCCCTTCCTGAAGGTGATGACCTCATCACTCATGTTGTATAACTTGAATACACATACATTCGATTTTTAGAATTTTAGGTAAATAAATAGGTGTATCCTGGCGGGTAGTGGGCAGCTCGGGTCTTTTCCCAGTTCCAGATCTGAGAGCATACACTTCCTGTCTGCTGTGTTCTATAACTAAAATCATAAAAGTTTGGGGTTGGTAAGAAATGTTGCTCAAGAAACATTTCTTACTATCCTCAATGTAGAAAATGGTTGTGCTGCTTAATATTTTTGTGGAAACCGTGATGCTTTTTTTAAAAATAATTTAATAAGAAGGTTCAAAATAACTGCTTTTTTAAAATAGAAATCTTTTGTAACACAAGTTAAAATAAAATAAGTTTCTTTTCTGTAACTTATGATCAATTGAATGCATATACATATAAAAAGCAAAAAAACGCATAAAATAATGAATTTATAAAATTTATAAAATCTATAATATATATAATATATAGATTTTATAAATTTTATAAATTCATTCTTTTATGCTTTTTTTTCCTTTATATATATATATATATATATATATATATATATATATATATATATATATAAGGAAAAAAAATATATATATATTATAGATTTTATAAATTTTATAAATTCATTCTTTTATGCTTTTTTTTCCTTTATTTATTTATTTATTTATTTATTTATATATATATGTGTATATATATACATGTATATATATTTCTAATATACATATTAATTGGTTCTAAAATATTTTGGCTAGGAGTATTTTAAGCTGAAACAATAAACTGATGAAATTGTACTGATTTTGAAACTCTTTTATTGACCCCATTCTTTCCAAGAACTTGGTGTCAGTGCTCTCAGATCTATATTTAGTGTGTTTCAAACTGAGAGCTCAAGGCCTGTTGGGTCTTAGTGGGCTGATAGATTTCAGACTGCATGACTGACCAATGAGAGCCCATGAGCTGCATCATCCTTACAACAGCGTTGCACGATCAATGCCGGTTAAACATTCAGCTGTCAGAGAAGCCTAATCCTCCAAATATAGTCTGAACTTTCATTTAAGCTTGTAAATACCACCACAGCATTGCCGATCCTTCTTTTCGCCAGAAGAGAGACATGACAAAAAGCAGATACCCAAAATATGTTTCATGTCATGCCAACCCTTGTGAAAAAGAAGTACACTTTGGCGTACTTTTTAAGAAGAGAACTTGTTATGGAAATAATATACTTAAAGGTGCTATGTGTAATTTTTTTGAGCATAAAAATATGTTTGCAGATATTTAGGAAACATGCTGAGTTCACATTTATTTCATAGTTCATATATATATAAAAAGCTCTGTGAGGAGAGACGCATTAAAACATGGATAAATCAACTCGTCGACTTCCATTGTCATTTGTATCCGTTACTGTTGCACGTCCTCAATCTGGCAACCCTCACGAGTGTCGAGTCTGAGAAAGGGGATGGGGAAATCTTCAATATTTTGAATTTCAACCGCTAGCTGTCAATATTACGTACTGCACGTTTAAGTATGAGCTGAACGTAATGTTTTCAGACTCTTAATTGCATGTTAATTGCAATTAAATGAAAATGTATTATAGTTTAGATGTATATTAAATGCATTAGTTGAATGTAAGAGTGCTTTTTTGACCCACTTAAGTATATATTTATTTATAATTTCATAATTACTTGTATTGTCTTTGAAATATGGTGAAAGTGTACTGCCAAATGTATTGACAAGCTAAAATATTCATTGTAATATATAAATATATAATATCCTACTATACTTTAATGTAATTTCTATTGAAATATATATGTCTTATATTTGAATATTTTTGTAGTGAACATCTTTAAAGCATAACAAATGAATAAATAAAACATAATGATTTAAAGTGTTCTTTAAAGTAAAACTTTTTGATATTATTACAAATTACAAAGTAATTCACCCAAAAATGAAATGTGTCATTAATTATGCTCCCTCGTGTCGTTCCACACCCGTAAGACCTTCAGAACACATCTTAAGATATTTTTGATGAAATCCAAGAGGATTTTTATCTCCCATAGAAAGCAACGCAAGTACCACAATCAAGGTCCAGAAAAGATGGCGACGAGAATGCTTTTTGTGTGCAAAAACAACAACTTTATTCAACATTTTATTTTTTCTCTCCCTTGTCAATCTCCTACGATGTTTACGTCGTATAGACAGCTTTCAGGTTCTAAGTCCGAACGCCGGCTCACTATTGGCCAGTTAAGAAAAAGTTGTGAGTGTGTACACCAAGTACACTTAAGTGACCCATTATTTCATTAATATTATATTATCTGAAACACTCAATACAATTACATTTAATCATTTGGCAGATGCTTTTATCCAAAGCGACCTACAAGTGAGGTTACAGTTACAATTAAGTGCACTTTTTTCACAACTCAAGTATACACTCATTCTAAGAATTGTGAGCGCAACCTCTTGTTGATTTACTTCTAAATACACACTCACCTACTGACTCCTCTCTGACTGTGTCTCCAAACACGCAGGTCTGTTTCCAGAGCATTTGATAGATGTGATGCGACGTGAGCTGGCGCTGGAGTGCGATTACATAAGGGAAGCCAAGTGTGCTCGGAAATTCAAGTGAGTGAACAAAAACGAGCTTTTTTTCTCACTGCTAATTCAGAGCATCCCATCATTGTATTCGTTTATCTACCCCTCCATAAAATCACGTGCGGTTTGAGGGCTCGCACGCGGTGGCCTGCGGGCTTTTGCAAGACATTTCAGGCAGCTATGTAACTGATATTTGAGCTAAATCTATCCTGTGCCATAACACCCTTTGGAAGGAGGGTTTACGCACACAAAAATAAACACTACAACTGCTCAGAATGATTGTGCACTTCTCTATCGTCATATAACAGCTTCTCTGGAGCGTTCTGGCCTCAACACCGGGCTAAAAATAATCGCTTGTCATTTTCAGCCTAGCTTGTAGGACAGGGTTTGAATGATTTGATTTTTAAGGAACAGTTTATAACGGTAACAAATGTAAATAATAACCATTTATAATAAGCCTGTACTCTGCGTCCTGTCCTCTACTGGAGACCCTGACTTCGGTAAAGAATGAAACGTTCCTATGCTTTCAGGATGGGATGTGTCTTTCACCTTTGAGCAAATCAATGAGGGTATCAGTGTTCAGTAGATTAGCTTGTTTTAAAATAATGTAACTTCCTGCAAGTATTGATGTAGTTTAAACAAACTTTACACACTCAGCCTTACCTCCGGAAGAGCTGAGGAAATAATCTAACACGTTCTTCTAGAATATCTTCTCTTTGTCAGGTAGTCTAATTGATTTTATTTAATTGATTCATTTGGACAATTTGACCTTTTCACCTTTGTTGACACTGTTGATAATTTTAATATACAAAATATATATTTCTCATGTATTTGAATCATTTCTGTTCAGTTGCGTTTAAATCTGTCCAACTCACCAGTCCTCCACAGATTTGCATTAGAAAAAAAGTGTTTTTAGGTTAGTGAAGCTTTATTAAAACAATGTAGCTTTACAGAAAACGAGTATGTATTGGAATAATATAAACAGTAAAAACTTAGTTGAACCAGTTTGATTCTCAGATTCATTCACATCACTGCAAAATTCATTTGCTTATTCAATATTTTTGTCTTGTTTTCTAGTACAAATATCAAGATACATTTACTTGAGATGTAGAATGGCATGTTAAGTGTTTTTGTTTTTTGAGAAATTTGTGGTTTATGCTTAAAACAAGAAAAATATCTGCCAGTAGAGTAAGAAAAATAAGCTTTTTCCCCTTTTGAATTGATTTAATTTTGTTTCTTTATGATCATTTTGCATCTCAAATAAATATGCTATATAGATATTTATGTATGAATCTTCTGGAAAACAAGGAAGAAAATTACTTTTTAAAGTGTATAATTGTAATTATGTGTATTTACTGCCTTTTGAGTCAGTTGCATGTTTTCATAAAATCTGTTGTTTATTTGCAGACTAAATATGGCTCTGATTTTTTTTAAAGTATAATTTGATACTTATATATTGCCTTGTTAGCATAGCTACTTCTAACATTACTTTCAGTTACGTTTTCAAATTGCTAGCTTGACTATCATCTGGTGCAATAAACTTTAATCCAAAGCTGACGTACCCATTATTGCTTAGCAGACTGTAATTTCAAGTTGACGTATCAAATTTTAGGCTGCATTTGGGAACTCCTCCACTCTCAGAGAATAGCATCACAGCTTTTCCCACATTCCTCGGAGCCAGACGTGTGCGTGTGTTCATCAGCACGTCCTGTCTGTGGTGCACGTGCACGGTGGCATGATTTACGAGATTGCCCGCTTGTGCTAAGTGACTCAGAAGCTTTGTGGTTTTTGGCAGGGAACTTTTGAAAGATCACCCCTTCTTCTACGTGCCAGAGGTAATCGGCGAACTCAGCGGCCAGCACGTCCTCACCACCGAGCTGGTGCCTGGGTTTCCTTTGGATCAGGCTGAAGAGCTGTCACAAGAGCTGAAGAATGAGGTATTCACTGGTGCTGCTCAAACCAGTAATGTATATACACCATATAAGCTCCATATTTGTTTCATTTGCTGATATATGGCCAGAATGTATGAAGTTCTGATGGCTTGTAATGGAAATCAGTGAGATCTTTATAATAGTATAGCAGACTACTTACATAAATGCAAATATGAGATGCCTCCCAATAATATCTCTTAGTAAGATGATATTTAAATGGTTAGTTTTATGATCAAATCTCGGTAGTTTTTATTGTCGGGGTAAAACAAAATATTCAATTCAGAAAGGATGATTGAGGGATGTACAAGTTAACCTTCCTCAAAAGC
Organism: Zacco platypus; assembly: GCA_038088235.1. Lineage (NCBI taxonomy): Eukaryota > Metazoa > Chordata > Actinopteri > Cypriniformes > Xenocyprididae > Zacco > Zacco platypus. Next base: position 27,740,057 of record CM076072.1, read on the forward strand.
CTGATGTATCATATTTGATGCATTTTAAAATGATTTTTCTTTTTATATATATATATATATATATATACACTATATGCATGTATGGATAATCAAGTAAACCTAAGTTGCTTCAGTCCAGTAAGTGTTATGTTATACTATAATTAGGGCTGTCGATTTAACACGTTAATTAGATTGATTAGTTACGGTAAAAAATAACGCGTTAAATTTAACGCACTTGCCCTGCCCCACAAATATGTAGTTCATCTGACATTTCATACAGTTGACTGATGATGAAATATGATGCAGGGCAACAACTCACTGTGCAATAAAGCCTATAGAATGCAGTCAGAAAGTCCCTAAAATTAAAGATATGGAGGTAAAAATGCCCCCGTTTGAGTTTTTGTCTCATATTTACATCATATGAGTTCAGCAATATCACGCGATAACGAGTGCAATATTACACGAATTCTGTTTTTGTCCCATATCCTGTATAACGAGTGCAAACGCAATACTTATTTTATTCAACAGTTCAGTAAATAAGTTAATATTGTGTTGTTTTAGACAAAATATTGTCTGTTTTGTTCAATTTTGCCAATGCAAATGTAAAGACAAAGCTGAACGGTTCGTCTCGATGCGCAGCAGTGTTTCATTTCTGAAACTGCGTTTTGAACGAATTGAGTGAATGATTCAGCGGACCATTCATAAAAGACTTGTTGGGTTTGAAGCGGCGCTACACAGACCGATCGGTGTCTGACATCAAAGTACCGCGAGAGCGATTCAAAAACATACGGAGCCACTGCTCTCTAATCGCTCTCGAGATACTTTACTACTTCGATGTCATCGGTCTGTGTAGCGCCGCTTCAAATTCAAGATGCCTGAAGAGAACCATTTATTTACTTCACTCCTGAACGAATCCAGCCGTTTGACTGAATCATCAAGACATTTACAGCCACCTACTGGCACTTTTAGTTTCTTATTTAGAGTCTAATTTTATTTTAAAAAATAAATATTTTCATATTAGTGCATTAGTGCAAAAAAAATGCATTTCACTCAAAAATTAAAATTCAGTTATCATTTTCTCAACCTCATGGTCCAAAAGTTCATGTTGAATCGAATTAAATATTTATTTCTGATGCTACTTTTTTATAATGTCAATTACAAACGTTACAATAATGACTTCAAATTATCTTTTGGGGGGTAATTTCTCAGCCAAAATTGATGTAGGATTAAATTGCGATTAATTAATCACCACATCATGTAATTAATTAGATTTAAAAATGTTAATCGCTTGACAGCCCTAATTATAATATAAAAAATATATATTATTACTAACAATATTGTATTATGAATTGGCTCCTACCCTATTGGGCTGTTTCAGTGTACTTTCAGTTCTCCTTCTGTGATTTACAGTCACTTGCATATATCATACTGTTTAGGTGTGGTATCAGGCCAAATTATATTCTATGACATGCGAGTCAACAAGGTCCAAATGTGCCCAGTATGGAAGCCAGTGCGCTTCCTGGAGCGTTATCGCCACCTGGTGATGGAAGTGTTTTGTTGCATTAGTAGGGCAAAGTTGAAGCAAGGTTATGTGCATACCAAAAATTCAAGGAATGAACTTTAAAATAAATAAAATGTGTTGACCAAACCCTGAAAAGACAAAATGGTGTACTCTAACATAAATGAAGGCAATAAATGTGATTGAATTTTTTAAACAGTCTATATATGTATGATTTAAACCTGCATCTGTTATGTAGTTTGTAAACAGTAGGGCTTTTTGTTTAGAGTTAGAACTGATCTATTACTTTACTACATATGCCTTAATGCATTAATACTGTGAATTTAAAGCAGTCGAGTGCAGGTGTCATAACACTTTTTATTGATGCTCAGATCTGCGAGAATATCCTGACCCTGTGTCTGCGGGAGCTCTTCGAGTTCAGATACATGCAGACGGATCCCAACTGGTCCAATTTCTTTTATGATCCACAAACCCACAGGGTAAGTAAAAGTGTCATGATAATTCATAGATTTTTCCTAGTTGCATACACATCCAGTCAAAAGTGTAGACGCACTCTGAATACTGGAAACTGAAATATAAGATTTATTAAATTGTTTTGTTCACCGTTATTCCTATATTTTCATGTGGATTTATGACTGTACTATTTATACACACACACACACACACACACACACACACATATATATATATATATATATATATATATATGTGTGTATTATATTATATTATATTTTATATATATATATATATATATATATATATATATATGTGTGTGTGTATGTTAGTAGTACAGTCATAAAACCTATGAAATAAATGAATATATAGGAATATATATAAAAATAAAAAAATAAATAATAAAATAATAAATAAAAATTTTCTACATGCATTACTCCAGTCTTCAGTGTCATGTGATCCTTCACCCTAATTTTGGTGCTCAAGAAACATTTTTTGATGAATAGAAAGAACTGCATTTATTTGAAATCATTTTTTAAATAATGACTTTGTAAGGCTTTAATAACTTTTGATCTTACTGCAACATTAATTTATATTAGTGTGATTTATTATTATATTTTTAAATATATTTATTGCAGTTAAAGTTGAAGTTGTTGACTTTTTCTTTTTTTTTTTTCTGTTCTTCAATCCACAGGTTGCTTTGCTGGACTTCGGTGCAACGAGAGGGTTTGATGAGAGTTTCACTGATCTCTATATCGAGGTAAACGGAGTTTAAAAGTGAAAGTAAACGCTTGTGTGATTATTTCCTTTCTTAAAGTAGCGGTATCTTCCTCTTTAAAACAGCTCATCAAGGCTGCAGCAGATGGGGATCGAGAAGGAGTGCTGAAGCAATCCATAGAAATGAAGTTTTTGACTGGTTATGAGACTAAGGTAGGAAAATACCAGCCTGACATTTCGTGTTTGGCGCTGCACATACGACCGTCATGTCGGCATAACGTCTTCTCCTCCTCATCCAGGCCATGGTGAACGCCCACGTGGATGCGGTGATGATCCTGGGCGAGGCTTTTGCCTCTGTGGAGCCCTTTGACTTCGGGGCGCAGAGCACCACGGAGCGCATCCACAACCTCATTCCCGTCATGCTCAAACAGCGGCTCATCCCTCCACCAGAAGAAACCTACTCCCTGCACCGCAAAATGGGCGGCTCCTTCCTCATCTGCTCCCGCCTGGATGCTAAGCTCTGCTGCAAGAACATGTTCGACAAGGCCTACAACAACTACTGGAGTAATAAAAAGAAAGGACCAAGCCAGTGACAGAGCAAACAAAAGGAACTTTGATAAGCACAAAATGCTCTTGGCCAATCTCTCGAATGTAAACAAATGGCACTTTTGTCTCGACTGAACCAACCATAGCACCATACATGTTTGTTTTTGGCTTTTGTTTTTCCTTCTGTGTGTGTTAACGAGAGAAAATATCCATGATTCATCATGGTCATGTGGTGCAAAGATTGCTATTCAGACGGCTGTGTCTGCGTGCCTACGGAAATTCCCGTAACCTGGAGAAGTTGGTTACTCATCAGGCATGGCGATTGGCTGTAGAACATTTCATATCCAAGCCAACAGTTGTTGTTTTTTTGTTTTTTTGTTTTTTTCCAGGTTGCTGGACTACGTTTGTGAGGACCGTCTCCCTAAATCAGTATATTAACCTGATGCATATATTGTTTGAGAATGTTTATTTTTCTTTTTTCGGTTTGTGATGTGAATGATGCGCACAATATAGGCCAAAGTATGATAAAGGGAAGTTCCTGAATGAAAAGATCAGAAATCAGCCCAGGTTTTGATGCACCTGGTTACGGTCACATATGTGTTATCTATGTAGGTTGGCTACAAGCTTGCTTGTTTTAGCCTGTAAAAACACGCAACTTCTCATAATGCATTTTTAAAAGCCATGATATTAATCATGATGGCGTGAGGCATCTCTTCTCTGATGTGAGATGTACATGAATTTAAATGTGCCTACAAGAAGGTTAGAACTACTGTAGAAGAAAGCATTATGGCATGATATCAGAGCAATGGTGGAAAAGGCTTTTTTCTAATCTTCCTGCTATTGGCGTTCTTACTAAAAATGGATGAAATTGTCTGAATATATTAAATTTTTGGAATCAACAAACTGTTTATTAGTAGACTTGTTGTTTTTGTCCAGTTATAGGACCATGCATTGAAACATAATTTTTAAAGATTAAAGCGTTTTGATACGTGATCATTTACATGTACCGGTTTAAGACAGACTGAAGTTTGACAATTGCTTGATCGTTTGCTGCACACTTCAAAAGACCCTCTCTTGAGTCGTGGAAGAGCACGTTTACATGTTCCACAATGTTCACTTGAGAAGATGTTCTGTTATAGCTGGGACACACATAGTTAGCGTTGAAGGTGTGGTGCATCGTCACCAGGACTGCTGGTTTATCAGCTGTGAAGAAACACATTGAGTGCTTTAACATTAGAATTATACTTTAAATTGAGGAAGATGATGCAACACTATGAAGAATACCTATGAAGGACTGAACTTATTATATTGGCGTTTATAGACTAGCTCCCTAACCCTTGAATAAAGTACAGTGCTTTCAAGGTAAACTGTACATTATACATTTTTCACCCACAATTCAGACTTTTTTCCCCCCTCACAATTCTGAGTTTATATCTTGCAATTTGGATTTCTTTTTCTTGGCAATTCTGAGACAAAAAGTAGTGATTTACCTTTTTTTTTTATTCCATGGCGAGAAAAAAAAACAATTGCGAGATATATAAACTAAGAATTCCAAGAAACCAAAGTCAAAGTTATAATCTCAATTATAATTTCAATTCTGAGTCGATTCTAAACTCTCAATTGTGGGAAAATGGCAATATTTTTTTTTTTTTTGTGGCGGATACAAGCTTCCATTCAGATGATGTGAAAACCAGTTAAACATTGTAATGAATGATTACCTGGAATATTTTTCAGTGCTTCTCCAATGTCAGTTCCAGATCGTGATACTACGGGACAGAAGACCAGTATCAAACTACAGTCCTGCAATTCACTCTCTTTAACTCCCTTGAGCTGTGCAAGAATTTGCCAGTCAACTCGCAAGGTTCGGCCACTCGGAAATGCATGAACTCTGACTGAAGGCTCTGCAAAAGAGAAAGATATATTAGGAGGGTGGACCATAAAAGTGGGCTCCAGAAGTTTTGACTTTTTAATGTAACTTAAAATTAGGAAGTATGCAGAATCTTAAAGGGCACTTCTTATGCTGCTTTTCATAAGATGTGTCTCTGAATGTCCCCAGAATGTGTCCGCTAAAATTACCCCTCAGATCATTTATTATAGCTGGTCGAATTCGCCCCTATTTGGGTGTGAGCAAAAACACACCGTTTTTGTGTGTGTCCCTTTAAATGCAAATGAGCTGCTGCTACCTGCCCCCTTTTCTAGAAGAGGGCGGAGCTTTAACAGCTCAAAAACAAAGCTGGAGAATCTCACGCAGCCAAAATGATGATTGTGGAGTTGATTCAACCCATCAACTAACATGTTAACCTTTTCTGCAAATCCAGCATTGGGCATGGCTTGTCAACAACATTCGACTACATCAACTCTTCCAAGCGACTAAATTTTTACTATTACTCACCAAAATTAGGCTGTATGGCTGGAGGGGATGGGCTTGGGAATTTTCCCCTGCTTGAAGTTCCTTCTGTATTCCACTGCTCTTTTCTAGCTGATGTCTCAGTGAGACCGTTCAAGACATCAATGTATGGTTTCAAAGTTGCCTGTGCTGTTTTTAGCTGCTCCTCCATTTCTCTAAAAGCTCGAAGAGACTCCTTCAAAACATCCTGAACAGCAGCATCATCTGGGACAAAGTTGTAAGACAACTATGAAACGTCTCTTTTACAAAGAAAAGTACCATGGTTCTTAAAAAAAATTGTGTGGGGTAAAAGTTACTCACTGCTGTTGTTTTTGTGCATTAAATGCTTCAGCGCTCCGGCAAATGTTTCTGGGCCAGGATGAAGAGAATCCTTGAGAAATCAAAACATCAATAATCACAGATGAATAGTATTATATATTATCTTTGTGCATATACAGGTGCTGGTCATATAATTAGAATATCATCAAAAAGTTGATTTATTTCACTAATTCCATTCAAAAAGTGAAACTTGTATATTATATTCATTCATTACTCACAAACTGATATATTTCAAATGTTTTTCTTTTCATTTTGGTGATTATAACTGACAACTAAGGAAAATCCCAAATTCAGTATCTCAGAAAATTAGAATATTGTGAAAAGGTTCAATATTGAAGACACCTGGTGCCACACTGTAATCAGCTAAATAACTCAAAACACCTGCAAAGGCCTTTAAATGGTCTCTCAGTCTAGTTCTGTTGGCTACACAATCATGGGGAAGACTGCTGACTTGACAGTTGCCCAAAAGACGACCATTGACACCTTGCACAAAGAGGGCAAGACACAAAAGGTCATTGAAAAAGAGGCTGGCTGTTCACAGAGCTCTGTGTTTAAGCACATTAATAGAGAGGCGAAGAAAAAAGTGTTCAAGCAATAGGGATAACTGCACCCTGGAGAGGATTGTGAAACAAAACCCATTCAAAAATGTGGGGGAGATTCACAAAGAGTGGACTGCAGCTGGAGTCAGAGCTTCAAGAGCCACTACGCACAGACGAATGCAAGACATGGGTTTCAGCTGTCGCATTCCTTGTGTCAAGTCACTCTTGAACAACAGACAGTCTCAGAAGCGTCTCGCTTGGGCTAAAGACAAAAAGGACTGGACTGCTGCTGAGTGGGCCAAAGTAATGTTCTCTGATGAAAGTAAATTTTGCATTTCCTTTGGAAATCAGGGTCCCAGAGTCTGGAGGAAGAGAGGAGAGGCACACAATCCACGTTGCTTAAGGTCCAGTGTAAAGTTTCCACAGTCAGTGATGGTTTGGGGTGCCATGTCATCTGCTGGTGTTGGTCCACTGTGTTTTCTGAGGTCCAAGGTCAACGCAGCCGTATACCAGGAAATTTTAGAGCACTTCATGCTTCCTGGTGCTGACCAACTTTATGGAGATTCAGATTTGAATTTCCAACAGGACTTGGCACCTGCACACAGTGCCAAATCAACCAGTACCTGGTTTAAGGACCATGGTATCCCTGTTCTTAATTGGCCAGCAAACTCACCTGACCTTAACCCCATACAAAATATATGGGGTATTGTGAAGAGGAAGATGTGATATGCCAGACCCAACAATGCAGAAGAGCTGAAGGCCACTATCAGAGCAACCTGGGCTCTCATAACACCTGAGCAGCGTCACAGACTGATCGACTGCACGCCGCATTGCTGCAGTAATTCAGGCAAAAGGAGCCCCAACTAAGTATTGAGTGCTGTACATGCTCGTACTTTTCATTTGGCCAAGATTTCTAAAAATCCTTTCTTTGTATTGGTCGTAAGTAATATTCTAATTTTCTGAGATACTCTTAGTTGTCAGTTATAATCATCAAAATTAAAAGAAATAAACATTTGAAATATCAGTCTGTGTGTAATGAATGAATATAATATAAAAGTTTCACTTTTTGAATGGAATTAGTGAAATAAATCAACTTTTTGATGATATTTTAATTATATGACCAGCACCTGTATATGCATTCAGTTTACATTGAGCATTTGTGCAGTTTCAAAGCTATTTATGCAGGTTGTCAAACATGTTCCTATAAAATGTAATGAACCACACCTATGGTTACTCTGCAAAGACACCTGTGTGAACTTCAGTTTAGAGCAGGTGGCCTCAAAAATCCATCCAAAATAGACTTTGGTACAGGGTGGTTAAAAGTCATCGTGAAAAAGATTGTTCTGAGAAAAGGTCTAGCATAATTTGTCTGATATAGTGTTATCTGCAAATACATTTGGGGGCCAATGAAGTTCAATTCCACCACCAGCTTCTTGACCGAAGACAATACCTTTACTGTGTCTGTGATAAGAGCCATAATCGTCCTTCGGAGCTGAAAGTTGCTGATACCTGGAAAAAGCTCGTTCAGATCCTCTCTTGTTAAAGAAAGGACTTGAGCATCATCAATGCCTGCTTCTAGAAACCGGTGGAAATAATGAACACTGTCACACTTCAGGAACCTGGGTGTCATACATTTATTTTTAAACTTTCTTGGGGTGTAACAAAATAAAAGTCCTAATAATAATAATATGATAATAATATGAAAAAAATAATAATAATAAATCATTAGAAACTCTTACCATCTAGGACAGAAGACCCAGATATTGTCTTGATTTGTTCTAGAAGTACTCTGCCCTTCTTAAACAAATGGAAATAAAGATTATAGTTAAATATTAACCCTGACAAAAGCACCATTTTATACACAGCTCCTCACTAGCACCTAACAACAGCGTGTTTTATTATTATTAATATCAGTTCTGATTTTAAATGTTTGTTTATTGTACCTTTTCTTTGGTGAACCCCCATGTGTGCGGATTAATCCACGTTAATCCAGTGGGAAACCAAGAAGACCCTCCGCTGCTCATTTCTGCTGTATTGAAACCGAAAGTTGATGTTGAGAAAACTAAATAACATTAATTCAGGATACAGACTGACACCAGTTCAGTCAAGGCGTACAACCGCAGCAAATTATGACTAGACAGGCGTGTCGAAATCTGATCTGGGATCTGTGGTCTTTAGCGATAGGGTGTTTTGGCGTAAGACCCGCCTCTTTTGGTGTTTGTGTATGTGCGTACATGGGGAAGGCGCGTTCTGATTGGCTAGTGAGAAAATGGGGCGTGTCGTGCATGAAGTGATCTCGCCGAGAGGACGGTAATGCTATAGCTACTCTTGTTGTTTTGTGAACATTGATATGTCCTTTTGAATTGAAAGTTTATTGTATATATTTTCCATATGAATTGTCTGAATTGATGCATCCGTGGAAGGTTATTTGACGTAGTGCCGTCATTTTGGCTGGAGACATTGGTGGGCAGTGATGGTGGTCTTGAAGACTACAGTTATGCTCTGCTATAAAGCTTCATAGGGATCATGCAGCATCTGTGTTCAAATGCAGGGTTGGTGCATGCATGCAAATGTGCAAACTCAATATAACCAGTATCTGCTTGCCTTTTGGGGGGACATTGGATTAATGGAATAAGGAAATTCCTATATGTGACATGCTAAAATAATCATGTAATATAGATTGTAGTAGATCCCCATCCATGCCTCTGTATCTGTCACTGATCTGTGTGTAATAGGATGGATCAGACCCAAGGTGACATGTCTGCCGTATGTCTACCAAGCAAGAGGAAAATGCCGAGACCAAAATTAAACCCCCAAACACCAGGTAATTCTCCATTTATTTATTAAATACTAAATTATCACTTCATTGCATTCTCAGAAGTCTTTTCTGATTAGATAAATGTACTTTTGGCAGACACTTACGGTGGCCGAGAGAGCTCAAAGCGCTGCAAATAATAAAACACATGCAAATTAAAAAAAACACATGCAAATAAAAAAAAAAACGTGATCTTCAGTTTGACAACACATGTGCTGCAAATCCTCACAACACATGCAAACTCAAAAACGCGCTACATTTACAAAAAGCGCTGCAAAGAGCACAAACCACAACGGAAATGTTTCAAGGGGGACCCCAAAAAGTGACGGACCCTACTAGACAACAGCACAAACTAAAAAATATTAAAATATATTATGTAGGCATTAACTCAATGTAATTTGTTTCACTAACAGAAAAGTGTTAGTGTTTTCTGTTTTATTATTCGCAGCGCTTTGAGCTCTCTCGGCCACCGTAGACACTTTTATCCAAAGTGCATTCAAAGTACACATTTTAATCAGTACTTGCTTTTCTTAGGAATCGAACCCCTGACCGTGGAGTTGCTAGCAGCACCACCATGCTCTACTGTTTGAGCTTAATAAACTCACATTATAGGGCCGGCGATCTATTAAGTTTTGAGCTGTAAAGAAAGTTTATTTGGTTTAAATTTATTATAAATCAATTAGATGTTGGGTGCAATTCAATACTAAGTAATTAATTACTGTAATTTAATTATTCTTCCTTGAAAAGGTTACTGTAATGAGGAGTCAGCGAATGAGATCCAATTGCAAGCTTTTATTTACAACCGTAGTCAAAACAGGCGGTGGTCAAATACCAGCAAACAGGAATGTCATGGAACAGGCTGATGGATCGGGGCAGGCAGCAATACAGCACAGTCCAGTAACAATAAGCAATGAGTTCAGAGGGCAGGCAGATAAACAACAAAGACGGTGAAACAGGCAGACTAGACAAGAATATAACGCTCAGAAATGTTAAAACACCAGGAAATAACAAGACCTCGCAAATGAGTGTGTGTGTGGGGTGTTTAAATAGTGCGATGTGATTAACGGCAGGCGTGGATGCAATCAGTCCAAGTATGAAGGCTTATGGGAAATGTAGTATTTGTCTGCGTGTGAATGAGTATAAGAAAGTCCAAGGTGGATTGTGGGAAATGAAGTCCAGTAGTGAGAGAAGCAGTTCAGGGTGGAGTGCCCTCTAGTGGCTGTCACGGACACTCCAGCTGATAACCCTGACAGTTACGCTAGGCATTACTCTTCATTTTTCTGTAATATAATTACAGTTATTTCTCATGTCATTGCAATAAAGGTAAGGTAAGCAAAGCCATATTGAACCTGTACATTTACAATAAATGGCAAATGAACAAATGTGTAAATAACAAATTATATGAGGTGAATCCGGTTTTAAATCAAGGAGTTATTAGTTATTATTTTGAAAACGGATATCACCAGGTTGTATATACGAGATGCCGAAATGGACATTCAAGACTCGCTCGTTCAAATTTATTGAAGGGGGAAGAGAAACCGGTCTGTGATTTGTGTAAGAATTTCACGAGCGTAAAACATATTTTAATAGAATGTCCTTTTTTAAATAATATTAGACAGCGGTTTTGTACAGAGAACACATTAATGGACATTTTTAAAAAGATTTCTCCTGGAGTAATTTCAGAATTTCTGTCGAATATTCAATTGAAAGACTCATTAATGTGGTTGTTATTGGTATATATGCCTGATTTTGTATAGTGATTGTTTTTAAGGCAAAATTGCTAAATTATTGTAAGGAATGTATTGAAGTGATATTGCTGATTGCCATGAATATAGCCATTGCTGCTGATATGGCTTTAAATCATAAATATATAAATAAATAAATAAATAAATAAGGTAGGGTAAGCAATGTTTTTGGTAAATATTTTTGTTATTCTTTTTTTAAACTCTCTTCACATCCGTATAGCAATCAATAATAGTCTAAATATTAAAAATGCACATATATCGTCTGTGGATGTCTCAGGACCAAAAAACATTTGTCCAATCATTGCATACGGATTGAGTGCTACCCACTGAGCCACCGTGTCGCCCCTGAAATGGTGTACCGTACCTTTAAATTCTGTATAGACTATAGAATAATTCTATATAAAAAAGTCAAAATTTAACGTCTAATGTATAATTTTTAATGTAACTTTCTCGCTGTAAATACTTTGATAATAATTTCTGTAATTTTTAAGCATTGAAAGAGTGTTTCATGTCAATCCTTGTATTGGTTAATATGAGATTTAGAAAGTAATATGTAGGATACACTTTATTTTACAGTGCTGTAGTTACAGTGTAATTACTCAAATAAGTACTCAGTACTATTAATTAACTACATGTACTGTATTAATTACAGTTAGGGTTTGGTTTAGGGTTAGTTACTTGTAATTATGCATAATTTACTGTTATTACTATAATAAGTACATGTAGTAACATGTAACTACGGCACTTACCAATTAGTAATATGTTTTAATGCAATACGTTTTACAGAGAGTAAATAGTACAGTAATATAATTACTCTGTTGAAGATGCAATCAGTAGCTAGTAATTAATTACTTTTGTTAGAGTAAGTACCCGACACTGAATCGATCAAAACGGTTGTGCTTTCAACAGATGTCATAAAGGATTTGGGAAAAGAGGCTGAAGATAGAGGAATGAAACCATCCAAAGTAAGACCAAGCATCCTCACCTTGAGTTATGCATCAATATACCAGTGTATATATAGTATATATTTAGTGTTATGACCCACTTGTTGGGTTACTCCATTTGAATTGCACCGTTTATTGTTGCGATTCTGGTTTAGTACATTTTCAGATGTGATCAATTCTTGTTTGAGCTTATTTCGTCGACCCTTAATGTTGCGTATTTGAGCAAAGCATGACATATACATATTTTTTAATTCATTACAAACAGCATAATCAAAATATCAGTAATCTGTAATGTTAGTGAGTCGTGGTTGCAAATAAATGAGTGGATAACTGTAGAAAGTCGTCAGGACAAATGCACGGATGCAGCCCCAAAATTGAAGTGCAGGCTGGTAAAGTAGCTTATCGTTTAAACCAGAATCGCATACGCAACAACTGAGTCGTAACATTAGCAATTGATAAAATGAAGCACGAGACCATTGCATTTGTGTTGTTGCATTTCAGAATGAGGAAACAAGCTCTCGGAAAATAAAGAGAACTTACTCCAGAAAAAAGTGAGTTTCGTGTGTTCATTTGTCCATCAATCCATATGGTTATGGATTAATAATGGTGTCCAAACCACGTGTCTTAAGGTATCATGATCTCCAGCCTGTGATTATGGGACCTACTGAGGATTCAGGCCATGGGTCATCTTGCAGTTCAGTTATCACATCCAGTCTGATCAATGGTTTGGAAAGCCAACATATGAACACTGATCACACCAGAAGAACGATGGGAGAAACTGATGGAGATACTTTAATAGATACAGGTTAGTACAGACTTTCAGATATTTAAGTAGAATAAACGGATATATGACGGTCCAGATCATTTGTACAAGTAGTTTTTATACCACAGATTTTAAATCAAAGAAGAAGCAGAGGATGGAAGAAGCTCACCAGCCCTGCTTAAAAAAGTACATCGAGGAAGTAAAGCAAACAGGTTTGACATTCGTCTGTTTTTCCTCAATAATCCACGTGATAAACTGTGAAAGTGCAGACTGTATCTTTTTTTTTTAAAAACAGTACCTGTTATAGTTCCTGTTGCTCAGTTCGCTCACAAGAATCCGAAAACTGACAGCACGCAGGAGCAGAAATCTTCTCAGTGCAGCAAGAAAGAGTCACCCGTTTATCCGCCAGGTAAATGAGGCAGTTGTTCAGGCTGAACGAAAACGGCACAAACCTATTTCTTTAATGCCTTTCTTTACAGGAAGTCAGGAGGAGAAATGGCAACTGCAGATTTTGGCAAAGGGTAGAGTAACCTGCCCGAAATGCAAAAGTGTTGGAAGGAAGACGGTGGATGGGTTAAAGAAGCACCTGGAAACCTGCAAACTGGTACATTGTAACAATGTTTATAAAAAATATCATTGTGATCATTTTTTAGCACTTGTTTGAGCTCTGAATGTGATTTTGTAGAATCCTTTTACATGTCCACACTGTGGGAAACAACTGAAAACTTCCACTGGAATGAAGTACCACCTCATGGCTGACCACAACAACTTGGTTAGTTAGTTGTTAGTTAAATGTATAGCAACATCGACTATGAAGAGGTGAGGGTGTTGATTCAAAGATTATTTTCTTGTTGGTTTTTCAGCCCATTCCAGATACCGGGAATGACCTAGTTGACCAAGCAGTGAAGGAGAAACTGCGGAAAGTACTAAAGAGGATGGGCAAATTGAAATGTTCAAAAGAGGTGTGGTCATATTTTACAATTAAAATTACAATTTTTTTTAAAATTATTTAGTTCTAGCTATAAAGTAAATTGGTAATGATACAGTGCTGCATCAAACAACTAATTATGAGATAGCATTAGTAAAATAATTTTTATTTGTATAGTATATATGTTACGTGACATGTATGAAGAAGGCTCGATGAAGATGATAGAATATCTTTAACTGTTTAATTGCACGAATGAGATACAGACAGGAACACAGAGATTGGCACATCCACGAAACTTTAACGATCGACAAAGACAGGACTGACACAGAGGGAATATATACCCATGAACACAAGAGGATAACGAGTAGGGCACAGGTGACTGACATGATTACAGACAAGACACAGCTGATGACGATGGACTAATAAAGTGACGCTGACGAACTGAAACTCAAAACAAAGACCATGTGATGAATGACAGGACTAAAACTCAAAACGAGGAACACGTGACTGAAGACAGGACTGGGGAAACAGATAAACAGAACATGAAACTCTAACAATATATATATATATAGTGTAAAATATTATACCGATTCATACAGCGACCTTGAGCTTGGGAAAGGTGCGTTATAAATAAAACGTATTATTATTATTATTACCGTTTAAAGTGCATCACAGGTCAGCATATAAATAATGGAAAGGTATTTGTAATAAACGAGAAAATGAAAATTTTAATTAGTAAGATTTTTTTTAAGTAAAAGATAAAATATTAATACTTTTATTCAACAAGGACGCATCAAATTAATCAAAAATGACAATAAATGCATTTATAATGTTACAAAAGTTTCTTTTGAACTTTCTATTTATCAAATAATCCTGAAAAAAATGAATCATGATTTCAACATTGATAATAATCAGAAATGTTTCTTGAGCTCTAAATCAGCATATCAGAATGATTTCTGAAGGGTCATGTGACACTGAAGACTGGCGCAATGATGCTGAAAATGCATCACAGGAATAAATTACATTTTAAAATATATTAAAATAGAAAATAGGCCTTCCTACGCACTAGAGAATTCTTTCAAAAACAAAATCTTACTCCAAATTTAGTAGTGTAAAAGTGATAATATAATAAATAAATAATAATAATCAAATTTTCTTTTTGTGGATGTTTAGATTTACTGCTGTTCTTCTGTTCTTAACCTTAAAATTCTTTAAACCGAATGTTTTGGGGTGTTTTTTTAGGGTTGCACAGGAAGTTTTACTAGTATAATGGGTTACGTGTACCATATGAAGAAATGTGGCAAAGAGGCGTCAGAACTGGAGAAACTCTTAATGAACTGTAAACACTGTGGAAAAGCGTATCGTTCTAGAGCGGGTCTGGAGTACCACCTCAAGAACGAACACGGTCCGGTGAGTCCAGTACATCTGTTCTGACATGATTGATTCTCATTCGGGTTCTGCAAATAAACTGACTCAATTGTCTGCTGCAGATGACCCCAGAAATTGAAGTAGAGGAGGTGAAGACACAGAAAGAGCCAATCCCAGAGCGAACGCCGAGCGGTCGGGCCAAACGCTTGTCGGCGCAGGTGGCCGTGTTCCACCTGAGGGAAATCGCCAGCGAGGAGCTGCTGAAGGAATGGCCCAAACGGAAAGTCCAGCGTGACCTGGTACCAGACGACAGGAAGGTGCTGCTAAACATATATATGTCAAACATGTTGTAATTCCAGGGCTGTGAAGAAGTCAGAACCTGTGTGAAGCTCTTTTTGGTAAGGCTGCATTACCTTTCGCATACTAAAAGGTTTTAGTTTCTCTGCCACAGAATGAATGAGGACTGTGAATGAAGAATTGACATTTAATTCATTTTTATAGGCATTTATGGTATTTTTGTGTTCATGTAGCTGAAGTATTCTCGTCCGGGGTTGCCGGCCTTCAGTCAGGAGACTCTGCGGAAGTGGAAGAATGAAGTCAAACTGCATAAAAAAGTGCAGTGTCCCAACAAGGTGTGATTTTCACCATCACTATGCGAAAGGAAATATTTTCGGTGAATCAGTGGTTTGCTGAACCAAATGTGAAATGATCATCTGTGTTTTCATCATATTAGGGATGTGATTGCTTCTATACGAGCGTATCTGGTCTAAAGGCTCATCTTGGGTTATGTACCTTGGTAAGGAATGAATTGCAATACATGTACATAATGCTTACTTTACCGCATATTTGGTATATTAGATGGTATAAATTCTTATATACTGCCGCTGTACTTTGACGCAAACATGTGGCATCAGTAGTTTTTTGTTGTAGATGTTTTTAAGACATCAAAAATACAGTAAAAACAGTAATATTGTGATATATTATTACGAATGGGTAACACTTTACTTGAAGGCGTGTGCATAAGACTGACATGACACCTTCATAATCGTGACATGACACATGTTATGAATATGAAGGAGGGTCATTTTTAATGCACAGATGACATTGTTTGAGATTTTGAGTCTTTGTTTGGACAACTTGACATAAACCAAAACCTCATAAGCTGTCATACATTTGTCATAAACATGACATAACAGATTAAACTTAAGAAACTACTTTTGGGTTTTATAGCATTACATTAAACTATCATGCAGTTGGTTGGACACTGGCTGTCATGAGACCGTTATAACAGTGTCATGAATATTTTTCTGACCATTTCGTTTTAGTGGTACGAATTGAATTTGTCATTAAAATGTGTTAGTACTCTGTCAAATTATTTTATAACAGTGTCATGAATATGTTTCATTTCATAATTTCTTTTTTAAATACCACTGTAGTTTAGGTTAAGAAATATATTCGTGACGCCGTTATATGTCTTGGTAATGTCAAGTTGTCATAATAATATTTTTGCATTAAAAATGACATAATTGAGCGAATGACACTTCACTTCAGTTGTCATAAACATCCGTAAACCCTTCTTCATATTCATAACATGTGTTATGTCACGATTATGAAGGTGTCATGTCAATCTTATGCACACCCCTTCAAGTAAAGTGTTACCCAAATTAAAATATCTGTTTTTTTTTTATTAATATATTTTAAAATGCAGTTTATTTCTATGATTTAGTGGTCATATATATATATATATATATATGACCACTAAATCACAGAAATAAACTGGCTATATATAATCAATAAATTGATACTTATATAATTATAATATTCATAATATTTTAATATTATATTTATAATATTAATATTCAGGATTCTTTGACGAAAATAAATTTCAAAGGAACAGCATTTGAAAATCGTAACATCGTAACTTAATATCTTTACAGTCACTTTTGATCAATTTAATGAATGGAAAAAAAAAAAAAAAAATGTACTAACCCCAAAATTTTGAATGTATTTTTTTAACCAAAAAAGAAACCTATCTGCACAGTTTAACTGAAACTAAATAACAATTGCCTTTTTATTCATTTCCTGAATCAATAAGTTTCTATGGTTCTCTCATAATCATTTTTCTTGCTCATAATTGGATTTTCTCTGCAGGGTGAATTCGAGACTGGGAAGTATAAATGCTTGATATGTAAGAAAGAATTCAACTCTGAAAGCGGAGTCAAGTACCACATCAATTCCATTCATTCTCAGGTAACAAAATTGCTGAAAATAAAAATTAAAAAATAAACCCAACTCAAAATATTAATAATACTAAATTAAAAAGCACAATGATTTTTATTTCATGCTCCTTTATATCCTAAAAATATACATTTCATACCAAATATTGTCATTGTTATATTTCACACAGGACTGGTTTGTTGTTCGGTCCAAGTCTAAGAGTTCAAAGTTAGATAAACTGCATAAGACTCAGCCGAAGGAAGATTCCGTGAAGCCTCCAGACCTTCCCTCACCAAACCCTCACCAAGTATCCAGCACCTGGAAGGAGAGACAAACATCAGCGATGCCCATGTCAAGCGGAACAGCGCCCCCTGGAAGAGTGGAAGTAAAGAGGAAGGAGGGGCGAAACCGACGGAAAGAGAAAGATTGCAGAGAGCAGAAAGACTGCTACGAGTTCAGCGGCAGTGACAGTCCCAGCAGTAGCAGCAGTAGCTCCAGCTCCAGCAGCGAGTCCGAGGCAGAGGACGAATGGGCCCTCAGAAGGCCTCTTACGAAGCCCGTGTCCAGCCAGTGTCCTGGAAGTCATTCATAAATCATTCCTATTTTTCCTGTAAGCACCGTCCCTCGCGCCGCACCTCTGACCGACTTCTTGAAACAGTTGCATGTTACAATGTTCATGAATGCTGCTGTTTTTTGTGATATATTAAGGGATATTCAGACCGACATGATACTCTAATAGTTGGATTTGTGACATTTGGCCTTTTAGTATGAAGGTACATTGTGCTTAGAGGAAGTGTTCCTGGATGCCAGCTGAAGAAAATGAGATTCAAAAGATTAAAATGACACAAAATGGATTTGAGTTGCATTATTATTTTTTTGTAAGACACACATCTCTTTAAAGTGTGAGAAAACCTCACTTCGGTCTTCATGAAAAGAGATACTTTTAAATATACATGCAAAGTAAAAGTGCTTACAAACGCAAAATAGGTAGTCCGACTTATTGACATTTCAAAAATGTTTGCTTGTGACTATTTTTTTCTGTGTTCAGCAATGTCATATTAATAATGAATATTAAATACGCTACTAATAATATTAAATTAACAGTTTTGTGTGTGATCTTGTGTATATGGTTTATGAGGACATAATAAACATTTTCCTGTGTCCTCCTAAACCAAATATCTTACAAAATTATAGGTTTTTTTTAATGAAATTCAAAATGTTTTCTGTGATGGATTGGTTTAGGGAGATAGAATATATAGTTTGTAAAGTATAAAAATTATTACACCTATGGCGAGTCCCCGTAAACCATGTATAACCACATACAAATGTGTGTGTGTTTTTTTTATTTCTTTTTTTTGATTGAATTAATTTCAAAACATGCCTCAGTAAATAACAAAAACACTTCCAACATATCAGGCAAAAAAAAACTACTATAATAAAACCACTATAAAAATACCTGGAGGATTAATTACCTAAAAATATTTTTTTTATGCATATATTTAAAGATTTGAGGAAGCTCATATTGGCGTGTGTATTGTTTTTGTAAATGAGTGCACTTGTGCATAAGGCAATAAAATGCTTGACCACATTGATACCACCTCGTGGTCAGGCGGGATCACGCACAGATTTAAAACCGCTCTGGCGTCAGCGCTGGATAGAGGGCGGTAATGAGCAAACGAGGTCATGGGCGATCCTTCAAACATGGCGGCGACGGCAAGCTGATGTGTCAACAATGCTTTAGCCCCAAGAGTTTAATTGAAAAGCAGCGTATTTCTGTACAGCACAACTGAATTAATAGCGTTTTAATTTAAACCGGGATAGGGCACCTTGAACCCAGCGAGCGTCCGACGGCGGTGAGTCTTTAATTGTGTCTAGTGAGTTGGATTCGAACCCGCGTGAATCGAAGACCCTGTGGTTGAAGGAACGGGTGGACGATCAGCCTGAGCCACTGCTAAAAGCCGTCAGTTCAGGGAAAAAGCCCATGTCTTTCCTGTGCTTCAATTCTCTCCAAGTTTCAAGTTATTTTTTAGGAGATAATGGACTTCTGAAGGAACATCTATCAACTCAAGACACTATATACATTTAGTCTATTTTAAAAGCCGTTTTGAGCTTTTTATAGCGTAACGTCAAATGTATGCATTTATTTATTTTGCTGTATGAAATTTAAATTACTTGAGTAATTATTGTTAGTAAGCTCAATGTAGTGTAGGCACGTTTTGCGCATGCGTGGATTATTGTCACACTACCAAAAAAAAGTGTCATGGATTTGGATTTTTTTGTAAAATCATGGTAATTTATGAATTGTTGCTTAAGCATTCTTTTTTGCATTTTGTACATACTTCTAGACTGATCTGGGAGCAGTTCTGTAAAAGAATAGGTATTAATGGCAGCAGCTGCCCTGAAGTTGGCAAAGCAGAAAGACGAAAAAATGGGTTTGCCTTGTGAAAAAAACACAGATGACCAGATTAACCATGAGAGTAATGGAGCGACTCAGGATTCAGAGATGAAAATGTCTGGTAAGTGGCAAAAGACCAGCTCAGATGTTATAGTTAACTTTTAAACCCCTCCTCTTATATGAATAGTTCCCTATTCACATCCCTCATGATGTGATTTAAATTGCTCTTGTTGAGAATCTGCTTTCATGACTCTTTCCTAGGACAGACATCTGCCTCCCAGGTTCCCCCAGCTGTGGTCCAGGAAATCCCAGTTAATGCAGAGGGGAAAAAAAAGAAACAAGGACTTAAGACCCCTGCTAAAAGGAGGAGAAAGGACACCGTTCCACAGACTCCAACACAACATGACAACTCAGCAGTCTCTGATACTTCTGAACTCACTTCTAGTGGTCGGCCCAAGAGGAGAGCCGCTAAAGTGTATGCTCTCCAGTTTTCCCAAAATCTATACAGCATTTATATGAATGTATGGCGAGCCGTTTTGACTTTTATTCATTCTCAGGATATGAACTTGTGATATCAACAATTACATTTTCACTAGCTAAAATGTTAATTCCTGATATCGGGAATTAGATTTCCACTGGTAACAATGGCAATTTTTGATATCAAGAATTCAATTTCCACTAGTATAAACTATAATTGTTGATTTCAAGAATTGTATGTTTATTAGTGAAATCTCGCCATTCAAATTCAATTGTTGATATCAAGAATTCATTTCTTACTAGTTGAAATTCCAGTTTCACATTTCAGGAATACAATTCTTACTAGTAAAAATGCAAATTTCTGATATCATGAATGTGATTGTTACTAGTAAGAAAGCCGTTTTAGATATCAGAAATGATATTGATATATCAGGAATTCATTTTCAGATATCAGAAATGAATATTTTTACTAGTAGCAATTCAATTGTTGATATCAAGAATAGACATTTGCACTAGTAACAATGTAATTGTTGATATCAGAAATTTGCATTTTTACTAGTAAGAATTGTATTCCTGAAATGTGAAACTGGAATTTCAACTAGTAAGAAACTAATTCTTGATATCAACAATTGAATTTGAATGGCGAGATTTCACTAGTAAAAATACAATTGTTGATATCAAGAATTATAGTTTATACTAGTGGAAATTGAATTGTTGATATCAAGAATTAACGTTGTTACTAGTGGAAATCTAATTCCTGATATCAAGAATTAACATTTTAACTAGTGAAAATGTAATTGTTGATATCACAAGTTCATATCCTGAAAATGAATAAAAGTGAAAACTTGCCATATGAATGTATAGTATACTATATATTGCAGGATTAAATAAATTGAATATAGATGAAGCGTTCTGATCAGGTCTTGAACATGCGAGCTGAGTGTCTTACGTGTAACATAGAAGGAAATGTGGCGCAGTACAAAACTCATTCAGTTTTTCAGCACTACTTTTTGCTTGCTAACTATCCGTAGTCCAGTTCAACCTGACACTCATTGTGTGAAAATATTGTGCCGTGTTTTTTAACCTATTTTAAACCTTGATGTGTTTTCTTTAGGGTCTGATTTGTCCTGATCAGCTGCTAATTTTGTAATAATGGTCTTGTTAATTCATCTCATTTTTTCAGTGCTTTAGATTATCTCCACAACCTGACCAAGGATCTCAGCACTCCACCTCCAAAAGAAAGGCCGAAATCTGGCGACGCAGACAGCACCTCCAAGAAAAAGAATGCAAGAAAGGGAGCGGGGACGAAAAGGAAAACTCCAGATTATAACAGCGAGTTAGATGATGACGAGGATTTTTCCCCTGGAAAGGATGAAGAAGCCGAGAGTGAAGATGAAGAAGATTCAGAGCCAGACTTCAGCTTGAAGGTGGAGCGCAAAAGCAGACCATCCAGAGGAAATTATGTGAGTTTATAGTCAAATATTTATTGCGCTTTTTGCTGAGATTGATTTCCATATCTGTGTGGTCTAAATTTATAAAATTGTGTCTGCTCAACAGCATTGTCTGCTTTCCAATGGCTTGACTAACAATGTCATGGACCCTGTCTGGAGCTGTTTTAGTAGGACCAAAACTTTGTAAGATATTCACTTTCTACAAGATTATGTCAGATTAACATCTTGCCATTCATATTAAATGTATCACTTGCTTACTTCCTTCACTAAATGTTAGCCGAGATGAAAACTTCTCGCCCTGGGTATTTCCTGAGTGGATTCCTTCTGCCAAAGATTGGCATTTCCTGTCTAACAGGTAGCTAAATGCCACATAATATCCACGGAAATAAATGAATTGTGATTTTAACAGTTCATTTTGTTTAACAGTGAGGCTGAAAAATATTTACCGCAAGAGAAAGAATCGGCCTCTTTTACCTTCACGCGCGAAAAAATCAAGGGACCGATCAATCTGCAAACAGTGAGAAGGTAAGAAATCATTTGTATGTTTCCAATAATTCGCTTTGGTTCTTTAAACTGTAGCTATTTTTCCATTAGGGATGACCAATATATATATATATATATATATATATATATATATATATATATATATATATATATATATATATATATATAAAATTTGTCAAACAGCAGAGAATTTGGACTATTGTCTCTATTGTTAAACTCATGGACAGGGCTGGGTATGTTACTTTTAAAATGTATTTCACTACAGATTACAAAATACATACTTTAAAAAGTAATTTGTAACGTATTTCGTTACATTATTCAAGTTTAGTAACTTAATCTAAATACTTTAGAATACTTTGGAATACTAATAAGTGTGGAACAAACACAAAAAAGGTCATTGCAAGTTTTTATCTCACAATTCTGACTTTTTACCCCAGAATTGCGTGATATAAAGTTGCAATTGTGAGTTATAAAGTCAGAATTATGAGATATAAACTCACAATATTGAGAAAAGTCAGAATTATGAGATATAAACTCACATACTAAATTCACAATTGCAAGAAAAAAAGTCAGTATTGCAAGTTTATATCTCCCAATTCTGACTTTATAACTTGCAATTGTGAGTTTAAATCTCGCAATTCTGAGAAAAAGTCGTCAGAATTGTGAAATACAAACTCACAATTGTGAGGGGAAAAAACAAATTGTGAGAAAAAGTTGCAGTGACGAGTGAATTATAAAATGACTCACAAACAACTATCACAAAACATGAAAACAGTGGAAAACATGAAACTTAACTCCACTTTTTCAGACGGTCAGAGTCAGAGAATCACCAATCGCTGTTTAAATGACATTAAAACTCAAAGTAATCACTTTGGTAATCTAAAACACTTTTCAGATGTAACTGTAATCTGATTACCACCCATTTAAAATGTAACTGTAATGAAATACAGTCACTCAAATTTTGTATTTTAAATGCGTAACTAAGTTTCTTGTATTTCGTTACTCCCCAACCCTGCTCATGTGACGTTGCTGTGCTGCGTGGTCACGAAAGCTTCTCGTTTGAATGCATTTTAAGGTTTGCGGTTTAAAAACAAGTGATTTTAAACCGTTGAAGTGCAGTACGCAGAGGACTCATTTCGCTATATTTTCGCTCAGCAAATCTTATGCGCTCAATTGAAGCGGATACATTTTTTATCCAATAAGAAGAAATGCGCATAAACTACGATGAAAACACATTTGCTGATTAAATTACTCAATGGGTGACGAAAAACTGTCTCAACAGAGGATGTGATTGGATAACTTTACAATTTCACTATTTGTTTGATCGTCATTGACCATTACACATGAGATGGAAACTGCATTATTCACAAATGTTTTGTGCAATATTCCTATTTTGCACATAAGTAGAATTCACAACTTTGGATGAAAACGGCTACTGACCGTGATTAAATCATCCTGTTGGTACGCAGATGAATGACACTGACAATTGCTGTCATTGTCTCTTCCATGCAAACATTTTTTACATGATGTGATTGCCATAAATAATATATGAGATATGAGATATACAATTAATTTCAGCAAGTACAGGAATTTTTTTTTTTGACATTTTACATTTAAATAATTTAACTACACATTCACATGTTCACGTTTCTCTGTTGGTTATTTTTTTGGTTAATTAAACAAATCAAATATGTAATATATTTTTTTAGTAAGTGTTTTATTTTTAAATTATTTATTTTAATTTTAATTATTAGTAATCTACCATTCAAAAGTCTGTAAGGTTTTTAATGTTTTTAAAAGAACTGGTTTATGCTCACCAAGCTGCATTAATTTAAAAAGAAATAGTAAGAATGTCTCTATTAAGTTTTTGTTTTTGTTTTTTTAAGGCTGTTTTCTATTTTAAAGAATTTTCAGCATCGTTATTCCAGTCTTCAGTGTCACATGACCATACAGAAATCATTCTAATATCCTAATTTGGTGCATTTCTTATCATAAATGTTTAAAACAGTTGTACTGGTTTTATGTGGAAACTGCAATTTATTTATTTAAGTTTGAACGGTAGTTTATATCTACTCTCATGTCTGCTGCTCTGCAGGTTTGAATCATTGCCCCATCATTCTGAGCGCTGGGACACTCTGTTCTTTGTTGGGGGTCCTGTGCGGTCCATGGAGTGGTGCCCATATCCTGACGGGGCAGCAAAAAGACAGTATGCTGCCATCTACTGCCACAAAGGCATGGACGACAAACACAAAATCAACCAGCTGCACTCAGATCCTGTCTTACTGCAGCTGTGGGACATCGGAGACCTTCAGTGTAAAAGCAGGTGACGAGATTAAAACTCATACAGACTGACTTTAAGAGAAAATATGTACTCTGTGTTGGGCTTTAGGATAAAATGGTCATTTCTGGCTTTTTTTTCCCCCCACTTCAGACCCTCAACTGCTCCTCATCTGGCATACGCTCTGGCGATAGATGACGGATGCATCTGGAATATAAGGTGGTGTCCTGCAGGAGTGTGGGAGCTGCCCTCCACCAGCAGAAAGGTAAGAAATGTCTTTCAAAAATTTAAAGGTACACTACGTAATTTTTTTTTTTTATATATCCTTCTTCCAAAATATGTTTTTGTCTTACCCTGATTCACTATGGTAAGCATATGTTTTAGACCGGTTGGGATTGTTTTTTGCGTGAAATGTCACTCGCCTGTGTGTGTGTTTCGTCATATCCGTAAATAGCGAGAAGTCGCTCCAGCTGCTTTGACGCATGTGTGGTGTGGGAGTGTCAGAGGTTAGTGAGCAAGAAAGTTTGACATGGAGCAAGCTAAATCCTGAACCTCCGGGGAATCACCCGTTTTAAACAAACAGCAAACAGAGGAGAGTCTACTGGGAAAAAGAGAACGCGTCAGAGCTCGTAATAAAATGGCTTCGCTTTTCGGTGATGGCTGAGGGATTTGAAAATGTTGTAAAAGTGAAAAAAGTTGGCACAAGTAAGCTATTTTATTGAAGTCGAACAGATAAATTGCCATATGTTGCTCTCTAACAGAGTTCATCATGTATTGTGAAGGGTCATATTCATCTACACAACCAAAACAATGTTCTTCCACAAAATGCATTCAGTTTTGTCTTTTAACCACTAGAGGGCCAAAAGTTGCATAGTGTATCTTTTTAAAACAAAGAAAAAAATGATTTTTTTCTTTTCTTATTTTTTTATTCATATTGTGATTGTGGTGTACTTGGGTGTAAATGTATTTTTGTTTTTGTCAGGCTCCACAAATGCCTAGATTAGGTCTTCTGGCTGCAGCTTTCTCTAACGGAACCATTGGGGTCTACAGTCTTCCACACCCAGAAGCCCTTGCAGCACACCATCAAAGTAAAGGTGAGAATGGTGAAATGCTCTCATTTGCTTATGCTTCTTATTTCTTTAATGGGGTCATATCAGTTCCACTTAAAATACTTGTGCCAAGGACAGTCAAAGTTGAGTTTGACTATTTTATCTCGCTCTTGTTTGACACTTTCCAATCCTTCTCTTGGAGGGCCAACGTCCTGCTGCGTTTAGCTCCAACACACCTGTCTGGAAGTTTTTAGTGATCCTAAAGACCTTGATTAGCTTGTTCAGATGTTTAATTCGGGTTGAAATGCCTCCTAAATTCATGAATTCATGTGCAATGTGTTGTTCCTTCCAGAAGAGGGCAGCACATGACAGAACACTTTAAGTGCCATCATGCATTTTCTTAAAGCATTAAACAAACACTAATCTATCTCGCATGATGTCTTTGCTTAATGTTTCACAAACGTTGGAAAACCTAGTTTGAGACAGAACAAACCGAATTTTCTGAAGTTGTTTGAAAGGTGAATGTCATTTATTTACTTATTAATTTATTGATGGATGGATTGATTAATTGTTACAATTGTACGATTTCATTCATTCATCCCTTAATTCATTTAATAATAATAATTTTTATTATTATCATTTTAATTTTAATTGCAAACTCTAGTTGTAATAGTCAAGGTGTATTTTACAACAGGCTTTTATTTTTTGAAGCTATTAAGGCGCTTAAATGTGGATCAGGGGATTTTATTATATTTCATTGCACATCTTAAGGCCACATGCACTGATAAAATGGCCAGCATTGGCTGGTTGTCCCATGGGAGCTCATAATGCCCTTTCCTCAGGGAGTGCTGGGAACAGACTGATGACCTGCCATCAACGGCATCATTCCCTGTTTTCCTCTTTTCTTTTATTCTCTTAAACGCACATTATCTGTACTGTTTGTGTGTGTTTGCAAAAGATTACCCTCCCAGGGCTTCTCATTCATCACGGTCACAGTGCGAGAGCTGCAGAAAAGGAGGGAGGGTCTGGTGCCTCTATGAGTTTCACTGCCTTCAGCCGTTTGATTAGAGGCCCCCCCTTTCCCAGCAGTGAAATGTAGCTTATCTACACTTATACTGATCGCTCCCGGTTTATGAGCTATTGACCGTTCTGCAAGCAAAACCATATTTTTCCAATGAGCGTTCAAGCATATCAGTGTTTCTGACTAAACGAAATTCTTTGCAAGAAGCATGTATAGCAAGCGTTTTATTATATTATGCTGTTTTTGATGTCAAATTGCGTACATTGAATGGGATTGCTAACAGATAGCTTTTTTTATATACAGCCTTGGTTAAATGAAAACAGTCCTCTTGACTTTCATGAATAATTCCAACAAATAACAAGAAACACTGAGTGTGAGAGAGAGAGAGAGAGAGTGTGTGTGAGAGAGAGAGAGAGAGAGTGTGAGAGAGAGAGAGAGTGAGAGAGTGAGAGAGAGAGAGTGTGTGCGTGTGTGTGCGTGTGTGTGCGTGTGTGCGTGTGTGTGCGTGTGTGTGCGTGTGTGTGTTGTGTGTGTGTGTTGTGTGTGCGTGTGTGTGTGCGTGTGTGTGTGTTGTGTGTGTGTGTTGTGTGTGTGTGTGTGTGTTGTGTGTGCGTGTGTGTGTGCGTGTGTGTGCGTTGTGTGTGTGTGTGTGTGTGCGTGTGTGTGTGTGTGTGCGTGTGTGTGTGTGCGTGCGTGTGTGTGTGCGTGCGTGTGTGTGTTGTGTGTGTGTGTGTGTGTTGTGTGTGTGTTGTGTGTGTGTGTGCGTGTGTGTGTTGTGTGTGTGTGCGTGTGTTGTGTGTGCGCGTTGTGTGTGTGTTGTGTCTGTGTTGTGTGTGTGTTGTGTGTGTGTTGTGTGTGTGTTGTGTGTGTGTTGTGTGTGTGTTGTGTGTGTGTTGTGTCTGTGTTGTGTGCGTTGTGTTTGTGTTGTGTTTGTGCGCGTGTGTGTGTGCGCGTTGTGTGCGCGTTGTGTGCGTGTTGTGTCTGTGTGTTGTGTGCGTTGTGTTTTTGTTGTGTTTGTGCGCGTGTGTGTGTGCGTGTTGTGTGCGTGTTGTGTGCGTGTTGTGTGCGCGTTGTGCGCGTGTTGTGCGTGTGTTGTGTGTATTGTGTGTGTGTGTGTGTGCGCGTGCGCGGGCGTGTGCGTGTGTGTGTGTGTGTGTTTTCCAGGTCTGAACAATTAAAATACTTTTAAATAGATTTTATGAACATCCTCATTCTCATACCACAGAATGAGTAATACACTAGTAAACAGGGGCCGTTTCATGGCCGTCCTCACTATTTATCACTCAGACATTCAGCTTTTGTACTAGGTTTCTGTAGTTATTGAGTAGTGAGATGGTCCCTCAGGGGCTCTGTGTGTGGTAGACTCAGGCTCTGGTCCAGTAGAGATAAGAAGCCAACTGCCCACGTTCATTAATGAACCGTCTCTGTTCGTGTCTTATTCTTCCTTTCTACAAACTTCTAATTCATTGATCCTATTCTACGCTTTCTTAATTACACTTTCCTGAGGCCAGAAGAACTGTTCGGATGTAACAGACAAGACCTCTTTCTCTCGAAGACCGGAAGCTGTTAGTGAGTCTTGAATTTAAAAATGTTTTTAAAAGATAAGATGTTCACTAAGATCTGGACTGAAATGGGCGAGTACTGTACCACTTGCATTTCATCTTTCTGTGTTGTGAATTCTGAAGGAATGGCTGGATATTGTTCAACTAAAAAAGTGCTGTATAACCTTTACAAAGCTATTCCTTTTCGTTCTGCTCTTTATATTTTCTGGATATTACTACAGAATTGCTTCTCACACTCCACCAGTTTAACTTCTCCACACTGGTTTTGGGATGGGTTTGGTTTTCTGTTGACAGGCTGTGGTTCATACTGGACTCGCTCTCCTGGAGTCTTTGGTCAGTGACCCGGCAATGAGGTCTGGCCAAGAAGTGTTTACACCCTCTGGGAATTAACCTTCATTACTGAACGTACAATCCTTCTAAAAGACCTCAGACCTGTTTGTGTGTGTGTGTGTGTGTGTGTGTGTGTGTGTGTTGGAGTGAGTATGTTGGGGGGACATTATGAATATAAGTGTAAAGTGTTTTTTTTTTTTAATAATTAATAGGTTTTAGTTTTTGCTTCCTTTTAGTTGTCTTTTTTTGTTATTTGTTTAGTTTTTGAAGTCTCTATATTTTTATGTAATTTATTAATATTTTGTTTATATATTGTGCATATAAATATTAAGGAAAGTTATTTTTTATTGGTTTTGTTATCTTTTTATTTATTATTTTGTTTTTTTTTACTTTTTATTTTATTTTTTGCTGTTGTTTTTGTCATTTTATTTATTTTATATTGTTTTTCTTGTCATTTTATTCATTTTTTTTAGTTTTTAGGTTTTTAATAATTATATAATTTATATATATATATATATATATATATATAATTTTTTAATTATTATTATATAAATATTTAATATTTTGTTATTTATTCTGCAGGGAAATCTAAATGTCTTTTTTTTTTTTTTTAAATTAATAATATTTTAGTTTTTTGTGTTAATTTCATTTTGGGGTTTTTTTAGTGCTTTTTGTTTGTTTTTCACTTATTTTTGTTTTGGCTTTTGTTCTAATTTCCTGCACTTAATTTTATTATATAGATCACATGGACATTTCATTTGAACATTTTCATTCTGTATATTGATTATTGGATGATTATCTGTTTGAAAAGGACTCACAGTAGCAATTATAGACGTTTCAAAAAGCTAGTGATAAAACAGTTAACCACATTCCCACTTTCCATTATGCTCTCGGGTTCGGTAGGTTTATGGTAGATAATAATAAATGGGTTTTCTCTGTAGAGAAAGGGTGTCCTGTAAAAGGTGACGAGAGAGACACTGACTCCTCCCTTCTCAATGGAGATAATTTACTGGCTTGTTTTCATCAGACAAGGATCTATAATTGAAATGACAAAAAAGATGCATCGCTACACAGTTGTTAGTGTTTGAGGCCATGAATTTCAGCCCAATACCTGACACCCGTATCCTCCTGGCCTGTCAATCAAAAAGACCTTAGTCAGCCTGGAGAAAGGGCCCCTGGTCAGGGCTGTCTGCCACACCGCCAGAATGAGTGGATCAGAGGTGCGATGCTTTATCGACCCGATCGACCCGTCACCGGTCTGTACGGGTCCGGCTATACATCACTTCTGCACTCTACTCCCGTACCATGCACAGTTTCATACATGTGACTTTATTCAACACCTTGTTTTATATTCTCAGCTTAATGAGAATATGAATCACTGTTTAAAAAAAACAAAATTTAGTTTTATTAAAAAACAAAAATTAGCATATTTGCTTGTCGATTTTTACCACTGACTAGTTTTTCAGAGTAGAGAAAGGTCTCTGTATTGAAGTAGTTTTATTAGGTATACTTTATTTATTTATTCTTGCTTAATGTAGCAGAATGCTGCAAGCAGTTTCACTGTAAAATCCTCTCCTAAGGGGCTTTTAAAAATGTATTTATGTCAATTCATCCCCTTAAAGCACAACCACTGCATTCATACAGATATAGACAGATGTCTGATTCAAACAGTGTTTGTTTGTAGTAGTGATGAACAATTTCCCCAGTAAAGCACTGTTACTCGTTTCACATGTGAAGAGAGCATTTATGCAGGAGTCTTAAAGGTATAGTAGCAAAAAAAGCCCGTTTGATTCTAATGGTCCAAGAGATGGTGATGGAGATAATGGTGATGACTAAATTAAGTTATGACTGTTTTTAAAGGGTTGATTCACCCAAAAAGTTTAATTTCTGTCATTCTCAGCCTCATGTCGTTCCAAACCTGTAAAACCTTCGCTTGTCTTCGAAACATTGAGATATTTTTGATGAAATATGAGGGTTTCTGAACCACACATAGGCAGCAGAATCACATTTTGAGCTCCAGAAAGGTATTAAAGAGATCGTTAAAATAGTCCATGTGACTACAGTGGTTCGATCTTAATGTTATGAGGCGTCGAGAATGCTTTTTGTGCGTAAAAACAAAACAAAAATAGGGACTTTATTCAACAATTTCTTCTCCATCGTGTCAGTCTCCCACGCAGTTGATGTAGTGAACGCAGTGCAGCGCTTCCGTGTTTGCGTCAGGACGCCAGCTCCTGCGTCTGCGTCACACTGGACGCTCGCATATACATTGTCAGCCAGGCGTCAGGCGTAAGCATGCACTGCATAGGGGTTTTTTACTACTTTTCTGTACCTTGAATGATAAAATAAACCTCTTGGATTTCATCAAAAATATCTTGACTTGTGTTCCGAAGATGAGGTCTTGCGTGTTTGGAATGACATGAGGGTGACAGAAATGTCTTTTTTGGGTGAACTAATGCTGGGTACACACTAAAAGATTTTCGAAATGTGAGAGACCATAAACATGAGGACAAAAAAAACGTTTTGCTCCTATAGAGTCCCGACTGCGAACACGAGAAATCTTGCAAAATCTCTGGAGACTTCAGAATAAACATGGCGGACAATCGGCAGGAAGAAACTGCGATGATGGTGTTTGGATTGATTTTGGTATATTTTGCAGGACACGTTGTATAAACACTCGACAAGCCGGTCCTCCATCTCTGCTGTCCAAATCCATCTAACTTTGTGCTGCGTCATGTCTTCCGTCTTCTGTCAGCTCACAATCCGATTGGATATTGTTTAATTTCACGTGATATTCTCGAGTGTGTGTGTGTGTGCGTTTGTCCTCGAGGTTCCCCTCACACCTCTGGTCGTAGATATTCAACATGTTTCTCTATTCGCTTCGACATTCTTCCGAGCAGATTCATTCGCTCTCTTAACACACCTCACACCACAGGAAAATCTGATTAGATAATCTGTAGAACCATCAAGATAATCAGGACATTAGACATCAGAAAATCTTGTGGTGTGTACCCAGGATAACCCTTGGTAAAATTGGTTTAAAAACCTTTAGTTATAAGATAAAATGCACTGTATTTGACCCCTTTAAATGATGGCATTGTTAAATTGCTGCTTGTTTATACTTCACATTATTTCAGTTAAGCATGTCATTTGATTCTTGTTCCTTTGATTGTTTTTCTTGATAAATTGTGTTGAATAGTAATGCTCCTATCTATAAGTGCACAGCATTGAACACATTTATGTGTTTTCCAATAGGAGAAAGCAGCCAAGCACCGCTGATATGCCGGGTAGGTCAATATCCACTCTGCCAGCATGCTTCTTATTTTTACAGATAAGACCTCAGTCTTTGTTTCATTCCACACATTAAGTGATATATTACACATTCATTGCGACTGACGTTGGATAGAATGGCAAGAGATCATTGGAATGTTTGCTTGAATCTCATGTCATTTTCACTATAGCTCAATTTCACAGTTGAAGTGGCTTTTCACTAAAACTGTTCTGGGTATGGCTCCTCTGGGCCATTTTATGGGTTGTCTACGTAACATTTTCAGGCATCCAAGAGGTGATTAGCTGTCATGGTAGAAAGACCTCCTCAAACAAAATGTTAAATGTAGAGTGGTGGATTAATTAAAAACATTTGGGATGATTGCAGAAGGAAATGGCTTTATAGAACTATTGACTATTGAGAAAATTTTAAACTGTTGTGATTCGCAGGTAAACCTTGGAATATCAGGGAATTTAAAATGTCTAAAATATATATATTTATTTATTTATATATATATATATATATATATATATTTATTTATTTATTTATATATATATATATATATATATATTTATTTATTTATTTATATATATATATATATATATATATATATATATATATATATATTTATATTATATTTATATATATATATATATATATTTTAGATATATTATCTAAATATTAGATAATATATCAGATTATATTAGATAATATATATATTATATTATATATTAGATATATATTAGATATTAGATATATATATATATATATATATATATATATATATATATATATATTTTTTAGATATATATATATATATTTATTTATATATATATATATTTATTTATATATATATATATATATATATATTTATTTATTTATATATATATATATATTTATATTATATTTATATTTATATTTTATTTAATTAAATAATTAAATTATTTTAATTACATTTTAAACTAAATTGTTAGCTTTATGAACTTTGATTGCATTTTTTTAAATACATTTTTATTTACCCTTACAATGTTTATATAATAAATATTCCCTGTACTCCTGACAGTAAAATATGCCAAAATAAAGGTCCAGTGGGGAAAAAAAAAAGAATGCGACATACCATGAAACCGCCAGAATCTTAAAAAAAATCTATCTATCATTATATTATATTATATTATATTATATTATAATTTATTTATTAATTAATTAAGAGTAGTCTTTACTTTACAAATTTTGATGAAGTGTTCTAGATCAGTTATATCACAGTGATGGTGGTGTGTTTTTACAGGTGAAGAAGGTTCTTTCTTTGAGGATGGGCTCCAACCAGGCAGATCATAACGGTCAAAGTGGCCTGTGCTTTGCTATGGATTGGCTCCATGTCAAACCACATAACCTCTTGGCGGCTGGATTCTACGATGGTGATCTCATATGTTTTGTCTTTAGGTTTATTTGTTCTTCTAGAGAGAATTGCAAAATGTAAATATCTTGGTATGTTGCCATATTTTATGTTTGTGATGTTTCACTTCACTTCCAGGTCTGGTTGGTTTGTGGGATCTTGCTAGTACGTCGACATTGCTGAGAATCAGGTCTCCTGATGGAGTTGTGTCTCTCTACCCTTACCACTGTTTTCACGCCCACGACGAGAACATCCGCACCCTGAGCTGGTGTAAAGCCTCTAGGTGAGAAGCGATAATATTTCACAGCATTGCTGCATTACTTACAGACCCCAAACTTTTGAACTGTAGTGTCTGTTTCAAAAAGGAGATTCTTACCAGACTATAAACTGTGAAAAAATTTTATGCTAACCCAGTGTCTCATATATATATATATATATATATATATATTCCATTGGTATTTGTGGTGTACTTAAATATTCATGCATGTCATTAGCTTGTATAGTATTCATGCTATCAAACAGCCCACCCATGGAGTTTTATGATTTAGCAACAGGGAAGCAGTCTAGGTCAAATTTCAGCATCACACATTGTTTCAGCTTCAGTAGTTTCAACAGCCTGTTCTTAGCATTTAGATTTAAAGCACGGTGACCTTATAAGGGACCGCTGTAAGCGGCATTAGAGAAGTTCATTTGGAAAATGACACCCTATCCCACTGCCCCACAGGGGGCTGGTGAAATCTAGTGATTTCTTCTGTTGATTTGTTTTTCTTCTTCATGTGCTTTCGGCTCTTTAAACGTGACCGCTCATGTACAATTCAGATACACCTCAGAAAATTCTTGCGTCCGTGCATTAGCTCTTGAAGTGACAGCAGTCTAATATACCTGCGGCAGTCTTAATAATAATAATAATAATAAATAGTCTTAATAACTTAAGTAGCTTTAATAAGGATTAATCTATAAGTTTTGTTGTAGGCCATCACTTATCTTAATACCACTAGTGCATCATCCTGAAAAAACTTCAGACACTGTTTAATTTGTATCTTCATTCTGTTGCAGTTACTTGTCTGTTATGTTTATAATTAGTTTCTTTGTTCTTATTGGATTGTTTTCTTGTCATATGGAATTATTTTCAAGACCTGTTAGTTTGTATTAGAATTAATAGCTGAAATTTAATTTGAAGTTACTATATCACAAAATAAGACTTATCGCACACCAAAAATCGTGTTAAATTATTGAGATTTCAATATTGACCAAAAATCATCATGATTATGATTTTTGCCGTAATCGAGCAGCTCTAGCCTAGCATGCTTCAAGCATTCAAGCAAGAGGGTTTGAGGGAGGGTTCAGCTGTCTCTTCTGCCCTTTTACTGTCCAGATGCTCCAAGGAGAGCATCTGGGGTCAGTAGGATTTAGGATTTGACTGTAGAGACTTTTATAATGTTACAAAATATGTCTATTTCAAATAAATGCTGTTCTTTCTATTTATCAAAGAATCCAGAAACAAATTCATCACACTTTCCACAAAAATATGAAGCAGCTGTTTTCATATTCGAATGATTTCTGAAGGATCATGTGACTGAATTTTTTGTGAAAATTCAGCTTTGATCACAGGAATACATTATATTTTAACATATATTAAAATAGAAGACTTTTATTGTCATTTGTATAATATTTCACAATATTTACTTTACTTTTGAATGGTAGAGCATGTCGCTAGCAAGATTACTGTGAATATTGTTAAAAATATTGATCTGTTTGTATTTGTGATGATGTATGAAAAATCAAGAACTACATAATGTTTTTATCTTCTGTTATTGGGCAGTAACTTGTTGGTGACAGTCGGAGATGATCGCATGGCTAAA
Organism: Zacco platypus; assembly: GCA_038088235.1. Lineage (NCBI taxonomy): Eukaryota > Metazoa > Chordata > Actinopteri > Cypriniformes > Xenocyprididae > Zacco > Zacco platypus. The sequence goes on from CM076072.1 coordinate 27,774,902, forward strand.
ATGTGGGATGTGAGGAAAACCTACGTGCCTCTTTTGGCAGTAAAGCGCTGCCTGTCCCCTGAAGTGTACTGGCCCCTTTTTTGGAGCGGGATCCTGATGGCTCAAGAGTGTTGCTTTGCCACGTGAGTCCACGATGTTTTGGCCAGTTTTAAGTCAGGTTTAGTATTTATAATTTTATTTAATCATCTTTTTCATTTGCTTCGTGTAGGTTTGGACAGCATGGAGTCCATTATTTTGATTCAGGTTACATTGGAATCAAGCCTTACTTTGTGGTTCCTAGAAAAGCCACTATTTGGGTAGGTGGACGTTTCACAAGAGTCATGGTTTAATATAGTCAAAATGGTCTAATAATGACAAAACCACTATCTTTCAGAGCCTTTCAATGTCTGATTGGATAAATAGTTTTGCCATTGCGGACAATGGAGGAGATTGTTTATTTACTTTGCTTCCTCATATGGATAGTGACCCCAACAATATCAGACGACGGAGATATGTATGTTTCTTTATCATTAATTGAATTCTCACGTATTAAAGCCTTGAAATAACATTGACCATTTTGCTTAATCCCCAAAGTCGGTGTACAGGACTGACATGGTCCAGTTTGAACCCGGTCAGAGGCCTGGAGGTGATGAACAGGAGGAGGAGGAGGAGGAGGAGGAAATGGAAAACGCTACAAATAATCCTGGGAAGGAGCCATTGACCTACAAAGGAGCAGTCAAGAAGTACTACCTCCACTTTCATGACTTGGACCTGGTGAGAAACTCAAAAAGACGACTTTTGTGCAATCATTGTTTCATTTCATCATCATCATCATCATCATCATCATCGAGCAGTCTTCTTCATGACACAACTCTGTGCTTGGGAAACGATGTACGAAATCAGATTTTGAGAGTGCTGATTTGTTGCATAAGCCATTTCCTTTCACCAGAGCTGGCTCATGAATATTAATTAGGTGATTGTATTGTTAATATTATATAAATATATATATATATAATATAAAAGCAGGTGGGTGCTAGCCATATTAGGGTTGGCTGAAGCTATCATTTCATTCTGCCAGCTACATTTGTCTTTGCACTTCGACCGAACAAAATGAAGCTCCTAAATTTTAATAATAATACCCTAAAAAGTGTTGTAAATTCCTGGAAGTGGGAGGGATGTGTCCTCCCCAGTTTTAATAACAGATACGCCCCTGATATTCTCTGTTTTTCTGTGTACGAACGAAGTTGACTAGTATGTATGTGTTTGTAAGACCATGTAAAAATCCATTAGTGGCCTCAGTAATGTGTGTGTATGATAGTGGCAGTGTGTGTATGATCGGTGTTTTATAGCTACTGTGTACTGCAGCCTATTCCACAGATCATTACATGCAGACTGTGCAGGGGCCGTGGCCGGACTGGATTTATTGGCTTAGTTATTTTCCCAGCACACCTGAGCAAGTGCGGGAGACCCAGTCGAGAGCCTAAGAGTGCTGTCTGCGTGTTAGCGGAGTGGCACCCCTCTTTCTCGTATCCCTCTGAGACTCATCCTGCATCTCACGGGTTATATGTTGATTAAGTTCTGCACCCTTCATTAATTTAAAGTCATTGCCGCCTGGAGGCCGACCCCCATCACTGAGATGCTCCATCTGTTCTGCCGTCTCACGCTCCAGTGCTCCACCCCCATCCGTCCGTCCATCCATGACACGCTCCACATGTCCGCTCTGAGGCCACGGTCTGGAGCAGGCAAGAGCTGTTTGAATTGGGTTTATTGAACTCTCCTCAGTCATCCTTGCACGTACACATACATTCTTGTAACCTGAAGGTTGTGGGGTCGAGTCTCAGTACCGGCAGGAAAAATGTAGGGGGGAACTCTAAACTGACGACCCCTTGACCAAGGCACCCAACCCCCAATCGCTCCTCGGGAGCTGCCGCAAAAAAAAACTGGTGCCCACTTCATGGCGCTTGTGTGTGTAATTGAATCGGTGAAATGTAGAGTAGAAATTCACAGGTCACTTCCACTTTTAATAGTAGAGCAGAATGCTAGTAACACAAAGGTCATGGGTTCGATTCCCAGGGAATGCATGAATGGATAAAATGTATACCTTGATTGCAATTCAAGGTATATATATATAATTTCTTTAATATATATTATTTATTTATATATATTATTTATATATATATATATATATATATATATATATATATATATATATACATACACACACTCTTAGTTAATCTAATAGTACTAGTAATTTAATAACACTATTAAATAGCAAATCTTAAAATGAATATAAAATGAATAGTTTATACTGTTCATTAAAAGTTAAAAAAATATTACATTTTTAAATACAGCAAACATTAAAAATGTTTAATTTGTGATTTTGTTTTAAATGTATTTAGACAGATTAATAATTATAGACATAATATAATATGAATATAATCCATTTATTGTTTATCGGCCATATCATGAAAAGAATTAGCGGTTTCAGCAAGTCTGAGACCGATAATTGAAACTGGACACACTGGGTTTCAGTCGCGATCTTATTATGATATTGTGAAATTTTGAGCGTGACATGGATTGTAATGTGAAGTTGTTGATGATACCCGTTATAAGTGGTGGTTCTATCTAGTGCTTTCTTAACTCTGGAGCTGTTTTTTTCTATCTCTCAGGGGGACTTTGCTAAGTGTGAAAATCGGCCCATGATGAAGCACCTGCATCAAAATGAGCTCAAAGGTGTCGCTAAAGTCGACCAGATGCCGTTGAGCGCACTCTACAAGGTGAGATCACGTTTATCTATACAACAGCAAACAAGCCCAGCTGAGGCCCTCACTGACATCTATAGAGCTGTGAAATATCCTGAAAAACTGGATGCCACCTGCACCTGATGCTTGTTTTATCCCAGTATAACCATGTGAAATCCCAGCAGAATTTTTAGCAGTAGTTGACCACCTACTAGTCCATTGACCAATCAAAATCTAGTATTCGAGAGAGCTGTGTAAAAAAAGAAAGAAAAAAGGTGATGTACACATTGTAATATCTAAATTTTCACCATGTGATATAAGATTTTGACCCTAAATATGTTACCCATGAGGTGGTCCATCAGCAATCACCTTGTGGAGACTATTAGCTGTATTATTATAGTCGTATGTGGCAGTGTCAGTGCACGGCTGTGTGGAGTATTTGCACTGGTCAGAGAAAGAGAGAGAGAGAGAGAAAGAGCGGGTGGTTTTCTGAGAGTTAAGCAAGAAGATGGACAGAAGCTAATGGCCTGTAAAATTAGGAAAATGTCACTCTGGATATAGAGTGGATGATGGGAGGAGAGTAGGAAAGCAGAGATGGGTTTTTCTGAATAACACGTTGCACAATGAAACGATCATTTATGCTTAAAAGGATTGTAAGAAATGCCCAGTTCCATTTTATTGATGTAATGATTTATTTTTATTGCTCTCTATAGAATAGAAAATTCTACTAAGAAATTCAGTTTTGATTAAGATTAGACACTCATAATGTTATGCTGATATTATATTCATATAATATTCATATTCATGCTGATTTGAATTCATATCATAATAATAATAATAAAAATAATAAATAAATATATATTTGTTTGTTTTATTTATAATTTCTTTTATTAGCATTTTGGTAACACTTTACAATCAGGTCCCATTAGTTAACGCAATAACTAACATGCACAAACAATGAGCAATGCATTTGTTACAGTATTTATTCATCTTTGTTAATGTCAAATAATAAAACACAACTTTCCTTGGTAGTTCATATTAGCTCAGGTCCATTTTTGACTCTAATGTATTAGTAAATGTTAAAATGACCATTAATAAGTGCGTTAGAAGTATTTTTTCATTGTTAATTAATGCAGTTATTCAATATTAACGAATGGAACCTTATTGTAAAGTTTACGTTTACGTTTACGTTTACATTTACATTTACATTTACATTACTGGTACATTTGGTAACATAAAGTGTTACCAATATCTTCTAGATAGAAAGGTTGAATATACTCGCTTTGATCCCAAACACCATTTTGGAAATAAAAAATGGCCAAGGAGGAAGTTACAGGCAGAACTGGATGTCTTCCAGCAGGAGGAGTGTTTATTGTTCAGCAGAGCCACATGTGATTAGAGTTGTGCTAAAATGCTTTATTGCTGGCAGTATAGAGCAGTGACCCACAGAGGACATGCAGGAACAGAAGGTCAAACAGACCTTTGTAATTACTAATTAATCTGAGTAGTGATTCAGACCATAAATACATACAGAGGGGCCAAAATGAACATGAACCCTGTGCCAAATGCAAGCTACTCTCCACTTAAATGATGTGAATGATTCAATGACTATCTACTACTACTAAATTTCGTGTTTTTTTCTCTGTCTCTCTCTCAGGTCCGTTTTAACCCAAACATGGATGCACACAGCTGGATGTTGTCGGGCGGTCAGTCGGGTTTGGTGCGTGTGCACTGCGCACGTGGACTGAGCTGCTCTGTCATGCTCAAGCAGTTGCGTGAAGCTCAAGCCCAGTTCAGCGCCATGTTCCGGTCTCAGGAGCCCGACGACTCCGCGACAGCTGTTCGTCACAGCACGGCGGACACAGTACAAGTGCGCTAGTCTCAGCTTAAAATCTTAAAATGCTTTGTGATGTCATAAAGGGCTGAGACTTTGGGACTTTTATTTTTAAATGACTGATGATGCGCCCACTTTTTATCCTTAACTTATAATGAAAGAAGCAAAATCTATTTTGATACAAGCCTCTGTGTATATATTTCCGTTTTTATATTTTTTTGTTTCGTTTTTAGCGCTGTACTTCTTTGCACTGGTGTGAGGCTCAGACAGGAAGTTTGTAATGTTTTTAGGTTAGTATCATTACCTCGGTGTTGTCCTTTCCAAGTTATGTGTGGACAATGAAATTGTCACCACTTATATTCGGTTTGCTCCTCTTCCAGTTCAGCGTTATATTGTGATCAAGCATAAAGAGTGCGATAGCATTGGACTGGATCTTTGCTTTTGCTTTTGCTAACCTGTTCTCTTATCTATCATATCACAATTTGTTGTTTTTACTTTTAGCATTTTTTTTATCCTGAATCTCATTTGTAAAGGAATAGTTGACCCAAAAATCATCAAACCTGTATGATTTTAATTCTTCCATGGAACATGAAATGAAATTTTGATGAACGTATTTGCATATTTTTCCATTTAATGAAAATGTAAAGGCATCCAAGCTCCAAAATGTCTATATTAGTAATTCTTCAGAAGCCACACATTACTTTTATGTGATGAGCAAACCAAAAAGTCTTGCCATTCACTGTCCACATCTACATGTATTCAAATATGGAGTCATTTAGTTCTGACATCAGTGCAAGTTGACCAGTCATTACCGATTACTCGTCCAATCACATTGCAGCGTTGTAAATGAGATGCGAGCTAAGTGTAGGAGAAAATTAAAAACTTAAATTTGGATCTGTTTCATGGGCCTGTTGTTTTTTTTCTTCTTATAGAACAGCTACTGAAGTATTTTATAAGTATGTACATTTTCTTTTGTTTTATTTCCACTTTCATTATTTTTCATTATTCTAACCGAAGGAATAAAGTCATCCAGGTTTGAAATGAGCTTCAGTAGATGTTCATTTTTGGCAGAACTATTGCTTTAAATCTGCATCTTGAGCTTTCTTGTCCTTGGTTGTTGTTGTTGTTGTTATTTCCCCATCCGCCATTTAATACCTCTTTTCTGGCTTGTGCTTTCTTCTTTCTCAGGTCTAGCCAGAGTTGTAAGGGGCATCACGGAGTCTGTTGATCGAGTTAATGTCGTCCCTGAACCAATAGCACTCATTCGTTAGTCATTAAGATCAGATGCACCTTGATATCCGCCTCATAATTCATGCCCTCAATTACGTGTGAGTGAATATAATTGACTCCAGTGATGGGAATCTGGAGAGGTGCCAGTCAGATTAATGCTGCTGTGGTCATTCTGATGAGATTAAATAAGGAAGCTTATTATAACGGTGCTGTTTATGTCTGTAATGGATTTCAATTTAGTGTTGATTTAAATCTCAATCTCACTGTGAGGCTCTGGATATGGTTAGTAGATTTGCAATGTTTTATCTTGCGAATATTCATGCTTTGTAAATTTATATATTTGTTCTGTTTACAGCATCTGAAAAGTGTAATTTTATTGTGTCATCATCATTTTAGATAAAATTGCCTTCCATATTCACAGAGCCACTAATCATCAACTCGTGATGTCATTATTAAAGCGGGAGAAAGTTTGTTTGATTTACATGATTTTATTACAGCTTACAAAAATCATACACGTTATGTGACACATATAAAATTAAAAGCATGTAAAAATTAAATATCCATCATTAATTTCTGTTTATATAGTGGTTTTATGTGGTCACGTACAGGATTACTGTAAAACATTTACACAGAGTACTTCTATTGACGGATAACTTTATACAAGAAGCAAGTTTATATACACATCCACAAATCTGAGGCACGACGAAAATAATCATGTCGATTATTTACAGTTTCCACAGAACAACATTAATGTCTTTCAGTTCATGACACGAAATGCAGAACATGTCAAAAACATGACCAATGATGCACCATCTCATGCTCTGCTATCAATTTCGACGCTTTTGTTAGGTTGAGTGCACCTGCATCTGAAATTGATTTTGGATTTATCATGTTCTTCTCCTCTTTTGAGTTGTGAAGCTACGTGTGCGATATTTAAACTAGCCTATTGGACTTTTCCCAATTCTACAAAACCATACGAGGAGGGTGTTTTCCACTCCTTTGTTATGTGACTATGACATCCTATAAGACGTATTTTACTTTATGAATCATTGATTGTTTCTCATGGATGTGAGGTCACATCAACCTTAGATTCCTAAATGCAGTTTAAAGGGATAGTTCACCCAAAAATGAAAATTATCTCATGATTTACACACCCTCAAGCCATCTTGGGTGTATCTTCTTTCAGATGAACACAACTGGAGTTATAATAAAAAAATAAAAAAATCCTGACTTCCAAGCTTTATAATGATTCAGATTTTAAAGCCCCAAAAAAGTGCATCCATCCATCATAACAGTAATCCATACAGGGGTTAATAAAGGCCGAAGCGATGGGTTTTTGTAAGGAAAATATCCATGATTAAAACTTTACAATAACTGGCTTCCGGCAACAGCCGTACTCTAATCGAGTCCGGCAGAAGAGTGACCTCTGACCCGACGTATGATGCAGGATGTAGGAGTAGCGTAAGCTTGGGTGAGAGTAGACACCTCTCGAGGTTCAAACAAATGGGGCTGGGCAACAAACTCAAGCTCCTCATATATTGAAATCGTCTGACATTTCTGTTCAAAAATTGTAGTTTTTGACTTCTAATTCACAACCGGTGTTTTTTTTTTTGTTTTTTTTGCTCTATACGTCAAAGTTCACTCTCCCGCCGGAACTAGACTGTTGCCGGAAGCCAGTTATTATAGTTCATAAAGTTTAAATATAGATATTTTTCTTACAAAAACAGACGGATTACTTTTATCATGGATGGATGCACTTTTTTGGGCTTAAACATCTTCTCACTGCCATTATAAAGCTTGGAAGAGCCAGGATATTTTTAAATATAACTCTGATTGTGTCAAAAATTGTAGTTTTCGACTTCTAATTCACAACCGGTGGTTGTTTTTTTTTGTTTGCTCTATACTTACGTCAAAGTTCACTCTCCCGCCGGAACTAGACTGTTGCCGGAAGCCAGTTATTATAGTTCATAAAGTTTAAATATTGATATTTTTCAAAAACAGATGGATTACTTTTATCATGGATGGATGCACTTTTTTGGGGCTTAAACATCTTCTCACTCCCATTATAAAGCTTGGAAGAGCCAGGATATTTTTAAATAATACTCTGATTGTGTTCGTCTGAAAGAAGATAGTCATATACACCTAGGATGTCTTGAGGATGGGTTAATTTTTAGGTGAACTATCCTTTTACGTGTCTAAATGTGGCTAGAGCATATTTCTGAAAGCCTGCTAAACCCTTTAATAGAAACAGTTCGGCATAACAGGAATGACCTATTTTCTAATCACAGTAAATAGCCTTTTACTTCACTGTAGATCACTGCGATAGCTCTAAATTTTATAACGCAGAACTTTGGCACACCAACCCACCAACATTATCAAAAATATACTGCTTATGCATTGGTCCTTTCATATTATAATTTGTTCGCACTCTCTTATAAATGACTGTGATATTCAAATTTAAAATATATATTCATTTTATCAAAACAAATAGACAAAATATAGAATTTAATGAAGGTCTTTCAGTGAGATTGCGAGGTCCTTGGGTTGATCGGTTATGATTACTGGCCATCTAAATCGCAGACACGTAAAAAAACAAACAAAGCAACCATGCAAGCAAACCCTTAAAACTCTTTCACAACACCACAACAGATCACAATGGCTACATTTTATCAGTACACGCAAGCTTTAAAACACAATAATTATCTGTCAAGTGTGTCTTTTACTAGTCTCAAATCATATTCAGTGTTATATTTATATAAAATCTTCACATATAATGTAAATGAACATTAGTGCACATTTAGGGTCTCTGAAAATTGTTACCAAAATAATAAAGCTCATTTAAATGAAAACTGCAGTGAAAATGGAAACCATGTGCTTTGTTATTGTATGTCACAGCCATGACCTCCGCGTCGAACTGCAGAGACATGAGAAACGTGTTGCACCACTTGCTGGAATGTCTTAGAGTCATTGCGGCAGTGTGGCGGCACCGAGATCAGAGATGGAAATCCTGTGCAAAAAGTGTGTGTGTCTAGAGGCTATTCTGTTTCGCTATACCTCAGAGCCTGAAGACGTGAGCGCGTGGACTGGCTTTGGCAAACCAGAGTGACCCACAGCAGCATCCTAGCGAGGTGAAGTGTGTAACTACTACTAGCGCCACACCGCCACCCAATGCAACTGCAAAATTAATGATTGATTTTAAACGGGTTTCCCCTTCCTTATCTATCATTGTTCAAACAAATTAGTCGCTGGCTATGTTTGGAATAGCAGCTTATTGAATACTGTGCAGTGCGTGCTGCCTGAATATACTACCGCTTTTCTTTTTTCAAACACATTGCGTGTAAAAATGTCCTCACTTTTGGCAGTTTGTTCAAATAATGAGTCAAGAATGAAATATAATTGTATTTATATTCTATAAATACAGAAATTTATTAGTATATTTAGTTAGTACTAAATTGTATGTATAAATCAGCTACACTCAAAAAAATATTTCTGTCTAAACATAAGTTTTATGTCATTTAATTACATAGCAATTTTCCATCCATTTGGATTACATAGTTTTAACATAAACAAACTAATAAACTTAATGTGATTCATATTTGTCAGTCATATGTAAGTGAAATAGATAAGATTTATGTAATAGTTGAGAATATGAATAGTGAGAGATTAAATGTCTTTTATCTTCAGTTGATTTCAGTTGTAGTTCTTGTGTTTCTCTGTCCTTCAGTGATTCTGCTTGTTAACAGCAGGTGTTCATCATTAATGTTCAATCATCACTTAATGATCTCATTAACTCTGACACTGCTTCAATGCTACTTTACTCAGTAGTGTGCACACACATGACCACTAAACATTTTTCTGTGAACTATTACATAAATCTTACTTATTTCATTTACGTATGACTGACAAATATGAATCACATTAAGTGTATTAGTTTGTTTATGTTAAAACTATGTAATCCAAATGGATGGAAAATTGCTATGTAATTAAATTACATAAAACTTATGTTTAGACTGAAATATTTTTTTGAGTGTAGTTGCATCCAGTTATCATCTGAATACAATATTAAATTGCATTGAAATGACTTTTGACAGACAATTTATCATTTTTAACACAAATTTCTCTGATATAATGCACATTTTGTTACCTATATTGTGTTTAGCATACACTACCATTCAAAGTTTGGGGTCAGTAGGATTTTTAAAATGTTGTTGATCATCTTATGCTCACCAAAATCAACAAAAACAGTAATATTTTGCAATATAATTACAATTTAAAAGAACTGTTTTCTGTTGTAATAGATTTCAAAATGCAATTTATTCCTGTGATGGCAAAGCTGAAAAAGAAAAAAATTACTGTCCCCAAATTTTTAATAGTAATAATACAGTAATTGTAGCAAAGTTGTAATAGTATGCTATTCCAAACATAGCCAAATCCCTGAAACAGCTTATAACAGATAGACCCGTCCCAAAGTCACACCATTGGTCGATTCAGAACACCACTCAAAATTAGTTGGGATATTAACCTCCAAGTGTTTTACTTGTTCTGGTCTCTGCTCATGAAATTGGGATAGAGAGACACACTCGTTCATTCATTATCATTTGGTTTCCACTGTTCTTTCAAAAGCCGCACAAAGCCACGCTTAAAATCCACAACAGATCCTTGACTATCGCAGCCGGTGAGCAGAGTTAATCACCCACTTGCTTTTGCAAATAGCATTGTACCATGAGACAAGACATTAGTGAGAGATCTCCAACAAAATCCATAATTACACTTGAGCAGAATCTCTTTTTAAGCCCTGCAACACCATGCCGCAGTTTGGCGGACATTCACATTGATTACAGAACCGTGCTGACAGCGAACGCAAGGCTGGATGGGGAGTAATAAACCCCTTTCTAATTGTTTTTAAGGAAGTCACGTCAATACCCATCTTTTACCCTCCCAAGACCACGGACAGGCAATTACGGTACACTCTTGCAATAATGTACGATGCCAGCCATCCGAGCAAAACCTTGCAAAGTCACAGTAAAAAGGCTCACAGTGATGCCTCCAGGCCTCATATTTAACATCTGCCGCTCGGTTCGCTTTATCTTTGCATACAGTATGTGAAGCTAAACATCACGGCTTCATTTTAAAGCTATTCATCCCGTGAACCGATGCACTTTTAAGATGGCACAGTGTGAAATCTCTTCCTTTAGCGATAGAAATGCATTTGGCATGTACATATTTGTAATGATATGTAGATGATACATTTGCACAGTGTTTCCATTTCTGGCTTGGACCCTTAATGAAGCTTAATATGTGTACATTTTAAACAGGCAGCCTCCCCTCACCGGTGCACTTGGACAACTTAGTCCATAGGGTCCTGGCACTGGGCGCAGTGGATCATGTCCTCGCAATAAGGCTCCACTTGAATGGTTGTGCTGTAAAAGCCGAATTTGGTCTGAAGGAGTTCAGTGGCTTCCTTTAAGACACTCTGAGGGTCAGCATTCTCCTCTTAAATGAAGAAAAAAACAGGTTTGTTTAGCCTAAATTGTGCTTAAATGAGTTAAAGTCACCAAAGTGACATTTAAACATTTTTTCCTGTGGAAAAAAAAACTTAAAACAGTCTGAATGTAAACTCTACATACTTGCGTTCATTTATATATGCGGATTTATGAATATGCTAATTAGCCCCGCCTCCACTGACTCGCAAGAGCTCAGAGATCCACTCGGTCAACTGGTAAACGCTGCACAATGGTATTGATTTTTAACGTGGACACACAGGGGTAATTAATATTAGCCTTTTGCTTGACTACATTATTATAGGGTAGTCGTGGCCTAATGGTGAGGGAGTCGGGCTTGTAATCTGAAGGTTGCCGGTTCGATTCCCACGCCAGCAGGAATTGAAAGTGAGGATTGTGAATGAACAGCACTCTCTCCACCTTTGATACTATGACTAAAGTGCCCTTGAGCAAGACATCTAACCCCTAATTACCTCACTTGTAAGTCGCTTTGGATAAAAGCGTCTGTTAAATGATGAAAAAAAAAAAAAAAATGAAATTATCAACCAGCTAATAATGTGCTGCTAATGTTATAATCCATGTTCCCGTTATTGAGGCATATTCATCATAACATTGTTATATACATCATTTACCCGCTATATTGCTAAATCTACCCGATTTTTCGTATCAACAAAAAAAATATATATACGGGGATATATTCTCTTGATACTCCCTTGCTTCAGAGCGGTCATGGTCAATATGCTAAAGCCTGCCGGCATGTTGGCGTGATTAGAAGGGTTGCCAGGTTTTCACAACAAAACCCGCCCAATTGCTACTCAAAAACTAGCCCAAAACTAGTCCAATCGGGTTTCAGGGGGGTCCCACGGTAAAAATCACTTTCCAGAAGGATAAAATCCACGTATTTGGCGGGGTTCCCTTGGTAAAATGTGCATTTCAGGGGTTAAATATCATGTTATTTGGGGTAGCTTCAACCCACGGACATGAAAAACAACCCGCGGTAACAGTGTAAAAGTAGCCCAATTCCACAGGAAAACCGACAACACTGGTAGTTTGTGACGTCAAAAACACCAGCAAATTCAAACCCCGGCTTTAAGATCACTGCAGTTTAAAGAGAAAACACTCAGCAATCATGCTGACTTATGAATTTGCACATGGTTTGTCTTAAAGCATATTAAAAACACCACATAGACATATAAACAACATTAAAAACTGCATTTTCACCACAGGGGGACTTTGAAGGACAAAACCCAGAAGGATTTATTATCATTCCTAGATGCCTAGAAATTTTGATAAGTTGGGAATTTAGATACTTATTTTCATATTTTTGAACTAATGTCCTCCATTGTCAAAAATACTTCTTCATTGACTAAAAATAATTCTATTTTTAGAATATCAAGCTTTTACGAAAAAAATTGGCTAAAATTCTAATTAATAAATGGCTACATGCAAATTGATATTTGACTATATTCTTCTAAAAACAATCATTTAAAGTCCCACTGTGGCGTAAATCAGGTTTTTGGTGTTGTTTATATGTCTATGTGTTGTTTTTATATGCTTAAAGACAAACCATGAGCAAATTCATAAGTTTTTGCTTTGAATTTCTGAGAATTTCCTCTTTAAAACTGACAATCAGTTTCAAACTGTTGGCGTTTCTTACGAACAAACTTCCTTGTAACCAGTCATGGTATAATGGTAGCGTATCATTAACTATGACCGCTCTGAAGCAAGGACGTCTCAAGAGAAGCTAGGTTATACATTTTTCTGTTGATAGTACAATGATGAACTACATGCCTTTCACCACTGATGTTCGAAGTTGTTCAATGCGTTTGTAAGGATGCTGATTTCTAGAAAGCTCTGACATGGCAAAAGAGAACATGGTTTGTGTTCACAATATTAGCTATTTGATAACATAGGCTAAATCACATGACGCTGTAAAAATGATACCGTTATGCAATGTTTAGCCTACCTTAGTTTTACCCAGCGTGGAGGCGGGGCTAATTAACATATTCATAGATCATATACTAAATAAAGCATTACATTAAAGCTATTTTAAGGCATGAAGAAAAAACGTTTAAATATGCCATTTTGGTGATCAAAGATGAACTTTAAGGGATACAATTATTGACTACAGAGGGACTTTAAAATTAAAATAATGTTGCATTTTGCACTAAAATATAATAACATAATACCAAATAACATGTTCAATAGATTTAGATAAATAATGTGAATAATTTGCATAAGCGACAAGACGAATGAGCATTCAAATAATACCAATACAATTGAGCCATTAAGCAAGTTATTTAATGAACTTACCAATAGCTATGTGAACAGACAACAGACTCTGGCCGACGGTGAGAGCCCACAGGTGTAGGCTGTGCATGGCCTTCACGGCCTTCAGAGACAGCAGCACCTCCTTCACTGAATTAAACTCTATTCCTTTGGGTGCCCCTGAACACAGACACATGACATGAGTTCACAAGGACCTTTGGTGGGATTCATAGCATGCATTTAAAGGTGATGTGTGTCGTTTTTTATTTATTTATTTTTACTTTTGACATTTTGTGGCACTGGATTGTGTTTGGGAAATTTGTTTGGAAACAGTCATTATTTCTGCAATTCCGTTTGGTGTCACATTACGCACCTTTAAATAGAGAATATTAAAGCATGTGTACTATCACTATGCAACTAAAAAATACAATGACACTGCATGCATATTTTAAGTAATTGAGAATAATGCAACTGTAATTAATAAGAGTAAATGATTTAATGTGACAATTACCCTCCATGAGAATGCGGAAGACATCTCTTAGAATGGTAATGGTGGTGCCCAGGACGAACACAGAGAAGAGGAAAGTGCAAATGGGATCAGCTATTTTGTATTCTGGCTGCGTTAGAAGTTGGATAGAGAACAGGAGGTACTGATGCATTAAAGAACGAAATCAGATGGTTCTTTACAAAGTGTCATATTTAATTCGACTACAGAAACATTCTCAACTGAAGTGCTTTCAAGAGTCGGGGAAAGAAATCAGTGTCCAATTCGTTATCATGGGGATTTGATTACTTTAAAAAAAAAAAAAATTGGGGTCGGTAAGATTTTTTCCATGTTTTTGAACAAAGAATCTTATGAAAAAAGTATCATACATGATTGAAAAAAATGGAAATATTATAGAATTTTAAAATAACTATTTTCCATTTTAATATATTTTAAAATATAATTTATTCCTGTGATGCAAAGCATCATTACTCCAGTCTTCAGTGTCACATGATCCTTCAGAAATCATTCTAATATACTGATTTGCTACTTAAGAAACATTTCTTCTTCTTATTATTATTATTTTTTATCCATTAAAAACAGTTCTGCTTAAAATACAGTTGTTTTTCGTAAAATATTTTTAAGGAAACATGATACATTTTTATTAGGATTCTTTCAATAACAAAAACAAAACTAAATATTTTAAATAGAAATATTTTGTTATATATATATATATATATATATATATATATATATATATATATATATATATATCTGTATTTGTTCAATTTAATGCATCCTTGCTGAATAAAAAAAGTCTCCTATTAAAATCTTTAAAAAAAAATCTTTCTGACCCCAAACTTTTGAACGGTGGTGTCAATAAATATAATGAATAAATAAAAATATTCATGTCGTTCATTAAACTTTTGTTATGCCATTAAATAAGACAAAATATTTAAAGACAATATAATTTACCCTTTTTGCTTATATAAATGCCTCTAAAGGGAATAACGTTCAAAAAATATTAATTGGCAAATGGAAGTTGAATTGCACTGTAAATGCCATTTTAGTGACTATAATGACCGGACAAAGGTAAGACATTATTAAGGTGATTCGTTTCTGTTTGTGTTCATTTACCCTGAAGTAGATGATAATGGCGGCCACCATCACTCCAAAGCTCTGTAAGAGATCCCCCAAAACGTGAATAAATGCTGCTCTGACACTGGTGTTCCCATGATTCCCCAGGAGGCTGTGAGAGTGGCCGTGCCCCACGGGACTCGTCCCATTCTCATCAATCTTGTGGTAGCCTGAGCCGTGACTGTGGAAGGTTGTGGAATGGTGCAGAATATAGGCCATTCTGGAATATAAACAATAATGCAAGCAAAAGCATATCAATTTAGCACAATAGTCTGTTTAATTAAAAAGAAAAAAACTGTAGCCTATAGTTTTCAACAGAATAGAAAACGAGATTTTATTGTACAGTATCTGAATGTTCCTTAATAAAGCTCTGAATTCAGCCTTTAGTTCTATAATTGAGATTTTATATTAAAATTATGAGTGAAAAACTAAACTTCTTGTCATTCGAAAGTTAAAGTCACCATGAAATGTAAATTGACCACTTATTTTTTATGGAATTCAATATCTTTAATAAAAATAACTTCTCCCTCTAGTGTCCAGTGACATCTCTTCTCTGATCATGTGCTTACTGGTGTGAGGGCGGGACAACCTGTCAATCACATGACATCACAGCAATAGCAAACCACAACCATCCAATCAATTGCTGAAGGACAAAAGTCCCCGCCCAACATTTTTTCTTGTTTGAGAAGCCGTTTTACTCGGATATACTTCACAGTAGGGAGCTGCTCAACTTCTTTAACTCATTCATGTCTGTCTACTCACATGATGTTGACCACGACTGCACAACCCGAGGTGACGAGCATCACACTGCCTTCGATTTCATAGTCATTTTTTACTATCCTCTCAATGGCAAGGTACACCAACACCCCAGTCACGATCCAGATGGACATTACAGACACCAGGGCTCCCAGAATCTCTGTGTGACGTTAATTTAAACAAATATGGTTTGGCATCATTGCTGGATATTGCAAAGTCTTAAAATCTGCTTTAAAGAAATAGTTATAGAGATAAATTTCAGCCTGCTTCTCATTCGAAACTATCTCATTACTTCAGAAGATGACGAATATAGCACACAAGTTGCATGGAGTTCTCTTGTGATATTTTTGTTGTTTTCAGAGCTTGAGATTAAGATTTAACATTTTCAACATCAACAATGTATGTGAAGTTCATTTGACAGGACTGAGATGGGATGGACTCACCCGATCTGTGCCAGCCGAAGTTCATTCTCTTGGTGGGTGGTCTTGAAGAGATCCACAAGGAAAAAAGACTGACCATCATACTGCCAAAATCTGTCAGAAGGTGAGCTGCATCGGTCATAATGGCCAGGCTGTGTGCTAGATAACCACCTGCAAGAGCAGCAGAGAAGAAGAATTGAGTAAGAGATGTATACTGTTAAAATGAATGATTTCAAAAGTGATGCCATATAAAAGAGCCATTTTTGTTTCTCCACTGAACCTTTCAGCGAACGGTTTCCTAAAAGAATCTAAAGAACCTTTTTTTTTACAATAAAGAACCTTTTGTGCAATGGTTGTTTATTATAATCCACGATAGAGCACACACTGTGAATGTTATTCCTTTTGTCATGTCTTTATTTATTTTATTATACTCTGAAAACATTACAGAACACTTTCTAAAGTGATTAATATGGAAGCCCGTTTCCACCACTGAAAAAAAAAGATTATTGCGACTTTATCTCAGAATTCTAACTTTTTATCTCAGAATTGTGAGATAAAATAATTGTGAGATATAAAGTCAGAATTCTGAGATAAAAAGTCAAAATTGTGAGATATAAAGTCAGATAAGTCTGATAAGATTATTGCAACTTTATCTCAGAATTCTGACTTTTTATCTCAGAATTGTGAGAAAAAAAGTCAGAATTGTGAGATAAAAAGTCAGAATTCTGAAATAAAAAGTCAGAATTCTGAAATATAAAGTCAGAATTGTGAGATATAAAGTCAGAATTCTGATATATAAAGTCATAATTGTGAGATATAAAGTCAGAATTGTGAGATATAAAGTCAGAATTCTGATATATAAAGTCATAATTGTGAGATATAAAGTCAGAATTGTGATATATAAAGTCAGAATTGTGGGATATAAAGTCAGAATTGTGAGATATAAAGTCAGAATTGTGAGATATAAAGTCAGAATTGTGGGATATAAAGTCAGAATTGTGAGATATAAAGTCAGAATTGTGATATATAAAGTCAGAATTGTGAGATATAAAGTCAGAATTGTGAGATATAAAGTCAGAATTGTGGGATATAAAGTCAGAATTGTGAGATATAAAGTCAGAATTGTGGGATATAAAGTCAGAATTGTGGGATATAAAGTCAGAATTGTGGGATATAAAGTCAGAATTGTGATATATAAAGTCAGAATTGTGAGATATAAAGTCAGAATTGTGGGATATAAAGTCAGAATTGTGAGATATAAAGTCAGAATTGTGGGATATAAAGTCAGAATTGTGAGATATAAAGTCATAATTGTGAGATATAAAGTCAGAATTGTGAGATATAAAGTCAGAATTGTGGGATATAAAGTCAGAATTGTGAGATATAAAGTCAGAATTGTGAGATATAAAGTCAGAATTGTGAGATATAAAGTCAGAATTGTGAGATATAAAGTCAGAATTGTGATATATAAAGTCAGAATTGTGGGATATAAAGTCAGAATTGTGAGATATAAAGTCAGAATTGTGATATATAAAGTCAGAATTGTGAGATATAAAGTCAGAATTGTGAGATATAAAGTCAGAATTGTGGGATATAAAGTCAGAATTGTGAGATATAAAGTCAGAATTGTGGGATATAAAGTCAGAATTGTGGGATATAAAGTCAGAATTGTGGGATATAAAGTCAGAATTGTGGGATATAAAGTCAGAATTGTGATATATAAAGTCAGAATTGTGAGATATAAAGTCAGAATTGTGGGATATAAAGTCAGAATTGTGAGATATAAAGTCAGAATTGTGGGATATAAAGTCAGAATTGTGGGATATAAAGTCAGAATTGTGAGATATAAAGTCAGAATTGTGAGATATAAAGTCAGAATTGTGAGATATAAAGTCAGAATTGTGAGATATAAAGTCAGAATTGTGAGATATAAAGTCAGAATTGTGAGTTATAAAGTCAGAATTGTGAGATATAAAGTCAGAATTGTGAGATATAAAGTCAGAATTGTGGGATATAAAGTCATAATTGTGAGATATAAAGTCATAATTGTGAGATATAAAGTCAGAATTGTGAGATATAAAGTCAGAATTGTGAGATATAAAGTCAGAATTGAGACATATAAAGTCAGAATTACAAGTTAAAATGTCGCAATAATCTTCTTTTTTTTTCAGTGGCGGAAACAGGCTTCCATAGATTAAGGCGCAAATACAAGCTTACACAGCATAAATCTTTTGTTGTTTAAAAAAAGAATGCTTCATAACTATTTTCAAAGTATTGCACTTGAGAATGCTGACAAAAAAAAGTGCTGTACTTGCTGAACAAGACACAGAAAAGCACATTTAATAGATGAGTCAAGAATTGGTCGTGTCATGCAATTTTGTGCTACAATGACAAATTGCTAAGTCCGTTATTTACTTAGTTGTGAATTGCAGTCAGAGCATTTATTGTGTAAGAAGTAATGTTACATTTATGCCAATTCTTTAAAAAAAAATCTGCATTTATAAATGCAACTTTTTCTAAAAAGACCCAGTGTTCTTTACCTATAACTTCTCCAATCATGAAAACCAGACAGACTATGGAGGCGATGTACAGTTTCTTCTTTGCTATGAGTTTCTCGCGGCTCTCATCGCAGGCTGATTTTTTTCCATGGCAATGAGTTCCAACGGGTCTCTTCAGCTCGATGGCACCAGCCATATCACCATTTCCCAAAGGCAGGTCTGGGCAACTTTCTTTGGAACCTGAGAATTCACTATAAGAACAAAGCATGATGTGCGGTGACACTATTTCAACTGTAAATCAGCCTTTACTCACATACTATAATAACCCTTCCTGGTTCCTAGGCTATCAGGGAGTTATACAAGGAATAAAAGATGCACATTTTACAACATCATGTCATGTAAATCACCTGAGACCAGGGTTGGGGAGTAACGAAATACAAGTAAGTTAGTTACGTATTTAAAATACAAAATTTGAGTAACTGTATTTCATTACAGTTACATTTTAAATGGGTGGTAATCAGATTACAGTTACATCTGAAAAGTGTTTTAGATTACCAAAGTGATTACTTTGAATTTTAATGTCATTTAAACAGCAATTGGTGATTCTCTGACTCTGACCGTCTGAAAAAGTGGAGTTAAGTTTCATGCTTTCGACTGTTTTCATGTTTTGTGATAGTTGTTTGTGAGTCATTTTATAATTCACTCGTCACTGCAACTTTTTCTCACAATTTGTTTTTCCCCTCACAATTGTGAGTTTGCATTTCACAATTCTGACTTCTTTTTCTCAGAATTGCAAGTTATAAAGTCAGAATTGGGAGATATAAACTTGCAATACTAATTTTTTTTCTTGCAATTGTGAATTTAGTATGTGACTTTTCTCAATATTGCGAGTTTATATCTCATAATTCTGACTTTATAACTCGCAATTGCAACTTTATATCACGCAATTCTGAGGGAAAAAGTCAGAATTGTGAGATAAAAACTTGTAATTACCTTTTTTGTGTTTGTTCCACACTTATTAGTATTCCAAAGTATTCTAAAGTACTTAGATTAAGTTACTAAACGTGAGTAATGTAACGAAATACGTTACAAATGACTTTTTAAAGCATGTATTTTGTAATCTGTAGTGAAATACATTTTAAAAGTAACCTACCCAGCCCTGCCTGGGACACTGAGATAAGCTCTAGCACCCCTGTACAACCCTAGAGGATAAGCAGTTTGGAGACTGGATAATAATAATAATAATAATAATAATAATAATAGCAATTCTGGCACATGGAATATACAGTAAGTTTACATGTATGTATGTGTATATATATATATATATATATATATATATATATATATATATATGTGTGTGTGTGTGTAATATCATATTTAAATAAAATGTATTATATACGTATGCATGTATAAGTTTTATATAAAAAATCTTATACGTGTTTTTGTGGGGGAAATATGAACATGCCATGAACACCCAGATCAGCCTGAGTTTAAATCTGCTGACATGGTCGCTTTTGGCCCTTCTGTCTTATATGTGTTGATGAGAGAGACGCTGATGGCACTAATGGGGCGGAAAGCGCAATCTCGGTGCGCATGAGATAACCTGCATCGCGCGCGCACACGCATACACGCGCCCGAGAGCTGCTGCTGAAAGGAAGCAGTCGAGTGGAACACGGGCTCTGTTTAATCACCCCACCGGGACACAGACATGATACTCTGGATGAATTTTTTTTTTTTTTGCTCATATAGTCCAACCAGCATACCGAGAACACGTGCTGTTTTTCTGATCTCTTTATTCTGTATGAAATACTGCATTGCTTATTTACTTCAGCAGTATTCATTGACTGTTATTAAAATACAATAGCGTGCTAAAATGAAGATATGCGTCTCAGATTGGCTTGATTTATTTTTATTTCAAATGTGCATGAGAACGCAGTAATCATTTGTCAAGATTTTTCAAGTTCTTATTTCGGAAAAGGAATAGGTCTATAAAAATTTGGATAATTGCAAAAATTGCGTATTAGGCTGTAAAAAATAAAAATGAATTATCTTATAATTTACTTACAGTAAACTGTTCTTAAAATTTGAATTATTATCTTATAATTATTAGTGTTTTTTTTAAGTAAAAACGCATCATTTGAGTAGTTGGCTGAGTAGTTCTTATTTTGTAATATGCATTAGTTTGTTTGTTTGGTTAAAGCATATGTTTTAGTTTAGTTTACCATATCGTGGTGTTTTGTGACATTTGCTGTAAGTTATCACGTGGTTTTATTTGATCACGTGTGTTGTTGGTTATATACTGTAGCACATCGATCGATTTGAACGAGTTCGGTTGAAGTATTAATCGCAACACTCTTAAAAATAAAGGCTCCATAGAAGAACCATTTTTGACTCGACAGTTCTTTAAAGAACATTCGGTTACACTTTATTTTAAAGTGTCTTTGTTACACTGTAATTATAGGGTGAGGTTCAGGGTTAGTTGCATGTATTTACGCAAAATTTATAGTTATTACTAGAGTAACTACATGTAACACATGTAACAAAAAAATAAAGTGTTACCGAACATTTTTATGATCTAAAGAACCTTGGAAAGGTTCAACTCGATGTTAAAAATTCTTCCAATGCCAATAAAGACTTTTATTTAGCCACCAAAATGAAACGTCATCGTATTTTTACAGTGAATTTCTAGCAACAGAATCTGTGGTGTGTTTGATGAGGAAATTCACATTCTTCCTCAAACACCTCTAAGTTTTTTTTAAACGAATAAAGTTGGTTACAGAGTTCCACTGGACCAACACCACGTGTTGTGCTTGATAGAAATGACGAGCATTTTGATATTTGAGTATCCAAATGACGTATTAAATCTTTCTTTAAATGAATGCATTTAACATTATACTATGAGGGTTGATAAATAATAATAATAACTGTTTTTTAAAAAAAAAAAAAAAAAAAAAAAGAAGAAGCAAACCTTTATCACTGTGCAGCACGTGCATTTTTCCAGTTCTCTCTTAAAGCACAACTATATAACAGAACAACATCTACTTCTCAGCTGCCTTTTTCCCTGTCCTTCGACATTTGTTCAGGTGACCTGTTGATGTGATGTACACCATTCTCTGAAATAACGTTTTTGTTAAAGTAATGTGTCACCACAGCTAAAGGGATAAGTCAGCCCACATTCATCTACATCCTCCTCGATTCCTCCTTCAAGTCCACGATCCAATGCAAAAACGACTTCCACAGCAATATCATTACTTACACAATTGATTGTAGTAACTTATTATGTCGCAGATAGTTTTCTAAAGGAATATCATATCATATCATATTATATATATATATATATATATATATATATATATATATTTAATATCATAATATCATATCATAAGCTATACAGCTTTGGTTTGTTGTGTATACTGTTAGCTGTAATTCTACCGAACATTTAAATATTTAAAAATATATATTTTCAAGTTGCGTGTAGTTTTACAAAAATATGACGTATTATTCATGATTAAATGCTTTTGTTACGCACCAGTACTCTGATTTATCTGTTATTTATAGGCCTAAAATACCGAATAACATATTTCCTCGCCTGATGAAAATCGAAAATGTATTTCTACCAGAAATCTAAGAAGCCTAATATTCAAATGACATAATATTTTGGTTATCAGTTCATTTTTACAGTTCAAGTGCATCTGTCCATGGTGCTGAAGCTCTTCTCTCAGCATATATGATCATTTTAGTAGGGTGTCGGAGGAAAGGAAAGAGGCAATATTTTTATTATCTGAATTTATTGCTTCAAAGAAACATGAAAAGATTATATCGTGTGTAATTTCCATATGTTCGTTTTGCTCACTAAAGTTCCCTGAGGCCATACTGTCCAAAATGAACTCAAGCATAGAAATGAATGTCTTAAATAAAACTATGAGCAGATGTGTTCGGAATAAACGTGAATAGATGGCTTAAGGTAACTAAGATTGGCGCATATGGAAATATCAGACTCCATCTGTTCAGGTTATTAAATATCAAAAATATTGCTGCTCTCAATGAGACATACATATTTTAAATTGACATTTTATTATTATTATTATTATTATGCACATTTTTATTCTTTACAACACTGAGTAATCAATTTTGCATCATTCATTTCTGGACTATTTTCGAATCATCTCCAATGAAAACAATAGGCTAATAATAATATTAATAATAATAGACCTATATGAAATAGATGAATACATAATTTACCTGTTAAGTTTTAAGGAGTATATTTTGGCATTTCTTTCGTTGATGAGATGCGATTTCTCTGAAGTCGGTGGAGGATCCATGGTCCTGTGCAGCAAGAAACGAATTAATTAAAAACCGCACCGAATATTAAAATATGCGTTTTAATTTAAACGGCAAAATAATAATTCTTCCAAGCCATTTTCAAAAAAATGAGTGAACGCACTCATTGCATCAGGAGAAAACAGGATTGCGGTCAGTTGTAATGCGGAGCCGGCAAACTTGGCCGTGGGTTACATCGGATCTGGATCTGGTGCAGAAGATTCAGCGGTCCGGTGAACTAATTTACGAATCTTACTATGGCGAAGGCGTGGGGTTATTAATATTCATGAGCTGAAGGGGGTTGTATAAAAGCAACGTCATCATTACAAACGTAATATTTACAAGCCAGTCGATCGCCATTGGACAGCTACCAAGCAACGTCACCAGGACATAATTATTAATTATGAGATAAGCCTTTGCTGTAGTAGGATTCGTAAATTGGCCGCGCTTGTTTTTACGTGAATGAAGTCTGCGTCTGTTGGGAATGAATGACCGTTGGCCTTTCTTTTGCGCGCGCATATTCGTTATTTTCATTGTAGGCGCGCCTATTGAATGTGAATGTATGAGGTCATGTGGCAAGAACCATCCAATCAGCTTCACGCTTTCCCTTCCCGCCTAATTACCTCAGACAAACGCAGAGCGGTTTCACTGCAGGAGCTCTGTTTGGTGATGCTTGGGCGAGTTTTTCTTAAATGATTATCAAACTGGTCCTTGTCAACTCTGAAATAGGCTTTGAATCTCTCTCTCATCATCCAGATGGAGCTCTTGGATAAGTTTGGGAAATTCGTTTTACGTATTTGAAGGATTGGGTGCACACAAACACTGCAGGAGGTTTTTTTTTTATTCTTCTCATGAATAAATCTTGTACTAGATTTACTGCAAGGGCTTTTCGGTGATGGAAATCCATTGAAACTTCCACGTAGTCGTGGAGAAAGCCGTTTGTGGTTGCATAGCAACGACAGACGCCACAGGAGCGCGGGCTCCCGAACCGCGCTTTCCACGCGTTTTTAGGCGCGATATGTGAACGGCCCCTCAGAGTTTGCCTTGTGTTTGGGAAAAAAGACGCAATTCTGGCACAGGGGTGTAAACTTAAGTGTCTGTAGAACGAAAATGGACAAGTTCTTTTCGATTCGAGGCGAAAACAGGCACACAAAACGTCTCACATTGTTTAAAAACAAACAAACTACTGGTTAAGCAGTAATGCTAAAACAAAATGTAAAGAAATTGAGAGTGTTCATATTAAAACTACTTTAGCAGAAGTTTGGTTTTGCTAAATATATTCCTGTAAAGGGCTGGGTAGGTTACTTTAAAAATGTATTTCACCACAGATTACACAATACATGTTTTAAAAAGTCATTTGTAACGTATATTTCGTTACATTACCCAAGTTTTGTAACTTAATCTAAATACTTTAGAATACTTTGGCGTACTAATAATTAATTACACATACAAATAAGGTAATTGTGAGTTTTTACCTTTTTTACTTTTTTCTCAGAATTGCATGATATAAAGTTGCAATTGTTATAAAGTTATAAAGTCAGAATTATGAGATATAAAATCGCAATATTGAGAAAAGTCAGAATTATGAGATATAAACTGACAATATTGAGAAAAGTCATAATTATGAGATATAAACTCACAATATTGAGAAAAGTCATAATTATGAGAAATAAACTCACAATATTGAGAAAAGTCAGAATTATGAGAAATAAACTCACAATATTGAGAAAAGTCAGAATTATGAGATGTAAACTCGCAATATTGAGAAAAGTCAGAATTATGAGAAATAAACTCACAATATTGAGAAAAGTCAGAATTATGAGATATATAAGAAAAGTCAGAATTGCAAGCAAAGAAGTTGAGATATAAACTCGCAATTGCAAGAAAAAAGTCAGTATTGCAAGTTTATCATGTAATTCTGACTTTATAACTTGCATTTATGAATTTATATCTCCCAATTCTGATTTTATAAAACGCAGTTGTGAGTTTAAATCTTGGATTTTTGAAAATAAGTTGCAATTTGCCATTTAAAATGTAACTGTAATGAAATACAGTGACTCAAATTTTGTATTTTAAATACGTAACTAAATTACTTGTATTTCGTTACTCCACAACCCTGTTCCTAAACCTATGCGCGTGCCCCCAGTTTTATTTTTTCCCTCCGAAAAAAAAACATGTAATATAAAATATATAATTGAATTAAATATAAATAATAAGCAAATATAATAATAGGATCGTAACGTATAGTATTATATATATATAAAGTAATAAAATTAAATAAAAATGATCAAGCGTTTACTAAGCGCCACCGCAAGCGTGACGCAAGCGCACTTCCGGACATGCGTGTTCGAGCGTACGCGGCACAAAACATGGCGATGACAATGAGCCAAAACGATGTTCAGGTGCAACAGAAAGAAGAAGGAGAGGAGGATGATCAGTCGTTGTCTAGATCAGACAGGTGAGTAGATTAGGTGTCAGTCGATCTCAGATAATGCGCTAATGTGATCAGTAACTAATCCGGTTGACAAATAAAGGGCAATATTGTTTTGATTTGTGGCAACAGTACAGCAAGCGACGCAATTACTCAGTGTACCTGCTTCGTTTTTTGTCATTTTTGTGTGTGTTTTAGATCAGCAGAACGAGCAGCTTCTTTTTCTGGAGCTGCTGTCGTGGCAGACATGCCGCTCACGTTAATGGAAAATGTATTGTAGTTCAATTTAAAACAGAGTTAAGATATGTAAAAAATAATTATTACATTTATTTTGAATGCTAATAGTCGATATTATCCACCTTTGTCTGTCGAAAGGTAAAAATAGGCTATAATAATGTTTGTTTACATTAAGGGCAACTGAGCATAACGTGTCTCTTAGAGTTTTATGTGTCTATACAACCTGATATTGAGAAATTTATACACTTATTATGCATATTCACCTTTTAAACACTTTTCTCTGTAAAGGCCAGTGCCTAATGTGACACATTCCTTGTATTCCTTCCAAAAAACACGCATACGACACGTGACAGCACAATAGAATTTAATGTCAAGCCCAGTCTGTGAATAAAAGCAAACATCCTGAGCTTTAAAGCACTACCATTGTGTAAAGGATTGTACTTCAAATTGATGATACATTAGTGCCAGTCAGTGAGTGTCCAGCGTCTGTCCGCGTGATGAGAGTCTTACTCAAATGAGTCTCCAGCTTTGGCTGAGCATATGTGTGGTTTCCTGGACAGGATGTGAAGAAAGCTCCTAGTCCCTCTACCATACTAACAGAAATTATCATGCGAGAAGCTCTTTCTGAGGGCATCATAAAGACCCAGATGTCCTCAAGCTCTCTATGAAACAGTGTTCAATAGCTTTGCTCAGGTCAAACGGGGCCGTTCGTGATATTAAAGGCATGTCTGATGGCAGCGTGGACACGCCGTGCTCCGTTATGAGCATAATGGCACAGTTATTGATGATTGTTAAAGGTAGGGTAGGCAATTTCGGAGAGGCTAGCAGTTGCAAGCTAGCTTTGAAAGCACAAAATTCCAAAGCCACGCCTCCTTCAAAACACACGTGTGCAAAGTGTCACGATACGGCGTTAAACTACCTCATGTCTCAAAGCACTTCATTTAAAACAAATAAAACATTACAGTAAAAATGAACGTAAACAACTTACTTGACTGCTGCAGAATCACTTTCTGCTCCTGAGATTTCCACAGAAGATCTTTTAATATTTACACCACTTCTATTAGTGATTGTTACCCGAATGAAGAGAGTTTCTACCAGTATAATAACCGTTTATAAAACAAATTGCCTACCCTACCTTTAAGTGACATCATGAGAAATGTTTGACTAAAATATATTCCATTGTGTTACTTTGTAAAACATAATGTTTTGCATTTTTTTTGTCATTGTTTTGTGGTAGTGGCGAGGATTCTCTCGATGGCCTTATGAGACACAGATGTCCCCTTACTCCATCGTTGTCCCCACGGAAACGGACCACCAGCCAAAGCAAAACGGAGCCGCCGCTTCTAAGGACGAATAAGAGGACAATCTACACCGCAGGGCGACCACCGTGGTACAACGTTACTGGGACCACCTTTAAAGAAGCCTTTGTCATAGGTACAAGACGCAGCGTTTATTACTATAAATCAGTGTTATTATGTAAAGTGCAAAGAATTGGCACGTTTGAGAAAAGCTTATGAAAACATTGCACAGTAAGTACATTTTTAAGAAAATTAAATGGGTGTAATTTAGTTTTTCTTATTGCATTAATGCTTTATTATACTCATAAGACAAGTATTGAATAAAGAAGCATTAACCCTTGTGCATTGTTCAAATTCACTACCCTTTCGTTATGTTTGTGGCTGAAAACAGCCACGATTTTAACTGCTTTAAAAATGTATCAGATAAATATTTTTTTCACATTTTTTTGCTTAAATCTATTAATCAACCTCAGTCCTGATCAAAACTACTAAATTTTAAAAAAAAATTCAGGATTTTAACTCTTTAATTGCCAAATTCATAAATGATGTCACTGATTTGGGAAAAAACGTGTCAAAGATTAGAAACAACATTGGCTTTGATGCGTTGTTAGTTTTTGTGCAGCATCAGATTTTAACGTTTTAAAGAGTTAAAATCCTGAATTTTTTTTTTTAAATTTAGTAGTTTTGATCAGGACTGAGGTTGATTAATAGATTTAAGCAAAAAAATTTGAAACAAATATTTATCTGATACATTTTTAAAGCAGTTAAAAGTAGTGGCTGTTTTCAGCCACGAACATAACGAATTTGCCCACAGAGTACTGTTGAGTTTTTGAAAATTTTCAAAGCATTTTCCCAAAATATATGTCAAAATAAGATTTGTCACCAAAAATCATTCCATTTGCTGAAACACGGAGAAAGTTATGGCCAAATTAAGACTCAAAAATTCCCCATAGTGGATGAAAACATCCCGAACAGCACATAAGGGTTAATGTAAAATGGAGTATGAATAAAAACTCTTAAGACTGATACAGAAGTAATGTTTTTTCCTGATTTGGAGAATATTGACATTGCTTGAGAGATGAGCTATGCATCATCGTTCAAAAGTTTGGCGTCCGTAAGATTCTCTTATGATCACTGTGGCTGGATTTATTCCATCAAAATACATAAAACAATAATATTTGTGAAATGTATATTATTGCAATTTGAAATAACTGTACTTATTCATTCCTGTGATGGCTTCATTACTTCAGTCTTCAGAGTCACATCATCCTTCAGAAATCATGCTAATATTCTGATTTGGCGTTCAAGAAACATTTCTTATTATCGATGTTGAAAACAGTTGTGCTGCGTAATCATTTTGTGGAATCTGTAATACAATTATTTGAGGATTCTTTGCTGAATAGAAAGTTCAAGGCTTTGATTTCTGAAATAGAAATCTTTTGTAACATTACAAATGCCTTTTATGTCCTTTTTGTTTAATTTAATGCACCCTTGCTGAATAAAAGTATCAGTTTCTTGGAGAAAAAAAATCATTGTGACCCAAACCTTTTGAATGGTAGTGTATATATATATCTTGAGGCATGGTTTAAATCTTTCATGAAACTTTCCTAGAAGGAATCAGTATTGCGGGGTTTACACTTTTGTCATGGGAATCTGGTCTGAGAACATGAGCTTTCTCAGGACTGAGCTCTGAGGTCATTAGTATGCAATCCATTACTCTCAAAGAGCCTGTCGTTCAGGTTACAATTTCACACTTGGATGTGCTGCAGTCAATTATTCCTGTAAAAAGAAAAAAAAAAAAATGGTGTGACTGTCATCCCTGCTCGCTCGGTCAGAGAAACTAATAAATGCACCCAACTGGAATGATCTTCCCTTAACAAAGGTCAGAGAAACAGGGAGGCAAGCGAGAGGACATAAGAACACTAAAGCAGTTTTAAGTAACTTTAGTCCATAGAACAGCAAGCAGCTTTTTGTTATTCCCACTGGTAGTATATCTCTTTTTTTGTAGTGTTTTCTTTATGGCTTTTTATTCTAGATACTTAATACTTGATACTTAACTTTAGTATCTAAAAATGTAGTGGTCAGCATAACGTCTTACATGACTGGCTTTTATATAACGTACAGTCAGATGGGTACTGTAATCCAAGCAAAACTTTCATTTTTGGGTATATTACTTTTAAGATTGGATGGATCCTGGTAATTTATTATGTTAACTAACTATTATATTACTATTATTTTTATATATATATATATATATATATATATATATATATATATAATAATTATAATATAAATATTATAATATTATTATAAATAATTATATATATATATATATATATTATAATTATAATATAATATAAATATTATAATATAATTATATATATATATATTATAATTATAATATAATATAAATATTATAATATAATTATAAATAATTATATATATATATATATATATATATATATATATATATATATATTATAATTATAATATAATATAAATATTATAATATAATTATAAATAATTGATAAATAAATAGTTGATTTTTTTTTTTTTTTTTAAATATTATTTTTCATTAAACAGCTACCTTGATAAATTGGAGGCAAAATTCATGTTTATATCATGGTTGTTGTGACAAATAAATGTTTGCACCGTAGTGGATAGTGGACAATAACCAGGTTTTGCAATTGCTTTGTTACTTGAAGAAATGTATAAGTAAAGCTGGGTGACATAAATAACACATTTATATATATTTACATTGTGGCATATTATTAATATAAACATAATGTAATAGTAAAAGATAGTGTGTGTGTGTGTGTGTATATATTTATTTATTTATTTTTTGCGTGTTTACTTTTCTGGTTGAACGAATACTAATTTATTACATTACTATCTTTATATGAGCTATTACATTATTATTATCATATTATTATGTAATTTTGTAAAGCTCAATGAATCTAATACCATGTTGTTTTTGGGAACCTTCAAAACAAAACATGCTCTTGATAAGGGGATTTGCTTTACAGCCATTTCTGAATTCAGATGTTAGCTTGACAACATAGCATCATGGTTGTGCCATGATTGTTTCAAATAAATGTTTGCATTGAATATTTGTGCTCTGTGCAGGTCTGTGTGGAGGGAGTGCTTCTGGGAAAACCACCGTGGCCAATAAGATCATAGAGGCTCTCGATGTTCCTTGGGTTGTTCTGCTCTCTATGGACTCTTTCTACAAGGTACTTTTTAACTGAGTTAAAGACCCAGAATACATCTGCATTATACTTCCTGTCCTTTTAAGTGAGCAGTTTTCACCAACTACATGCTGCACAATATTGAAGAAAAGTGTGATATGCAATACAATAATATAAAAAACAGAATTTGAGTAATTAGTGTGCTTAGTTTTCACAGTATGAATTAAATAAACACGGATTCTTACGACAGCTATAAAAGTTAAGTCAAGAGCAGTGAGTGATTTTCTGTCTTTTGTTGTTTGATTAAAATCAATTACGCAATGGCAGCAGGTTTATTTGCCTGCTGTCACTTTAAGAGCTTATGCACTAATCCAATGTACTGTTACACACGTGTTTTCTTTCTCAACTGTTTACGTTCAATTATAACATAACTGACTGTTTACGTGTGTATAAACTGCAGAAAAAAACTGAATTTAGGATCGATGGCTGTCCGAGAGGCAGCTTTGTGTGCGTGCGAGTGCTGCATTGAGTTATTTTCTTTTTAACATTATGCATATCGCACGTATGTAGTAGTCATGTGTCCGTCTGTTCAACCTAAGATTTTGACTTTACGTAGCTTTTTGATGTAGTAGTCATTCAGCTTTCGCAAGCCATTGCGAAATGCAAGTCTGTACGTTTGCGATGTTGCACAATAATTTCGATATATTGTGCAGCCTTAAGTTTCATTTGCAGACCACTGTGCCGTTAAAGTGCTCCAAATGGAACTTCTTCATGTGTTGAGCTGTTGATGCATTAATATCATTTGCTCCTGCCCCTGTTGAATGTGCTGAAACTCTAAAGTCTACTCATCAATCCTTATTTGATTTAATGGCATATCCTTCAGCCTATTAGTGGTCTAATTAAGTGGTTCAGTCAGTGAATCGGTTTCTCTATGGTGGTAATTCTACAGGGCACTTTACTTGAATAGTACCCTTTGCGCCACCATTAAAAAAAATGTAATCTTTAAGGCCTGGGCATACTTCATTTTCCACGTTCCACTCCACTTTTCAAAGTATACTCTTTTGGCTTTTTCAAGCGCTCAGTTCACTCGCACATGCGCTAATGTATGCGCACCGTCCACTCGGGCACTAAAATTGACAAATTATGCTTTATCGTATTTTTAACTTCCTTTTCTTGCCAATTTGCAGGTTTTGAGTAAAGAGGAGCAGGAGTTGGCGGCCAGAAACGAGTACAACTTTGATCATCCTGATGCCTTTGATTTTGAGCTGCTGGTAACTGTGTTGAGAAAACTGAAAAAGGGCAAAAGCATAAAAGTGCCAGTGTATGACTTCACCACCCACAACCGTCGCAAGGAGTGGGTAAGCATGTGTGTGATGGCCTGGTTCGTATTCATGAGCCTATATAGACTCGTGCATACTACTTATTACCTCGTTTTCCCCTACAAAATAAAGCTGTGCAGTTTCTGCATCACCAAGTAGAAAAATAATGTTGATGCTCAAACAAACAGTGCGCATTGTTTTTTTACCTTCAGTTTACTTACATTTGTCTTATATACATATAATTGTCTTATTATATGATAATCTCTTTATTGATTTAACACATACTTTTATTTTACCAAATCTCAAATCTCTTAAATTACAGACTGCAGATCACTCATTTCATTGAAATGTCAACTTGGTACAATGTTTAGCGTTGCATTTATTTTTTAGGCAACTTGCAATTTCATGCCTGATAAAGCAGTGCCAGTTAAACCAGAGTGCTATCATTTTTACTTCAGACATGACTATTTAGGGGCTGTGCTGTTTTTATTGTCTTCCTAAAATTTAAGGGTTAATTTCTGTGGCTTATACAGTCCACACGGGCTGATCAATACTGACTGAGTGGTCATTGATGGGAAGCCTCATGGTAGTGCATCTGTCTTAATGGGATCATGACACCATCAGGGTTCCCCTCATTCTGAAGCAGGGGAGCATGGAGGAAATGCATCACTACACACTTCCACAGTCCCTCCCTGCACTGCCTCTGTTTATTAACATCATATTTTGAAGTGGAAAATAGTTGTAGTCAAGAATAAGCACAATAAAGCATTTTTCTGGGTGCTCTGCGTACCTTATTTTTGGTTAGTTGGGGTATAAACCAGGTTTTATATTAAAAAGCTCAAAATAATCATATGCCATAATTGATTGAATATTTCATCAATGCATTTCATTGTAATTTGTCTTATTGTGTCTGGTCATTTGATTTCCTTCTTGCAGAAAACCGTCTATGGTGCCAATGTTGTGATATTTGAGGGAATCTTGGCTTTTGCCAACAAGGAGCTTTTAAAGGTAAGCCTCATATTAAACTTGTCACACTGGACATTATAAAAAAAAAGTGTCAGCTATAATCTTTAAGTGTGGTTTGTGATATCACAGAGGGACTTTAGTGAAAGGAGGGAAGAATAATGGAAAGCTTCAAAACCTGATATAAATAGAAGAGCATCATGGGAGTCATGAAGCAGAGCGGGAAAAATGGAGGTGTAGTGAAAGAGAAGGTCAAATGAAAAAAGAGATGTGTAATGATAGGAAGAGACGAGAGGGAGTATTTTTTTTTTTTTTGTATTTTCCCAAAGGTTAAGGATGGATGCTGAATGACAATAAAGTTTTTTTTTCTTAAAAGTGCTCCGACACTTCACTGTTATATTTACCCAAAAATCAAAAAAAAATTAAATATATTTTGCATGAAGAAATTCTCCAGTTCTCAGTAGCCTACCTAAATGCTATGTAAAATCCTATAGAAATGAAAGATTTAAATTATAATATAAAAGTATGAAACTATGCATGATGGTATTTGATTTTGCCTTTTTGTTTAGATATTTTATCTGAGTTTGATGGTTTTATTACTATATTACAGTCGTGAGAATGAGGAGATTTTTTTTTTTTATATACTGCCATTAAAAAGATTTTTTAATGTTTTTGAAAGAAGTCTTTTTATTTGATCACAAATGTAGTACTTATTCAGGGTTCTTTGATGAATAGGACATTGTTTCACAGCAGTTATTTGAAAAAGAAATCTTTTTCAATTGAATATTGATTGATAGTGATTTTTGATCAATTTAATGCATCCATACTAAATAAAGTGTTTCTCTTTACTGACTCCAAACTTTTGAATGGTAGTGTATTTTTCTTTTTTCTTTTATTGAGCAAAAATCGTTATGCTCTTAAAAGTAGGCTTCATTATTGTTATGTAAATTGTAATGTCTTAACTTTTTCTTTTTGAATTTGGGGTGAAATGATCCTGGAAATTTCACACAGTCTGGTGTGCCTCTGCCTCCGAGTAATGGACCTCATTCCCTCAACCCGACCAGGAAGATGAGATTCCCTCTCTACTGTAGCATCTCTCTCTGCAGCCCTGCATATACATGCATACCGGTTAATGGTTAGATAATGAGTTCTAGCTGTCTTCTATCATTTAGGGGAGAAACTGCATCTCTGGTTGAAGAATAGATTTAAAGCCTGGTCCTATTAAAACTGCACAAGGACTGTCCTCGCTTATACATTTCCGCTCTTTACCTCCTGCATCCTGTTGTTTTCCTCACACAATGAAGATGACTGATTCTTTTCTCTCTTTAATGGTGAAGGTGTGGACTGGCTGCAGGATGTGAATAGGTGCTGTTTATCTACGCCAGCATTGACTGTTCCCATTGCCGGGTTTCGATTCTTCCCTGTGCGGAAGTGTCTGGAAATCTATACAAATTAAAATGGGAGTTATTGTGTACGCATTGGCAAAGCAGTTCATCCTGACATGATTTATGAGCGCCGTGCAGCAGAAGTGCCGCAGAACGAATGAAACTCAACAAACGGTGGACGTTTTTGCATCTGTCAGCTAGAGTAGATCGGTTTAACTCTTTCTCATGGCAGGTCTTTGTGAATACAGGCACCGCTCACATCCGTTATTTCATTTGAGAGAAATTTGTTCAGGAACGATGAGCAATGACTTCCTGTCCTTTAACTTGATATACCCTTGACCTTTTACCCCGTTTATATGTGTTTCTTGCACGCCTGCACACAAAGTCTTATAAGCTATACTTCGCCGTTATGGCAGGCCTGCTGGCAGTGCTGTTTAAGGGTGTTGGATTGTTTATCGTTACCTTGAAATTTAATGCCTTTGCCGTATCTTGTCGGCTCGCTGAATGATAGTCATTTTCCGAGTCAGTGTCAGCACTAGCGGTACGTCTTGGCTAGTTGGCGTCACGTTGCACTACATTGCTTTGATTGATCCTGACTTCTTCTTTGCTGAGCCGCTTTTTAAAACATCCTATCACTTTTCTCCGTTGAAAGATCTGATGTGTGTTTTCAGTAACGGAAACCGTCGGGAAGAGGCAGTAGTAGATTCTGGACAGATTGTGCCTGCCTTGCAAAATTTCATCACTTTGCAGTGGAAGATAATGAGGTTTTACCTGATGAGCCAAAACCTTATGACCACCTATGCTGTTGGTCCTATACGTGCTGCCAAAACAGCGCTGACCTGCCGAAGCATGGACTCTACGAAGACCCCTGAAGGTGTCCTGTCGTATCTGCCACCAAGATGTTTGCAGCTGATCCTTCAAGTCTTGTAGGTTGTGAGGTGGAGCCACCATAGATCAAACTTCTTGGTCCAGCACATCCCACAGATACTATTTGATTGAGATCTGGGGAATTTCAAGACACCTTGAACTCATCATGTTCCTCAAACCATTGTGTGCAGTGTGATAGGTTACATTATCCTGCTGAAAGAGGCCACTTCCACCAGGGAACACCATTGTCATCAAGGGGCGTACCTGATCTGCGACAATGTCTAGATAGATGGCAAATTTATGTCCGCATGAATGGACCCAGGGATTTCCAACAGAGCATTGGCTAGAACATCACACTCCCTCAACCGGCTTGTCGTCATCCCACAGTGCATCCTGGTGCCGTCACTTCCCAGGTAAACAGCTCACACATACACGGCCATCCACGTGATGTAAAAGAAAATGGGACCAGGCAACCTTCTTCCACTGCTCCAAGGTCCATTTCAGACGCTCATGCGCCCATTGTAGGGGCTTTTGACTGTGGACTGGTCATCATAGGTACTCTGATTGGTCTGTGACGTCATTAAAATTTTGTTGAGCTGTGTCTCAGTTGACCTTCTATTGACTCGGACCAGGCAGCATAGCCTTTGTTGCCCTCATGCATCGATGTGCGCCCAACACCCTCGCCATTTTGTGGTTTGTCCCTCGGATCACTGTTGGTAAATTCTCATCACTGCTGACCGGAAACAACCCACAAGCCTTGCCTTTTCAGAGATGTGCCTTTCCATAACAATTTGGCACTTGTCATGGTCACACAGATCTTGTGTCTCCAAACCAACTGATTTTTTGCTTACCTTCTAATCTACCCGGACCTTAATATGTGGCCTTCTTAGGAGATCAACGATATTCGCTTCACCTGGCCATAATGT
The DNA here is from genome assembly GCA_038088235.1 of Zacco platypus. Classification (NCBI taxonomy): domain Eukaryota; kingdom Metazoa; phylum Chordata; class Actinopteri; order Cypriniformes; family Xenocyprididae; genus Zacco; species Zacco platypus. The sequence goes on from CM076072.1 coordinate 27,810,683, forward strand.
CTCATCAGTGTGTGTTTGAACAGAAGAAATCCAAGGTGGAAACTGAGTTTAAAAATTATGTCCAAGTTTAATGTTAGGAAGTGGAGCACATCAGGGGTCTTATCAAGACTGCATTTATTTGATCAAAAATACAGTAAAAATTTTGTGAAATATTTTTACAGTTTCAAGTAAAGTTTTTATAGATTAACATATTTCTGTGGCGTCAAAGCATCATTACTCCAGTCTTCAGTGTCACATGATCCTTCAGAAATCATTCTGAGATACTGAATTGGTTCTCAAGGAACATTTCTTACCATCATCGATATTGAAAACAGTTGTGCTTAATATTTTTGAGAGAACCATGATATTGTTTTCAGGATTTTTTTTTGATGAATAGAAAGTTTTAAACATTTTCTAAAATTGAATCTTTTGTACTATTATAAATGTCTTTACTGTCACTTTTGATCAATTTAATCCATCTTTGCTGAATATAGTATTTCTTTCAAAATAAAATCTTACCCCAAGCTTTTGAATGGTATCGTACACTACCCATAATCTACCCATAAAGCTCCAGAAACCAATTAACTGCGTCCACAAGAACACTTTATATCAAACCCTTAAAAGTGCACCAGAATGCACCTATTTGTGGTTGCATTGAGCATTGTAATTATCAAAGTATTTGTTTGTTGCAGTCCTAACTTACACTTTTTTGGTTTGTCTGTCTCGAATGTTGTCAGTTTTTGACATTTTGTATTGTATTTCTGTCTGTGTGCCCTTCAGCTGCTAGACATGAAGGTGTTTGTAGACACTGACTCTGACATCCGGCTGGTCAGGCGTCTGAAAAGGGACATCACGGATCGAGGGCGTGACATTACAGGCGTCATTAAACAGTACAACAAATTTGTCAAGCCAGCGTTTGAACAGTACATCGAACCCACTGTGCAGGTTGCCGATATTGTGGTCCCAAGAGGTAGGTGAATTTGGAAACTGCAAAACACCCACCAGTATTGACTATTAAGCATATTTTAGTGGAATGTTACTTGGCAATCAATACATGATTTAACTGTAAAACATCCCTAGTTTATAAAGTCAACTTTTAAAGCATAACGTGCATTTGAATTCATTAAGTTATTATGTACACACAAAAAAAATTATTACATTAAAAACTTTGCATTGTTGCCCCAGGTGGAGAAAACTTTGTAGCCTTGGATCTGATTGTTCAGCACGTCCACAGTCAGCTGGAAAAGGTCTGTAATAAAAATGGCTCCTCATTCTCATCTCTTCAACATCGAGTGAGAATGGATAGTTGGTCTCTGCATATCGAAGTGCTGAGAGAATGGTCAACATGCATGTTGTTATACCTGCTAGATGATCCACGTGCTCCTAATACACACATACACAAATGTTGCATGCATGTGCGTATGAAGCCCATGCCATGGTATAAGTGTAGTTTGCCCTCTGGTGGCCATACTGTATCTGTGATAAAAGATATTTTGTTCTAAATAGTGCATTGGTTAAAACAAGAAAAGGTCAGGCTAGGAATCTTGATCTTTATTTTACAGTCCGTTTTACCCTTTATAGTCTCTTTTAATGATAGTTTTGAACATTCATTTCTCATAGTATTGGACCATGTAGAGTAGTTTTTTTTTTTTTTTTAAATGAGTATCCATGAAACATCAACATAAAATTTATTCTACAATTCTGTAATGTCATTTGTAACACATTGAAAAAATGAAGGTTGAAATGATGACCTTATTGTATCCATTGGGAATTGCCTGGGTCGTGAAAAGTGGACATTTCATATTTGCTAAAATTGTGCCTAAATAGCTATTTTACATGCTCTGATAAATCATTCAGACAATATTTGTGTCAAACCAAGGTAATTATGAGCAAGACAAAGATGTTAACAGTAATGAACGTTTGGTGAGTGACATTCGTTTGCTTGTCACTGACCAATGTATTCCTCAAAATGAGTTTAGAGCCTCTTTGAAATGCAATCCTTCTCTTGTCTGGCAGGCTGGATAAAGTAAAATTATCTGAGGTGGAAAATGCTTTTCTCTAATACACTCGATCAGTTACAGTGAGGAATGATCTTTAAGACTAATTACCATGTGCTTTTGTACAAAAGAAATCATGCTCTAAAGCCACAGTCCCGCATTGTGTTTCTCATCCAATAGAGGTCAGATTTGAGGTCTGTGTTATTTTGGTATAATGTGATGATGTGGGTTTTTTTCCACCTATCCATGCATCCACCCATCCGTCCACCCATCCATGCATCCATCCATCCATGCATCCATCCATCCATCCATCCACACATCCATGCATGCATGCATCCATCCATCCACCCATCCATCCACCCATCCATCCACACATCCATGCACCCATCCATCCACACATCCATGCACCCATCCATCCACACATCCATGCACGCATCCATCCACACATCCATGCACGCATCCATCCACACATCCATGCACGCATCCATCCACACATCCATGCACGCACGCATCCATCCACGCATCCATGCACGCATCCATCCACACATCCATGCACGCATCCATCCACCCATCCATGCACGCATCCATCCACCCATCCATGCACGCATCCATCCACCCATCCATGCATCCATCCATCCATCTACCCATCCACCCATCCATCCATCCACCCATCCATCCACCCATCCTCCCATCCATCCTCCCATCCATCCTCCCATCCATGCATCCATGCATCCATGCATCCATCCATCCATCCTCCCATCCATGCATCCATGCATCCATGCATCCATCCATCCATCCTCCCATCCATGCATCCATCCACCCATCCATCCACCCATCCACGCATCCATCCACCCATCCATCCACCCATCCACGCATCCATCCACGCATCCATCCACCCATCCACGCATCCATCCACCCATCCACGCATCCATCCATCCATCCAACCATCCATCCACCCATCCATGCATCCATCCATCCATCCATCCATCCTTTTTTTGCAGTGATGTAAATATGAGAAACACAAATGTGTATTAACTGCAAGAATGTGATTGTATCAGGTTAAATGTAGGGTTCAAGAATAGCTGATAGTGCCATGAAATATTTTCCGGTATACCATGGAGAGGGTGAGGGCTGACTGTTTGGAATGGCTTTTTCTGAGTGAATATCTCATTTCATGAGTTTGTCTTTTTTTCTTTTCTTTTTTGTATTCTTCTCCTCCTTGTGTGTGTTTGTAATGAAATACTTGCTAAACCCTCAACCGATTGCTCTAACCATCCCAGCGTGAAATCACAGTGAGGTATGGCTGCTTTTCCCCTCATTCCCTTCCATCTCTCTTTGACTCTTTCCTTTTATTTTTTAAATCTGTGCTTCATCCGTCCTTTCTTTTCCTCAAATCTGCAGAGATGCAAATGGAGACAAAAGGTAAAGACTAGCTCTGGCAATGGTGTTGGATATACACGACTACATTGAAAAATTAAATTGTGAGATATTACAATTTAAAATTACTCCTTTCTATTTGAAATTATTTTAAATTGTGATTTATGTGGCAAAGCTGAATTTTCAGCATCATTACTCAAGTTTTCAGTGTCACATGATCCTAAAGAAATCATTTGAATATGCTGATTTGCTGCTACAGAAACATTTCTTATCGATGATAAAAAACAATTGGGCTCCTTAATATTTTTGTGGAAACTGTGATGCATTTTTCAGGATACTTTAAGTAGCTAAGTAACAAATATAGTATGTTACTTTTGAACAATTTGATGCACCCCTACTTAAAATAAAAAATGGAGGCTGTTTGTTAATGACCTGAATGAATTGCACAAAATTGATAAAAAAAAAATAGTTTTGTGAGCAAAAACACCATTGCTTCACCGTGTACCTTTTGTCTCCACTTCCACTGTTATTTTGATGCTGTTGCTAACATGGGGATGGGCCTATTTCAGTGGTTTTTCTCTCCAGGTAACGTGTAGCTTGCAAAACCCATCGATACATTGCCTCAATATTAAGAAGTCTGCTGTCATTTTATGATTTTGCTCAGGCCAGCAGCAGCATTTCCGCTGAAAACCACTGACATACTCCCCAGACCTGAGCCCATCTTGGCTGTGATCTGTCCCATCTGTTCCATATAGACTTTAATCAGGTCGTGTTCTTTTCTCCCCCTCCCTCTCTCTTTTCTCCGTCTCGTCATCATTGTCTCCCAATGATCATTTATTCCCCTCTTCAGAGGAAACTCCGCTGGGATATGTGAGGATAAATTCTTGCATCCTCTTGCCTTTCTTTTTTCTGTTTCCTTCATTTTATTCGTTTTTTTATATTTTCTTGGATTCATCCTCTGCTCCTTTTAGTAGTAATCTTTTTCTTTCTTTCTTTCTTTCTTTTTTTTTCAACTTGCTTGTGTATGTTTCTCTCAACTTCATCTTTTCCAAATGGTCAAATAACATTCACACTGTCACTCTATCACGGTGTCCTAACCAGCCTCAACAGTGACGGGACATTCTGTCTCGTTTTCTATTTTTGTGACATTTTGCCTAGATGGCCACACCCACAATGAAATCTCATTGGTCTAAAATCCTGCTCCTCAAAACCTCCGATTGGTTATTATTGTTTCATGCTGCTCAGTAGTTTTGTGTTCAGTGTAGACTTTTTTTTTTTTTTTTGGTTGCTGAACACATTTCGCATCTCTCCTGGTTAGGACATGGTGTCTTTCTTAATGGGATTGTGGGCTGAGGTTTGGTGAAACTGGAAATTTAGCAGCTAAATATATTAATGACTCGGTCATTTTTCTTTATTTGATTATTGTAGGTTGAAAGAAAGTCATATGCACTTGGAATGAAATGAGAGAGAGTAAATGAAGACAGTTGTAATTTTTACTTGCACTGTTTCTTTAATGCTTGTATATCAGATCTTTGGTTGCAATACCCTCACTTCTGTCTACTTCTAATTTAAAGGCCCATTCACACCAAGTCTAATAGTTACATAGATGACGCACACACTTATCACACTCCTCCATTTGCTTAGAAACCAGCTATATTAATGTATCCAACATATAATCAAAGTCGATATCTTATTGGGTGAGAGCTATTAATTTGAGTAAATGATGCCATTGTTTCATATTAAAATGTTCATAATGGAAATTCTGACTTGAAGTGAATCGGCCTTAACTCAACATTGACCTGCTACCATAACACTTCAAGCTTGCTTTTCAAACCATATTTGCACTGGGAAAAAGTCAAATATTGTTATATTTGTCTCTTTTCCATTAACGAAACATGTGGTGTGTTACTTTTTGTTTGCAACACGTGGAAAAAAGGAATGTTTACATTTCATATCCATGTGCCATATAGATCAGCCCTGGCATCTGCCCATCAGGGTCAACCTTTACCCAAGACCCTGAGCGTCATGGAGAGTACCCCACAGGTCAGAGGAATGCACACTATTATCAGGTATGACTTCACTGTTCTTATGAATACTGAAGTACTTATGTAACATTACAACAATATATTGTTTATTTACACTACCATTCAGAAGTTTGGGGTCAGTTAATTATTATTATTATTATTTTTTTAAGAAATTAATGTTTTTCACTTTATTCAGCAAGTGCACATTAAATTGATAAAAAGTGATCGTAAAGACATTAATATTACAAAATATTTCTCTTTCATATAACTTTCTTTTCATCAAAGAATTCTGAGAAAAATGTATTATGATTTCCACAAAAAACTTTTTTCATCATGGATTATAATAAGAAGTCACTCACCAAATCAGCAAATTAGAATGATTTCTGAAGGATCATGTGACACTGAAGACTGGAGTAATGATGCTGAAAATTCAGCTTTAACATAATAGGAATAAATTAAAATAAATAAAAGTCATTTTAAATTGTAATTACACATCACAATATTGCTGTTTTTATTGCATTTTTGATCAAATAAACTTTAAACTTGAAAAACTTGAAAGTGTAGTTTCTTATTAATACATTTTAATCATTTAAAGATTTAATTTATGGTTTAATGTTTTATTATTATTATTATTATTATTATTAAAATATATATTATGAAAAAACACATTATGTGAACATCTAGTGACAAATAATACTGATTTACATTTCACAAAACACAATTTTAATGTCACGTTAGATGTTTTACTGAAAGTAAAAATGTGAAGTTCAGTAAGTGTGTCAGAACCACTCTCTCAGATTCAGTTCATTCAGTGAAGGCTTCATCTGACTGATTCAAACTTTGAGTCTTTTTGAGTGATTCATTAAAAGAACCTGCTCATAAGAATCATTTGTTTGTGAATCACACTGCGCTAGTTGTGCTGCACGTTTGTTTCTGCGTGCACCTTGCAAAGACAACATAATAACAAAGACGTATCTAGTAGTCGTGACCTAATGGTGAAGGAGTTGGGCTTTTAACCTGAAGGTTGCTGGTTCGATTCCCACGCCGGCAGGAATTGAAAGTGGGGATTGTGAATTAACAGCACTCTCTTCACCTTCGATACCATGACTAAGGTGCCCTAATTGCCTCACTTGTAAGCTTTAGATAAAAGCGTCTGCTAAATGACTAAATGTAAATTCAGAAAACATTACTGTAGAATCATTAAAATTGGTGTGGATCTAAGGTTTTGGGTTCAAACCCAGCCAGAATCATCACCATTGTTCTCTATAGGTGTACACTTTGAGTTACTCCAGTATAAGTGTAAATATAGAGCAAAATGTTTCATGTTGGACTTGAGCAGGCCAGCAGCAGCTTGGGTTGTATTTGTACGTTTTGGGCCGCTGATGTTTTGTATTTGGGTAATTAAAATAAAATAAGGACTTTCTGAACTCTCAGACCTGTGTTCCTGTTTACAGTATCATACTGTCCTTCAAAACGCACATCATCTCTGCTGTGTATTATTGACTGTGTCTCCTGTGCCCCCAGGAATAAAGAAACCAGTCGGGATGAATTTATTTTCTATTCAAAGAGATTAATGAGGCTTCTCATAGAGCATGCCCTGTCCTTCCTGCCGCTGAAGGTGAGTGGACCGTCATTAATGACCAACTACCAACTTTTAAACCTGATGTTACGAGCTCTGGATGTTGGTCATAATCCAGTGATACATATGCGTGTCAGGCTGCGCCCCCACAGACAAATAAATTTTTTATGGTGTGAAGTGAAGCAAGTCTTCATTGAAGATTATAGCACTTGTTTGTGCCGTCACTTCCAAATTCCTTTACTGATTCTTATTTCCTCTTCTCTCTAGCCGGTGTCTGTGGAAACTCCTCAAGGAACTGTATATGAAGGGAAGAGGCTGAGCGGGAAAAGGGTTTGTTTATTTGAAGATTGCATGCTTTAGTGGGAAAAAAATGACTGGATCAAATCAGAGTTATTGTTAACTAAGGGTGTGTTCACACGAACGAACCTTGGTGCGATTGCTCTGTTAGCGAGGTTCATTTGAATCTGTGTGAACACCGCCATCCGAACCAGACTGAGACCGCTGAAAAGATTAGTGTATGTCCGCTTCCAAACAAACTCTGGTATGTACCAAAGACATGTAAATGAACCAAAAGCAGGACATGTTGTCACAAGATGCGACCCTAAAAAGGACAGAATGCTCAAGCGTACCTGTTTTTTCTCATCATCGTCACGATGTTGCCCATCACAGTTCATCACCGGCATCAGAACCGCGTCCGTTTGCGTGTGTGATGGAGGAATTCCTGCCTCTGTTTTTACTCTTTTACACATTTTATAAGCTCTTCCCAAGTTCCCAGCCCCATCATATACCATCATTTGTATGTACGCACATACAGTGATTTAGCCCAGCACACAGCCTTTTTTTTTTTTTTTTTGCATTCGGTTTGGTGATAAAAATGACCGTATGAACGCTAAGTGAACCAGGACTAAATGTATTGTCTTTTTTTGGTCTGGACCAAGAGAACCAAGTTTGAGGACACGCTAAAACTAAAGCTATTAAAAAACTTTTCTATTAATTGAAATCAAGCTTAAATAAAATATAAAAATTAGTTGGAAAAACTTAAACTAAATAAATTAGAAATGTTATAAATAAATGACTAAAACTAAATTCAACCTAAATGGCAATACTTAAAAAAATAAAAATCAGTAAAAATTAAACTAAAATTAACATGAAAAATATAAAAATAAAAGCTAATTAAAGATATTAAACTATAACAAAACTAAAATGACCGTATGAACGCTAAGTGAACCAGGACTAAATGTATTGTCTTTTTTTGGTCTGGACCAAGAGAACCAAGTTTGAGGACACGCTAAAACTAAAGCTATTAAAAAACTTTTCTATTAATTGAAATAAAGCTTAAATAAAATATAAAAATTAGTTGAAAAACTTAAACTAAAATAAATTAGAAATGTTATAAATAAATGACTAAAAATAAATTCAACCTAAATGGCAATACTTAAAAATAAATAAAAATCAGTAAAAATTAAACTAAAATTAACATGAAAAATATAAAAATAAAAGCTAATTAAAGATATTAACCTATAACAAAACTAAAATAACAAAGGATCAAATTAGTTAGCATGTCTGTTCATTTGTCACATTAGTTGCTATCGCTATTATCTATATGGCCGGACTTTATATCCGTGTTCTTTCTTGTTTATTCGTTTGATAGATCACCGGTGTGTCCATTCTACGGGCTGGAGAGACCATGGAACAGGCCTTGATGGCCGTTTGTAAGGACATTCGACTCGGAAAGATCCTCATCCAGACCAATCACGACACAGGAGAGCCTGAGGTATCATATCCTGTCCCATCTAACTGACACACACGTCTATAAACAAGCTCTGATCAAGAAGTGTCCGTGTTACCGTGTGCCCTTGTGTTCTCAGCCTTGGTAAGACAGAGCATGTGATGTACTCATAGCCCACTGCTCAGGTCACGGTCTGTTTCACTTCTGTGGTTTGTCAGATTTGATTTGAACATGTATACAATCTGATGTGCAGCGTGTTGTGATATGCATGATAAACTCAACAACTGTTGGCTGACGCTGATGGATTGTTTTGTAAATGTAGGGTCTACAGCTCTCTCTACTTTGCATTTGGTACAATTTATGACAATTTGTTATTTTAGCATGATATAAACAGTATTTATTAATATTTTGTATTGGCTTATTTTTATATTATTTTGTAATTTAATGTAATTGTCATATTTGTTAGTTAAAATATTTAGTTTTAGTAATTTTAGCACTTAAATTTTTGTTTCACTTAGTTATACAACATTTGTAGTTTTCATTGAAGTTTATCTATTTATTTTTATTTTATTTCAGGTTTATTTCAATGAACTAAAACCTGTTTTTAATAGTTACCAATAACAACACCGCTTATGATTTGATATTATATATATCATTATATAAAATGAAAATGAAAAAATAGAATATCATTGATTTTTAATGCGCTTGTTATTTGGCCAATAATGAAGTGAGAATTGGTACGTTTTCATTTAATTGATTCAGACCGGAATCCAAAAAAAAATTTTTTACGTCATCACTCAATTTTCCCTAGATGTCCAGCATTTTAATATTTTAGTAAGAAACTGAAATGTTTAACTATTAATTTACTGTGCATTGTTATATTAGGGAGTATAAATATCAATATAACTTAAAATGATTGCACAATCATTCTTAAGTTCATTTAGTGAAAAATTGTTTTTTACTGATTAACATGAATGCGCATATTCAATATTTACATGTAGCAAAAAGGCTTGAAAAGAATGCCCCCTCCCCTGTAATATCATCCAAATCTCTAGCGTCTAATTTGCATTTCTTTGATCTTCAAGTTCCTCTAATGTCCTCTTTAAATTTAGAATGAAGTCTCAGGGCAAAACCCCTCTCAAATTCCTTGACGTCTCCATCTGTTTTGCACGTTTAGTGTACTACCTAATGGCACATAAATCTCTGAGCAGTCTAAATCTGTCTTATTATGGTCTAATTTCCTCCTCAGCTCCATTACCTGCGTCTTCCCAAGGACATCAGTGAGGACTATGTCATCTTGATGGACAGCACCGTGTCAACTGGGGCGGCAGCTCTCATGGCTGTCAGAGTCTTACTTGTAAGTCACTTAACAGACACAAAGGTCATGGAGCATTTCTGTGAACATTTCCCAGATGAGCACAAGTATTGATAGTTTTTTTGTTTGTTTGTTTGTTTGTTTCCAGTGCATTGTAGAATAGTTTTGCCTTGACTGCCAGTTTATGCCTTTTAAGCCCAAACTTTAGATAAATGTCAACATCTCACTATGCTGAATCAGTAAGTTTTGTGATAACCGATAACCTAAAACTGACTTTGGCCTGTTAGGACTGATCTGTTTCAATGGACACCCCACACAATCACTCTTTTCTGCATGATCTTTGACCTCCCTCTTGCATAAAAAACAAACAGTCCTTGCAAAATTGCTCCTTTTTGTGGGTGCAAAGTTCACATAGGATATGGGTGTTATATTTTATTTATATATATATATATATATATATATATATATAATTTTATATGTACATAGATAAAATAATTTTATATATATATATATATATATATATATATATATATATATATATATATAATTTATTTTATATGTACATGGATATAATATAATTATATATAATTTTAAATTATAAATATATAAATAATATTTTCTTAGTTTATTTTATATATATATATATTTTTTTTTATTTATATATATATATATATATATATATAAAATAAACTAAATAAATATATATATATATATAAAAAAAAAATATATATATATATATATATATAAAATAAACTAAATAAATATATATATATATATATATATAAAAAAAATATATATATATATAAAATAAAAAAATATATATATATATAATAAACTAAGAAAATATTATTTATATTTATATATATATATAAATATATATAAATAATATATATAAATAAACTATATATATATATATATATATATATATATATATATAAAATTATACTTGTATAAAGATATATTATTAAGGTATTCAAAAATAAATATCTAATGTTTTTCTGAAATATTTTTGGAAAAATCTGTTCTGTGGTAAAAAAAAAAATCTATATTATAAATAAATATATAAAGAAATTTCTATTTTATTTTGTCAGTGCGTAAAAGTTTTTTCACTGACCTTGAAATCTACATTAGTTGAGTTTGTAAACCACCCTGATTCAAACTCCTCTGTTACAGGATCATGATGTCCAGGAGGATAAGATCTTCCTGCTGTCTCTGCTCATGGCGGAGATGGGGGTTCACTCAGTGGCCTACGCCTTTCCCAGGGTGCGCATCATCACCACCGCTGTCGACAAGAACGTCAACGATGAGTTTCACATCATACCAGGGATTGGTAAGAGCTCTTTGATTTCACAAAAACAAAGGGAAAATGGAACATTCAGTATTTCGTAATCCAAAACCATTCCTTTGCAGGTAACTTTGGGGACCGTTATTTTGGGACTGATGCTCCTTCAGACTGGTATGAAAGTGATGAGGGGATGGACTACTGAATTTCATCGAGACATGTATGTGAGCAACTCTGTCTGCATGGATTCAGAGAAGGGAACATTTCAGCACTTAATCTCATATGATTGTGGACCCTATAACCTGCCCTATTTAAGCGAAAGTCTTACCGGTTCTCGCTACCGGTTCTTGCGATCTTCTGTGCCACACATGTGCCCATGCTCAATACAGATCAAAGCATCAACAGACCCGGCAGTCTGTTGGGAGATTACCTTACAAACATGGGAGATTTTTCATTACTACTTGAAATAAGAAATAGGAGTGAAATAAGGACACACCACAGTTTGTTCATGGGTGTATTCAAACTACTTTTACTGTTTTTCAGTAGTACAAATAAACGGTATACTGTGTAGAACACAGTATGTATAATTGGTTGCAAATGCAGCACATACTCACCAATATTTGTTGTCTTCTTGGTCCTTTGTATGTATGACATACATGTGCATTTGAATTGCTTGATCAAGTTGACATATCCGAAGTGAAACGAATGTTTCCACACGCCTGCAATTTTTTTTCAGCTTCAATTTAACCTGCCTTTATTATTGCAGCTCTGCTAAAACTGCGCAGAGATACTACTACCTTGAATAGTTCATCATTGTTTACTACAACGCTGCAATTCTACTACAATACATTCATTGTTTAATGTACATTTACTTTGTTTTTTTTGGGAATTTTTTTCCAATTGATTGGTGTCTTGAAGGCTGATAAAGATGTAAAGTGCCAATCAATATATCAGTCTGCTTAGCGGCGTCTGTATGTAAAAATGTGGGAAATTAAGGAAAAATATTAAAAACAGGACTTTTGTTAATAGGAAATTAAATATCAAGTCCAAAGGAATCATTTTCATCTCATCATTGGTGTTAGTGTTTAGCGCTACAGTGTCACAAAGGGGAACAAAATCAGGTTTATAGTTTACTTTACCAGCCATTTTCTGTTATATACTTGAATTTTAAAGATAATGTAGATAATGTGTATTTATTTTTCATTGTTTTACTTGTCATGCCTGATTGATAAGAGGCAGTGACGCTGATTTGCAATGACAAAAGTTGAGGAATAATTATTGAAGAATATTTTAGCTGAACTTTTACTGTTACATTTCATCCCCCTTGGTTTTTTAAAAGCCTGATTACAGTAATAGTGCCAGTATGCACATATTGTGGTGCCTGTGCACTTACGTTTGTCACACTTGCACAAATTGGTGAGTGTAGCACATTATTTCAATGACATTTAATTAAAAATTAATTTGTCTGTTTGGTCCCACTTGACATTGTACTTGAAATTGACGTATTTGTCTCAGGACCCTCCGTGTAATATGTTATTTTTTTGTTTCGTGTTTGTTTTCAAATTGGAACTGCCTTTTGGTTTTTGTTTTGTATACGGTGATTTTATGGCTTATGTTGAAAAAAAAAAAAAAAAGCATAAGCAAATATCACTAATGGATTTCAGACTTCATTACATTGGCAATATTGTTATATTTTGTTGTACATGTATGATTACCCTGGTTTCTGTTTACAATCTTCAAACTGACCTCCAGTGCTGTAAGCCATTCCACTTATGTTGAACATTTCTGTGTCTATATAAAAAGCGCAATAAAAATCTTGTGCTCTTGGTTCTTTATTAATTGCAAAAATTTAACTATTTAAAGTTTGCATGACAAATGTGTCCAAAAAACACAAAAATAAAATTTAAGTACCCTTTGCTGCATGTCATTATTTTTAGTTGGAAATTAATTCTAATTTTTAATTCTAATTTAAGACTTTTAAACTGACACTGGGCTTTTATTTTGAAACGCTTTGAATCATTTGCTTGCTTCCCGCCGCACACTTGCGCATCACGCTATATTGTTGACTTTGGAGTAAATTGAATTGTCAAACACCTATCAAGTGGTGCTGATACAAGACTTAATTCAGCTTGTGCGTTTAAACTTCATCCGCATCATCTGGAGTCACTTTCTGTCCTCTTTTGACTGTCTTTGAAGGCTGCAGTCATACCGCTTTAATTCACCAACCCCAAAATCTCTTTCACACTCATTGTACCGCTTCTGTTTACGTGACAAGGTAGGACAACACTTTTGTCTAACATAAGCCACCGTACCGGCTAAACGTTCTGTGAGAGAGTAGCAAAATAAATGAAATACAATTACGAAAGGCGCTCGAGGGAAGACTGTCGTAGAAAACTGAATGAAACATAGGAACATAAATATGTACAGTGGTAGTTTTGTATGTCACTAAAGTAAGAAACCGATTTGCCCCCGTCCGACTGTGTAAAACGTCCATTTTTGTTTCGAAAAGTTATGATTTGTTGCACGCTCAGTGCACGCGCCTTTGATCAGCCAGCGCGCGAGTCGCTCATCACTGTATAAAACAAAGCTCTGTTAAGGTTGGGTTTTTGTTAACACTTCTCGAATATGCTTTTTTACTGCTTTAAAATACTTTTATATTATTCAGGGCGAAGCAACGCTAGTACTAAATTTACAACGCAATAGTGTAATCCGATTCCCGAATAAATGACTCTTATGAGCCGATTCTTTTTAGTGAATCAAAAACGCGAATGAATGTTATGAACCGATTCTTTGTCATAGAATAGTGTTTTTTCATATTTTATAAAAGGGATTCTCAACTTAAACTGCAGGAAAGTGGATCTTGAGTTGTGTTATGATTATAATTAGTAAAGTCAGTGTATTATTTGATGCTTTACATTTAATAATTACACTGTCTTTTTTTTTTTTGTTTTTCACTGTTCTGAATTTGAGTTTTAACTGGACAGATGAATGTAAAAATATTTGTCATGGCTGAATAACTGAATCAAAAACACACAGCATACTAAAAATTTTGGTTTGTAGACAGTCCTTGATAAAAAATTACATATTGCATGAATTGAAAAGACACATCTGTGCATTTTACATAGTGCCATTATATGACATTGATGTTATTTTTGCCAGCCGCATAATAATATGGCTATTGCACAAGTTGCCAGCTGTTTTCTATTTCCGCAGCAGTTTCCATTGCAGTCATTTCAGTGTTGTTGTGTTTATCTTAGGCTTCGTCCCATGGCGGGTCTGTGGAGATCGTATCAGGTGCTGATATCCAGACGTCCATTGACCGTGCAGATTATAACTGCTGGTAAGAGCTGTATTCTTCCCTACATACTCTCCACACTTACTTTTTTTAGCCCTGTAGTTGATGTTCCCCTTTAGGTCAACTCTATCTCACATGCTATTGATTAAATATTTACCTTTCCTGTTAGCAATATTACTTCTAAACAGCAGGATTGTTTTCGAGCGTCAATAATAGATCAGCCGTGTAAATAACGGAAAGCTGTTTGCTTGAACTTTGTCACTGTGGGTTTTACAGGGTGGGAGTGTAGATTAAGGGGGGAAAGTCTATTTCTAGGATATTTTAACCATTGTTTTGAATTTAAATGCTATTAAATGTAACTTTTAATTTTTGAAACAGTAATGCATTACATTACATTACATGCAATTGTTGTGCCTAACCCTAACCCTAACCTTTTGCATATGAGACATTTGGTTTTTATTTAAAAATAATAGCCAGCCCTGTCACAAACTATTTGTAGCAATTACACCATTGCTCCAGAAGATGGCAGCACAAAACAACATAGCAATGAATGGTTGCAGTCCAAATTCCTGTCAAGTTTTTTTTTTTTATCCAAACACAGATGTCTAGATTAAAGCATTCATATAATGAGGAATCCATTTCTTTTTTCGGAATCATTGAAATTTTTTTGTTCAAAAAGGTTTATTGAAACTAAGCGACTGGGGGAAAATGTCTTGTTCTGAACGATTTTACATTTGTTTTTTGTTTTTAAGATAAGACTGATTTATTATCTTTTCTTTTTCTGAGCAATCGCAGACACAGGGAGTATAAAGTGTAACAAAAAACGATCACTAATTTTGACTTTCCATTCGGTGACGCCATATTACACACTTCAGCTTTAATTTCACGTGTAATTACTGTGCATTATCTAATCACGTTTGACAGAAATATGTTCACCTTGTTTAACAAAATGGGTGAATGAGAGTACATTTTATTGTTAATCAATTAGCCTGCTTAAACAAGCTGTTGGGTGTATTATGAGTCATTCAAACTGTAACATTAGGATTAATTAGGGCTTGGCGAGACGGCCATTAACAACTTGGCCAAAATGCTTAAAATCACCAGTGGCCTCATGTCGCAGAGCGATTGAGGATGCAAGTTTATGTAATCAAGATTACAGACATGAGCTATGATTCATCGCCTTTGTTTTCCACGTCAGGGAGTGCTTGAATATTTATAGACACTTTAGCCCTATGGGTATAGGTTTAATATTAGACAGCAAGATGCTTTAAATGACGGGGAAGCGGGGTTATTTCAAAATTAAATAATAACTGGATGGTTGTGTGGCCCAGCGCTTATTCACAGACCAGTGAACGCGATTTTACCTTCAATTAAATCGATTGCAATAAAACTTGGCATTCTCGGGCTAGGTGAAAAACTTGAGTGAGTTGGAAGTTCAAGGTTAAGTAAATTTTTTCATAAGCCAGTTTAATATACAGAGTTAACTATTTGTAGGTTGTTTGAACATCAGCCCAACCAATGCCGAGTTTAGGGCGAGGCTATCTGTCTGACCAGTGGCAGACAGGGGTTTAAAAGAGACATTATTTTAATTATATATATATATATATTTTAATAATAGTTACATTGGATGTACACTATTGTTCAAAATTCTTTGTAATGTTTTTGAAACAAGTCTCTTATGTGCACCATGGGTGCATTTATCCGATTAAAAAAATACAGTAAAACAGCAATACTGTGAAATTTATAAAGAATTATAATAAATAATAAAATAATTGATTTCTTTGATGGCAAAGCTAAATTGTCAGCAGTCACATGATCCTTCAGAAATCATTCTAACATGCTTAAAGGCACAATATGTAAGATTTTTGGATTAAAATATACAAAGACCACTTGAGCAGTGTTACATATTTTGTTGACTTGTGTACATGCATTATCCCAGATGTTTCCAAGAAGCATGTAAATCTAGGGAAATAAGCAATTTTAATCTGGACACGGACCGTGTCTGTGCGTCGCCTACCGCAACATACCTGCGTTACCCTTCCAGTTTTGTTTCGTAGAAACCATGGAAACCCCAAAGATTCTTTTATATGTTACATATTTTATTGGACAAGGGAACAACTGTTCGGATACATTTATAGACAGAAAACGAACTACTCAACACGTTTAGTCTTTATTGTTTGAATCTCGTTTTCTTGATGGAAGCTGTAGATTTTCTTGATAGATGCTATTTACACTAAGTGAAATTTGCAATATATTCCATTTACACTAAGTGACAATAGCAGCATTTTCTTAGCGATGTGCTATTTACACTAAGTGAAAATGCCTATAGATTCTATTTACACCATGTAAAAGAATCAGTTCTTTGCAACCAGAGTTAATAGTAATTAGATCTATCTATACTTTATGTTGGCAGATACTATTTGCACCATTAACAGGATGCAATAATATCATGGAGTATAAATGATTATATTGAATTAAAATTATTATTTGGAGACTAAAAAGCTTCCCTACACTTTCCCCTAATCCTACCTAAACGCTTCTAATATTATTAAACATTCGTTTGCAGTTTATTTCCTGTTTTAGAACACTATTTTCATTTTTATTGAAAGTAAATTCGAGCTTGGGAAAAGACGAAGTTGAACCTGTGTCGATCACGTTTAAAGGCGGGTCTGTGACCCTTACCCGCTACTGCTGCGCCACTGAAGGCATTGAATATTTAAAACTGAGTGGCCCAACCAGACAGTGGTGGGAGCGGAGCTAGTGTAAATAGGACGCTACTTGCACTTAGTGTAAATAGACACTCTGGATTTACTACAACTGCATGTTTTCACCATGCCTCAGAGAAAAACTCTTTTTTGTCAATTGGCTAACATAGCATAATTAGATACAGCTTTATTTTTAGTAACAGTTATACAGCATTTTCTCCATCATACAATATTCTTTAAATTTAAGCGAGCGAACGCACAGAGTAACGTTATAACGTCATTTGCAACACACTCAAATGTATCTAATATGCTTGCCCGGAAGAAGCGGAAACGGCGACTTTGGCGTAATAAAAGTTCCGCCTTTGTTTTGAACAGGTGACCTCTATCAGCAAAACTTTACATATTGTGCCTTTAACTGGTGCTCAAGAAATGTTTCTTATTATTGTCAATTAAAAACAATATATTTTTATGGACATTTTATACATATACATTCTTTTCAGATTTTACTTTGATGAATAGAACAACATTTAAATTATTTTACCAATAAAAATGATTGGTGACACTTTATTTTACAGTGTCATTGTTACATATGTTACATGTATTTACTGTAGTAATAACTAGAAATTATGCATAATTACATGCAATTAACCCTAAACCAAACCCTAACCCTATTGTAAGTACATGTAATTACTGAGTACCTAAATGTATGATTACACTGTGATACTGTGTAATGTAATAAATGATTTTATTATTTCACTTTACTGACTTCGAACTGTCGAATGGTAGTGTATTATCTTATCTAACCCGTAATCATGATAGTTGTATTAAAAGTGTTTGCATCTTGCACACTTTATATCCTTGAATAACTGAGGGCAATAACATTTTAACACATTAAAAACACATTTATTTTAGTCAAACTCTCCACTTTCTGTGAAGATGCATTGATTGTTCGCTTGTACTGAATGTAGACGTAGACATTCTCGCTTAAGATGGCCGAACGAACATCCTGAGAAGTCCTCGCAATACACCCATTGTTTTTGCAATTCCCTTTATTTGCCGTTAGTGGCACAGAAATTACACACGATGCACTTGGTTGAAGTGATAAATGGATTTATTTATAACAGGTACATGTGACAAGGAAGAGATTAATGAGCGAATGAATAAATGAATGAATGGAGGGGATGAAGGCGCTACATTTCCGTTTTCAAGTCATTAGCGATGTGTTAACCCCATAATCTGTGCTAAATGTGGAACCGAAAAAATCAATGTCATCCAAAGAGGGCAAATCTGAACGAATGGGGCTTGAATGTGTTTACTGTAGCCCAGGTAAGCCATGTCACACCAGTCTCATCAGCTAAATGGGTAGGGTTGCCGTAGCCTGCCGCTGGTCCCCACGGAGAACGTGCAGATCCCTGCCAAATTGATCGCAGATAATATCACTAAGCGCAAGATGCGTCAATCAGGGCTGTTCTTCCCCCGAGACTCTCCTCAAGGACAGACAGTGGGAAGTGTTGTGCTGACATCAGCATATTTCGAGATGCATTAAGCTTAGATGAGTGCCATACTCCAGTTGGCACGAGGTACGGGGCAGATTGCACCTGAGTGTGTGGTAAATTGCATTTTATTTGGCACGGCGTAATGGCAAACAACCATGTTTATGTTTGGTTGGGATCTATTTGTCTTTGTTAATATAGGTAAATGGACATTGTTTTCCTGTGAAATTGCTGTTTTCTTGTTCTTTGTAATGGAATATAACTTTTAAGCTGCCGTTTTTCATGGTCTGAATGCAAAAAGGTCCTCCCAGAACAGTTTGTTCTCAACAGATGTTTTAAGAGTTTACTCTTCGGTGCTTCTCAACCTGTTAACGTCAAGTTGAACCAAGAAGTGGAAAACACAAGTGTTTATTATCACTTCACAACATGCTGTTCGCTCTCACTCAGCCTCTGCCCTCCTGTCTGCCTGGTTCTGCCTGCCGTGATCAATAAGCTGGTGCTGTTTTGATAAGATGACCCAGTAAAAGCATGGCAAAGGTTTCTGGCTCTTTTCAGTCTGCTATACTGGATTATTAGTCTTTCCTTGACATTTTACGAAAAGGTTAGGTCACTTAAAAGGGGCTGCGTTGCCTCGCTGGGCTCTGTCGTTAAGGCAGAATGTCCTTTGTAAACCATGATATTTGGGCAAGTGTGAGGAAGCAGCTGTCTTCTAAATTTAAAGGCAGTTGTGTTTTTTTTATGTGTTGCTCCTTTTCTCCTCTCTGGCAGTTCTGTATTTGGCTGCGGTAGAATTTTTTTTAAGGATCCTGCAATTTAGCCAGTCAAGGTGAAGCGTAATGATTGTTTAGAGATCGGGGGGTATTGATGTGGAAACAATGTTGTCATTGACTTTATATAGTTGTGTGTTCGTTAGGCATGCATGTGCCTTTATAGAAATTCTGGAAGATGGCAATATTTATATTATGGCGGATAATCGAGATGATGGTCGATATTATAGGTTTGTCTTAATTCTTTGAAACTGTCCCAATGCTTTCAGTAGCAGTCCAATAACAATCATTTTTATATATAATGTTAAGACCAATAAATTATAGAAAATAGATATTTCATATATACTAACTTTCAAAAGTTTTTTGTTTTTGAAAGGAGCATCAAGCGGTGAGGTTGCGTATTGCAATATTGAGAAGCTACGGTGGCCAACGCGGGACAAATGTTGTCGTCGGAGACAGCAGAGAGTAGCCAGTCAAGCAAATGCAATGTGTAGAGCAGTTTGTCCGTTTAGGGCTACTGTAGAAACATGCCGGCGCAAAATGGTAACTTAACATGTAAGGGGACCCGCGGTGTATGTGGATAGAAATGGAAATTCTAAGGTAATAAAAACAACGGTACTATATTATATTGCATTTCTGTCAATAGATCCTCCTAAAATTTACGTATTGCACCTTTAAATTGATCAAAAATTACCTTAAATACATTTATAATGTTACAAAAGTTTCTATTTATTTTTTATTTTTTTTAAATATTGGTATCATGGTTTTCACAGAAATGTTTTTAACATTGAACTTTTTTAACAAAGTTCAGTTTTGTCATCAAAGGAACAAATTACATTTTAAAAGTACACTAGAATAGAAAACGGTTATTTTAAGTGGTAATATTTCACAACATTTTTACTGTATTTTTGATCAAATAAATGCAGCCTTGGTGAGCAAAAGAGACTTCTTACGACCTTAAACCTATGAAAATCTTACGACCTTAAACTTTTGAATGCTGTAGCTTTAGCTATAGGTTGCGTATAGTCCCTGTTTTTGCTGTTATATACTGTTTGAATTTAGAAAAATAAGTGGCAATATTATTTGCTTCCAATAGCAGTCTAATACTAATGACTTTAATATAAAAAAAACTTTTGTCAATTATTATTTTTGTCAATTATTTGTTTCAAATAGTGGCCAATATTGTGCTACGGCATATACCCAATATGTTGTTTAAAAATATAGGTATAAGAGTCTGCTTCCATGGACTGAATCACCAAATACATATAATACTAATTTAAAACCTTCAGAGGTTTGTGAACTTGCGGCTTACTCAGGGCTTTCGGTGAACTCGATGGTATTTCTGAAGAAACAAATCTAGAAGCAGTGTTAGTGTCACAAACCCACTGCTGGTACCATCAGTCCAGTGCCTGTGTACACTTAGTCATGTCATAACACTGAGTCACTATGTCAGTGTTTGTGGTGGAGCACAAGGCCGGTGCTTGTAAAATGCGATCAGAGAGTCCAGCGTGTTTCTCTCACAGATCAGAAAAGGCTTCGCCTACTGTGTTTGTGTGGGGTTGAGTGAGAGCATGACACAGTCTTTCTGTTGGTGGATCACCCTGCTGTGCCCGTTAACAACCTGCTGGAGAGAGACCAGAGTTCCCAGCATCCTCCTTTTCAAGGCATTTCATCTCACACCGCCCTCCTGCTATGGCATGCTGTGTACAATAGCGGCTTCTCCACAGCTCGCCGTGTGTTTTGAACGATGACCTCAGAAGTTGTTCCACCTGATTCAGGTTCTATCGCATCGGAATAGTTGAAGAATACAATACACGACATAAGTTGTGTGTGCTTTTGTTTTACTTAATTTTCAGAGTGTCTGTTAATGCTTTATATATTCAGTGAGCAGATTTTTTGATTTTAGTATTTTTACATTTCTTGCTTTTGTTTTCCTGTTCTTTTCCTATATTTATTTTTATTTACTTTACCTTATTATTTCGGGTACTGTAACTTTTCAGTTTTATAAAATTCAGTCCTGCATTATGGCAGTAGAATATAATTATAATACATCATATGCCGTGCCAGTAATTTTTTACTAAAGTAACTTTTGAACTTTCAAAACAACTTTTACCCAAAGCGTTTTTAAAATTAATATAATTTTCAGTTAACAAATATTGAAATCATTTGATTATTTCACTCTTTGCTTTATATAACAAAAGATAAGTTGTGTATGTATATATATATATATATATATATATATATATATATATACATATATATTATTTATGTATGTATATTATCATAAATATAGTGATACCTGATTTAATACTTTGTAGAGCCACCTTTTGTGCTAATTACAGCTATTAATCTTTTTGGATATGTCTCAAGTATGAAGAGATGATCGGTTCACGAGGAGCTACATCGATCTGTCACAACACATTAAAGACACACTTATCGCTATTTATTGTTTAAACTTCTTTAAAAAATTACGATATATTAAATATGAAACTGTTTCACATGTTTGTCGACGCGTTGTCAGTGTCCTCTTTGCTCCTCGATGTATTTTTCACTCCGTGAGAACATGATGTGTGGCGTGAGCGTGCATGGCTTGTCGGACATAGCAAGAGTAACTAAAGGGGGCGGGTCTTTGCGAAGGGTCAACTCAGTCAAATTCCATGTTGAGTGGCAATGGGCTGCTCTCTTTAAGTCAATCCACAGATTTTCTGTCGGATTTAAGTCAGACTTGGCCACTGAAGGACATTCACCTTCCTATACTGAAGACATTGCTTTGTTCTTTTGGCGGTATGTTTAGGATCATTGTCATGTTGGAAGGTGAATGACCTGTCTATTTTCAGCTGTCTAGCAAAATGATGTAGGTTTTCCTCAACAATTTGGATGTACTTGGCACCATCTATTTTCGTTTCAATCCTGACCAATCGCCCAGTCCCTGCTGAAGAGAAACACCCCCACAACATAATGCTGCCACCTCCATCCTTCACAGTATGCTGTATTTTGAGTGGTGTGCTGTATTTGCCTTTCACCAAACATAGCGGTGGAAGAAAGAAGGCTGTCACACTTACTTTCGTTTACACTATGCAAAAACACACCGGATGCCAAACACACCCAAATACTGTGTTTGGTGAAAAGCAAACACAGCACACCACCCAAAACACACCATATCTTCTATGAAGCATGTTGGTGGCATGGCACGATATAGTAAGTGTGTAATATATATATATATATATATATATATGTATGTATTTTTGTATGTGCATATATGTGTGTGTATGTATATATATATATATATATATATATATATATATATATATATATATATATATATATGTGTGTGTATATATATATATGTGTATATGTGTGTGTATATATATATATGTGTATATGTGTGTGTATATATATATATATATATATGTGTGTGTATATATATATATATATATATATATGTGTGTGTATATATATATATATATATATGTGTGTGTATATATATATATATATATATATATATATATATATATATATATATATATTCAGTTATATTAGTTGAACTGAATGGTCTCAGTGTGACAATCAAAGAAAAAAGGAAAGAAATCTCCTTTGTAATGGGTTCTATTCATTTAGTTTCTTTTATTGAGGTTTGTATTCATTTTGGGTCTCCGAAACATGTCAATATCCAGTGAGGTCTCTGTTTATGCATACATGCATAATGCATGGCTCTATTTGCTGCCCTCATGGCTTTGACTGCAGACGATCGAAGTGTGTGTGAAGAGAAAGGAGACCTGTGACATTTCCAGCAGTTAGGAGGAAACAGCTCTGTCAATGTGATTGGCACACAGTGTGTGTGTGTGTGTGTGAAAATAGGGAGAATGTGATGAGCTGCAGTCTATCTAAAGCTTTCCATCACTCATATTCAACAGCTTTTGTTCGTTCACGGTTTAAATGAATGGATGAACACACACACACACACACACACACACACAGAGTAGTGGCCAAAAGTGATGTCCGGTGGGTATACAGCTCTGGAAAAAATGAAGAGACCACTGCATATTTTTGTTATTTTGACCAGTTGTTGCTTTTGGCAAATAAATGCTCTAAATTACAATATTTTTATTTGGAATTTGGGAAAAATGTTAGTAGTTTATAGAATAAAACAAAAATGTTAATTTTACCCAAACACATACCTATAAATAGTAAACCCAGAGAAACTGATAATTTTGCAGTGGTCTCTTAATTTTTTCCAGAGCTGTATGTGCTTTTAATGACATGTCTTCAAGCAAAATCTGAGGAAAATGTTATATTGGGGAAAGTAATACAATAAACTTGGTTAATAACGAAATTATCTGGCAAGAAAGCCAGAAAAGGTTTTCATTGGCTTTAAGTCTGAAGAGGCCACTTGAAAGCTGCGTCTCATTTTTAAAGCTGCGTCCTCCGGAGGTCGCATTTGAAGGTTGCATACGTCATGATTTAAGAAAACTGTAATGAAATTTACTATTATTCCTTGCGAGGTGTAAAACACTGTAATTTCGTTCTTACTTTGCAATCTAAATATTACTTTTCTTAAATGAGACCGCCTCGATGACGTATGCAGCCTTCAAATGCGACCTCTGAAGGAAGCAGCCTTCGAAATGAGAAGACCTCTAAATGGTAAGCATGAACACTTTCATAGTGCACAACTTTGTTGCATTTGCGGTGTGTTTGGGATCATTGTCATATTGAAAAAGACACATTTAATCTCAAAACGGATCCTCCATGCAGCAGAATTCCCAAGTATTGGTCCATTTTTAAAGCGCCTGTGACTTTATAGATCCTTCCAACCCCTGCTGTTGACATTCATCCCCAATACCATTACGTTTCCCCTGCCATGCTTAATGGCACCATGCATTCATTTGGTATTAAAACACTCCATTCGTCTTCTACAAACATACCTGACACCATCCAGTGCTAGGTTGTTAAATTTTGACTTGTTGGACGGCCAAACACGACTCCAATCTTCCACACTCCAGTCCTTATTTTCTTTGGCAAATGCAAGTTTTTTTTTTTTTGCAGTAGATAAAACTAATAAATGGCTTCTTTGCTGCTACACAACCTCTCATTCAAGCCTCTTAAAGCCTCTGGCGTACAGTCCAAGATGAAATTGGATGTTGGAGGTCTCATCCGGGTCTTTAGGAACTGTTTTGAGGTGGTCCCACATTCAGGCGATTTTAATCCTCCTGTCAAAATGCTCACTAGTCTTCTTTGACCAGCCATAGCCCTTTACACTCTGCATGGTAGTAGTCTTACTTGTGCTTTGAAATAATTCCGTGGACATTTCACATCCAGCACATGAGCAATATCTAAAACCGATTGACCAGAGTTAGCCATTTTAACAATATCCTCCTTGGTTGCTGCTCCTTCCATCTCCCATTTTGTCAAAAGCCCACAAAATAACATCTAATAATATAGCTAATACCTGCCACATTTATTGAATTATAGCCTGGGAATAATGAGTGCAAGCTTGGGATGACCACTTGGCCAAAAATAACACAACCCACACACAAATCTTTGTGTTTTTTTGCGTCATGACAGATGATAAAATTGGAGATTAGTTTTACACTTCACATCATGCATACAAAATATTTAATACATTTAAGAAGTGTATATTTAATAAGCAAAGTTTCCTAGATCAGATATCACTACTGTACTCGGAGACACACTTTCAAACTTTAGGGTGTTAACACTTCTCTTGGTTTAGTTGTTTAATCTCTTTGAGATGAATTTGCACGTGCATCCACTAATAGGGCAAATGGACAGTACTAAAGACTGAAGACTTTTCAAATTGGTCTGTAAGAGGAAAAGTGTTTGCTTTCATCTGGGCACGTTGTGGAACTTTTAAAAAATTTTGATTAATAAATGAGAGTTTGGTCTTACTTTCTAACTCTGCAATGACTTAAAGTATTTCCAAAGTGTTCTTAAAAATTTGTTGCATGGCTTGTCTGGCTAATCGTGTTTTACAGGATAACATCTGTCCCTGCTATTAGGAAACAACCTCCCGTGGTGTTCCTAAGGGGGTCTCGATGCGACGTGAGATTTACAATGTGACATTTAAAGGTCATTTTCGGGTGACTGGATGGATTTCTTCAAGTCTTTGCGTCTTAGTTTTACTATATTTATGATCGAAGTTATTTTGAGTTCTCAACTGTTATTTTTATACATTTAGTAATGAATAAGTGTTTGAATCATTGAAGAAGAAGGAGAATTGTGTGTAATTAGGTCAGTACGTGGTAGAATTGGTAAAAATATCGTATAAATATTTAATGAGCTAACGATTATAAAAGATTGTACTGAACAAAATTTACGGTCTGAAATGTTTTTGTAAAAAGTCTTTTATGCTCACCAAGGCTACAGCCTTTAGTCTTTACTGTCAATTTTGATTAGATGAATTAATGCGTTTAATTCTGAATAATAGTACTAATTTATTTTTTGAAAATATACTGGTTCCAAACTTTGGAACGGTAGTGTAAATGATAGTCTACAGGTCAAAAAGTAAGGATTTGTTATCCTTTACAACTTCTTTCTCTTATCCTTTAGCCTCTCATCTCTCAGTCAGTATGGAGTGAATGAGGCAGCAAAAATCTGAAAGAGTCTTTCCTGTCAATTCTCTTTGGCATGATTACCTGAGTGCAGGCCTTCACGCTGGGCAGTGGGGGCAAACAGATGCCTGAATGACACCCCCTCTCTCCCTCATTTTTTTTCTCCCTCTTTTCCAGGCTCTCTGGTGGGTGTAGGTGATGTCATTTCCCAGCAGCTGATTGAGCGCCGAGGACTGGCCAATCACAGCTTGAAACGCACCGCAAAGATGATGAGCATTGGCTTCTTCTTTGTCGTAAGTCTGCTGTGATTTCCTGCATATGCGCTTCTCTTGAGATCCTCCAACTTTGTATCTTTGGACTGATTTAATTTAAATTTTGAACCAAGACAGTTAAAAAAAACTGAAACTTTTCATGGGTATCATGACAAAAATATCTTTACTGTTATATAGTTGTGATTTATGTTTTATATATTTTATACTCTTGCAAAAAAACAAAAAAAACACTAGAATAGCTTTCAATGGAGTGAGATGCTTTTTGGCCCAGAATGGTGTAGTTAGAATCTCATGTGGACAGTTTGTTTTGTTCATATGTGCATTTTAGAGGCTGAGATCTGATATACAGTTTGTGGTTGGTAAGATTTTTTTTATTGTTTTTGTCTCTTATATCTCATTACGTCTCACCAAGACTTTGATCAGAAATGTAGTAAAAAAAAAAAATATATATATTTCAAATGTAATTTATTCCTGCGACGGTGAGGCACATTTTCAGCAGCCATTACTCTGTGATTTTCAGAAATAAAAACATTATCAAATTATTATTAATTTTGAAAACAGTTGCAAAGCTTAACATTTTTGCGTAAACCATTTTTTTCCAGAAAAACTCAAAAGAACAGCATTTGTTTGAAATAGAAATCTTTTAAAACATTATAAATGTCTTGACTTTCATCCTCGCTTTACAAAAGAATTAATTTCTTTTTCAATGGTAGTGTGTACCATGTATTAACAATCGATTTTTACAGTACATGTCAAATGATGGCATTACTGTTAAAGCTGCATAAACCTCGCAAATGTGGGCAAATCCTGAGATAATTTCATTCTCAAATGCACTCGCTATTTCAACCTGGAATTAGAAACAACTTTATTTCCTGATGTAATCAGATTAGATTAATAACTGCTGATGTTAACCAGCAAACCCTCGGCTCATTGTTTTACATTAGATAATAATAAGACAATTTTGCAAAGATTTTGCACTTTTTTTTTTTTTGCAAAATGTCAGTACATGCAAATGTGTACATGTCTGTTGTGTTATGGCCATTACAGACCATGTGAAGGGTGGCGTTTGTTGGAACAGGTAATGAAGTTGCATAGCTGCACACATTGATTGACATTTTGAGCCTCCTGCTCTTCCCTTCCTCCCTGACACAGACAAAGCACTAATGCACTTGTTCTGTTCAAATGACTTGAGGACTAATCTGGAAATGGCCTGTATGATTCAAAGCTTTTACAAGTCTGAGGCTCTGAGCACACTCAATTCAGCCTTTTAAAATCAGCTCAGTCATTATTATTAGTGCTTTTAGAACAAAAGAGTGAACCATAGGTCAGAACTTGAGGTAAAATTTGTCCCGCATCTCTTCAAATGAAATCCGCTAAAGATTTTCTGTCCATTGAGCTGTAACTGTTGCATTTCTGACGCGCTTATTTTCTGTTGGCGGTTTATGGTTATAGGCTGTGTTCTTATTGCCCAATCAACCGAATTAAGCAGAAGCTCAGTATTAATCATTTTATGTGTCATATGGCATCCTTTGTTTTTCTAAAAGGACAGGAAAGAATGCAGAAAGATGGCACACAGCTGCTATATTTTCACTGTGCATAGAAAAATGACAAACGTCTTCTCAAACAAGCACACAGCTGTTTGTTAAAGACGCCCAAATGCATAATTTAGCATTGGTTGATGATTTTACATTGATGCTGCTGAACCACAAATTATAATTGCATTAAAAGAGAGATTTACTGAAGAATTCAGCTGTCATTGTTGACTGAAACACCCCCGGTAGACACTGTTTGACACATTTATTGATCAGTTTGCTAATCGGGCCCAGACTGAAACCACGCTAGGGAACAAAAAGAAAGCTCATTAATTCACAGAGGATCGGAGCTAATTACAGCCCTCTGTTTTCATAATCACATCATAAACAAATGAAACCACTGGCACGGCCTCAGTGCTCTGAACTTGTGTTCATGATTGTTTACTAATATGCTACACATATTTAATGATGTTTTCTGTGTTTTATAGGGTCCAGTGGTCAGTGGATGGTACAAGGTGCTGGACAAACTTGTTACTGGTGGCACTAAAAGTGCAGCTCTGAAGAAAATGCTGTTTGACCAGGTGAGCAATGTATTCCGAAATTTTCGCACGTTAAAAAAATAAATATGACCTCGCGTTGTGTCAATCACGTTTACACACTGCCTTCGAAATGGATCGGGCTCCATTTTGTGTGTTTTTCGGATCCGTAGCAAGAATTTTGAGAGGTGTTTTGACAATTGAGAGCCACCGTACAAGTGTACACCAAAATCCAGAGTGGCGTCTGACAAATCGCAGCACAAAGCACTGTATGACAGACAAAGTGTGGAATACTTGTATTGGTGGTCTTCTTTTTAATATGTGGCTCCAGTATCGCTAGCAAAGCATCAAACTGAGCCACTGAAATCCTGACGTAATCTTTGAATCGCTCGGGATGATTCCTCTCAGGATTGGATGGACCCAATATTGCCTCTTTCTTTTTGTCTTTTTAAGAAGAGAGAGGACAGCACTGCTTGAAGACTCCATTTTGTATTGTTTTGCAAGTTTTTTCTCAACGGGATAATTTATACGCATCGGTGCAAGGTTTCTGTGCATGACAAATTTTTAGAATGACGAACATGAAAAAACTGTGCAAAGACCTCGTTCCTGTTCCATGTCCTCATTTTTGCAACCCACGTCGGAGTTGAGTCTGAAGTGGAGGGTGGGGGGTAAACAACTCTCTAATATTTTGATTATGGACTGCAGTACCCATTTCAACCACTAGCTATCAATATTACATACTGCACCTTTAATAGAAGTAATACACAAGACTAGGGGTGGCACGGTACATGAAAAACCGTTCGAACCGTTCGGTTCGCTTGTTTCGGTTCGGTTCGAGTGTGCGTCGCACGGTTCGACGTATGCGTAATGTAGCCCCGTGTTCAGACAGTTTCGCGCGAATATACATATAGACAGTAAAAGTGGAGTAAGGGGCCGTTCACATATTGCATCTTTTGCGCGCACATATTCATTATTTCCTATGTAGGCGCGCAGCAAGCGTGCTCAAAATGGAACCAACGCGTCCGCGCTTTCCACGCTTTTTTAGGCGCGATATGTGAACGGCCCCTAATGAAGGCTGCCCAGAGTTGGCGGATGCGCCCGTGACGTTCAAATCCGGTGTGTGGGAACATTTTGGATTTCATGTTATTTACGATGACAACGGAAATAAAACAGTAGATAGAACTGCGACTGTGTGCAAGCATTGTGCAAAATACATTCAATATGCTAATGGAAACACTTCTAATATGACAGTTCATTTGAGAAGACATCACGCCAATGTGTCGATGAGCACAAACAGGAGAGAGCCGGTTAGGAAACAACTTCTACTGTCCGCAGCATTTAAGCAACCTCTCAGTGATAACTAAAGCTTTGGGGATGTTTATGTTATTACATTATATTATATATTTATGTTTAAAGTATTTTGACTCTTTGCCTTTTAAAATATTTTTTTTTGTAAGAGCTACACTGAAATTAATTTCAATCTTTGTGTGCTAAAAAGGCACAAGTTCCTGTAGAGATAACAATTCTACTTCTAATCTCACCTGGCTTTTACTCAGAGATGGTCCCAATAATGTGCTTAAAGTCAAGTCAAATTCAGTTAGTGCATGATTACATTACAAAAATGTTAATACTGTATCCTAAATTGTGGATAATTAGGCTAATAAGCTATATATCATATGCTGAAGGAAATTTCTGGAGTGTTAAAGATTAAAAGAAAAAATAACAACAAGAACCGTACAGAACCGAAAACCGTGATACGAACCGAACCGTGGGTTTTGTGAACCGTGCCAGCCCTACACAAGACCAAAAATAAAATCAGATCTCAACATTCGGTACGTTACAAAATGTCTTTTTTCTGGTCTTAGCTATAAATGGACCCATGGAAAGTTGTCTTTGGAGCGGACTGTCGTGTGTTTTTTGGGAGTCTGCAGACACATGTAAAGTGCTTAGAAACTGCTATTTATTTTGAGATTCATTTTAAGAGCTGCTACGTGCTTTATCCCTTTTGGGTATCCCATCTGAGCTCTCCCTTCATGCATGTCAAGTAATCCATCCCCTGATAGGCAGTCAAACAAATGAGTGTTTGCATAAGTCATTGTTTACATGATTGGTGGAATGAATATACAGGATGAAGCGGACAAAGGCACGCAAGACAGGCCCTCTCCCCATCACCGGATTACACCCAAACAACAGCGCTTACAACGCCAGCCTGCTCTCCCACATTTATTCAGAAAAGAGATTCTAGCGCTATTTTTAGAGACCCACTTTCTAAATTTCTAAAAGCCCATACGGCCAGCGAGAAGTTGTGTGTGTGGTTGCTTTCGTCTGTGGATATTAAATTTTGTTTTGTTGATGAACATTAAGTAAAAGATGAGATGTTGAAGTGATTTCATATTTCAATTAGCTGTTAAGTCATATTTGATTAATAATATTTTTTATAAGATTTCAGTAGTCGCCAGCACGTCCACAGCTTGCATGCACTATAAAATGTCTAAATAAAATGAAAATAATTTAGTTTTTTTGAAAAACAAATGTACCTTTTCTTATGTCACGTGCAAATGAAATGTAATTAAATCACCATTTCAAATTACAAAATATAAAACATTGTGGAATTTGTACCCAAAACTCAAAGGAAATGCTGTTTTTGATGATGATTTCTGTAACAAATCTACTTGGGATGTCCTTTGGAAAACCACACAGGAAGGAATTCCAGTGATCCAGTGTGCTAATAATAAATGGATGCATCAGTCTGTCATTGTCTCCTTGATAGCTTTCAACATTTGTATGCATTTTTCATCAGTTGTGAAAATGAGCGCCAGTAGTCTATAAATTAACAATTAGGCTGGATTAGCTGTCTAATGCTATTTAATATCAACACTGAATTTGATTAATCATGTACATTTATTTGTCAGCTAAAAATGAACGAGAAGGTTTCCATAAACTAGATGTTACAGTAGGTGCTCTCTGATCTAATCAGGTCCTTGTACTGTATATCCACAGGTGTGTTTTGCTCCGTGTTTCTTGGGTGCTTTCCTGGGAATATCTGGAACACTCAATGGACTGACAGTGGAGGAGAATGTGGCCAAACTCAAGAGGGTGAGTTTTCATTACAAGCCTGTATTAAACATTCTGACAACACAAATGACTAGTATTATTCTAGTGGTGTAAAGAAATGAGCACTTTTTGTTGTTGTTGGCGAAACCAAAAAAATAAATGGATACACTGGAATATTAACAGAAAATGATAATAACAAAATGCCCTTTGACTGTAGTAAACTTAATGCAAAAACTGACATTTCAAATCAACATTTCAAACAAAAAAAAGTCTTAATTTTTACAAAAAGTAGAAATTCTCTTTGAGAATGTCTAAGTATGAATCAAAATCCGCAACTTAATTAAAAGTATTTGTCTAAAAAAAAATTATAAGCCATTTTATATATATATATTAAAGGAATCATATTTACACCATATTTTTCTTTTTTTTTTTTACTCCCAGCAAATGGCACTAATCTACCTTTACAAAATTGGATTTTAAATACCTCTTCTCCATTTTAACATGGAATACTGCTTTAATTGAAAAATAATTTAAAATTATATAAGAAAAAAAAAATTGTGTATTATAATCAATGAGGAAAAACATCTAATAAAAATATTTGCGTAGTATCATAAAATCCCCTCAAAATTCTAAATAATAAGCAAAAGATATTATTGAACAATAATATCCTGGGGGAAAAAAAAGTACATTTCAAGGCTTAGGTCACTTTTGATTGCGAAGGAGCCTAGTATGACCCCTAAAGCCGTGGCGTAGGCGCACAGTCGAACGCCTTGCAAAGTATGCTTCACTTGACACGTACACGTGCGCATGTGCAGTTATGAGCAATATCTCGCCACAAGTTACAACCCATATAAATATTGGTAATCTTTCATGCTAGAGTTGTACAAATGAGGTTACTTTCTAAACTCTTCGTACAATCTGTCGTCTATGTAGGCCTCCATCGTCGCTGTAGCTTGCATGCGTTCCGGTCTGTTCTGTTTATGCTGGTTTTCTTCGACTACTTTGTGAATCGACACCCCTAGGGCACCTAGGCCACCTTGTGGATAAACTAATTACTGCAACAACAAAAAAAAATTAAATGCGTATGTGCGACAAAAATCTGGCAGTGCATGTACAGTACATGCGTATACTCCTGATGACAAATTTTTCGTCCCGCACACTGTACGCTGACCCTCACGTATGCGTAAAGAGTATCCCTTGGGCTTAAACAAAGAGGACCAGAGGGTTAATTTCTTTGAAAAAAAATAAAAGAAAACCCACTGACCCCAACCATTTGAACAGTACTGTAAAATAATTAATCACTGTAATTTATATTAATATTATAATCACTATTAAAAAAGTGATTTAAGTCACATTCATAAATTGGCAAGATATTTTCAATATAGTATCTCATCCCAAAGTTCCTCACTGCCAAAGTAAATATATTCCAACTCCATCGGTAGTCCTGAAAGTGCACTCTCTGTCCTGTGATTCTTATATTGGCTCGGTACAACTAGAGAGTATTTCCGCTGATGGAGGGATGAAGGGACGGAGGGACGGAGGGCTGGACCAGCGAGGAGTGACTCATGGGCTTGTAGGAACAACGTTTGACGCAGCAGCGTCTCTGAGTGGAGCCATCAATTATTTATGTAGGGAAGGTGGCGGAGTTAAAATGAGACTGAAAGGTCAGTCACCTAAATGTCAGAAAAGACAGAAAGCTAATGATAAATGCGCTCATTAACCCAAACAGCCAATGTGAGCTGAAAGCCGATCACTAACTTTGGTGATGCTACTGTGCGACTCAACTTAAAGGATCACTCTGCTCCATTAAAACATGTTTTTAGTTATTAGTTGGACTGTTTAAGGTTTAAACAGGATCCCTGATGCTGATTGAAGTCATGGCTTGTTGTGTCTACCTTTGTTTGTTTGTAATGACTATTGGTCGGGCAATTTGGTGATCTACGGGTGACAGGATGGCAGTTCGGATGCTTGCTCGCAGGAGTGCCCTTTAAAACGGAGCTAAACGGCACTCTGCTCCTGCGATGGCAGCTCTTTGAAGCTCATTAGGTATTGCTTAGGTGTTTAAGTCTCTGGTTGAGTATTGGAAAGGTCATGGGTTTGATCTCAGGTTGGATTGGCCTGTGAATTGGACAGGTCATGTGTGAACTCATGTTCTGATTGTCCAAGGCACTTAACCCAGAGGGTATCTCCAGGGAAACTGGGCTTCAGTAAGTCAACTGAATGTCGCTTTAGATCAAATGCAGCTGCTAAATGAATAGAAACTTTAACCTGATCTGGATTTTTGAATGGATGATGGTGATTCTGTTATCTTAAGACCAGTATAATAATCTTCTTTCTCTTCTCTTCTCTTCTCTTCTCTTCTCTTCTCTTCTCTTCTCTTCTCTTCTCTTCTCTTCTCTTCTCTTCTCTCTTAATTTATTTCTCATTTCTTTTTTCTCTTGTTCTCCTTTCTTTTTGTCTTTATTTTACTTTTGTTCCCTTTCTTTCTTTCTTTCTTTCTTTCATTTTCTTGTAATCTCGTCTTTGTTTTTATTATTCTTTCTTTCTTTGTACTTTTGTTTTTCTTTGTTTTTCCTTTTCCTTCTTTCTTTTTCTTTCTTTCTTTGTTTCTTTCTTTCATTTTTCTGTTCTTTTTTGTTTTCTTTTTCTTTTCCTTATTTCTTTCCTTGCCTTTTTCCATTTTCTTTCTTTCTTTCTTTTCTTCCATTTTTCTTTTGTCTTTTTCCCTTCCCTTCTTTTTTCCTTCTTTCTTTTTCGTTTTCTTTCTTTCTTTCTTTCTATTTTCGTTCTTTTTTTTTTTTTACTCCTCTACTTTTGTTTTTCTGTTTCTTTCTTTCTTTCAAATCAGTTTCTTGGAAAAATTCTGAAGTTAAGCAAAAATTTTATAAAACTGAAATTATGACTAAAAATATTTGTCCTGACTTAATAATTAAGAACGAACCAGGCACTGTTAATATAATTAATATTTAATAATCTAATTAATAGTTGATCATATTCATATTTTTGTGTGTAATGATCTTTCATTACATAATTTCAAGTGTGTAATTCTGAACTGCAAAAACGTTTTCAAGTTATAAAAAATTACACACTTCATTCTTAAGAAAAGACTGTATTTAAGTCCTTTTAATATAATAATTTAATTGAATTTATTAAATATTTAATTTATAGAAATGTATCTCATAAAAGTGCACAGCAAATCTGAAGTAAATCAACATTACTTTGGCAAAGACCTACAATTTCTAAAACAATTAGTGTTGCTTACATAGTCTGTGAAGAGGTTAAATGCCATCTCCCCAATGACTACTTACTCCATCTTTACCAAATGACACTAACTGCAACATCATCATCAAGCGTGTGAGTCTAGAGAGTCTGTTGATGTTACATTGAAAGGTTAAGTGTGCATCAACTCGCAGAAAAACAAAGATTAGAACCAACAACTCATCCGCTCATTATTGTTCTCATCACGAGCCATTTGACGCTTTATAACCTGCTGCTATAATAACAATGCCATAATAAAGTGACAAGAACACCGCGCATTCAAGTCTTCAGGGTTGTTCTGAACCTCTGGTTTGATCATTGTTAACAGTTGCCTACAGCTTTCTGCTTGTGGGCAGTTTTCTGGGCATTCAGGATTTGGCTGGTCTTTGATGTTGCTCACTTCTAAAGATGTAGAATATTAGAATCCCCGTTTGTGTTCTCTGTCTTTTGTGCGTTCAAAACGGTCCAAAAAGCGAAAAGCTCTCTCAGTTCCTCAGGGGCTAAAATTCCTGTGACGTCAAATTCAGTGGGAACAATATAATGACGTCTCGGCCCCGCGGTAGTTTCACCCCAGGTGGCCGGTGCCTTGTTCGTTCTTAATTAGAAACTGTTAAGGCAAAGAGTACAAACAGAAACGGCACAAGTTTCTAATACGGGCTTCTTTTACACACTCAATCTCACTAAGATGACCTTTCAAAAGATGACACTAGCAGAGGAAAGGGCCCTCGTGTTCCAGATGACTTGATTTTTATATGGCACCAGGAATAGGAGGGTGTTGGGACGGAGTTGTGGAGCTTTTACAGCACTTTAAGGGAACTGTGACCACTCTCTGCCTGAGCGGAGACCCTTAGGCTGGGTTTGGGCACCAGCGTCATTAGTCATGACATGATGAAAGCATGAATGAACAGGTAAGAAAAAAGGAATTATAACCAGTCACAGTGAATCTTCAGACACTTCAATCCTATTAGTTAATTGTTAGTTTATAATAATTTATTTTGAACAGACAGTAGTGAAAATTACAGTTTGTTCCACCTAGTGCCGTTTATTCCCCCTGAGGTAGTTGGTACAGTACAGCCTCCTTTAGATTGGCCAGTGCAACGGAACAATGAAATGTTTTCAGTCTTATTTGTTTCATTAACCCTTGTGTTATGTTCCGGGTCAATTTGACCCGTTTAGATTTTCTAGTTGTTGGAAATACTGTTTTTTTTCTTGATATTTTGTGACTTTTTCTCATTTATCATCATGAACACGCATGCAAAGTTTCAACATGCTGGTGTTTTTTGACATATACAAACAAAATTACTGTTACGTTCGTGATGTTCGCCGGGTCAATTTGACCCGCATATTTTAACGCTCTAAGGCAACTGTACTGACCCAAAATAAAAACATTTCTTGGTTATATTTTGTTATTTTATTTTTTACTATCTTATGAAGCTAAAAAATGAGGTTTTCCACACTTATTTCAATACAGAAAAATGTTTTAACCAGCAGCATGTGTGTGAAGTTCATATGCAGAAAACACACACTTGCTCATTTCATAAAGTCAAGAAGTTTCTTCTGACATGATGAGTTTACAAAACAGCCAACTTAGGAAAAGTACCTATTTTCATTATACAGCTACATTTAATTGTCCAGTTATGATGTTCTAAGAAGAAAAAAAAAGTTAAAAAAATTTATTTATTGTATTTAAAAATGTACTGTTTATTTTCAAATTTTGTCAAAACAAATCAGTTTTAAAAAATGGTTAAACATTTTCACTAAATCATATCTTCAGATATATATATTTTTTGGAATATTTGACAAATGTTGATATTAAAAGTTTACAGTTTGTACCTGAATCTTTATTGTTTTTCGTAGTGTGATTTTTTTGAAGAATTGTATTGAATCCAATCAGGGTCAATTTGTCCCGCTCCATAACAAGTGTACACAGAAATCGAACCGCGCATAAGGGTTAACGTGCTCAGCGTAGCCTTCCTATCATTTTCTTTGCATGTGAGAGTTCATTAACGTGCGGTAACAATGGCGGATGCCGTTCGATATTACGCTTTTTCAAGAAATCTCTTTTTCAAAAAAGAGCCAACTTCACCTTTCCACCTTTCCTCTTTTTTTCTTGATTGACTCACTTGAGGCTTCCCATTTCATGATTTCATCATTGGACTGTAGTAGTGAGACTTCCACGACACAAATCTCCACAATGCCAAATGATTGTCTCATTATAACAGTGGAAACAACTTAAAATACTAGTCATTTATGCTCATGTAGATTAGACTATGGCATCATTCCAAACTAATTTTTATTTGTGTAAACTTAAAGGTACAATACGTAAAAATTGTATATTAAAATATCCAAAAACCACTTGCGCAGTGTTATATATTTCGTTCAGCTGTGTACTTACACTATCCTAAATGTTTCCAAGAATTTGTAAATTCAGAGAAAATCACAATTTTAAATAGTGCCCGTCCCTCTCTTGTCACTTGCGTCTGTCAGTGACGTAATATCTGCGTTATCCCTGGTTTATCTTGTGCTGCACAGTAACCATGGCAACAGACACGGACAGCTGAGGAAAAATGAGGATCAATATCGGCGTGGCGTTTCCGAGAGCTTTGCGACAAACTTTGACTTGACAGAGACGCTCTTACACGTTATTAGACGAGGTGAGCAGATGTAGGATATATAAGACTAATCAATGTTATAGAGCTCAACACAACGAAGTGTGAGAATATCATCAGTATGATACTGTAATGTTGATCTAGCTTACTGTTAAATCTCATACAGACAAACTAATACTAAACATTACAACTTTCCACACACTCAAACACAGTTTAGTATGATAGTGTGACGTTAGAAGCAGCGCTGCGTTACCTCACAGTTTAATTCATCAAATAAACTGACCTGTATGAGTAGAGTTTCAGCACTTATGAGTAGTTTGGTAGAATGAAATGCCCTCGTTTCTTTATATCCCGGGACTCTCGTGTGCCACTGATATCCGTCTCTCATTAGTAATCGCGTCAGTGATTCTCGGCCACGTCCTGCTTCACACCACAGTCATGATAAAAACATGCATTCACTCATCCATAAACATTATTTCCACATAAATATTATTATATCCATCGGCATGACGACAAGTTCCATGATTCCATATTCACTGCGTCATCAAACTACGCCTTTGTTATTGTTTTGAAGAGTTCAGCGCCCCCTAGCGGACGAAAAACTACATAGTGCACCTTTAAAATAAAATCAAAACGCTGTGCTTTTGTAAAATAAAGAAAACAAACAACCGGTACCGGTTTCCTTGAAGTTTGTGGAGCGGCAGGAGCGCATCACAAACATTAACTGAAACTCAGCCTATAGGGTAGTAGCAAGGCCATCTGAACTCACCACTCTTGTTTTGGGTTGGTGGGTAGATCGTCTTTTCTTCTTCTGCTCTTTTTCCTGTTGTGGCAGTTAGCAAAAACAGCATTGCATTACCACGCGTGCCCTCTTCTGGATTGGAGAGTGGATCGCCTGTGACTGACTGTATGCACCGAACCGTGACAGTTCGCGACGAATACATGTACCATCACACCTCTATCCCAACGAAGGCTATCTCATGTGCTCCGAGCCAACAGAAGGTCTTCTGCGGCTCAAGTCACACAAAATTTTAATGATGGTTTTGGGAGGATTGTGTCGAGGCAAGTTTATATTTATAGCATTTCATACTCAATGGTGTTCAGCAACAAATACATAAGAATCAGAGAGCCTATGATGACCTCTGTCCACCGTCCAAAGCCCCTACAATGGGCACATGAGTGTCTGAAATGGACATTGGGGGAGTGGAAGAAGGTCGTCTGGTCCAGGGAGTTCGGTTTTCTTTTACATCAGGTTGGCGGCCATGTACGTGTGTGGGGAAATGATGGCGATCATGACATAAGGCCATGCGTGTGGATGTAAATTTCACATGTGCCACCTACCTAAACAGGTTGTCGTGGCCTAATGATGAGGGAGTCGGGCTTGTAACCTGAAGGTTGCTGGTTTGATTCCCACACCAGCAGGAATTGAAGGTGGGAATTGTGAATAAACATCACTCTCTCCACCTTCGATACCGTGACTAAGGTGCCCTTGAGCAAGGCACAAAACCCCTAATTGCTTCCCTTGTAAGTCGCTTTGGATAAAAGCGTCTGCCAAATGAATAAATGTAAATGTAAACATGGTTGCAGACCATGAGGGAAGTGCCCTCTTTCAGCACGTTCTTCAGGAAGGGTTTGAGGAACATGAGATCAAGGTGTTGCCCTGGCCTCCAAATTCCCCAGAACAAAATCCAACTGAGCATCTGTGGGATGTGCTGGACCAACAACTTCCATCCGGTGCTGTTTTGGCAGCACGCGTAAGTCCAACAGCATATTAGGCGGGTGGTCATAATGTTTTGACTCATCAAGGGCATTTTGTGTATTCACTGCTGTTCTAGTCCTTTGACAGTAGCTGCCATGGTTCTGATTGGGTCTTTGATTCATTTTAATAACATGAAACTTTAGTAAGGTTTTTACATTTCTCAAAATAATGCATTGAATATTGGACAGAAACACTTCATATATTTTATTATATTAAATTCTAAGCCTAGTTATGATCCTTTGCCCAAAAATAATTCATTAAAAATAATCGTTTTCCCCAGTTTTTTCAATTAATATCTCTAGAAATGTAATAGCACACCTTCTCCTCAACAAGCATTTTTTTTTTGCCACCAAAGTTTAATACTCCAGGTTGGATAACATCCTTAACCAGGAATATGATCAATAATATAAACAGCATTTTTGTCAGATCATACATTTACTCTGCATTTTCCATATCCCTATAGGACTACCCGGACGCCTTGATCTCCAATTACTATGTAAGTGCCGTACTTGACACTGTTTTCTTTTTTGTTTTTTCAATTCATTCTGTTCAGTTCTGTTTAATGCAGCGTGTCTTCATATCTCCAGCTTTGGCCTCCAGTGCAGATAGCCAATTTTTATTTCATCCCTCTCCACCACAGGTAAAGTTCTGTTTTTAAATATGACCCTTTTTAGCCTCAAAAGTTGTGTGATCATTGCTAATGATGATTCGTCCATTGCAGCAGGGCATTAATCCAACAGTGCTGGAGATTTAAGAGCGTCGCTGGGACAAGAACGTACAGGAACCCTGCGTGCAGCGTAGCATTATGAAAGGATATTTAATGGAACCTGGAAACGTTAATTAGGCTCTCATTTTTATTTTAACTTGGGAATTTTGTAAAAGATTTTATGTGTGTGTGTGCATTGTTTGATGTTACTTCTTTCTGGCACCTGAATTTTCCCACTAGGATTATAACAACTAGAGTCAGCCAGTTTTTTTTCCTCCTGGATTTATATTATGTTTTTTGTTTTTGCATCACATTAATAACACACGATTTCTACTCCAGTCATTTGTTCGTGCTTGTGTTTTTCAGATTAGCTGTTGTTCAGATCGTGGCTGTGGCCTGGAACTCGTACCTCTCCTGGAAAGCCAATAAGATGTGACGATATGTTCCCGATCTTCCTCTACCTCACGCATTTTTTTTTTTTTTTAGGTTTTGTTAGTATTTTTTAACAATATATCTTTAACAGAAATACTCAGTTTACACAGTACCATAAAGCTTACAGATGTAGTTTGCATTACAAAGGTCGATGTAATTCAGGCTTTTTATTAACACCTGAAATGAATACTATTATATTATTTGTGATTTATAGATTATGTAAAGAATGTATATTGATTCTATGCAGTTGATTTATATGGTAACACTTTACAATAAGGTTCATTAGTTAAGCATTAATTAATGTATTAACTAACCATGAGCAGTACATTTGTTACTGTATTTACTAATCTTCATTAACGTTAATTAATGAAAATTCATTGTTTATTCATGTTAGTTGCATTAACTAATGTTAGCAAGTATTAATGTTGAAAAAGATGAATAAATGCTGTATAAGAGCAGTTCATTATCAGTTCACGTTAACTAATGAACCTCATTGTGTTGCCTTTAATATGTCTATTTTACCAAAGTTTTCATGGTGAATTCTTTTTATCAAAGGTACAATCCATAAGAACAGCAGGACTGTATGTTACAAAATGTGACTCCATTTCGAGTCATTTTTTGGTCTTCTGTGGTCATGTTACAGATGTGACGTCTTCTTCTGGGGCATTGAGACGCACCGTTACTGTATAAAAATACATCTTTTAGCATTGCCTGAACATTCTTCATAAAAAAACATCACTGAATCTCTTATTTTTTACTGGGTAAAGTGCATGACATTAAATTTCTGTATCTGAAACTTGTTAACCCATTATTAACTCATCCTTATGTCATGGACTCTGGGCCGTATTTCAAACGAAACTGCTGACACTGAAAACTTGGCCTGAATTTACTGTTTTCCCAGCACAATGTTGAACTAATAGACCTTGTTCTTTGCTGCCCTTGCCGATGGGATGTAGGGCGGCTGTTCCTCAGCTTGACTGCGATTCACAGCCTCAGCCTGGAGATCAGCTTTTTGAGTGGACACTGGACGCATCCCTCCTAAAACATTAAGAATATACACTGATCAGGAAGGTAAAGCCATGTTTAGGAATTTCCTCTCAGAGTCAGGCTTATATAAATATCTGTGTCCAGTTAATGCTGCGTCACTGGGGAATTGACGGCCAGCCAGAAACAATACTCAACCGTGACTAAACCTCAGCATCTGGCCACTCTTTAAAACGTTATATTTTATGGTCACAGAGCTTTTTACTTCATGATGTCAGTTTTATCATTTACACAGCTTAACTTCAATTATATGGTGAAGTTCTCAAATAATACTGTGAATCTGGCTCATATACCTCAACTTGTCCAAATCTTTATAGGCTATTTGAAAAATGATCAATGTAGTTTTCAAAAAAATTTTGTGTGTGTACTTAAATACACCTCACGCAATGCAGAGAGAAATATGCACAAAGAAATGCTTTTATTGCAATATAAATAAACCAATGAGGTCCGTCTTGAAGGATTTCAGCACCTTGGACAGTGTCAGAGCCTCTCGTGTCCCCGTCGCGCGCTTCTGCTCTCCTCCTGACCACAAATGACCAGCCATGCAGAAATGCATCACGACAGCAACTCCTCAGCTCACTTTGCTCAGGTGCATTTAAAAAAAACAAAAAAAAAAGTCATCTGATCACCTGTGTGCTCCAATTTTCTTTGAAACCGAGTTCATGACTTCGCAACAGCATCTTCTCTTGATTGAAAACTTTGGAGAGACAAAGAAACGCCTCACCTCGTCCTTCGGATCTACAGCACCTTTACTCCACTCTTCCTTCCAGTTCTGAATTGCCTCATTTACAAGCAGTGAATGCAGCTCCACTGACGTCAATGGAGCGGTGTGTGATGTATATAACCATTGAGCAGGAGCTCCACTCCAGTCTGTCTGCAAACACTCTTCCTCACAAGTTCTTTTGAAGCAACAGAAGACGATCGAGTAAGTTACCTTACATGACTTGCTTTCAACTTTTTGACTTGAGGCCATTCAAGATCTTCGTGTTTGTGGTGTTGTTTATTCTTTGAGCTGATTGATTTCTTCAAGAGTCGCTGTTTTAATAGCAGTTTTAATTAAAGCACCATCGCATGTCTAAATATCACTTACATTTGCTGCGTTATTGATAATCAAAGTGCTTAAGTAATGTTATATTTTTATATTCTGACTATTTTTATTGCAATACAGAAGTCTTTAATTAAAACTCTTTTGTAATTAATACGAATATTTAGAAAAATAATGCATTTACTACTAAAAATTTTTTTTTTAAATAAATCAAAACTTTTGTTAATGTCTTTTTATATTTACTACACAAACTTTTAATTTATTAATATGCTTTTTTAGTTTACACGAATCTGATGTTTCTGACTTTATGAACTTCTTGATAGATTGACAAAATTAGAAAATTATAGCCATGCAACTGTTTACTACAGTAGTGCAGATATACAGAAATTAACTCTTGATCTTTGCAACGGAATGAATCAATAATATATAGAACAAGCTGGACAATCACAGCATTTTCTTTGGGAATATGATTTGCCGATTATTAATGTAAAGCTACACAGTTTGCAGCTCTATATAAGTAAAGGTGACTTGACTTAAAACAGCGTGTGCAATTGGGCTTGAAGTAACACACCTGGGTGTTTTCCTCAGGAAGCGCGCGGCTGTGTCCAGCATGAAGCCCGTCCCTTTGGTCCTGCTCATTACTGCAGTCTTACTGACCACCCACATCCCTCTGAGCTCCTGTCGACCGCGCGATCTGAGCCTCATGAGCAACCAGCTGGACGACCTGCTCCTAACCCGGGCTGGAGACGACGCCGTGTCGTACCTGATGGGCGAAAAACTCCTTCAGTATTTGCAAAGAAACGTCGGAGCGCGCAAAGCAGGTGGTGTCCTGCGTCTCCAGCGCGTCCCCGCGGCGCAGCTGCGCTCCCCTCACGAGGACAACAGCTTAGAGCAGCTCTCGGAGTTTTCCAAACGGAACGACGACCCTCCGATCTCCATCGACCTCACCTTCCACCTGCTGAGAAACATGATCGAGATGGCACGGAACGAGAATCAAAGGGAACAGGCGGAACTGAACCGCAAATATCTCGATGAGGTTGGGAAGTAGCTGGAGTTCAGTGAAGATGCTTTCAATCGGCGAGTAAAGAACAAGC
The DNA here is from genome assembly GCA_038088235.1 of Zacco platypus. NCBI lineage: Eukaryota > Metazoa > Chordata > Actinopteri > Cypriniformes > Xenocyprididae > Zacco > Zacco platypus. The sequence goes on from CM076072.1 coordinate 27,854,132, forward strand.
TCAATGCACTCTTTCACATCCCCAAACTCTCGCTAAAGCATAGGACAGTCATTCACCGATGCCTCCTGCTCGACCCACACTCTTAGAAATAAAGGTTCTTCAGTGGTTCGGCCAAGCTCGAGTTCTTCAGATCAGGTTTCTGGGCTCTTCAAAGCACCCCGGCTTGAAGAACTACAGAATCAAAAGGTGGCATCAGGGTTACGTGGAACCTTTATTTTTAAGAGTGGCATCCCTCTGTCAGCCAGAAGAGTTTCTGGTGACCTGCTGCTGTCTCCATCGCCTCTGGACCATTCCAGAACTGGGAACCACATGGAAAAAGCCACACGAGACGTGTTCAGGACCTCTAAACGCTGCGCAGGGGGGCTTCATATATAACCACCTTCAAATTGGCCTCCTGATATGTAACTGGCCCCCTTACAAATCCTAATATTGCTAATTCTATAACACATAACATGGTTTTTCTTCATCAAACGCTCACTCTGACTTGTAAACGGCCGCTGTTAAGAGTCGTTTTTGTGTGGCTGGTTCGGTTGCGACTCTTACTTTGCAAACAGGAGCGTTCCCATGACATAAAATGCTATACTTTGGTAATAATGCCAGTATTTACCACATTTGCTCACTGTATAAGTGTAAAAGTATGTTCTCCTTACACGGTGGGAAACAATGATCTTTGCACTTCAACCAAGAGGCTAACCCACGTTTGAGACAATAATGTTGGACAATATTACAAAGTGCTTGAGATATACTGTACATTGTATATTGCTTATCATTATGTAAATTACATATTATATTGCACCTAAATGCATAAACATGACTTTGTATTTTGAACTCTGCAGAAATAAATGAGACTACATGCCTTTTACAAGTAACTGCAAACATGGAAACCTCATTATCACCCATTAAAAGTGGTAATGATCACAGCCGACACGACATTAACATGACATAGAAACACACAGCGGTGAGATGTCGTTATGGAAATTACACACGTTCTTTTGAAATGTTAAAAGCGTAGCATGAATTCAAGGGCTGTAATGGTTTTTAATTTCAAAACTATTTTTACATGTGATACTAACGGTTGAACGAGGTGGTGACATTTGCAGTTTCAATTCAAATGAATCATGATAAATACAAAATTATCAGCCTGTTTTATACACATCATTCACAGCTTTTAATGAAAACGCAAAGCATCTTTATTTGAAAATTTAAAACAGTAATGTACCTACAAAACAAAAACAACAAAAAATTTGTCTTGTCCGAACAAAAAAACATCAAAAAAGAAAAAAATTGCTTATATATATATATATATATATATATATATATATATATATTTCTATATATATGATTTTGTATGGTCTCTAATTTTAATTTGTATCAATTCTGCTAAAATTGTGCAGTAAAAAAATCAAAAAAGAAAAAAATGGGCACATATATATATATATATATATGTAATTTGGTATCAACTCTGCTGAAGTTATGTGATCTAAAAAGACCAAAAACTGCATCATAAACGTTTTAAACATCCAGAAAGTAAAAGCTACGGATAAATTTGTAATTCCTGAACTATAGCTCAGAGTCTTAGGGCCACAAATGCCAGAAGAAAGAAGCTCTTGCCATGTTGAAAGGATTACAGAAAACCTCCTCCTTATAGTCTCTCGTAAGTCAGCACAGGAAATACCCTGGAAATGGAAAATAAAATATATGAGTTAAATCTTCCATAATCTTCCACTTTCACTCAGTCTATTTTAGTCATAAATGGGGCAAGTGGGAGAGGACAGTGTGTGCTTTGCATTGGCAAGAATATGTTGACTGAACACTCATTGTCGAAGTGTCATTGTGCACAACATGTTACATAAACTGCATTCTAGCCATTTAAGCGTAAAATAAAGAAACGAAACTCCAAATGATATATTAAGCTCAAGTAACTGCTAAACAAGTCGCATCTAATCCCGCAGATTGCCTCTCCATCCTCCTTCTGACACCCGAAAAAAGCTCTTATTCTAGGAAGAATTACAGCTTTAAATTACGCGAAGGCCGGTACGTCAGCTTGTGACGCACCGCGTCCTCAAAATAAGATCCATCCTCATTCCGAGTGGACGCACTCCATGTGCGGAGTTGTTCAGCACATACCCAGACTTCGCCAAATGACTCTCTCGCTCGCTCTCCCTCCATGAATTGATCAGTGAGCTGACAGCACGAGTGACAAGGTCAGCGCCTGTGAGCGCACGCTGCCAGTCATATATCTCCGCTGCCGTATATCCTAGCTGGTGGCGCAGAGACGAGCGGTTATTAAGTAATGGGTGGAAGGGGACTCACGGCTCCAGGTGGGGGCGGACGGACCGTCGGAAGCCGAGAGGAAGGATTCCGAGTGTCTGCCACTGCGATTTAGCCCTGTTCTCAATGCTGCGGCGACTCAATGGACGCACGGTCCTATCAGATCAGTAAAGGGCCGGAGAGAAAGCTGCATGCTGTCCTGGCCCACGCTGCCCGATTAACTGAGGTTTCTGACCTTTAAATTGAAGTAAGAGGAACGGTTATTTAAAGAAAGCTCGCAGAGGTGGGGATGCCCCTGCGTGACAGGATACCCACCTCTCGAAGAACAGCAAATGTATTTTGTTTGTGCAAGTTGTATAAAGTATTTTTACACCTTGGTTAGTACGTTTTTACCGTTTACTCACACTTATAAATAAAGGTTCTTTACTGGCATCAATGATCCCATGAAGAACCTTTAACAACCTTTGCATCACACAAAAAGATTCTTTATAGTGGAAAAAGGTTTATTAGATTATTAAAATATTCTTTAGACTAAGAAAAGAACGGTTTACTGAAAGGTTATTTGGGGAACCAAAAATATGTGGGAAAAAAAATATTTTTATGGATAAGGATAAATTAAGCATGAGTCTGTACAAATAAAGTCAACGGTGACCCGGGGTTGTCATGCTTCAAAAATGACAAAAACACATTAAAAGGTGCAATAAGCGATTTCTAAGAAATATATACAGTATTTATATTTGAAAATCAACCCAAATAAACACAGCCAGGGTCGTCCCGAATTTAAGGATGGCCCTAAACACACCCCATCCCTTCATCGCTCCGGCCCCAAAACGCATGAACAAGAGGGGATGTCTCTTCATCATAGCTGAAGTGAAGAAAAATAAAGGTAAGATGACGAACAAACAAGAAGGAAGAGCAAAAATAAGCTTTTCTAATATTAAAGTCCTTGGATCACAACCCTTCTTTATCTCTTTTGCAGTGTCTCTCAGCCATTCAGTCTTTCTTCTACACTCTCTCTCCTCCCCCATCATGAGTGGACACGCCCCTTTCTGCTGATTGGCTACAAGTGTGTTGTGGTGCTCGGTCAGATCCGCTTTCAACAGAGTTTCTCAGAAATCGCTTACTGCACCTTTAAATTTAGTCTATATGCACAGGATTGAAAAAGAGAGAGAAAGAGAAATTAAAAATTGAAATCAACAGATCTTGACGAGCAAAGATGCATCAACTGAAAGAGATTTAGAAGGGATAAAGAGTCTTATCAACTACCTTTATTGTCTTCTAAAGTGCTTTTTGTCATTTTTGGAGCTCAACAGCTTCTTAAAAATGAAAGTTCTTTATTGGCAATGAAGGAACTTTCTTCACAATTGTTCTTCACATTAAGAAAAAAGGTCCCAAAATGGCATCACTGGGAAAAAAAACAACTTATGTATGTGAGAAAATAAGTGATATATATTTATTAAACAACATAATGACAGAATTTTCATTCTGTGATAGAAGAACTTTAAGAAACAAACTATAGTTTCATATTTGTAGCTGCAGGATTTTTGATGCACATCTTTGACTGATTTCTGAGGAGGTAAAATGACACGTCGCTGGTTTGCCTGGGAAAGACGTTCAACGGTGCCAAAAAGTATTTGGATATTTAGTATGCTTAAGTCACACTTAAAAAGCAATTTGTATCAGATATAAAATTATTAAAACCAAGTGACTTCTGCAAACAAATGATACAAATATTTTCTTAGACTGATCTTTTCTCAGGAATTTGCTATGTCTTATAAACTGTTTTTTTTTTTTTTTTAAAAATTGGCAATTTTTGGTGGATGCATGTGGTTCATGGTGTAGTTCATCCTATCAACATTCCACCGGATGCAAATGTTTACAGTGCCCTTAAAGAGACTTCAGTCAGCAAATATTTAATAGCGTTTAGTGGGAGATGACGAGCGTACTCAATAACGCAATGAGTTCCACTGTTGCCAAGAATGATCACGTCACAGGATTGGACGTCTGCATGATCTGGCAGATTCACACTAATAGAGAGGAGAAATACTTTAACCCTGTAAAGCCTGATATATGAAATAATAGCCATAAAAATCTAATTTTTTGAATTGCAACAGCTTTTAGACGATGGAGCTCATTCACAAGTTTTATTCAAGGGCCCAAACTGAGCAGCATCCAATTTGGTGCAGATGCTGATATTTAATGTCAAAAAGTAAGATGAAATTCTGATAGCTTGTACTATAAAAGATCTTTATAACAGTATAGCAGACTACTTGCATATACACTCACCTAAAGGATTATTTGGAACATACTAATACTGTGTTTGACCCCCTTTCACCTTCAGAACTGCCTTAATTCTACGTGGCATTGATTCAACAAGGTGCTGAAAGCATTCTTTAGAAATGTTGGCCCATATTGATAGGATAGCATCTTGCAGTTGATGGAGATTTGTGGGATGCACATCCAGGACACGAAGCTCCCGTTCCACCACATCCCAAAAATGCTCTATTGGGTTGAGATCTGGTGAGTGTGGGGCCATTTTAGTACAGTGAACTCATTGTCATGTTCAAGAAACCAATTTGAAATGATTTGAGCTTTGTTACATGGTGCATTATCCTGCTGGAAGTAGCCATCAGAGGATGGGTACATGGTGGTCATGAAGGGATGGACATGGTCAGAAACAATGCTCAGGTAGGCCGTGGCATTTAAACGATGCCCAATTGGCACTAAGGGGCCTAAAGTGTGCCAAGAAAACACCCCCACACCATTACACCACCACCACCAGCCTGCACAGTGGTAACAAGGCATGATGGATCCATGTTCTCATTCTGTTTACGCCAAATTCTGACTCTACCATCTGAATGTCTCAACAGAAATCGAGTCTTATCAGACCAGGCAACATTTTTCCAGTCTTCAACTGTCCATCTTTGGTGAGCTCGTGCAAATTGTAGCCTCTTTTTCCTATTTGTAGAGGAGATGAGTGGTACCCGGTGGGGTCTTCTGCTGTTGTAGCCCATCCGCCTCAAGGTTGTGCGTGTTGTGGCTTCACAAATGCTTTGCTGCAAACCTCGGTTGTAACGAGTGGTTATTTCAGTCAAAGTTGCTCTTCTATCAGCTTGAATCAGTCGGCCCATTCTCCTCTGACCTCTAGCATCAACAAGGCATTTTGGCCCACAGGACTGCCGCATACTGGATGTTTTTCCCTTTTCACACCATTCTTTGTAAACCCTAGAAATGGTTGTGCGTGAAAATCCCAGTAACTGAGCAGATTGTGAAATACTCAGACCGGCCCGTCTGGCACCAACAACCATGTCACGCTCAAAATTGCTTAAATCATCTTTCTTTCCCATTCTGACATTCAGTTTGGAGTTCAGGAGATTGTCTTGACCAGGACCACATCCCTAAATGCATTGAAGCAACTGCCATGTGATTGGTTGATTAGATAATTGCATTAATGAGAAATTGAACAGGTGTAAATAGGTGAGTGTAAATATCAGTTGTCACTCCCAATAATGTGTCTAAGTAAGATGATATTTAAATGTTTAGTTTTATTATGAAAGCTCTATAGTTTTTATTGCGGGGGCAAAACATATAATTCAGTTCAACAATGATGATTGAGAAAGCCTGATGTATCATATTTGATACTCACATTTTAAAAAAAAATTTTTTAAATAATGTATTATTAATCAAGTAAACATAAGTTACTTCAGTCCAGTAAGTGATCATCCTGAAATATTAATTACAAAATATAAGTTATTCTTACGTTACTTTAATAAAAATCAGCAAAAACGCACATGTACCACAAGCATTTATAAAATTGCACCACAAATTTACTTGCTAAAAAAGTATAAATAATCAATCAGATGACAGAAAACAGCAAAGTTTCTATCATGTTGATAACTTAAGAGGCCTTAAACATTTGTGTATCAAAATATGATACAGGCTTTATAGGGTTAAAGATTTTTTAGACCTTTTAGAACAGAGGAAAAAGTACAAAGAAAAGGCTAATTCCCTTAAAGGACTTTTGACTTGCTTTCTTCTGTAGAACATAAAAGAACATATTTTGAGAAATGTCTTTTCCCAAAGTTGTTTCCAATGTTCTTCCAATGTTCTTCCACAGAAGAAAGAAACTCATACAGGTTTGGAACGACATGAGGGCGAGCGAACGACAGCAGGATCTTCCTTTTTGGGTAAACGATCCTTTTAAGGCATCATCTTCGCAACTAACCTTGGGTTTAAAAATAAGTTAGCATCTCCTTGATTCAGCACTCTGACCAGGTGAGCTGGTCGGGTCTTCAGGAGCGTCATCACCGCTGTCTTCCCCGTCTTCGCCTGCAACAAAAGTACATTTCATCCCTAAATACATTGGAAAATAACTGGACATAGCTGGACATCATAGCTGTGAAGCCTTTACCTGTTTGAAAGTCGATGCCTCTCAGCATGTCGGCCACATCCTCCGTGTTGATGATGAAGTGGTCCATGCTCTCGAAGCCTGCCTCCGCCTGCTCAATGTTGGAGGCCTTGGCAGTGTCTGTGATCCTGTCAAGGACAGAGCGGTGAAGTCGTTCGGACAAATATAAAAGTGACGGATAGCGTTAGGTCCCAGTTCCTCCGTCTCCCCGCGGCTTCTCGTGACGCAGGTGCACGCGGCACCACTCGCCGTCTCCGCAGGTGGAGGGTAGCATGAAACATAAGACACAGCTAGACAGTGTTGTAAGCGTAAGCATTTTTCTAAACAGTTAGAGGTTTTGGGGGGAAATGTGATGAATGCTGATTCACACATTAATGCTCAAGCTGCATAAAGTTTCATTTTACAAACAAGAGCGCAAGAAAAGTCACTTAGTGGAGGCAACATGTTTGTTTGTATATGTGGTCACAGCCTAGTAGAAGACTTTTAATCACTATAATCAAGTCAAGTCACCTTAATTTATAATGCAAATTGTGCCAAAGCAGCTTTGCAGTAATGCCTTCGCAAAGACCCGCCCCCTTTAGTTACTGTTGCTATGTCCGAAAAGCCGCTTTCACGCCACACATCATGTTCTCACGCAGTGAAAAATACATCGAGGAGCAAAGAGGACACTGACAACGTATGAAACAGTTTCATATTTAAAATATTGTAATTTTTTAAAGAAGTTTAAACAATAAACAGCGTATACTGTCACTTTAATGTGTCGTGACAGATCGCTGTAGCTCCTTGATCATCTCTTCATACTAGTTCATTTATAGCATCAAATAAACATGAATGAACATCAGAAGGAATGTTGTTTCAAAGATGTGAGTACACACAATTTTCACCAACGTTAATCTACTAACTCCCCTGACTGCTTTGTCAGACAAAATGGCGGATTCGGGGTTATGATTGGTCAGATCGCCTGTCAATCAAACTGCCAGCGAAGGGTCAATTGGCAAATCATTTTTGGCTGCATAGCAGCTCTTAAAGAAAATGGTGTCATTGTCCATCTTAAATACATTCAGTATTGATTCATTCCAATTTGAACAGATAACTGTCCCTCAACAAATGTCACATTACAGTTAAAAAAACCTAACAATATATTACACTTCTGTTTAAAATGTAAAAGTTATTTTTGTTTTCAATCTGTTACATTTCAGTTTATTAGCCAAAATGGCTACATAGACTTACAAATATCGCAACATATTACATTATTTTCTGTTGATATTTTTATCGTTTTTGTAAAAAAACAAAATCTGCATTGATTTTTCCCATAATCAATGCAATATTGTGCTTGTCAAGGAAATGATAAAATGAATCACCAACTAGTAAACAAAATACTGATAAAGAAAAAATAGTTCTGTTCTGGTCTGAAACAGGTCAGAAATGCCACAAATACTTCAACAGGCCATAAATCACTGAGGGATTTTACATTTTAATCTTACATTTCTTTTAGCAGTTAAAAATGAATGGTCCATTTTAGACATTCTACTAACTCTAAGTAACTTAATAAGCAACTAAATATCAACTAGCAGACAGTAGAGTACTAGTAGACTGTCAGGTTTGGGTTAGATGTCAGGGTTCGGGTGAGTAGAATAAGTTAACACGTAGTTGCAAAGTTACTTATGTTTGGGGAGCATCAAAATAAATGTTTGCAGCTAAGAAATGTATATTTTTCTTCAGCCAGGACGTCTCAAATTGTATGTCTGTTTCATCACTGATAATGATAAAAAATGTTTCTTGAGCAGCAAATCGGGATATTAGAATGATTTCTGAAAGATCACGTGACTCTAAAGACTGGAGTAATGATGCTGAAAATTCAGCTTTACGTTCACAGGACTAAATTACATTTGAAAACGCATTAAAATAGAAAACAGCTCCTTTAAATTGTCATAATTTTTCACAATATTACAATTTTCCTGTATTGATCAAATAAATGCAGTCTTGGTGAGCATAAGAAAGACTTTCCAAAACATTAAAACAAAAACAAGTATAAAGTTTCTAAAAGAGCTGAAAATGAAGTTCCAAAAAACTCTACACATTAAGCGTTTGGAGCTGAATTATATGCAGAAGTCAGCAGAAGATAAAGAAATATGTATGTACGAGGGATTCGAATAAATCCAGAATCTTTTCCACAATATTGAGGCAGATGAAAGTTGTGATCCAATTCATAATACAGTGGGTTGTTAGGGGTGGGAGGCTGGTTGAGTCATTGCCTGTGAGCTTGTTAATCATGATGGTTAGTCTTCAGGAGGCATCAGTTACTGATGAAGCACACATGCTGAATATGGTTTAGTTTAGATGAAAATTTACTCATCAAGAATGTCATACATTTTTGGGTGAACTACCCCTTTAAGACCACTTACTTCTCGAACACTTCCTTTGCACTCTGTGAACACAGAAAAGAAGAACACTTGTTTTAGGACTAGAGAATACTGCAGCAGGTTAAAACATAAAACCCCCAGTCCTCTTCATCAGAGTTTGACTGCGCACACGAAAAACGGTACATACTAAATCACAGACACTTGTTAGGCAGCCTCCTTTGACACTGAGAAGTGCTGGTTATTAAAGAGCAGAGCTGCACCTGAGGCTTCTGCTTTATAGTGAAAGCCGTTTCAAAAAACAATGGCGTCTCTCCGTCACCTGCGTTTAAAGTCTCTTTCTGCTAAGTGCAGCTCTCAGCCATGCTGAAGTATTGACAGTTTGAGCCACTGGTCAAAAGACAGGGGGTCTGGGTTCTTCCGACCCCAGCTGTGGGAGGTTTTGCTAATCAATGTCAGCCCCCCCCCCTCCCCCTCCATGGCCTTGTCATTGAGGGACGCTTGAAATGTAGCAACAGGCACAGTGTCAATCAGCAAACAGCATAAGCAAGGGCTGGATCATTTGCATCAAGCATCTCTCTGTCTCTGAAAGCTACAAGCTCTGCCGCCAGCATCCCCGGTGAGGTGTTGCAGCATTAGCTCCACACAGCTCAATAAGTCCACGTCGCACATTCACAAGCACCTGTAACATTGAGCACCGACGCCAGAGGTTTGCGTGAGTTAGATGTAGAAAGTGACCGTTTAAGACAAGGTGATGCTGTCTGTAGCTTTGCAAACTACTTTGAGGATAATGATCTGGAGAGATTTAAGGTGAGACACTGCAGGAAAAAATAATCATGCTCTGGTCAATTTGAATATTTTTGGCTATTTGGCTTTCCATATCATTGTTTTAGACAAGAGGAATGAAAACATTCAAAATGTAGGCGTTTTTTACATTTTATCTGTTTGTACTTGTAGATTTCAAGCACAATACAAATCTTTAAAGGCTCTTTTCCACTTCAGCAGCGCATAAACACACCGAAACTTTTATTCTTATCTCTATTCTGAAGGATTTTACATAAGGGTTTGTTCAAAAATCATTCAACTGATTTTATACAACATTTTATCTCTAAAAACATTTATTTTTTTGGCTGATGACAGTATTTTATGATTTATGGAGTGATAAATAGAGATATCCACAATACCCTTTGTAAAACTTTTAACTCTTAATATGTTGACATAAAAGGTTTTGAACCTGGCTTTATCCAATGTTCATAGATAGAAAGATAGACAGACAGATGTATATATATATATATATATATATGTCTGTCTATATATGTATATATGTCTGTCTATCTATCTATATATATATATATATATATATATATATATATATGTCTGTCTATATATGTGTATATATGTGTATATATATATATATATATATATGTCTGTCTATATATGTGTATATATATATATATATATGTCTGTCTATATATGTATATATATATATATATATATATATATATATGTCTGTCTATATATATATATATATATATATATATATATATATATATATATAGATATATAGACAGACGGACGGACAGATAGATAGATCATAAATATTTAATACATATCGCCCAGCCCTATCACACAATATTTTTTAATATTTGTTGTGGTTTACACATAAATCACAAATATCCTCTGTCTGTGAGATCAGAAAATTTCAAAATCTAATGAAAAAACTCAATGAAAACTCGAGGCGGAGGTGCCTGTTGTACCTGCAGAAACACAGCCATCTGAGGTTCCTCCATGGACTGAATAGCTGTTTCCACCAGTTTGATGGACATCTCCAAGTGGTCTCCGTGGCGACGCATAAGGGAGCGGACGTGGCCCAGTTTTCGGTCCTGCTCACGGCCGACAGTCTCTATTAGTTCCCTTTTACGCTCTTCTAGGATGGCAGAAAGTTCGTCAAACTTATCAGAGATGTTCTGCATCTGTCGATGACCATTTTCCTACAAAAGATTACCAGCGACTGTGTTTTAGTTTGAAGTAAAAATTAAACATCAATGCTTTCTAAAAAAAATTGTTTAAATATATTTTTTAAATATTTAAAAATCATCACTGGCTAAAGATGGACAATATAGCAAAAAAAAAAAATTACAATTAATGGATGGATTTTTTTTTAAATACTTTGATGAATAGAAAGTTCATTTATTTGAAATACAAATCTTTCGTAACATTAAATATCTGCTCTGAAATGGCTTAAAATGGTGAATCAGAGCCACTGCAGCCAAGAAAATCATCATAAACATATCTTGAATATTCAATATATCACCCACCCATCTCTGTCACACAATATCATAATTGTTGTGGTTTACAGTAACATTTCTTTCTCACCTTTACAGTCCTACAAATATCCTCCATCTGTGAGATCAGAGCCTGTATTCTGTCATTTCCTGCCACCAAGATGGCTATGGCATCACTTAGCTCTGTCTGAGACAAAACAGTAGAATATAACCAATTGTGACAGCTCTTCATAAAACAAGAGGGGGAAAACACATGACCAATGCACTCAACGTGTCATCTTTCACAAGAAAGCCATGTCAGACTTGGCTATGCAACTTGTGATAACCACACTTACAGACAAGAGAACAGCATGTGAACTAAAGGCCGAGATTGTAAGAATGTTACCCGTCATGACTGATCAAACTTTGCTGATTTGCATTTGAAATGAGTGATTCACTGTTTATAGTGGGCCATGACTAAAGGAGAAAATGTCATCATAGCCACCTGGCAAAAACGATGGCTGTTTGGACATCGACCGCCCTATATATGGCCCTGCGGCGTCACGCCATTCTGTTCCAGTACCTCATATCCAAGAGCCAGAGAAGTAGATACTGTACTGTAATAAGAAACTGTCGCCTACAACGAGAACTGACCTTCAGCATAGGAACACTGCAGATAACAGATCAACATATGGTGTCCACCCTGCACAGGCTTTTCTATTGGGAAAGGCTGGTACGTTTAGTCATTGTTCATCTGGTAGCTGCTGAAGGGAGTGAGAGAACAGGCACTTACAGAGGACAAAACTGAGAGACAAATAAAGTAAAGACCATAAGAAGCTGCTATGACTCAAACACAACAGGGAGGAGTGACTCATTTCTCAGGGCCAGTTGCACCCTGTTATGAAGACCTTCATTACTAGCCATTCCTCTAGAGGTGCAGGTTCAAGACCTCAATATCACGTAGGTCAAGAAAGCATCGGAAAGATGCTGCACGTTTTTTTGTGTGGCGTGAAACGCTTTCGTCCTGTTTGGGTTTTTTTTTTTAGAACAACCCTAATCTTGTAAGTATCTCGGCTTATTGAGTCTGGGATGTGCTTGTTAGAGATGATTGCAATTGCTCATACTTAGTCAACCCGAGACACCTTTATTTATATAGACCAGGGGTGTCCAAACTCGAGCTAAGGAGCAGGATTGGACAGTCCTGATATAGACCTTATGTAGTCCCGCCCCTTTTCAGCACTGCACGTTCCATGTCTTCTGTCTTCCGGTTTGTATTTTCACAGCGATGTTATGGATTTTGAACAGGTCATTTGTTATGATATCCGCTAAAAACATTACAATGCTCATGATAACTTTCGTTAACTTTAGAATAAGTAAAAAAACAACACCAGCTAATTACTCTACAACATAGATGCCATAGAAATATACAGAGCTACCACTAAAAGGAAGTTCAAAGACAAGATTCTCAAGATGGCTGCCCGCTTGTTTCTCTGGAACATAAGGTCTATAGCAGCTTCACAGTGATTCAACAGCGTTGGGGAGTAACGAAATACATGTAACGTATACAAAATAACTGTATTTCATTACGGTTGCATTTTAAATGGGTGGTAATCAGATTACAGTTACATCTGAAAAGTATTTTAGATTACTTTAATGTTTAAATGATGTTTAAATGAAATTAAAATGGTGATTCTCTGACTCTAACAGTCTGAAAAAGCATCATAATCTACAGTTCTGCTCATACGTATCCTTGCAGAATACGGGACATTTTAATAATTGTAACAAAATCATATAAATTGCATGTTATTTTTATTTAGTACTGTCCTGAATAAGCTATTTCACATAACAGAATGTGTACATTTACTCCAGAAGACAAAATGACTGAATTTATAAAAATGTACATACCCTTGAATCTTACCTGTCCCGTCATTACATTCATGATCCACGATTGTTTTCATGTTTTGAGGTAGTTGACAGTCCATGTAAGTGTAAAAAAAGGTAATTGCGACTTTTTAATCACACAATTCAGATTTTTTTTCTCAGAATTGCAAAATTTAAACTCACAATTGCGTTTTATAAAGTCAGAATTGGGATATGTAAACTCACAACTGCAAGTTATAATGACAGAATTGGATGATAACTTGAAATTCAGAATTTTTTCTTTCAGAAATTTGCTAGTATCGCAATTCTGACTTTTTTCTCAATATCGCGAGTTTATATCTTAGAACTCTGACTTTATGACTCACAATAGCAACTTAATATAATGCAATTCTGAGAAATAAGTCAGAATTGTGAGATAAAATCTTGCAATTACCTTGTTTTTGTTACATACTTATTCCAAAGTATTCTAAAGTATTTAGATTAAGTTACAAAACTTGGGTAATCTAACGAAATACGTTACAAATTAATTTTTAAAGCATGTATTTTGTAATCTGTAGTGAAATACATTTTAAAACTAACCTGCAAACTTCATCAAATATGAGACAGATCCTTATATATGAAGCGTGGCTCTAAAAAGACAAACAGTGCCATTATTCAGCTCAAGCCAGTTCATTGTTGATTCAGTTCAGTTTAATAACTGAGTATAAGCTCATCAATTATAAAAAAAGAGTTCAATTCAGATATAAGCAGCTCTGATTTAATTCAGTTCAATAATAGTGTCAATTCTTCACAAATTTCTCAATTATGAAAATTCAGATGTACAGAAAAAGCAGCTCTACAGAAGACAATAGTGTCAAAATCAAGCTCAGTTCTAGTTTTGTTCTCATCTGTCAGTGCAGTCAAATCGACAATATTACTGAATATTAAGGGACTTAGTTGGGGTTAAAAAGACAACGGTGACAGTGGCAGGGAACCCAAACTCCATCAAGTGACAGAAATGGAGAAAGAAAAAGAAACTACAAGAGAAACTAGGCTCAGTCCGGGGGTCAAATGAAGAGACATGATATGATGTCAACAAACACTTAACCCGGACATGAATGCGGTTTGTTGAATGCATTTTCCAAGTGATTCAATTTCTTATTTTTGCCTGGTGGACTATGACTAGTCTTTACACAATGACTAGAAGATATACTTCGGCCCTCTAGCGGTTCAAAAAAAAAACTGCATGTATTTTGCGGAAGAACATTGTTTTGGCTGTGCTTGGCGCTGCGTGACTGAGGCTGAATACTGCTCATAAAACATTCACTGCTTAAAAGATACAAGCAGTTTAGATGGAGAGGATCTCAAGCTGACTAGCTGAAGAATTACTGTAGCTTTACCCATTAATAGACACGGTAATTCCTTGAAAATACATTCCAGCACAGCGCTCCAACAACCATGATGAAATGACCCTTCACAATAGATAACGCTGTGCAATGAACTCTGTTAAGCCAGGAACACACCAACCCGACGCCGACGAACTAGTGGCGACAAAAGCAGACTGCTCAGCTTCTGGGTCCTGACACACCAAACCGACGCTCGACAGGAGATAACGGTCTACTTATGCAGATATATTTGTCAATATTCGTCATTCAAAAAGGGAAAGCTAAGACTGTATGTATGCAAACCATAAACAAAGCAGCGCTTGCTTACAGTTCTGAATATCAATCACGCTGATCACGTTCTTTATTCCACTCCGCTCATGTTATTATGAAAATATTGGTGCATTCAGGTGCTCAAGTGAGATAACGAAACATTAGAACAACTTTCCGTCGGTGCCGTCATGACTTCTCTGCTTGCTTTCATAACTTTTGCTTATATTCGCCTGAACTGATTCGTTTGCTATACTGAACAGCCAATCAGAGTTCTCTCTCTCACCGACGGCCCGATGCCGATTCAACGGCTGAAAAACACCCGACGAGGACCAACTTCAGCCGTCGGCTTGGTGCGTTCCTGCCTTTAGAGAGCTACATATGGCAAGTTATCTTTTCAATAAAATACCTTACCTGCTGTTTAATAAAAACACCATCTTCGTGTCACTTTTACAATATTTCAAATCTCTCGCCATACCCCAAAAGCCAAGCGATTCTCAATTTATTATGAGCTCTGTCACGTTTTCTTCTACCATCCCAGTGGGTCTAAAAATATAAACACTTATAATAGGCTTACCATAGTGAATCAAGGTGAGACAAAAACACGTTTCGGGAAGAAGAATAGTTTGTTAATTCTGAACAAAAAAAAAAAAGTTACATATTGTACCTTTAATTTGATCCGAGTCATATCTAGGAACCAGAATACCATAGAGAATACCTTTTAAATGTGATTTCACATTTAAAAAGCATAAAAAGGTTGTTTGTCAGACAAATTAGAGGCAGAAAATGTAGGGACAGTCTTGAGAAAGCAGTCATAGGTTGAGTCAGGAGTCTGCCGGTGGTCTGTGTACTGTATGCGTGTTCACATGTGGGTGGGTGTTGATGCAAGAGAAGTTCGGTGAGATCGAGCCCCTTGCAATGTGTGAAAACTGCCGCTCAGCGTGTTATGCACACATCTGTCTAGCTCGCAGCACCGCAGCCACAGCAAACCAAGTGAAACCAACTTAAAAAAAACTGATTGCCTGAACTCAATTATACTGTATGCAAATCCTCTACCTTTTGTCTCTTGTAGATGACCGGCAGCGGGGCCACATCACAGTTCTTGTGAGCCCCGAACACTTTGCACATGGAGCATGTCGGAGTCTCACAGGTGAGGCAGTAGATGTTGATCTTCTCCTCCTCGTGTTGGTCACACATCAGCTGCTGTTGCTCTGTTTTGGGCAGGAGCGGCCTGTGGAGTCAAGACACAAAGAGATTTATGGGATGGTGTAAAGGTTAAAGATTTGCATTGGTAAAATTGAGCTATCACCACTGTGCCCTTTAGCAAGGTGCTGACCCCCGGTTGCTCCAGAGGAAAAAGTCATTATGATAACAAATATGTAATATAAATGAAAATATATTAATATAATATTCCATTTTAATTTGATAATGTATATTTAATTACAGTGCTAACATGCTATTGGGGCATGTTGTCACAGAATGAGAATATTGTCACATGAAAATACATTTTTCAATATTTAAAATTTCTTTTTTTTCTAGGCAATATATATATATATATACTGCATTTGAAAGTCAGTTTATATATATATATATATATATATATATATAAAATATACTATAAATAGTCATTTTTCTTGACCGATACAGTATACCTGTATCTTGTATTTACCTATAGTTAAATACGTAAAACAATTATCAAAGCAATCAAAACTGATTTCAATTTTGCCATAAAGTACCATAAAATGTCCAGCACATTATTTTAACATAACTTTATAAAAATAAGAATGTACTGTCTAGGGGAGATTGGAATTTTCGAATTCTAAAACTAGACATAAAACTATTATGCAGAATTCTAATAGACCCTTTCACATATCCGGGTTTCTCAGAAGCGGAAGTCGTCATAGTTGGGTAAACTTTTATCGCGGTGAATGAGAGAATACATTAAACATATTTTTGTGTCTTTTCAAATTTTAAAAGACATCTTCAATTCAATTCTGAATTTGTGAATGAGACTGGTTCTTATATCCATCTAAATGTGAATGTAATGATAAACTACATACAACAACAAGCATTCTTTCTTTGTGACAAAGGAGGTACAATATCACTTCCCCTGAGGTGAATCACTATAATGGGAGCTGATGCGAAAACTTGACAATAAAGCAGGTGCTGCATTTAAAAGTGATTGATGCAACTAATATGATATTCTATCCTAAAATGGGCACATTACTCATATAGACCTTTTCAACAAGCATCTGTCCTAATCTGTCTTATCAAGTGGAAAGAGATGGTTGTATGTGAAGTGTGTTGGCAGCAGGCCTGGTCAAAACAGACTATGTTATGTTTATGAAAGACTGCCATCCAGTGGATGTCTGCTGATAGGACAGTCATATGAAACGACATTATGGTGAATGGAGTTATTACAAATATAGGTTATAATTCTATTTATACCAACCTACTGTGCTTTTACATTTGTCTTCTTTTTACCATCGATCTCAAATCATAAATTCTCCAAATACACAATATATTTTTTAAAAGTTTCTGTCTGAAAAATGAGAGGTTCTTGAAATCTTCTTGAAATAACCTAAATAAATAAATACAAATAAATAAACACATTTTACTTCCATTATGGGATGTGTGAATTGACTAGCTCATGAAAAGCAGACATTTTAAAATAATTATTTTGTCTTGTTTTCCATTCAAAAATGTTAAAACACAACACATATATTTCATACATATATAAACAGACATATATATATATATATATATACATACACACACACACACATATACACACACATCTATATGTATATATATACACACACATATATACATATAGATATACATATATATATATATATACATACATACATGCATATATATATATCTATATATTTATATACATATATTTGCATACATATATATGTGTGTGTGTATGCATACATATAAATAATTTGTTAAATTTGCATATATTTATATATATATATACACACACACACACATCTATATATACATATATATATACACATACACACACACACACACATATATACACACACACATCTATATATACATATATATATATATATATACACACACACATCTATATACACATCTATATATACACACACACACACATATATACATACATATACATATATATATATACATACATGCATATATATCTATATATTTACATACATATATATATATATATATATTTACATATATATATGTGTGTATGCATACATATAAATAATTTGTTCAATTTGCATATATATATATATATATATATATATATATATGTATGTAAATATATAGATATATATGCATGTATATGCATATATATATATATAAATAAATATACAACTTATCTTTTGTGTTTTTGAAACAACCTCTACATTCAGGTCACCTTCTTTCCATCAAAGACACATTATTAGCCATGTTACATTACATATTCATGATAAGCACCTCAGCGTTTGCTACAAAAGGCCTCAAAGTCTATCTGTCTTATTATACCCAATTACGCATATTTTTCACAGTAGGTCTCATGACACATTGTTTATTGCCACAGGGATAAAGCGTCCTAGTTATATTTAGTGTTTTGGCAAAGGATTGCAGCAGTCACCAGAGCCTCAGGTTCCATGTCTCTGTTGTGTTTACGTGACGTGGCAGAAAATCTCCCACATGCGGTTAAATCACATATTTGTGTCACTACACAGGGTTTAAGCCTCATTGATGAAATAGAACAAGTGTCGAGTAGTGGCGTGTCACTACACTTTTGAAGCACAATTAAAATCTGTTGGCATACAGTGTATTTTTGCTAAACGGCTCGGGGGGGTTTGCTGGATCTCAATACAGGAAAGGCTGCTTTGAAGTATGTACAACAAATAGCTTCATTCACATCAGTGCTTCCAGAACAGATATGCTTGTTCTTGGTGTGTGGAACAGGTCCAGAAAAAGCCAGCACTTCAAAACTGACCTGCTCGTCTCTGATTTGTAGATATCAATGATATTCTCCACTAGTAGGTTCCTCTGAAGGCCATATACACCGTGCCGGTCCAATATCACTTCATGGCGACAAGATGGGCAGCGGAAACGTCCCCCTGTAGCCGCAGTGGTAGAGCCCCGGTTTTGCCAAAAAGAGGTAGAGGCCTAAACCAGTAAACGAATATTAGTTAAAATCATTGTCATTTCTGTAAGCTAAGGGATGAGTCAATAATTTATCACATGAATTATTCCTTTAAGATTGTTTCATAGCCTAAACTACAAAATAAAGTAGGACTAAGGATAAAACAGACCTGCTGTTTAAGTGTGGCCAAATGAACAGGTGAATGAATGGATGCTTTTACCCAGCAAACGGTGTACTTTGTAAGTCATTTATTATTGGGTAATTGTTAAAAGTAAAAGATGATAATTAATATAGCTTGGCCCAACAACACCCAATTTTTTAAGAAGGACTACTAATAGCTCCACTGAAAGCTGAACCTCGTCTTGATGAGGAGATGACTAGATTAATACCTCAAAGGAGCAAAGGAAAAGAGTTTTTGCATAAATAAGAAAGGCTAAATGGATCATTAATCTCTATGTGACAGCTGATGTGAACTTGTTTTATTCTCACCATACAGTAGTCCACTCCAAAAAATGACTTTTAAGTAAATATTAAAACTTTTAAAGTAAATGAGGTTGAGGAATACAGTATAATTTGGACTTATATATATATATTTTACATGTTAAATGTCCAAATTAAATGCCAAATTCACAACAGCACACGACGAATATTATCATCGTCAGCATATGACAGTTATTTCCGGTCCTCGAATTTGATTGAATGAATGACGGTTGAGTCTTAAAGGGATACATCTACGGCCGGAAGTGAGGCAAAACATCAGGATAAATAACAGTAAATTAAATGTGATAACTTATCAAATTGTGTTTTATTAACATCTACACCGACCCCAACCCTAAACCTACCTGTACAATACTGCAAATACAGTTATTCCGTCACCGGGCTGTTTGTGTCCCTGTATTTGAAGTACTCTTCACTTGTTTGTTATCAACCGTCTGTTTTAACATTTTCAATTTTATGTAACTTTCAGTTGTGTCCGTCCTTAAATTGCAGACAAGCATGGACGTGGGCATTTTCAGTAGCCCTTTCAGCACGATATGCCACCAGGTGTCAACAAGCGCTTGAGTGGATTCATTCACTCAACCGAATCGTTTAAAAGAACCGATTCATTCAGGAACGACACAACCCACAAGAGGCTTGCTGTGTCCGAAACCGTCCACTCGTTCACTCGTTCACTAACCCCTATATAGTGCACGGCAGTTGAGCGCACTATATCAGCAAAGAGTGAACGAAAATGAGTGAGCGAATTCGGACGCTGACGTTAATAGCATGCGCCAGACAATTTCATTAACATTTCCTATACCCATCTGTAATATGTCCTGTTTAGCTTCATGAATTGTATATTACTGTTTATTTGTCATGTTTATAGAGACAACATCCTCATCCGTGCCTAAAGCAAATAAAAATTCGTCAATACATCATATTCTAAGACGTCGGTTAAATACACTGTACAACAGTTCACTAACATATGAGAAAAATCGACCAAATTATCATATGATAATCAGTATATATATATTATGATATAAACCTGTATCATTTCGCTTCAAAATATCTTTACAAAGATGTTCTAATTAATAAAAACTTACACTTATATTTGTAGAAGTTGCCGCCCGCCATATTTATTTTTCTTTCGCGCTCGATCGTCTTATCGCGTTGGATTTTGGGTAACGGCGCTTTAACGAGTGTACATCGAATCAAAATCAGAGAGGATTGTGGGTAAAAGTAGTGAACGAATGTAGGGAATGCAATTCGGACAGCACTACAAAATGGCCGACACCCGATATAGTGCACTATATAGTGGATAGGGAGCGGTTTCGGACGCAGCTTATGCTGTCTTTATGAGTCATTGAATCATTCACTCAAGTGATTCGTCCGCTGTTGCTCTGATACACGGTAAATTCTGTTTTGACTTGAAACTATTTACTTTGCGGAGCAAAAATACATAATTTGACATGTTTCTACAGTTGACCAATTCATAAGACTTACACTCACATCTTTATGGTAGCTGTAGTATATGTTTTAAGCAACTTTCATGTTGGCTAATCGAGTAATTTATTTTGTAGAGCAAAATGTGGAAGTCATTTTTAACCACAGACTTTATTTTACTCATAAATCCAAATCCAAAATCCCATAAGGAATGGCTTGAAAATGCCAAATCTCTTCCAGGTTTTAAGACTTCAAACTCAGCAGCTCTATGTTAAGGGACTTTCTGGATGCTACAGAGAGAATGACCATTTTAACCTAACAAATAGGACACTACAACACTATAACAGGTATGAACCAATACCTGGTAAATGTCATTGGCACACTTCCTACAGAGGTTGTGCTGGCAGGGTAAGATGACCACGGGCTTAGTAAATATCTCCAGACAAATGGGGCAAATGAGCTGCTTCTCTAAGTTCTCCATTGAACTTGAGTCTCCCACCCCTGCTTTGAAATCCATAGTGAAGTTCATCCCAGACTGCTTTTCTGTCAACAAAAGATCCTAGACTTTCTTTCCCTCTGTTATACTTTTTGCCTCTACTTTAGTGGCAGTCTTCATCCAGATGCCCGCTCAATCCCCAGCCGCAGAGTGGCCGTGGATATATTTGGGCTGTGTTTGTACTGGCTTGGGTTACTGTCCAAACTGCACACGCCCTGATATCCCTAAGAGTCCCCGCTTAGCGCTCTATCATAGGGGCCAGGGGCCAAGTGAGAGAGGGGTAGGAGGACAGATTCCTCTGAGCTGTGTTATCTCTGGTAACTTGAGCAGAGAGTGGGCCGGGCTGGCAGGAGGAGACAGAGCAGCTGGCGTACGCGGCTCAAAGGCTAGCGAGACAACCGGGCCCATGAGCCTGAGCTGGCGCCGATGACATAAGACACTTAAAAAAAAATCTAAGTGCATTACACACCCTGGATAACATGTAAATGACACGGACACCTGCAAACCAAATCTTTATGCTAAATGACGACAGAAAATATTGTAATACAATTAAATGTTGGAGGTTGATAATCATGCAATGCATTATGTATCATACAAATTCTTTTTAGATGAATTCTTTTTTAAATTTATAGAAAAGCATTATGTTCATTATTACTGTGTATTTTTCACTGTTTCTTCTCTAATGAAATCTGCTTTAGAAAAAAAAGTTTATGAAAGTTTATTTCATACAAATACACAGTGATGTCTGGAAGGGATATTTATTTTTAGTGACTCGACAAGTTTGTAGAAACTGTAAAAATATGAAGAAAATATTTTAAATATGAGGGAAGAACGAAGCACTAAACTTGGTTAAGATATATGTCTGACAAAATTATGTGTCAAAAAAAAGGCAAACTACAGCTACAGGTTTTATTTTACGATGCATAGAAAAACAAAAAAGCTGAGGAAAAAGCATAACTTGACTATAACAATCATTTTATTGGTTCTCTCGTTTTTGCATAATGTCTTTATATGACAGCCAGGCCGAAATTTATGTCTGCACAATTCGGCACAAATAAAACAATTAACTACAAATTTTTATAATATTCAATTAAAGAGAAATGTCATGAATTTTCACTTTTGGCCACTACAGTACAGTAGACTTAATTTTTTTATATTCTGGTCCTGGATGCTGATCAGAACGCTAGGTGTGCAAAAATACACAATTTACTGATTAAAACATTTAAATGAAAATCCCTTAAAGTGATAGGTCACCCAAAAATACAAATTACGCACTCTCATGCTGTTCCAAACCGGTCCATATTTCTTCTGTGAAACGCATTTGTTGTTTTTTGCTCATATAAAGAAAAATAATCTACAAAGTATCTTTTGTGTTCCACAGAAGAAATGCATACAGATGATTCATTTTTGGGTGAACTATCCTTTTAATATTGTCATTATGGCTTTTAGAAAAGCAAAAAAAAAAAAAAAAAAAAAAAAGCACTAGAGGCCATGCTATATTGTGAATATAGCCTTTGCCAACAGGGTTGCATACATACGTTGCCGTGTCGTCACACACCGGATTCAAACCTTTCCACGTGACCCTCACCACGATTAAATCCGAGTCTGCACTTCCTGTTAAGCATGTTGAAAGGCCTGTTAATGAGTGTGTGGAGTTGTACTCTAAGCTGATTACAAGCTTATGGGTACAACTATAGGACATGAAGCTGCAGTGTGAAGTTAACCAGATAGCAGACACAAGCTAACATTCATTTTCAACCACAGACTAATAATAGAACTAATTAAAAAAAATGAAAAGCTGAAATCCATGTAATCACGACATGGATGTAAACTTATGGATGGTTTCACAATAAGAATCACTCAAATGCAAGTTTTTACAAATCCCCATTTATTTAATGAATTCTGATTCAATAATATAAACAATTAAATATTTGATGCATTACGAACCATGTCGAATAAAAAGAGGAGGAAAGTAACGATGTAGTGCCATGGTTCAAGACCAGTAAATTCAGACAGCCTTGGCTTTTCCCCCTCATCATCAAACAGGTTTTTACACACAGCATCAAAAACTGGTGAAGAGGCCAAAACCTCTTCAATGCTTTAAAATCATTTGCACCCCAAACAAAGTGCCAAAAAAGTAGAAAAAAAAAAAAAAAGAACAAAAATTCCAGATTTGATTGCTGAAATGTGCCTTGTCCATTGAAATTAAGTGATCCAGTGAGCATGGAAATGTACCATTGGAAAAAAAATGAAGAGAAAAACGTTTGGAAGCAGATCATATCACAATGCTTTCTAATGAATATCTGCCCTCGTCTCTTTATCTTTTGGCAAGTTTATTTTCTGAAAGCAATATCCAGTTTTTAACGGGGAAAAAAAGAAATGTCTTGGCTATAAGAAACAGACAGATGGCCATACACTACTTGAAATTATTACATACATTACTATTTGCACACGGAAACAAAAGGGTGTACAATTAAAGTGTATACTATGGCATTCGGAACAACGATTTATTGGGAAAACATTTGGCATCTAATGTAGGGTTTCTAACGGTAAACTGACTATGGTTGAGTCCTTCACATTTAACCCAATGGGCATTTCCTTATTGCTAAAATCATGAGTCTCTTGCCGATCCAAAATTTCGAAATTAAGCTAACACAGTGCATCGTTTCAGTCAGAACATGTCATACACAATCTCAATTTTGATACTAAAAATAAATAAGATCATTAAAAATATTTGCGTTTTGACGTCATATGCCCTAAGAGCATGAAGAAAGCATAGGTTTGCTCCATGATTTGGCATAGCGTTCTCCGAAAGTATGGTTGATCCCATTTCAGCCCCTTTGAACAAATTCACATTTATACTCTTGCTTTCGCAGTGGATAAGTAGCCATAAGGGCTGAAGCCATTAGAGTGCATTAGAAGCCTCCTATGGGCAAAAAAAAAAGTGCATAGAAAAAAAAAAAAAAAAGAAAACTTTCACCTGCATATTCAAGTCTTTTGATTTTAGGGAAATGTACGACCATTGCACGAGGCTTGGAGTACCAAGCACGGCACGTCAGCTGACATTTGAGGCGTCTGCCTTGACTTTGGTCAGAAGTGGTCATTAGGCGGCGATGTCTTGTCATTTGCGTAAGATTGACCGATTTGACCTTAAACTAAATGCAATATAATGCACGTGTAACAGATGACTGCAAACTTCAGAACAAAAAACTCCTGTCTAAAGAAGCGAACTAAAAAAGAAAAGGTGCCATGTTATGGCTCCATTTTTGGATGAAGAGAAGTGGGAGGGGTTTTGCACACGTTCCTATGCTGTATAGTAGAGGAATGCTGTTATTGCTTTGCATGCACTCACAAGGTCATTCCACTCACATCCATGCTTCTAACACAAAACAAAACAAAAAAAAAAATTAAATAGCCAGAACCAGAAAGAAACACCCTAAAATTAAAACCCACTTCCCTCCTGGAACACTGCAAAATGGCACCAGTCTCATAGCTTTTGGAAATGAACGTGTGGTTACAGACAGACATACACACCAATGGAGACACAGATAAAGTGAGGTTGGCTTCCTTGTCTTTTGGCAAACAGTCACTCGTTTGCAGTGGGTCAGAGTCAGGGTATGACGCAGTGGCACAGTTCAGTTCTGGTGCCATGATGCCCAGCGATCAGCGTATTACATCAGGGGCCTTAAAGTCCGTCAGCAGGACCCCCTCTGTGATGACTGAGACCAGGACCAGGCGGGTGGCTCATTTCTGGGTGTTGTACACGGGCTGGCTGGCTGCGAAATGCATGGACTCTGAGGTGTTGATGGTGGAACTGGGCTGAATCAAAATAGGGACATTTGAGCCTATAAAATAAACCAGGACAGAATTAGGATCTGCATATCATGTCTCCAATTAATTTAACACACAAATAATATATATATATATATATATAAAATTGACAACTTTTTTGCTGCCCAGCCACTGTGGCAAGTGGTTTTCCAAAGTTACAATCCACAATTTTGACACCATAATGAAAAACTGCCATATAGATATTTTTAATTTAATCTCACTATTTGGCAGCAGTTATATTAGGGTGCTATCATTTTAAGACCGGACGCACGGATTAATTATACTGTTACACATGCGTGTTTACATTCACTTAAAACATAACTGACTGTATGAATGTGAATACTCACCAAAATCAGCATTTTGTCATTATTTTGTGTGTATTTGACTGTTTAAACAATGTATAAGCAGCAAAAAAGAACTCAATTTAGTACGAGCCCGTACTATTAAGTTGAAGTAGATGATGTGCGCCATGCTTTCATGCAGATAGGCTATTTGTTTCCGTTTTGCATGAAGCCATCACCTTTGAGGATTAGACAGCCAGACGTACAGAACATATAGTTTTACTGACTCACATTACCAGTAGATTTTATGGAATGAAGGAAATGTGGGTTTTCCTAGCAGGAAATATGCACACTAGGCCTACACTGTTCTCTATAGTGAAGCAAATCAGATGCGGTTTCTTGGGAATATGTCCAATGGCGGTCACAGCTCTGCTCCAAGACACGTACCTCCCTTCCCTGATGCAGCTTTTCCAAATCACCGCCCCACTAATGGACAAGCATCCATGTGCAGCAAAGAATGAAAATAGAGAATTTCTTCAGTTCATTCAAAGTAATACATTAAAAATGAAAACAAAACACTCTGTATACCTTTAAACAGAGAGCTAAAGAAAAAGAAGTGTGACACGAAACAGTAGTGGGATGGTAAAATGGGCTACACATGAATATGTGAGGTGAGATGAGATGAAGATGACATTGCTGAACAGATGGCTGCAGTGACAGGCCAGCGGTGCCTCAGTGCGAGGCGGCCCGTGTTGATTGCGTTTCTATCGATGAGATGAACCTGCTTTGACAGCTTTGCTTTATGCTGACGCAACCCGCCCGACAGAAATCCCATTTCCTGCTGACTCATCCTCGGACTCACTGGCAGATCCTAAGATCCTCTAACATAGTGGTTTTAATGCAGAATAATTTATTATTTTATTACAACAAATGTAATTATTAATAAAAATTGTTCAGTTAGATGGAATTCCTCATCATTAATTACATTTGTGTTACAAAACACATAACGTAGTAATGCTTAACTAGTGTTTTTAGTCTGTGCTGCTACTATTTCATAACAACACTTGAAAATATTTCAAAACTTCACAACAACATAGAAAGGTCTCTTAGGGTGCGTTCACACTTGTAATGTTTGGTTCGATTAAAACGAACCCTGGTGCGACTGCTCAGTTAGTGCGGTTCGTTTGAACATATGTGAACGCTGCCATCCGAACCCTGGTGCCGACAGAGACCGCTAAAAAGATGGGTCTCGGCCCGCTTCCAAACGAACTCTGGTGCGGTTCGATTGATATATGAACGCAACACGGACCAAAGACATGTAAACCAACCAAAAACAGGACGTGACGTCACAAGATGCGACGCTACAAGTCAGCTGATTTGACGACGCAGGAAGATCGGTGTATCCAAAATGAGTCGAGGGCAAACGTGGAGCAACGAGGAGGTGAAGAGCCTCATCAATGTTTGTTTCTGCACACAACGGAGGAAATCCTGGAGCTGTTTTGAATGTTTTGAACATTTTATGAGCTCTTCGTGAGTTCTCAGCTGGTAAAAATAAAGCATATGTACGCATAAAATGATGGCGTTTAATCCAGAACACAGCGTTGTTTTGAATGTTCGGTAAGCGAGCTCCGTCGCGAAATATACGTCATAAAAGCCGACCAATCAGGTTGTGACCGTATCCCGATGCCTTTGGTTCAGTAACTTTAGGTTCGCTGTTAAAAATGTCAGTGTGAACGCTAAGCGGACCAGGACTATATGTTTTGTTTTTGTTTTTTGGTCCGGACCAAACCAACCAAACGAGCCGAACTACAAGTGTGAACGCACCCTAAAGGTGTTTTTGCCATTGTTTTACTCAAACAAACTAATATTTGTGCCCTTATAAAATCTCAAAAGACTGATTTAATTAGTAAATAAATATATGTTTGCGCTGCGTTTCAAAGTGCGTTTCTTTGCTCATATGATCAGCTCATGACCCGTTTTTTTCCGCATCTCAGAACGGCTCAGTTCACAGTGAACATCTCTGCATGTGCTCTGAGTTTTAATTTGAAGTTGAACTTTAATCTTCTGGGGGCATGCCCCTGGACCCCCTTAGAGGGACTGAGATCCACGCACCACAGTCTCACCAGATCCTGTGGAAACACGGTCTTAACTAGAACAGTGCTTTTGAAACTACACACTATTATTCCATTTTCTCGAATTGTAGCACAAAGTATTACAAATGCATTATATCAAAGCATACACTGAGAAAATTATAACCGGACTGCTCTAAAATAAAACACTGAAACCAGCACTATATGACTAATATATATATATATATATATATATATTGTAATATTTATATTATATATAATATAAACTACCTTTCAAAAGTTTGGTCAAGAAACATTTAAAACGTTGTTAAAAATGGTTGTGGTACTAAATATTTTATTATTTATTTTTGGAAACCGTGATGCATATTATTTCAGTATTCTTTGAATATAAGTTTGAAAAATAGCTTTTATTTAATATTGAAATATTTTGTAATATTTTAAGTATTTACTGTCCCTTTGATCAATTAAATATCCTTTTTAGCTCCTTTAAAATTTATAAAATGTTTAAAATAACATTTTAATTTGCTATTAATAATAATTGCTAACATCAATACAATTAATAATGTTAATAAATTAATGTATTCAATAATATTATGTTATTAATTTCTCAGCTGTTTGGTCTGGCACTATCATAAACTAAAGGGTCAGATGGTGTCCTTCCACATCCTGCTCTCCAAACTCCAAAATCTACAGGAGGTTCAAAGTACTTGGCAGAAAAAGGCTTGGCCTGACAACATGCAAAACAAGGACACCCACAGGACGCACGCACATGCAAAGCTTTACTTTCATGCATGGGCCTAGTAAAGCAAACACAACTCAAGATGTCCAGATCTGTAATGCAAGTCACTGGCTTTGGGTTTCAATTCTTTGCATGAAGTTCCTTAAAAAGGAAAACATTTGATCTACTTAATGAGCTGTGAACGTACTGGCACCGATTAATAAGCCTCAGAGAGGTTGGGCCTTATAATGTTTAATAAAGTCTAAAAAGCAGATGCAATGACTAACTCGAAGCCTTTGTAACACCAAACGCAAACATAAAATGCTGCACAGCAATCCAAATGTTAGTAAAAGACGATCATGTGAATCACGGACAAACACATTCACAATGGAGCGACTCATGCTGGCGATAAATATTCATCTTACAAGTCATTTTGAATCCGGTAAAGTTTCACTGCAGATTTCTTGACCAGGACTAGGTATAGGCTGGACAATAATTATAGTTTCACCTGTCGAGTAAAAGGGAAACCATTATCTGACATTACAGGAAAGATTTCATTGTAATGCACTCTCTCACAGCTGTTAAAAAACTGGTGGTTTATACCTTTAAATTTAAGCTTTAAACATGTAAACATTTAAATTCACTTACAACACATTAAGGGCAATATCTGTATGATGTACTTTGGTTTATAAAATGTTATAAAAATGTATAAAATTCATGAATATAAAAAGATGGCAATTTCAAACACTATCTTTAAGAATAACAGGAAATGCAAATAAAATCCTAAACACAAAAATGGTCAATATTACAAACCTGTAATGTGCCAGTATTTCTTGACTACTTAACTTGACTAAATTTAGCCTAGCAAATGAATGACAAACTAAAAAATTGACCAAAAACCTTGAGCTTATACTCTATAAATAATATAAAAGCCATATTAGCATCAGGAAGAGGCGCTCAATACCCAACGTCCTAGTTGACTGATACATACGCATCTTAAACGATCAAAGTCAAGAAAAGTGAAATGAGTCCTGTCTCACTTGACATTTCATTAAATTCAGCATTAAACAAGAAGATAAACTGCATACACCTTCAGGTCATTTCAAACACTAGATTAGACCAGAATACAGGACTGGACTATTAATATAAAATGTAGTGCAACATTTGGAGATGATGGGTGATTCTGACTATTCTATTTGATATGAATCTGTGGCAATCCATCTTCCAAGTATGAGCATTAGTAAGAAAACCGTCCGAGGGCAACCCAACAAAAGAACTGACATCTACATATGCAAGATGAGAGCTATAAATAGCTGCATGTTTATTCTTTTTGCTTGATCGGTTAAATTTGTTCCTGCTGTACATGCCACCTGAGCAACATCACGTGTCTCTACCGAGAGAGCAGAGATGTCAGACACCTCCTCAACTGCGGATGAGGCTTTAGCAACGACTATCTAGTCTACCCTATTAAAATAGACACATTATATGGTCAGCAGTGCTAGATATTAATAAATTAATTCAGTTTATATAACTGCAAGTTTTTAATTTCAATGATGTCTGCCTATAGGTTTATGTATATTAAAAAAAAAAGAAATTATTCTCCATTTGAGGTCAGTAAGATGTTTTTGCAATACATTAACAATTTATAGGATACATTATATTCATCAAGTGACCATAATAACATTTAGAATGTTACAAAAGATTCAAATAAATGTGAAAATATTCAGCAAATACATTTCCAACAGTGATAAATATTTCTTAGAATGATTTCTGAATGATCACGTGACACTTAAGAATGACTGCAGAAAATGCATTTTAACATTTTACATTTTTACATTTATTCATTTGGCAGACGCTTTTATCCAAAGCGACTTACAAGGGGAGCAATTAGGGGTTAGGTGTCTTGCTCAAGGGCACTTTAGTCATGGTATCAAAGGTGGAGAGAGGGCTGCACAATCCCCACCCCACCTTCCTGCCGGCGTGGGAATCGAACCAGCAACCTTCAGGTTACAAGCCCGACTCCCTCACCATTAGGCCACGACTACCCCATTTTAACATAAAAATGTCATGTTATGCTGGTTTTATTGTACTTTTTATCAAATAAACGCAGCCTTGGTGAGCATGCGAGATTTCTTTCAAAAATATGAAATCATACTAACCCCAAACTTGTGAATGGTAGAAATACGTAAAGCACAAATTGCTGAAAGTTAATAACTTGCAGTTCAATAATAGTGATGTGGATTCTGATGGATTAAGTGAAAGATTCATCAGAGTGATCCAAACGGCTAATTCCTGAATTCATAAGTCTTTTGAATGATTCCCGACAACAAACTGTCAGATAAGCAATACTTTAGTCGTCCATCTAAAAGTAGAGTGTTACTAGAGTTAGACTAAAACCTGCTCTCCTTCCCAACAAACTGAAGGCTCACCTCCATCCTGCTCTGCTTTGATCTGCGCCTCCAGGTCTTCTGGGTCCACGTATTGGTAGTTCTCATCCTCCTCTGGTGGTTTGCACTTTCCACAGCAAAAACAGCAGCAGCAACAGCAGCAGCAACAGGAGAAAATGGCACAGCACATGACCGTAGCCTGCGGAAAGGACACAGACCTCAGATCACAGATGGCTCTCTCAGAAAGGCACATGTTGGTAGCTTAATGCCACAGTGACAGGCAAGTTAGCAAGATGCTACCACCAGCTACTGCTCGGTCCTAGTCGGTCAGTCACTATTACGCTAGAAATTGAGGAGCTTTTTCGAAAGCTGAAACACAAGGGAAAAGATTGACAAAAAACAGAGCTTGTAGCTTTGTAGATACAAAAAAAGGGACGCATTTTGATCAGGCGCAGCTGTCCTGCATTAAACCTATTTGAGAAAATAACTGTATGTGGATCAAAAGCCACTATTATATGTAAAGTAAATTAAGAACGTCGCATCCCAAAGAGAACAAAGCTTGCTAAGTAACGTCTGTTCTGCTCAGATTATGGTCGTGGATTGGAGGGACACCAATTTCCTTCTGCAATCATTCTGCTCTTTTCGTGATTCCAGGTTTTCTATTGCCCACTCATCTCTTCTGGTTGCAGATACCCAGACTTCAAACAGTCTGCATTGTTTATTTTTGATCATTGTCTTTCCAATAATATTTCACAAATTCTATCTTTATAAGATTTTTGTGCTAGGCAAAAAAATCACGAAACTCTTATTTCATCAGAACTGCATCTCTAGGTAACTGAATGTCATCACAGAGTTTACAGTAAAGACGATCAGTATTGAACCTTTTTCACGCAGCTGTAAATAAAACCTCTGTTTATAGGGACTCGAGCTCTCACCTTGAACCACCACTTTGACATGAGAAAGTAGTATTTGACGCTCTCTTCTCCAAACTGCTCAGACACGTAGAGTCCCATGGAACCATACTCATCGTAGATTTTGCGCTTGGTCTCGTCGGTGAGGATTGAGTTGGCATTGTTGATTTCTTTGAACTTATCTGCAGCTTCTGGGTTGTCTGGATTCTTGTCTGGATGGTATTTCAGAGCTAGTTTTCTTTAAAAACAAAGAGTTTTGTGTGTCATAAATCTTGTGTGGAAATACTGTTTGCAGAACAAACAACTCAATTGAAATGATTAAATTGTGAACAGATAATAGCAGATATTTTGATACGGTTTCAGTGCAAAATACATAATCTAGTATCTATTATCTAGTAATATATATAGTCACCAAACTGGTTCCAAGGACAAATTCAAACAAATTGAGGGAGACAAAAATAATGTAGAAGTCAAATGCTTATCGCTTTAAAATAAAGAGAGAAGCCTTTTATTTGGATTTATAGTAATATAAAAAAATAATACAATGCTGTACATAATGCAATGTTTTTTTTTAAATTTATTAAATAAATGATTTATGTAAAATATTTTTGCTAAATTGAATTGCAATTTAAATGACTTAAGTTAGTGAAAATATTACTAAATATTATAAATGTTAGTGAGAATAACTTTTCATCGCATATTACTAATTTTAAAATCAGTATAGTGTAAAATATATTATTGAAAAAAATAATACTGATGTACTAAAATAAGACAAAATCAGACAACACATAATAGCAGCACTGCTGAATGTATCTTGAATCTTTATAAACCGGTTAATGAGATTGTTTTATAACCATTTCAAAATAATTTCATATTAAAGGGGTCATGACATGAGAAATTAAATTTGCCTTGATCTTTTGACAAGAGGTCTTTGTACCATTAATACATCCTTCAAGTTCTTTAAAACATCCATTATAAACAAAGCTTTTACTATATCAAGCTAAAAAAATACATCATACTAACATTAAATAGAAGTCACGAGATTGCCTAGTGTGATTTTCAAATCACAAAGGCCGTGATTTAATTATAGAAATTGTTTTGTGAATGAGGCACAGTGTAATGGAGAGTTCGCAAAGAAGCTTTTGTTGAAAGATGAATCAGCCAATCAGTATTGAATCTGAATGCAGCTGCATCACAAACCGCAAGTGAATGATTTCATGCTGCTTAATTTGCCTGTAAACGACGGATTTATACGAATAACGTTTTACAAACACTTACGTGCAATAGCATTGATACTTATTTCTATTCAATGACTTTGGTTTACATTTACTGACAAGCCTTAAAGGAGCCTCCCCTTAAAAAAATGATAATTTCAGACAGAGCCAAAATGAAAATAATAGTTTTTCTGCACATATATTTGTTATTTTGTACAAAATACTTTATTAACATAAGTGAACCTCCAGGAACATCATTAAAAAACAAAAAAAATCCATGTAATGACCCCTTTAATGTCACAATGTTTACCGTACCTGTAGGCTCTTTTAATGTCCTCTGCTGTGGCCCCTTTCTCCAGTCCCAGAACCTTGTATAAACTGTCCCCCGTAGTGGACATCTTCCTCTGAGGCCTGTCAGAGGACGGCTTGGCATCTGCCATGATTCAATGCTAAAAGAACAGCAAAAACAGAATTATGCGTTTAAAAAATGTTGCATCCAATGGGAGCTACTCTTCAAACTCTTCTGCAGCGGCACATTATTGACACATGGAACACTGTACACAGCCAAAGCAAGCAGAAAGTGCTCGGCTCTATTTTAACAACACACCGTGCGGATACGAGGTGTGGCGAAGGTGAATTCTGCGTTCATGTTGAAATAACAGGTGCGGATTTCGGATGTTTATGAGCAATCCATCAGGAAATGACAAACACTACCAAGAAAACATCAATGCACGATGTTTGCTCTCATAATCATAGGACATGTACCAGCATGCAACGGTGGGCAGAGCGACGCTTTCCCCGTTCTCATAACGCCTTTGCTAAAGAAGATTATGTTTTGCTGATCTCACAGATTACAACTCCATGTTGACAAAGACAATTAGCTTGTGTACACATGACACCGTTCCTGATCATGAAAGCCCATTTTAAGTGGTTTAAACACTGAACATGGATCCTTTTGAGATGCACCTTCAATCATTAATTATAAAACGTCAATAATTAATGCTTTTCTAGTGTAAACTGGCAACAACACACATTCCTTAATCCTTAGTAATTTAAAATGTTACAAGAGTTCTACTTCAAATCAATTCTGTTTTGAACTTTCAATTCATTAAATAATCCTGAAAAATAATGCATCATGGTAAAAAAAAAAAAAAGCAGCACAATGGTTTTCAACATTTATAAGAATAAATGTTTCTTCAAGCACCAAATCAGTATATTAGAATGATTTCTGAAGGATCATGACACTGAAACCTGGAGTCATGATGCTGAAAAGTCAGCAAAATATATTAAAATAGAAAAGTTGTAACAATATTTCAGAATATTGTAATTTTGATCAAATAAACGCAGTCATGGTGAGCATAAGAGACTTGCCGACCCCAAACTTGAATTATATTGTGCATTTTTTTATTTATAAAACGGAGGAGTAAGTCCCGCCTTCTAAATAAAAGAGCCAATCGCCACTTGGTAAATTCATTGCATCACTGCAGCTGCCATTAGCAGCTCAGGTTGCTATAGAAAGTCAAGTGTTCTGAGATGCGCGTTTAATGAAATTTAATCGTAAACTTGGTGAACAGCTTTGGAAAATTTGATGTTTCTCCATTTCCTTTTCAAATACTATAAACATTTGAAAAAAAAATAAAAAATGAGTGAAAAGTCCTCAGATGACCTGCTACTTCCAGTGAGATTCTGAAATGCGCATTCGATGGACACTTTACTATCCCATGAGGCCACGGGAGGGGATTTATGAATGGAGGCGAGTTGACGCAACTGACAGTGGCAGGTCACAGGATAATGACAATATGGAGGATGTGGTAAATCTGGATTACATTCCTACTACATAGAACATTCTTTTTTAACAGTGCCAAAAAAGTTCAAATTTTAAAGGTTGTTCCTACTCAGTACGAGAATTCAGACGCAGCGTGAGACTTTTTGTTGCCGTCTTTTGCAACAGTTTATTTCCATGGTAAAGGTGAGTTCTCTGATTAGAATGATGAGTAATACTGTTCAACAAAAATGTGGCAATTAAACACTGAAGTAATTTCTACAGAAGTGACTTGCACAGGGTTCCCACACCTTGGTTAACTTCAAATTCAAGGACCTTTCAAGGACTTTCCAGGTTCAACAGCCTCAGATTTATGCACTTAATGTGGAGACACATTTCAAGTGAGAGCAAGGTGTATCGTGTTTTTTGCATTTATTTTCCGCCATATGACAGAGTATCTGATATACTATTTGTTTTGCATAAAAGTGAAGAATATTCGGTACATCTTGTATTCTAAAATGATCTGATATTAACTTTTGCATATTGAAAAGAGCTTAGGCTCACGTAACCAGAAGTTTTAAGTTATATAAGTTTTTCTTGCCTCGTGGGCTTACATTATTTTAACAAGCAAAGCAATTCGTAGTAGTTGTGTGCGCGTGTGAACGTACAACAAAGTGCATCATGTGGGAAACACTTAACATAACGCGTAAATGCACGTAACTAACATAAAGCGTAGGCGAAATAACACATTAGCAGATCGGAGGGAATAAAATGGATTTTTTTTTTTTTTTTTACAGAAAACTATTGCACAAAATGAATCTCCAAAAACTTTTCAGGGCCTTGAATTTTTTTTTTACGATTCACAAACTTTCAGGGATTTCCGTGGGAACCCTGCTTGTACCTTTTACAAAACCTTTAAAAAGGTTACGCTCTCTGAATATTTTTTTTTTTTTTTTGGAGAAATTAATGTAATCCAAAACTCTACTGCAACACTGTTTCCAAGTTGCAAACCCCTAAGCCACACTGAATTTTGAAATAAATTAATTCATGAAAAGTTTAGAGCCAGTTAAAAGATGACCGCACAACCAGAAATATAATAATAATCCAGGTAAAAACAAGCATTAATTTTTTACAATTATTAATTAAAGGAATGCATACACTAGAAAGCTAAACGATCGCGCGTATCAGACTGCAGCTGTGCGAGCTTCAGATGAGACTCTGTTCATCAAGCTGTAAGCTTATCCCAGGCTTAACTCTACAGTCAATGTATTTGGGATGAATCTAGCGACTGTGCCAACATCTAATGAGAACGCACAGTAATCACACAGGTCACTTTCTTCCAGATGATGACAACTGGCTCAAAGCTCTTAAATGAGTCCGACATGACGACAACCTGACACTACTTTATATGAAATTTCATTCAAACCTAATGCAACATATACCAACACTCAGACCAGTTCAGAATTGCTAGAAACCTGATCAACATGACCTTTAAAAGTCAAGGCAGCTAATAATATGATTTTCAGAAATTTGCAAAAAGATTTGAAGACACGGATGGAAGTGGGAGTCCTAATCTAGTGGGAAAAACCTAGTATATTCAGCAAAAATGCATTGAATTGCTCAAAAGTACCAGTAAAGAGATTTATAATGCTACTAAAAAGTTCGATTTCAAATAAATAAATGCTGTTCTTTTGAACTTCCCATTGAAGTTTAAAAAAAAAGTATGGTTTCCACAAGAATATTTAAGAAAAGTATACTTTTAATCAGCAAGGATGCATTAAATTGCACAAAAGTGACCGTAAAGACACTTAAGTTACAAAAAACAAAAGCTTTCAACATTGACAATAATAATAAATGTTTCTTGATCAGCAAATCATCATATTAGAATGATTTCTGAAGGATCACGTGACACTGAAGACTGGAGTAATGATGCTGAAAATTCACAGGAATAAATGACATTTTCCCATAAATTAAAATAGAAAACAGTTATTTAATATTGAAATAATATATAACAATATTACTGTTTTGGATAATAAAAAAGGCAGCTTTGGTGACGCACAAGCAGAAGATCTCTATGATAACGCTGTAATTTGACTTAAAAAGTCTTTGAAAGGACTCAGCCTCCATTTTATCACACGCTTGAATGACGAAACATAATACGTATGGATTTAAGTTTCATGTGCACACAATTGGACATGGCATCAATGTTCAATACTGTACAATCATTACCTCAATCTCTCAAAAACCAGGTAAAAATGCACCTAGGTAGATTGACCTACTCAAAACAACCGTTTAAAATGAAGCAGAAAAAATATTTGTTAGAAATACCAATAATATCCTTTGCTAAACTTCATTGGCTTTCACAATAGCTCTACATCAATAGATCTGAACACTCTCCACATCTGGGTTGAGTCTTGTGACGTCACGTGTCCATTGAGACGGTTTATTTTGATCCTGTCGTGGATATACATCTGCGTTATAATCACAGTCATCATATTTACATTACTTGTTGGCTGTTATAACGGGCCAGTGTCCTTGTAAAACTATAATCCAGTCTTAATCCAGTACAGATTACCATCCCCTTCAGACCCTGTGTTTTCCTTCACTCTTCAATTTAACCATGACATGGACAACAGCTACTATAAACAATATCTAAAGCTCAGTTAAACATGGAGTTTATTCATCTTTATTCGGGATTATTGATAAATCTTAGCGGATTTGGGAAGAAAGCACGAAATTCGACCATAGCTATAGTGTCAACAATACCACTTTTAATATAACACCTCCAGCAAATACACACACATAAAAAATCTAAAATGAAATACATACACGATACTGACTGATTTATAGGGTCAATATGAATTAGCATTTACTTTTATCGATGAAGCAAACGGCTGACTAGGCAGTTAGCATTAGCAGGTTTAGCCAGGATAGCAAATTTTCTGTGGATTTTGAGCGGCACATTTCTGCACAGTCGATTAAAACTCACCTTGAACTGGGTGGTAATGTGATATAGCTAATTGTGGCTGAATCATAGAGGACTCAGCCGAATGGTTCTTTAGATATCCTATGTACAGCTCCTCATTGCTATCGCCGCATGTCCTCCCTTGAAAGCGTAGAGCGCTCTGAGGACGCGCTTGATTACTGAAGTCGACTCTTTGAACCGAGTCTCCAGCATGTTCGGCTCCTTTGAATGATAGGGAGCAAAGGGGCGCGATTGAATCGTGGAGTCGAATCTTCAGCGGAGTCGACTCTCGTTCTATGGATTACGACCGTAGAATACCATTGGGCGTAATCGATGCTTTGATGTACTTAAACGACTCCAGGACGGATTCTATGATGTGTAGCAGGTTAATATAACATTTTCATCAGTCAAGGCAAAAAAACTTCAGTGATTAAACACACCGCACATAAGCACACGGGGTTGAATTTAAGACTCCAAATTATCCTGAGTAAATCATGTGGAAAATAAGGGATTATGTAGTTTCAGTTTTCAAAATAAAAGTCCGAGGCGCGGTTTCGTAATGACGTAAATTTGTAGTCCACAAGTCCCCATTGTAATTTTAATGTCAGGTTAAATAATTGTAATAGTAAATAATCAATAGTAATAGTAAATAATCAAATAAATGGACTAAAAAATATTTAAAATTCAGTAATGGAAACATGGGGTGAAATACTCAATGTTAATTTTAGGCAAGATTTAAACTTAACTTTTTTAGATTAAATTTTATACATTTAACTTGTCATCAGTGTGTACTTTTACAGTTGTGTATTTGGCACTTTTTCCTCATGCATTTTAATTGATACAGAACATCAAAAAAAAGCATTAATTGTATAAACAACATCAAAAAAGTTTTAGTCTTTCCATCTACCAAATGTTCAGGTGTTTTGTGCTTATATTGTCACCCTTTATTTGTACTAATACATTGTGTGCTTATAGGGCAGGTGGACTGTATGATATTGCAGTAGAAAGACATTAAAAAAAAAACAAAGGTCTGATTGCAATTTTTTTATTCTCTAAAAATAAAGTTACAAAAGTTTTACTCCATAATGAAGAATGGTTTTCCTACCAAACTGTATCTACGTATTTGCACTAAGAGGATTGAGTTACTAAAGACTAATCTAATGGAATGTCAAAATGAACCTCTATTGTTGTGAATGCATAAAGTACAGCACTAGCACTTATAACAGTAAGAGCTGAAGTAGTAAAATTGCTTTATGTTTGCAATATTTTGTGGATTCTGAAGTTAAACAGCAGTTTAGAATAGGCTGATCAGTTTCATTAATGCACTGATCTCCAATATTCAGGATGAAACTAGGTTAAGCACACTAAACCATGGTTGCATTAATGTGCATGTTTTATATGAAATGTCAGCATGTGGAATTTTATTGTCAATACTGAAAGGAACAACAAATCTGGGTACTTCCCCCTCAAAAATCACACCTACTGGAACTACACAGAGTACAGAGAACAAACACTAGTCATGGAATCCGTGTGATGCCAACAAAATGCTTCCCTTTACTGCCAAATATCCAAGACTAAACCATGAAGGTCCCTTCACCGGCCCAGCACAGTAGCCAGCAGTGCCATCCGAATATACATCCCGTTCTCCGCCTGCCGGAAATAAGCAGCCCGAGGATCCGTGTCCACCTCCGCACTAAAAACAAAAAAGGATTAAGAGAGACCACAAAGAAAACTTTGTATTCAGAATTGTAACTTCTGATATTTGCCTTGACACTCCTACTGAAAATCTGATTTAAGCAAGAATAGCAAACCTGATCTCATTAACTCTGGGAAGAGGATGCATGACCACCATCTTCCTTTTGGCTC
Organism: Zacco platypus; assembly: GCA_038088235.1. Taxonomy (NCBI): domain Eukaryota; kingdom Metazoa; phylum Chordata; class Actinopteri; order Cypriniformes; family Xenocyprididae; genus Zacco; species Zacco platypus. The sequence goes on from CM076072.1 coordinate 27,893,520, forward strand.
CCGTCATGATATGTGGGGTTAGAATGAACTGCCCGAAACACTAGTCAGAGAAAGTAAATCTTTTATAAAAACTTCATGAGGTTTAAGAAACAAAAGATGCAAGGATCTCATCAGCAAATTCTCCCACCGCTTTGTACTCCTCTTCAGAGGCGAATCGCTCCTTCTGTATTCTCGTCATGTATAGGACGTCGGTCTCTGGGAGGGCCTCTTCAATGCTGTTAAACTCCTCCTGTGGACATAGTTGAGACATTTGAGGGAGATATTTGTGCTTATTTGCACTGCTGCGACGGTCCACTTCTGAATTCATATTTTTGATTGTGTCGCACCTGTTTAATGCCTTTGGAGGCCACAAAGTCAATGATCTCAGCGGGCATGCTGAGGTTCTTGGGGGCCACGTAGCGCAAAGTGATCCTGTATTGAGTGAGAAGTCTAGCCAGAGAATGCACAGTACGGCCATGTTTCAGATCACCAACCATGGTAATCTGAGATAAGAAAAAAAGATCCAAAAATTAGAACAAGACACTTAAAGTCATTATCAAAACTTTGCGAGGGTTTGTTTGGCGATGCTAGTGGCACAGAAATAACACTTCAGTGGAAAAATCGCAAGCGAATGAGCTAGTAGTTCGAGAATATTTTTCCCATGTGAACTCACAGTCATGCCATTGACCGTTCCCAGCTCCTCTCGGATTGTAAAGATATCCAGAAGGGCCTGAGTGGGATGTTCTCCAACTCCATCACCAGCGTTGATCACCGGACGCCGACAATGCCTTGCTGCACTCTGCCAACCAGAAGCATTTTACGGATTACAAAACAATTTGTAGCAAACACTGAACTAAATTAATAATGAGATCCCATGCACTGAGGACTGATGCACAAGCTAGCAAGGAATATTGATGAAGAAAATAACGTGGTCAATTTAGATGTCTTCCTTAGAAAAAAACAGCCTATCCGGAAATGCAATTTTAATGTTTGTTTTTTGACATTTTTTTAAATAAATTTAAATGGATCCTCAGTGACATTAAAGATCTAAAATGTTACGAGATTTCCATTTCAAATATACGCTGTCCTTTTCAACTTTCTATTAATCAAAGGATCCTGAAAAAAAAAAAAAAAAAAGTCAGTTTCCACAAAAATATTAAGAAATGTCTTGATCATCAAATCAGCATGTAAGAAGAATTTCCGACAGAAAAGTTAGTAATATTGTGAAATATTACAATTTATATTTTTAATCAAATATATGCCGTCTTGGTGAGTGGAGACTTTTTAAAAACATTCAAACTTTTAAAAATGTAGTGTACATTTCTTTAAAAACGTATTAACGTGCGTTTCTCACTTCTACAGCTCCAGGTATGGGGTGGCGCAGAACAATGACATCAGCGTAGCAACTCATGGTGTGAACGGAGTCGGCCAGAGACTCTCCCTTCTGCGTGGAGGACGTGGACTCGCTGAAATGCACCACTGATCCTCCCAGACGCTGCATGGCTGCTGCGAACGAACTACTGGTGCGAGTGCTCACCTCATAGAACATGGAGGCCATGACTTTACCCTGAAAGAATATGAGCAGAATAGAATTAAATGAGTTTATATTAACTTATTATTCCCATCTGTGTTGTTCATTTCATCTCCTTTGGCAAAAGATTCCGTTTCCAAGGGCCACAGATGCGCATTTCTAAAGGAAGAGATCTACTTCAAACTGACACGTTACTGCCAGATCGAACAATACCCTGACTCTGACTGCTGCTGATCTGAGCAGTTAAATACTCCTGCTGGGGGAGGTTTATGTAACATTCAAGATGGGCTGCAATAAACTACAAATCCTCCAGTGACATCTACTCTGCTATTGGAAAGAATGACAGTCAGAAATTTAAAAGGTAAGGTGGTCTACACGACGTTTAATCAAGGTCCAGTCTGTTCGTTCCACCCCGTTCCTCAATGATTCTCTTAAAGGGTTAGCTCACCCAAAAATGAAAATTGTCTCATTTACATCCTCGCATCGTTCCAAACCCATAAGACTTGTCCCTCTTCGGAACATAAATGAAGGTTTTTGATTAAATCAGAGCTTTCTACCATGCAACTACCACTTTAAAGCCCTAGAAAGGTAGTAAAGACATCATAAGTAATCCATGTGACTCCATTGGTTAAACCTCAATTTTATTAAGTGACATTAATATTTTGAAGAAAAAAAAAAAAAAAAAAAAAAAAAAAAATTATATATATATATAAAAAACCATGTTTGTTTTTAACATCATGCCAGATTCTGTGCCTTTTTTCATGGCAAGAGAACATGCATGTCACTAACAATTTAAGTATGAGACCTACAATCCACCTTAAAGCAAAATAACTAATCCTATCTTTAGTGTTCAAAAGTTTGGGGATTTAATGTATCTGAAATGTTCCGTTTAATGCTCACCAAGGAAGCATTTGTGATCAAAAACAGTAAAAACAGTAGTAATGTGAAATTTCAATTTGTTTTTCATTTTAATTTTAAAATGTAACTTATTCCTGTGATGGCAAAGCTCAATTTTCAGCATGATTACTCTAGTCTTCAGTGTCACATGATCCATCAGAAATCATTCCGATCTCAAAAGAACACCATTTGAAATAGTTAAAAAAGATTTAATGTGTTCTAGCTGAAAAAAGGCATTAATTTCCAAAAAAAAACCTACTAAACCCAAAACTTTGAACAGTAGGGACTTTAAAAACAGTGCTACTTTAACATTTTATAGTATCTTGTGACAGAACTCTGAACATGTATACATTTAACATGAATCCATATAGTCACTGACTGCTTATTCATGTACTGGAACCAAGTCTCCTGAGCCATTAGTTCTCATATATGAAAGTACTGACTTGTGATTCAGTAAGTCTGACCGACTCGGTCAACTCATGAGTTGTTAGTTAGAATCAGTCGCACCTGTTGACTCATTGAAAAGAACCAGATTCACAAATTGACAACTTTTGTTTACAAATATCACTTGGTATTTTAAAAAAAAAAAGAATATTTTTACTAATAGTGTACCTTCAAAATATCCAAGGGTCTCTCTTTCTGCACCATGAGACGAAGAGTATGAGCCACATTGAACAAGTGTGACATCTGAAAGCCCAAGACAGACAGAAGAGATTGATGAGCCACTGTAAATACAATCCTTTTACATGAACAAAAACAATATCTCTGGACTCGACAACATGATGTCACCTGTTCCTTGCTGAACTGGCGCACGGACAGGATGTGCTGGCCCACCAGCGGGTGCAGCAGTGGGGAGGTCTGTGGGTGGGGCAGGATCTGCTGCTGCCCGGCTTGAGGTGACAGGATCCTGGCCAGGGGAAGAGGGTGTGCGTATGGCTCTGCTGGAGGAGCCAATTCTGATAATGGAAGCAAAAGAACGTCACAATCAGCACACAATACATCACTGCTGTGTACCAGTCAATCTCACCAATAAACATGACGCTGCATAAGCTCATTGGGATCAACCTGAACCACAAGAAACCGCATGCAAGCAAAGCATGGGCAACACAGAAAAACTGGCCACCATGTCTTGTTGTCATTATGCTTGTGTAAAGGCTAAATTATGCCCATGAAATGAATCTAGAAATGAACAGATTGGCAGAGAGAACAGAAGGTAAGGGTGGCAAAGCTCTGGTAAACATCACTACAAACATCAAACCTGCATCATACGCTGCTCTAAATGACACCTCCTCTTCAGCTGCTCAAACATTGAGGCAAAGTTTGAAGAAATGGATTAGAAACTGTACAATTATAACTAAGTTTTTCATAAATAATTGCCAATGCACTTTGTAAAACGTTTAAATTTAGTCCAAAAAAAAAAAGGGTTTGGAAGCTGGAGAGTGAAATTGTTTTCTAGATAATTTATTAATATAAAGCAGCACTCTTAAAAGTGAGTCATGGAAATTGCAAAAATAGGGATGAGGATAAACCACAATAAAATACCTGATGTTAGTATTACCTTTTCATATCTTTATCATCATTAAAACCGTATTTGATTAGTGATTTGAAAAACTCCACGTAAATACAGTCCAGCATTAAGCAAGTTAATCGAAAAGTTATGTTGTCACCTATGTTCATCTAAAACCCGGTCTTTTGTCGTTTTAATGTTCATGCAAGCAAAGTGAATTTATTCACAGACAGTTGCCGAATCATGACTTTGATATTGATTTCATGAAACTACACATGACGTTACCCAATGCCTTTTGCCGTTGTATAGTAGATCTTTTGAAACCTGCATGTAAAAACATGTCTTGCTTGAAATGAGATTTTTAAACTAGCAAATAGTTCAGCTGAACCATTTACAAGTTTATGGGACATGTAAGCTCAAAATACAAAAACAAACGACTGATGTTAGCAAACAAATACAAAAAAAAAAAGTTGTAAACTGATTATTGAAATTACAGTGGTTCATTTAGCACACACACTCATGCACAAGCTCTGAGTGAATAAATTGCAAGCCTTTAGTACCTGGTGGCAGACCAGGATCGGACGCGCGGTGGATTCGAGGTGGGAGAATGAAGCGTCCATCCCCAGCTGCACGGCGTGGGCTCGGGGCACGGCTACGGCCCACATCAACAGGTGCCACCTGACGAGGGCGCTCAGGAGTCACTGCCTCACTCACACGCTGTAATTAACAAGCAGGGTCATCCGTTAGCCAGTGTACAAATTAGAAAGCAAGAGCTGAACAGTGAATAATGCCCATTTAGGGTGCATTACCTTAGGAGCATCCTTTATCACCTCAGTTGTTCCTGCCAGGGCTGCTGACCATGACTTCACATCCTGACCATAACCTGGAGGTACCAACACCTTAAAAGAAAGAGGAAAGATTAAGCCTATAAATTCATAAGCATGTGCTCTGGACAAATTTAGCTGGGTAGCAAGTTATGTTTGTGAGAAAAGGTACCAAGTAACACTATGGTTCTAAAGTTTGGCTTCAGTAAGATTTGTTTGAAAAATCCTTTCAACAAGTATACATTAAATGAATCAAAAGTGACAAAGATTTTACATTGTTACAAATCATATCCACTTCAAATATAAGCTGTTTGTAGTACTATTCAAAAGAATCCTGAAAAAACCCAATTGTTTCCACAAAAATTATAGCAGCTTAGCCGTTTAACTTTTAGACAAATTAGGCACCAAATCAGCATATCAGAATAATTTCTGAAGGATCATGTGACTCAAGACTGGAATAGTAATTTTTAAATAGAAAAACATCTCTTCTAAACTAATTTCACAATTAATGTTTTTACTGATTAAAACAAAAATGCACTCTTGAACAGCATAAGAGACTTCAAAATCATAAAATTCTTACCGACCCCAAACGTTTGAACGGTAGTGTATAGAAGCTTTAGCTCTTTACCTGTCCATCAATATAGGCCACCTCTCCTCTCAGCACCACCCTCATGACCTTTCCCTTCACTTTCATGCCCTCGAACGGTGTCCACTTTGACTTCGTGAACTGCATGTGTTTTGGAATAATCCACTCTTGCTCCAAGTCCACCTGGAAAATTCAAGCATCACTTTGAAAATCAAAAACATTTGAGTTCAGGCAGCTACTTACCATCTGAACTTTAACTGTGAAATACCTCTACATAAGTGTCTTCTTGAGCAGGCAGAGAGAATATTCTGCTGGGGTTTTCGTAGAGCCTCTTGATGACGTCATCGACAGTAAGGCGGCCCTCACTGACGGCTGTGAGCAGAAGAGGAAGCATTGTCTCCAGACCCGGGTAACCTGGAGGCGGCTTCTCAGAATTCTTCTCCTCTACGGAATGAGGGGCTGCAAGATGACAAATATAAAGCCTAAATATAAGCTTTCTAGAATGGCTCAGGTGTGACCAATTGATGTAAACGGCCGTTCAAGTTTGGGGGTCAGTATATTTTTTCTCCAGTTAATATATTCATTCAACAAGGATGCATTAAATTGATCAATTTTATATTCTTGTTCCTTTACATTTTCAGAACAGAAAAATATTTCTATTTCTAACAAACACTGTTCTTTTAAACTTTCTTTTGAAAGAATCCTGAAAAAAAAAAAAGTCACAAAAATAAACACCATTTTCAAAATTGAGAAATGTTTAAGCAGTAAATCAGCATGTTAGAATGACTTCTGAAAGATCATGTGACACTGAAAACTTCTGAATTCATAAAGGAATGTTACATTTAAAAATGTATTAAAACAGAAAAAGAAGTTACTGTAAATTGTAATATTTCCCAAATTTACTTTGTTTTGATTGACATTGGTAAGAATAATATTTTTATTAACATTAAAAATTATTAAAAAAAATCTAACCAAGCCTGAGCTTTTGAATGGAATTGTATTAGTAAACCCGACAACAAAAAGGGTTTATTAAGGCCTTATATAATAAAATACTAATGTACTCAATGCTTGAAATTTATAAGTCTAGTTAGCTTCAATGTCAAGATAAGCTTTATTTTTCACTTCAAATGTCTTTTCAAACTATTATAATAGAATATCTTGTAGAGGTAGAGAGAGGTAGAGAGAGGTAGAGAGATTTGATCAGCCACAAGAATGTATGTCTGTCGAATCAAATAGAAAACTAGAAAAGAACACGCTGAAGGTCAGATGTAGCTTAAGTTCAAGCTGAATTTTTAAAAGTTAAGGCAATTCTGGTCTCAGGTTAGTGATTTTGAAATCGTTTTGAACAGTTGCTTTGAGATGCGAGGCTTAGCAGAGATATCTGATCCCATTATTACCGTGGTCTGTTGCGAAACAGTCAATGATGTCTAGATTTTCCCACAACGCCTCCATGTCCTCACGTGTACCCAGCATGGGCCGCACTTGTGCCCTGCCATTTCCAATGGCAGGCACATTATCGTCACACAGGAAGAGATGGTGAGGTGCCACTTCACATGTCACCTGGATACCCTTTTGTTTAGCAGCTCGAATGATCAGAATCTGAGAAACAACGCATAATTTTAGTTGGTTACAAATCACAAAAACGTGTAAAGAAACTGGATGAAGGCTTGACCATGAAGGTGAAATAAAATGCAGTTGTTAGACCACAAAACAAGGATTCTTACCTCTTCTTTCTTGGCTACATGGCAAATATGAACGGGTCTCTGATACAGCTGCGCTACCATCAAGATTGCGGCCACTGTCTGTTTCTCAGCATGTGCCACAATGGGCAAGTGCTTTGGCCACTTTTCAAAGTGCTGCACGCAAAGAAAATGATACATGTAAAAAGACAAATTGGATCACCAAAAAATTAAATATTAAAAACAATAATAAAAAATAAAGATAAATCTGCATTTAAAATACAACTTTTAAATTTTAACTTTCAATTATATTCGTTTTTATTTTAAAAAAATTCTGATTTATATATTTTAAATACATTTCACATTTAAAATAAAAACTACATCAATTTAAAATAAATATAATAAATTAAAATGAAACACTGCAGTCAAACAGGTCTCCTTACCTCCATCCACAAAGAAACATTGTCCATTTTTAAAGTGGAGTACGTGTCATTCAAGTACATCTTCAGACCAGCTGTAGAGCTTGCAATGGACGGAAGTAGTGTAGCGTTGTCTGATGACGCCCCCACGAAAAGAGCATAATCACACCGGCACCCGGCCTTGGCAAGCTTGACATTCATGACAAAGAGTCCATAAACAACTTCCCAATTTGTTTTCATGTTAACCAACCAAATCTGTAATTCGTTGATGTTACCTTCTGTGCCATAGTGAAGGAGCTGGGGTCAATGATGGCAGGGTTAGTGTTGGGCATGGCACACACCATGGTGATTCCTCCAGCCAGGGCGGCAGCCGTGCCCGAAGAGAAGTCCTCTTTATGGGTGGCACCAGGCTCCCGCAGATGCACATGGACATCAATCAAACCTTTCAACATACAAGTATAAATGGAATCAACCATCTTAAGTTAACCCTTATGTGCTGTTGGGGATGTTTTCATCCACTATGGGGAATTTTTTAGTCTTAATTTGGCCATAACTTTCTCCGTGTTTCAGCAAATGGAATGATTTTTGGTGACAAATCTTATTTTGACATATTTTGGGAAAATGCTTTGAAAATTTTCAAAAACTCAACAGTACTCTGTGGGCAAATTCACTACCCTTTCGTTATGTTCAGCCACGATTTTAACTGCTTTAAAAAAGTATCAGATAAATATTTTTCTCAAATTTTTTTGCTTAAATCTATTAATCAACCTCAGTCCTGATCAAATTTTTTTTTTTTTTTTAATTCAGGATATTAACTCTTTAATTGCCAAATTCATAAATGTCACTGATTTGGGAAAAAACGTGTCAAAGATTAGAAACAACATTGGCTTTGATGCGTTGTTAGTTTTTGTGCAGCATCAGATTAACGTTTTAAAGAGTTAAAATTCTGAATTTTTTTTTTAAATTTAGTAGTTTTGATCAGGACTGAGGTTGATTAATAGATTTAAGCAAAAAAATTTGAAAAAAATATTTATCTGATACTTTTAAAGCAGTTAAAATCATGGCTGTTTTCACCCACGAACATAACGAAAGGGTAGTGAATTTGAACAATGCACAAGGGTTAATATATTTGCTTGGACTAAAAAAAAAAAAAAAAGTAATATCTGAAACTACGGTGCCATACTCACCAGGCAAGCGGATAAGTTTCTGTGATGTCATGCTGTCTATATGCGTCTTTACACGAGGAGCCCGACCAATTTGCCCCAGCGCCTGCCAACCGCACACACATTTCAATCTTCCAAGTTTCAGGGGTACAACAGCATGTAGTTGACTTCAAAGCAATCAAAAACTTTTCATTTTGTGCGGTCGTCAATGTGACCGTATAATCGCTCACCTGAACAAACAACTTGGTGCATTTGATGTCAGTGATGAGTGGTACAGAGTAGTCAATGGCCATCCGACGCGTGCGGTAACCTTTGGTCACAAAGGAGGACAAGCGTCTTCCACCAGAGTTCCTCATGGACAGATTGATGACCAAGTCAAAATGGTTCTCCTCTAGATAGTCCATGATGTTTCTTTGTTTGTCCTTATTATGGCAGTCACTCTCCTCTTCAAAAGGCCAGTCCACTGCCATCACCTGATCAGAGACAGATAAACGAATGGAAATCGTAAAACAGCATTCATTGCCTGCTTAAACACTAGACATTTTTTTTAAGCTAAGGTATGTTGTGTTACGCCAAACTACCTTAACTCCATGTTCAGTGTAGAAGTCAGCGGTGCCTAGACTGGCATACAATTTATAACCCAAACTCTCCAAAGTCTGGACTGTGGGCAGAAGCTCGCTCTTATTCTGGAAGAATTTAAAAACAAAAAAAACATTTCCATTACAATCAGAAACTTTATTTATACATTCTCTAAAGAAAGTGGATGTGCAAAATGGTTGGTAATTTCCAGGGTGTTGCTATGAAGATAATGTGTTCTAAGTGGTTTTAAACATGCAGTTGCTAAGGAGAAACGTGAGGTTGCTCGAGCATCACTAGGTGGTCGTTTACTTGTCCAGTTGAAAAGACCAATTAATAATATGTAAACCATGTTATTTAAAACCATGGCATAAAGCGTGCAGAATAAGTTACAGAAATTTTAGGGTTAAAGATTTGTTAAAAGTAATAGAAAATGGTAGGAAAGATAGCGAGGGAAGGGCATTGCCCAACTCAAGTGAGTTATGCTGTAAAGTAACTTGTTACCTTGTAGCTACCAATAGAGAGGAGAATATTCTCTTTAGGTATTTTGAAGCCGGTGCTGAGCATGGCTTTTAGATAGGCCTCATATCGGTTCTCCCCAAAGCAGGCCACTTCTCCAGTGCTGGTCATTTCAACACCTAAAACCACATCTGCTCCAGCCAGCCGGGAGAAGGAGAACTGAGGAACCTGAGGGTCACACGCACAAGTTTATGCAGATCTTGGAAAACACTGGGATACTGTAGTTCAAGAATTCCCATCAAAAACAGACATCATTGACGGTTAACAGGCATTGTGAAGCTCGTCACCTTAACTCCCACAATGCCATTCCCCTTCATCAGCCCAACAGCCTCAACTTCCTCCCCCATTATGACTCTTGTTGCTAGGGCAACAAGATCGACACCAAGTGTTTTGGACACATAAGGGAAGGAGCGTGAAACTCGCACATTGCATTCTATCACCTTCAGCTGATCATCCTGTTGACAAACACATACGATTTAGTATCAGCAGCAAATATTTTTACATATCCCAACTCATCCTTTAATAAGGAGTTAAACTCACCTTGGCAATGAGCTGCAGGTTAAAGGGGCCTGTGACCTGAAGCTCCTGACCGATAGCGTGAACGATCATCTTAATGCGCTCCATGGTTTTCTGGTTGATGTCCTGAGGGGGAGTCACCAGTGTGGCATCTCCAGAATGCACCCCTGCATTTTCCACATGCTCAGACACTGCTATGGCAATGACCACTCCATCACAGGCCACGGCATCCACATCTATTTCCTGACGGCCAAATATCACCATCAATTAACGTTACAAAATTAGGCGCAACGCTCGACACCACAATGGCTTATACCACGATACTACTAAAGAGTAGTACAGAATTCAAAGGATCAGTGTTATTAACTAAAATTAAATACACAAATACATTTCATTAATTGAAAAGGTTGAAATAAAATAAATATTATCTGAACAAGTTTAAGTTGAACAAATAATTTAAATTTAAAAATTAAAAATAAGTGAATGGTAAATGGAAATAAAAATGACAAACTAAAATTAAAATAAACTGAAGTTAAAAATAAAAGCCAAATATTTAAATATTAATATTAATAAATACTATAAATGGCATTTAAAAAAAACAAAAAAACACTAGAATAACACCAAGGATGGACAGATATTAAAATTCTGGCCGATCCAATTATTTTTACTTTTTGGATAACAAAAATGGCTGATATTCAAATTATATAATATCTGGTCTAAAAAGTATAATTTTAAAAGCAAAAAGTGAATTTAGGAATTAGAATTAAGAAACCATATTGAAATTGATACTCGTTTTGAGTCTAAAGGGAAATTTATAATTATGGGAAATGAGCATGCATGCAAAAATATCTAATATGAACTGATAAATAAAATAACCAGTACGGCACAAATATATTGTACATGTCTAATTAGTCATGAGAAGTTCTCAAGCAATCTTGCTTTTCCAGTTCCTAAAGTTGGGAAAGGAAGAGAAAGCTATTGTGCAACATTCACGTGAAAATGAAAAACCTGTTCAAACCAGCAATGGTTCCATTTTGCAACTGTATAACTCTGGGAGTTAATTACGGAGAACTGGGACTGCCTCAAGGAGGGAGATGTTTTTACATGAAGGACATGAATTTTTTTTTTGACTAACCTTGGCTTCCTGAATGAATTTGGAGATGACGACAGGGTGTTCCTTCGACACGGCAACAGCGTTGGTCAGGTACTTTTCCAGGTCAGTATCCAAGTAGGCAACGTTCATAGCAGCCCCGCTGAGAACATACGATGGCCTCACCAAACAGGGGTAACCCACTGTCTCGCAGAAACCCACTGCAGACTACAAGAGAAATGTCAAGTGGTCACTTGAAGTTACAAGCAATTATAGAGGAACTTTTAGTGTTCTTGTTATACCTTGACGTTAAATGAATTCTTACCTCAATATCAGACAGCTCTTTCCATCTGGGCTGGCTGATTCCTATGGTGTCCAGCATCCTGGAGAATTTGAAGCGGTTCTCCGCAGAGTCAATGAACTCTGGTGAGGTGCCCAGGATCCTGCACTGTTGTCTATGCAGGGACATGGCGATGTTGTTGGGCAGCTGTCCACCCATGGACAGAATAATTCCCTCTGGGTTCTCCATCTCGTATATGTCCATCACCACCTGCGATTAAAAGCAGGTGTAGTAAAATAACTAAAATCAACTCAAATATACTACATTTATCATTGATAAATTCTACTTTAGACATTATAATGTACAGTATGAAAGATGGATATTCAATTTGAGATTAGCTAAAGATTACATAAAATGATGCCAACAATGCTGTAAAGTGTTTAAAAATAACTTAAACTCAGTTTCACAGACAAGATTTAAGTCTAGTCTCAGGATAAAAAGCATAATTGAGTGGTTTAAACTGAAAGTAAATGTCAGTGCCACTGTTTTGTCTCAAGATTCACCGGCCATAATATTTTTTCTAAAGCATGTTTATGAAAACTACTTAAATGTCCTAACTTTACTGAGGACATATCCTGGCTTAATGTAAGCCCTGTCTGTGAAACCAGGCCTAAGTCTGCCTTTGCCAATGTCTAAAGCGATCTAAATGAATAAATAATTAAAATTCCAGCATAAAATCTCTAGTGTCAGCTATTAAATGTTAAGGTATCAATATATTGTGCATCCCTAATTCCAAGGAGATCAAGTACACATACAAAAGATCCACATTAATTCCTTACCTCAAAGGAGATCTCATCAAAATACAGTCTGTCACACATATCATAATCTGTGCTGACCGTCTCTGGGTTGTAGTTCACCATAATTGTTTTGTATCCCATCTGTGAAATATATATAGTTCACAAATACACACTGAAATTTCAAAATTTATGTTTCCTGCTTCAATTCAAGCCACATAAAGTTGCCTTTTACACTTAATACCGATGGCTCACCTTCCTCAGCTCCATTATACACCCAACAGCGCACCAATCAAACTCCACACTGCTTCCGATGCGGTAGACCCCAGAGCCGATCACCATGACATGGGGCTGCTCGAAGACCACGTCGCTTTCTGAGCCGTGATAGGTCAGGTACAGATAGTTGGTGAAGGCAGGCCACTCGGCAGCCACTGTGTCAATCTGTTTTACCGCCGGAAGAATCTTCCAGTCTCGCCTCATCTTCCTCACAGCCAGTTCAGTGCTGCAGTGGGGGAAAGAGCAGGAACCTTGCAGGTTTTTTGTAGTCTACTGCAGCCCATTTTAAGTCTTGACACTTACTATTTGATTTTGCTAAGAAACATCAAATGCAATAAATCACAGATATAAATACTTTCTGCTAGAGCACTCTTCCTAAATACCTTTGCACAGCTTGGGCAATCTGTTTGTCAGAGAACCCCAGCTGCTTGGCTTTCCTCATGACCTCAGGTGGCATTGCACTCTCATCCCGATTATACATCTCCAAAAGCTTCTCATGGTCTGCAATGTTCTTCATTTTATGCAGAAACCAGTGGTCTATCTTGGTCAGCTCGTAGAGACGTTCAACTGTGTAGCCGGCACGCAGTGCAGCTGCCAGAACAAATATGCGCTTGTCTGTGGGTGTCTGCAGTTCCTGAGATACGAGACAAAATATTTTTGTTTTCATGTATAATTTATTTCAGCCTCTTGCATTGGACTTGGGAGTGAGATGGAGGATGTCCATCTTCAGTACAAACCTCTTCGGACACTGGTTTGATGGTGTGATCGAAACCAACGCAGTTCTCATCCACCATTCTCAAAGCTTTCTGGAAGGCCTCTTCAAAGTTACGGCCAATGGCCATCACTTCTCCTAAGAGAAGAGAGCTGAATGAGATCACAACATACTGGATATTTGTGCTCAGCACAGAATCTAAATCTAAAAGCGAAGCTAATCAACAGGATAATATTTCTTAATATGCAACTTCACTTTACACAAACAATTTAATATAAACCATTTTTTCAATTAAAACATTTAAAAAATTCAAACTACGATGTTTAAACATGCACACATTTGAGTAACATGTTGTGATGTATAAAAATACACTTTAAAAAAAAACGCAAATATTTTAAGGTTCCTCTTACAATAACCATCATATTAAGGTTTAATATCACGTTTACCAAATGAGCAAAATAAGGTTTTCAATGGCAATATAAGCCAAGCTTTACTTTAAAAATTAAAGACAAATAGGAAAACTTATGTGCCTTATTTTATTAAAGTTCAACTTTAAATCATTTCATTTTAGTTTTACTAATTTTAGTACTTCAACTTAAATGCACTTCATTGCCAAGGCAACATTTTCTCATATATATATTTAAATAAAATATATAAGTAATAAAGTATAAATATTGAACAAAAAAAACATGTTTTTTTAATTCAATATTTATACTTTATTTCAATTAAACCAATTTAAGTAGTTTTAGTTGGCAACAACACTATATTGAGAATAATAATATACAGATCTCTTTTTTTCCACATGGGGTGCTCACCAACGCTCTTCATGGAACTGCCAATTTTAGTGCTGACTCTGAGAAACTTGCTCAAATCCCAACGAGGAACCTTCACCACACAGTAATCCAGACTAGGCTCAAAGTTGGCTGTAGTGGAATTAGTCACCGAATTCCTGGAAAACGGTACATTTGAGTATTGTAACTTAAGTGACTATTACATTCAGTATTCATTTTAACGAAAGAACCCACTTGAGCACAGGCAGAGGGATTCCCAATCCGAGTTTAGCGGCCACATAGGCCAGAGGGTAACCTGTGGCCTTACTGGCCAATGCAGAGCTTCGTGAGAGACGAGCGTTGACTTCAATGATGTAGTACTGTCAAAACACAAGCATGAGATTATGGGTTGACCACTACTTCCTAAAACCCATTATTCCTGAATGATATTAATATCTGAATTACCTGCTCAGATTCAGGATTTAGGGCATACTGAATGTTGCACTCTCCCACAATGCCCAAGTGGCGAACAACTTTGATGGCCGTGTTTCTCAGCATATTGTATTCGTAGTCATTCAGTGTTTGACTAGGAGCCACCACTATTGACTCCCCAGTGTGGATTCCTAGAGGATCGACATTCTCCATGTTACAAACCTAAATGAAAAGATATCAATTTAGAAAAGCACACATGGGAAAAGATACTGGAACAAAAATTGAACTGTAAATCATTAAAGCATTAAAGTACAAGTATAAATGTCAGAATAAAAGGGAAACTACAGCTCTAGGTTCTTCGTACCGTTACGCAATTGTCATAGGCGTCCCGCACCACTTCATACTCAATTTCCTTCCAGCCTTTAAGCGATTTGTCAACCAGGACTTGTGACGTGTGAGCAAAGGCCTGGGTAACCAACGTGATCATTTCCTCTCTATTATTGGCGAAGCCTGAACCCAGGCCACCCAGGGCAAACGCAGAACGGACCAGAACGGGATAGCCGAGTCTTTCAGCAGCAGCCACTGCCTACAGGAAATCAGAAAAAAGTTGGACCAAGCATATATTGAGAATTTTACTAAACATTTTAATAGTAATAAAATCACAATATGGATATAGCCTGGTTAAAAATAAGATTAATAATGTATTTATTGACAAGTATTTAAAACAAAAGTCTCTATACATCAGGGGTGTCCAAAGTTGTCCTGGAGGACCACTGTCCTGCAGAGTTTAGCTCCAACACAGTGGCCCTCCAGAAGCAGGATTGAACACCCCTGCTATACATGAAAGTATGTTATAGGGCTTTATATTTTAGGAAAAGCGTGCAAGTAAATTATCATAACTGGAAGGACATAAAAACAATGAAATTTCCTAATTTAGAGTAGATTAATGAGCCAACCTGTTCAACAGACATGGCCGCCTCACTGGGGGCAACATGTTCATTGATTTCCTCCATCTTCTCCACAAAGATCTTCCTGTCTTCAGTCATCTCAATGGAGGCCACTTGGGTTCCAAGCACACGCACTTTGTATTTTTCCAGCACTCCTTGCTTGGTGAGCTCCACGCCACAGTTCAAGGCAGTCTGACCTCCGAATGTGAGCAACACTCCATCTGGACGCTCGTTCTTTATCACCTATTTGAAGGGCGGAACGATGGAGGTTTGAGCTCAGGGATATTGCAAAAGCTAAACTTTGTGTTACAAGCATTATTTCAGTTTTCAAAATCGGTCATAAAAAGAAGGCTTAGTATATTACTCTGGAACGGACGGTTTTCTCCTACCTGTGTGACATACTCTGGTGTGATCGGGAGGAAGTAGACTTTGTCTGCCAGGCCCTTTGAGGTTTGTACTGTGGCAATGTTTGGGTTGATAAGAATGGTTTGAATGTTCTCCTCTTTTAGAGCTTTTATAGCCTGAGAGAAAAAAAAGATTTTAACTTTGAAAAAAAATCTAATCATCAGTGTAACAAATTTTCCCGCAATGTTGGCTTTCCAGATTCAAAACAATTTACACAGCCACTCTGAGACCAAGCAAGTTTCAAATTAATGGAGGAAATTGAGAAAAACAGCTGGCTTGTGAGATGCACGCCTCAATTTGCACTGCAAACAGTCTCAAGGGTTTCTTTTGATACTCACCTGAGATCCAGAGTAGTCAAACTCTCCAGCCTGTCCAATGGAAAGCCCTCCTGAACCTAGAACCAGAACTTTACGAGGTCGAACAAATGCTTCCGGGTCAGGAGATCCAGGGAAAGTGAGGTGCTCCGTTAGTCTTTGCTTAACTGTATAAAAGATTAGTTTATAAGTAATAATTAGTCATGTAAACATGATTAGTACACCAAGTATGCAAACAACCTACTAAGAATTATGATAGCTTTACAAGCATATGTCATAACAGATCACCTGATTTTCCAGCTTTGCCCTCTTTTGCATCTTTGACTGTATCCAGAAACACATCAAAGAGACCAACAAGGTCTGTGGGACCTGCCATGTGCTCGGGATGGAACTGGACACTGAAAAAGATAACAAAATCAACTTAATACATTAAAACCATTATACAAATTTTTACTGTATCCATGCATATAGACAAAACCAAGAAATTAAGGCAAACCTGAAGAGTGGTTTGTGGTTATGAACGATGCCCTCACTGGTTTGGTCATTGGCATTTGTGAAGAGCACATCCCAGTCTTCTGGAAGAGTTTGAGGATCCACAGCAAATCCATGATTCTGAGATGTGATGAAACAGCGATTTGTTCCTTTATGGACGCAGGGCTGGTTATGGCCACGATTACCATACCTAAAATACAAAGGGACCATGAATAAAGTCGTAGCTTGTAAGATTCACAATAAAGAAGCTACATTGCTTTACAGACATACACCATCTCCGAATGAACCTGCTGACTATGCGCTTCTGAAGAAAGGGCTGTAGACTGGCATCACATCCAGCCTTGAGCACAAGCAAACAAAGCAACTATCCCAGGACTCTTAGAAAAACACACCAGCTTATCCCAGGAGCAACGCAGTGGCTCCCGTCTAGACAGCTGAGCTCAGCATAAACTAGATTTCACACTATGTTGGTTTTTCATGAAAAACGGAATGGCATGGGAAAAGCCAAGGAACCAGCCTTTTGTTTCTCTGCAAACCCTATTATCCACTGACCACAACGTGATTTCTGGTTCAGTAACACTGCAAAAATCCTATTATTTTTTCATCTTGATTTAATGGCCGTTTAATATTTTTTTAAAAAAAACTCCACAAATTGAACAAAATACTAAGACTGGTTTCAAAGTATCTAACAGATACAAGGGTTAAAAACAAACAGCATTAAGATGCATAAGAAATTAATTTCCCTTCTGATCATCTCCACCTGCCATTTTAATAACATGCTACCCAAAGTATAAAGATCTATTAAAGAGCTATCACAAAAAAAAAATCTGCATTATTGCATGCTCATGTCATTACAAAACTGACTTTCTTCTTTGAGACATAAGATATTTTGAGAATTACATTTTAATTTTATATTTTTGCCCATTAAATGGAGTCAATGGGCTCTAATGTTGTTTGGTTCCCAATGTTCTTCAAAATATTGAGTTACAAAGAATAATTCGCATTTTAATTTTATATTTTTGCCCATTAAATGGAGTCAATGGGCTCCAATGTTGTTTGGTTCCCAATGTTCTTCAAAATATTGAGTTACAAAGAATAATTCGCATTTTAATTTTATATTTTTGTCCATTCAATGGAAGTCAATGGGCTCCAATGTTGTTTGGTTCCCAATGTTCTTCAAAATATTGAGTTACAAAGAATAATTCAGTTAATGTGCATTAATACTCAGCTGAAAGTGAAAAAGATGCATTGCTTACTTCATTTTGTATGTTTTTGCGCCAATGACCAAAGACAGCAGCTGGTGGCCCAGACAAATCCCAAAGACGGGTTTGGGATTCTCCACACATGCCACCTTCCGTATATTCTCTACAGTCTCCTTACAGTACTCTGGATTTCCAGGGCCATTGCTGATGAACAACCCATCAAAGTCTAGAAACAAACAGAAGCAACACAGAAGTGATAACATTTTCATTCTCTTTAAATAGCAGAAGATACTTTGTCTTTAAAATATAAATGTAACGAAACATCCTTTAACAATATGTGGAGAACAGCACCGTGGCTCACCATTGCTGTCCAGAGGATGATCCCAGGGGACAACGGTGACCCGGGCACCTCTCTGGCACAGGCAACGGATCTGGTTGTATTTTATGCCACAGTCTATGGCAATGATTCTCACAGTTCCCTCTGGATTAAAAACTTTTGGTTCCTGTTAGTATAAACAACCCAAGAAATTAAATGTCATTAAACAAAATTAAAATCACATTAAAATTGATCTGAAAACATCAAAGCTAGCCACATACTTTCATGGAAACTTCTTTAACAAGGTTTCGGGTGTCTGGATTATCAAACGGAATGTTGTTGGCTGAAGTTCCTTCCACCACCAGTTTCCCTAACATGGTTCCCTTTTCTCTGATCTTTTTGGTCAAGCGTCGAGTGTCAACCCCTGATTGCACAGGAAGAATAATTGCGTTTCAAATCAGAGCTAAAACATAAAACATTACTTGCTTTACTTTGTATAAATCAAATCAAAGCTAGCGCTGACTGACCTTCGAGTCCAGGGATGCCTTGCTCTCGCAGCCACTGATCCAGAGACTTGGCGGAGCTCCAGTGACTGGGATTCTCCGAGACCTCCCCAACGATGAGAGCAGCAGCATGGATTCTGAAGGACTCAAACCACTAGACCACAAAGAGGAACATTTACAATGTGTTAGAATAATCTGTTTTAGAAGAATTAAGACGACTATGTGGATACAAGAAAAGAAAAACCTTGCTGAGTCCAAATTCTCCATCTTCATCTTCAGGAACACCATAATTGCCAATCAACGGGTATGTCAGAGTAAGTATTTGGGACTTGTAAGAGGGATCTGTGAGAGCCTCTGGATAACCCACCATTCCTGTCTGGAAAACTGAAGACATGCAATATATGACTTAGGGACGTCAAAAGTACTGGTGCATTGGTACAAAATCATAAATATAAAAAAAGAAAAAAAGAAACCTAATGTATGAATGTGAAAAAATTTTATATGTATAATTTTTTTCTCTGCATATATATATACAAACAACGGATTGGGGAGTAATGAAATACAAGTAACTTAGTTACGCATTTAAAATACAAACTTTGAGTAACTGTATTTCATTACAGTTACATTTTAAATGGGTGGTAATCAGATTACAGTTACATCTGAAAAGTGTTTTAGATTACCAAAGTGATTACTTTGAATTTTAATGTCATTTAAACAGCGATTGGTGATTCTCTGACTCTGACCGTCTGAAAAAGCAGAGTTAAGTTTCAACAACATTTAATACTTTTAAGAGGGGATCACAAAAATGTTTTATTTAGTACTGTCCTGAACAAGACAAAATGACTGAATTTGTAAAAAAAGAAAAAGTCAACTGTCCTGTCACAACGATAATCCACGACTGTTTTCATGTACTGTGATAGTTGTTTGCGAGTCATTTTGTAATTGTAAAAAAGGTCACTGCAACATTACAGGTTTATATGTCATAATTCTGACTAATAACTTGCAATTGCAACTTTATATCACGCAATTCTGAGGGAAAAGGTCAGAATTGTGAGAAAACCTTGCAATTACCTTTGTGTTTGTTACACACTTATTAGTATTCCAAAGTATTTAGATTAAGTTACTAAACTTGAGTAATGTATCAAAATACGTTACAAATTACTTTTTAAAGCATGTATTTTGTAATTTGTAGTGAAACATTTTAAAAAGTAACCTACCCAGCCCTGTACACACATAAATAAAAAATACATATACATACATATATATTTTTTTCTTCACATACAAAAAAAAAAAGGTAAAACATTTATGGGGCCAGTGCAAATCCTATTGTTGAGCCCTGACCAGCTTTATACAGTTATCTGATATAGAGGTGCTTTTTATAAGCAGTAATATAAGCATGTATTGAAGGATTTTGGTTATGTTTGATTTTTTTTAACATTTTATTTTAAAGTAGTGTGACTACAGAATTCTTACTGTAGACACAAAACACTCAAACAAATAATATAGCAAGACAAAAATCTATATTAGACCACTAAACTAAGAAAGAACCTGAAACCATTTCAGGGATGTCAGACATGTGGCGTCAACATGCCCTAGGAAGTGTCTACTGGCGAGTGTTCACTTTGAAACGTTTAGCGCGAAACCGCACACGTGTAACGTTACCTTACTTCCTGCTAATCATTTATTAAGCGCTTTCCGGTTAGAGGACCGGACGAGTGTCACATAAGGAGCAGTGGCAGAAAACAGGGCTGACATCTCCAGTACATTTCATTTGATTTCACTTACCAACTTCACCGGACACGGAGGACACGGCACCGAACAGACGGCCTTTAAATTCGGTCCCGTCCTCCAATACTAAAGATGCCGTTTTCACCGACATGGCTGAGTGTTAGTACTTCTAAAAGCAGAAAGAATCACAGCACAGTGCTTAAAAGTATATGAACGAAAGTGGATGGCAGTATGTTTTATCTCTCCACCGAAGTTCACACGTGAAACCCACGCTGAGCTACAAGGTGATGTTCACCGTGATGTCGACTACATACATGATCTTAGATATCGCTATCTAGGCCAAAAAACATGCTGACCTGATGTAGAAGAAGCTTATTGGCCAGTAACGATGTTTTAAGTGGGTTAAAGCCGAAAGAGATCTGGTCTATAGAGAGAAGTCCACGCTCTGCTCCAGCTACAGCAGCGTGGAGCCGTGCGCGTGAACTTCAGCTGCTTTTATACTGGCGCGCGTAACCACTGCGCGTCAGCGCGTCATAGAGGAGGGGGGCGGCCTAAACTACTGCAGTAGGCTTTATTCACAAAAATGACAACGAGCCTTTACCTTTTTTGTTTTACCTGTGGGCGTGGAAGGAAATAAACATAATTATATCTCGTGGATTTTAACCTGAATGTAAGGGAATCTTACATAGAGGGGTCCAGGTTACCCCCACAAAAAAACATAATGAGAGATTATATTGTGTTTTTATATGTACACAAGTGAAAATCATAAAAAGATATAGATATAATGTCACCTCTATAGCTATTCTCACACACACACCCACACATACATACACAAACACATATATATGTGTGTGTGTGTGTGAGAATAGCTATAGAGGTGGCATTATATCTACCTATCTATATCATACATACACATTATTTATATATATATAGATAGATAGATGTAGATATGTGTATGTGTGTGTGTGTGTGTGTGTGTGAGAATAGCTATAGAGGTGTCATTATATCTACCTATCTATATCATACATACACATTGTTTATATATATATATATATACATAGATAGATGTAGATATGTGTATGTGTGTGTGTGTGTGTGTGCGAGAATAGCTATAGAGGTGTCATTATATCTACCTATCAATATCACACACACACACACACACACACACATATATATATACATACACACATACATACACACACATTATTTATATATATATATATATATACATAGATAGATGTAGATATGTGTATGTGTGTGTGTGTGAGAATAGCTATAGAGGTGTCATTATATCTACCTATCAATATCACACACACACACACACACACACATATATATACATACACACATACATACACACACATTATTTATATATATATATATATATATATATATATATATATATGTATATATATATATATATATATATATATATATATATATATATAGATATGTGTGTGTGTGAGAATAGTTATAGAGGTGTTATTATATCTACCAATCTACATCATACACACACATACATTATATATAGTCGTGGCCTAGTGGTGAGGGAGTCAGGCTTGTAATCTGAAGGTTGCTGGTTCGATTCCCATGCTGGCAGGAATTGAAAGTGGGGATTGTGAATAAACAGCACTCTCTCCACCTTTGATACCATGACTAAAGTGCCCTTGAGCAACGCACCTAACCCCTAATTGCTCCCCTTGTAAGTCGCTTTGGATAAAAGCGTCTGCTAAATGATGAAAAATGTATACACACATATATATATATATACACACACACACTAAATTTGAAAAACAAATGAACCACAGAGAAAAAAGGGAATTTATTATTTATTCACAATTCTTAGCTCACGGGTAAACTTGAGCAGACTGATATTACTCACTGGTGATTCACACTGTTTTGTGTTGTTCTGCAACTTTTTGCTAGTTGTAATAGATAAGAGTTTGTGGATCACCGACGCTGTCATTTTGTGGACGCCTTTTGTAGCTGATGATGGGTACAGGAACCCCTCTGAAGTGATCCATCAGATCCATCCCACCAAAAAAGTTCACAAAGAGGATGCCCAGTTTGGCAGGCATGAGACTGCAAGAACATGAATGGGTCGAGTTGATTCATAGTTAAATTAGATCTTGTCAATCATTTTGTGAAATATTGAACTTGAGACATTTATTACATTGGATACAATTATTTTCTGTTAATTGTTTACTATTCATTTACTTGTTATTTAATTATTAAATATTGAAGAAAGGCATGAAGATAAATAAACTGATTTTATATCTTCAAGAACACGTATTTAGATGCCTAAAATACCTCTTAAGTGCCATCAAGAAATATAGACTTGAGGGTAACAACAAATACATCTTCTCCCGTAGTATGGCATCCACAATCTGTTTAGCTGCATGTCTCTGATCCAAGACGGGAAGAAAAGACGGTCGCCTTAACAAAATTAAAATAACAGTGTTATACCACACCACCAGAGCACAAATCTCTAACAATGTTTCATATATATATATATATATATATATATATATATATATATATATATATATATACAGGGTTGGGGAGTAACGAAATACAAGTAACTTAGTTGCGTATTTAAAACACAAAATTTGAGTAACTGTGTTTCGTTACAGTTACATTTTAAATGGGTGGTAATCAGATTACAGTTACATCTGAAAAGTGTTTTAGATTACCAAAGTGATTACTTTGAGTTTTAATGTCATTTAAACAGCAATTGGTGATTCTCTGAATTTGTTTTTTTTCCCTCACAATTGTGAGTTTGCATTTGACAATTCTGACTTCTTTTTCTCAGAATTGCGAGATTTAAATTCACAATTGCAAGTTATAAAGTCAGAATTGGGAGATATAAACTTGCAATACTATTTTTTTTCTTGCAATTGTGAATTTAGTATGTGAGTTTATATCTCATATTTTTGACTTTTCTCAATATTGCGAGTTTATATCTCATAATTCTGACTGTATAACTCACAATTGCAACTTTATATCACACAATTCTGAGGGAAAAAGTCAGAATTGTGAGATAAAAACTTGTAATTGCCTTTTTTGTGTTTGTTCCACACTTATTAGTATTCTAAAGTATCTAGATTAAGTTACTAAACTTGAGTAATGTAACAAAATAAGTAACAAATGACTTTTTAAAGCATGAATTTTGTAATCTGTAGTGAAATACATTTTAAAAGTAACCCACCCAGCCCTGTATATATATATATATATATATATATATATATATATATATATATATATATATACACACACACACACACACATATAATGTATCGGCTTACTTTGTTTGACATCCCCCAAACATTTTGGTATTTATTAGATAGGGACACACTATTGTTGTTTTGATTCCTTCCTTTTTAAGGACGAGCAGCTCCAGTGCAATAGATTCTGCGAAGCTCACTGCTGCAGACTTGCTTGCGCAATAGTCTGTGGACAAAATGTGTTGGAAAATCCCATTTTATTTTTAAATCACATCTCAATTTAATACTAAACTCCAGACATTGCACATTCACAATTTAGTGTTGTACAACATCTCTAAAATCCCGCTGTAAACGTACCCGCAAGGCCATTCATTGCAAACAACGCTCCATGGCATGCCACACAAACCAGGTGCCCATGGTTCCTTTGCAACATGGCTGGGAGAAATGCCTTGTAGGTCTGTGAATTCAAATATTTGAGATAACAATATAAGCTCACTGTTCCCGTAACATAAAAACAGAGGAATAAAGAATGTAAACCATGAAGAAAATGCTGAATTATTTCTCTATTACCCAGAAATGAGCAGCGACATTGACCCTTAGTGTTCTATCCACCAGACTGTCAGGGGCTTCAATGAAAGTGTATTTTCCTGTTACTATGCCTGCGTTGTTCACCAGGATTGACACATCTCCAACCTCCCTTTTAACCTGTTGAAATGTTTTAACCACATTAAACAACACTTTCATATTTACCTCTTATAAAAAAGGCACAAAGTATATATAAATTACCAATTCAGCAACTTTGTAGACCTCACTTCTTCTGCTGCAGTCACAGGTATAGGCATACACTCTCACATCCAATACTCGCTTTAATTCTTTTGCTGTTTTGTCCAGTGCCTCCGAGTTGATATCCCATAAGACTAATGTCGCTCCGTAGTGTCCAAGTTCTTTGGCGATCAGTTTTCCGATCCCATTTGCAGCTCCAGTCACTAAGACTATCTCTCCCTCAACGTCTTTTTTGCAATGTGGAATAAAGAGTCGAACAAAGGCTTCAAAAAAGTAAAAGACTGCTCCAAGAATGAGTACAAAAATGTCTTTTATGAACCAGAGATTGTGCAGTATCCTCTCAAAGCTCTGGATAACCTGGTTATGCATATTTCCTTCTTGATCTGTGTTTTCACATAGCTGTTTTGGTGGTTCTTCAGTAAGTTTGGATGTTTCAGCTGGTTCTAGAGGTGATTTATACGTCCCCCCATCTGTTTCTAAGTCACAATGCTGTTTGTTTGACCTGTCACCTAGAGTACATTGGTGTTGTTAATTTTAGATGTTGCTATTACAGCATGTGGCCACATAATGTTATTATGAGGAATTAACAGGGTTGGGGAGTAACAACATACAAATAACTTAGTTACGTATTTAAAATACACAATTTGAGTCACTGTATTTCCTTACAGTTACATTTTAAATGGGTGGTAATCAGATTACAGTTACATCTGAAAAGTATTTTAGATTACCAAAGTGATTACTTTGAGTTTTAATGTCATTTAAACAGTAATTGGTGATTCTCTGACTCTGACCGTCTGAAAAAGAGGAGTTAAGTTTCATCAACGTTTTAATACTTTTAAGAGGGATCATAAAAATGTTGTTATTTTTATTTAGTTCTGTCCTGAACAAGACAAAATGACTGAATTTATTAAAAAAAATTGCCCAACAGTCAACTTAACTGTCCTGTCATGACCTGATGATCCACGACTGTTTTCATGTTTTGTGATAGTTGTTTGTGAGTCATTTTATAATTCACTCGTCACTGCAACTTTTTCTCACAATTTGTCTTTTTTCCCTCACAATTGTGAGTTTGCATTTCACAATTCTGACTTCTTTTTCTCAGAATTGCGAGATTTAAACTCACAATTGCAAGTTATAAAGTCAGAATTGGGAAAACTTGCAATACTAACTTTTTTCTTGCAATTGTGAATTTAGTATGTGAGTGTATATGTGTTAATTTTGACTGCCTTTTTTGTGTTTGTTCCACACTTATTAGTATTCCAAAGTATTCTAAAGTATTTAGATGAAGTTACTAAACTTGAGTAATGTAACGAAATACGTTACAAATGACTTTTTAAAGCATGTATTTTGTAATCTGTAGTGAAATACATTTTAAAAGTAACCTACGCGGCCCTGGGAATTATTTATGTGGGAATTATTTAATTATTTATATATATTACACTATATTATAAATACACTTCTAACATGAACGCTAAACAGGAAGGGGATGTAGCTCAGTGGTAGAGCGCATGCTTTGCATGTATGAGGCCCCGGGTTCAATCCCCGGCATCTCCATAAGTTTTTTATTTTCATTTTAATTTAATCATCTTCACTAAACGCTGTCATCAAACAATATTTAACTGACCAAAAATAACCTTTTCCAGAACGGTCAAAACCCGTATCGTATCATTCTACGTAATTACGTCATACGTTCTTTCCTTGGCGACGGTAACCAGGGAGAAAGCTATGTTTACCAAAATGTCTTCAGCTTGACAACTATTACCCAAAACATGGCTGCGTTCTGCGTTCGATGAGTGTTTTATAAATGTAAAGCATGCAGCTTAAATACCTGAAGACTCTTCTAACACCTCAGGTAAAACATTTAAAACATTTACCGCGTTATTTAGCGACGCTAGCTAACAGTCCGCTATCTGTAGGCATGATAACGCTACTTAGCTTAGCAACACTAGGATGCTCATGTATCCTGCCTGATATCAAAGTGCAAATTAACAATATAAATATCATTTAAATCTCCAAGACTTTGCTTTGAAAATAGAGTTGTGTCTACAATGTCGTTTCTTTTCTGTAGGATGGAGCTGCTAAAGTCACCTGTATGGCTTGGGCTCCAAACAATGCAAAGTTTGCAGTGTGCACTATTGATAGAGTGGTTATACTGTATGATGAGCAGGGAGAGAAAAGAGACCGATTTACCACAAAGCCTGCAGACCCCAAAGTAAGTCATCAGTAGATTATTTCATTTAAATATTCTAAATGAATTTTTGTACGTATTCATGAAGTCATAATTCATAAAAAAAAGACTGTACCTTAAATATCCATAATTACAATTCCTTGTAATGCGTTGCAGTATGGGAAAAAAACCTATGTGGTCAAATCCATGGCATTTTCCCCTGATTCAACCAAGATAGCAGTTGCTCAAACAGACAACATCATATTTGTTTACAAAATTGGAGAGGAATGGTAAGTATCTAATGAATTAGTTCGTTTTCAAATATATATATATAATCTGCTGTCATTCATAAAGCTTAGGATCAATGTATTTGTGCAAACCACGTAACAAACAGCTGATCAGCATTAACAATATTGCCTTGACCGCAATCGTGATTTGTCTTATTTTATGATGTTTTCCATCCCAGGGGAGATAAAAAGGTTATTTGCAACAAATTCATTCAAACAGTAAGTATTCTGGCGATAATTAAAATGCATCATTAGGCTGAAGTGCCGTGCATTGTGCGCATTAACTTTGTTGGTGTTTTATAGAGTGCTGTAACATGTCTGGTTTGGCCGTCAGAGCATGCAATAATATTTGGACTCGCAGAGGGAAAAGTAAGTGTGGCACATCTTAAGCAGTGTTCCCTATTTAGTGAGGATTCATTTTGTGAACGTTTTATGTCAAATGCAGGTTCGACAAGCCAATACGAAAACGAGCAAGTCCTCCACAATCTATGGAACAGACTCTTATGTTGTCTCACTCACCACAAAGTATGTTTACTTATTTAAACCCCATATATGATGCTTGCTTCTTTGTCCAAGCACCCTTTTCTGGTTTGTTTATTATTATAGTGCATATTAATATTTTGAGTTAGCCTTTTTTTTTTCAGTTTTCGCTTTAGTTTTACTTAAAGTTTTAGTGATTGTGTTGTGTGCGTTTGTCATTTTTATTATTAATATTTATAAATAGCTTTATTTTTTTTCAGTTTTAATGATTTTAGTCTCAACTAAATCACTTCAACTTAGTACAACACCATTTTCTCAGTGTCTCAGGGAAGGGAATCCTCTCGGGTCATGCGGACGGAACGGTCGTTCGGTACTTCTTTGAGGATGAAGGTTCTGGAGAATCTCAGGTAAACAGCCGCTTTATTATATTTAAATTTATTTAATTATGTTTATTATATTTTATTTATTTAATTAAAACGCCAACACTTTACAATAAGTTTTCATTAGTTAACGTTAGTTAGCTACATTAGTGAACATGAAGTGCACTTCTACAGCATTTATTAATGTTTGTTCGTGTTAATTTCAACATTTACTAATGCAGTATTAATCATAAATTGTATTTGTTAGCATTAGTTAATGCACTGTGAGCTAACATGAACACACAATGAGAAGCTGGAATTTTATTAACTGTGAACAAATACAGTAACAAATGTATTGATCGTGATTAGTTCAATACATTAACTAATGTTAACAAATTAAACCTTATAGTAAAGTGTTACCATTAAAACATTATCCCCCGGTTTCACAGACAAGGATTAAGCCTAGTCCCAGACTAAAATGCATGTTTGAGCTTTTTTAACTGAAAACAACTTGCACTGACATATCTTAAAATAAATCAGAGCCATTGTTTTGTCTCAAGACTCACACCAGTAATGTTTTTTTCTAAGTTACGTTTATAAAAGCCACTAATTGCAGTAAGGCCTAATCCTGGATTAATCAAAACGCTGTCTGTGAAACCATTGCAAGCAATTTAATGCCTGATGTTTTAATATATAATTGTTCTGATTGTTGAAAGGGCAAACTGTTGACTCATACATGCCCACCATATGCACTGGCATGGGGCACCAACAGCATAATTGTGGCTGGATGCGATAAGAAGATCGTGGCCTATGGGAGGGAAGGTCACGTGCTTCAGACATTTGACTACAGCCGAGATCGCTCCGAAAAGGAATTCACAGTGGCAGCATCTAGCCCCAGTGGCCAGTCCATAGTCGTAGGCAGCTATGACAGGTGAGAGAGCGCATTAAATGACAAACAAAAACACTCGGCCAATGTCTTGACATCTCTCGTTTTTGTTTAGATTGCGGGTTTTCAATTGGAGTCCTCGAAAAGGTACCTGGGATGAAGCTTCTCCCAAAGAAATTGTAAACCTGTACACCATCACAGCTCTATCCTGGAAGAAAGACGGCTCTCGGCTTTCTGTGGTCAGTCTGGATTGCCAATTTTCAGAACTTCAAAGTCTTTCAGAAAGCCTGTTTACACCTGGTCACTTCATGCATTTTCATGCATCTGATTGCTGTCAGCTATCAGTAAATGCCCTCAGAAATGCTTTCGAGATGGATTTAAAGGGTTAGTTCACCCCAAAAATGAAAATGCTGTCATTAATTACTCACCCTCATGTCATTCCAACCAGATTCACTCAACCAGATGAATTTATACATGTCCAGTTCTGTCTGGAATTCTTCTCAAATCACCTCCTAAAATGGTTTGAGTGATCAGATTTAAAGGGTTAGTTCACCCAAAAATTAATTCAATCATTAGTTCCTCACCCTCATGTCGTCCTCCACACTTTTAAGACCTTCGTTCATCTTCAGAACACAAATTAAGATATTTTTGATGAAATCCGATGATTTAGTGAGGCCTCTACTGCCAGCAAGAAAATGAACACTTTCAGATGCCCAGAAGGGCAGATTTAAACAGTTCATGTGAGTACAGTGGTTCAACCTTAATATTAAAAAGCGACGAGAATACTTTTTGTGCGCCAAAAAACAAAATGACGACTTTTCAACAATATCTAGTGATGACCGATTTCAAAACACTGCTTCGAAGCTTTATGAATCATTTGTTTTTTCAATCAGTGGTTCGGTTCACGAATCAAACTGCCAAAGTCACATGAACTATTGAAATTGCGAATCACTTAACGAAGCCTCGTTAACTGAAATCACGTGACTTTGGTGCTCTGAACCTCTGATCCGAAACAAAAGATTCGTAATCTTCGAAGCAGTGTTTTGAAATCAGCCATCACTATCACGTCATTATTTCATTGTTTTTGGCGCACAAAAAGTATTTTTTATAATATTAAGGATGAACCACAGTACTCACATGAACTGTTTTAAATATGTTTTAGTATCTTTCTGAAAGTGTTAATTATCTTGCTGTCAATAGAGACTCACTGAACCATCGGATTTCATCAAAAATATCTTAATTTGTGTTCTGAAGATGAACGAAGGTCTTAAAGTGTGGAGGACGACATGAGGGTGAGGAACTAACTTTTGGGGGAACTAACCCTTTAAATCTGATCACTCAAACCATTTTAGGAGGTGATTTGAGAAGAATTCCAGACGAAACTGGACATGTATAAATTCATCTGGTTGTTGAAGCCACATATGTACATTTTACTCCAAAAATGGTAAAAAAAAAAAAAATAAACGTGTTAGAGCGCATTATTCCAGGCAGCTCTTGGTAGCCACCAGTGATGAACCGTTGAGCATCTTTCTTTAGCAAGCAGATGCGCAAACTGCCGCAAATGAAATTTAATGTTCGGTGTCAGATCATGAAAGCTCAGCACAGAGTAATTTTTATTAAAAGCGGTGAATGGTGAGCGCTATATTTTCTCATCAGTGCTGACACAGCTCTCGCTCCTATTGCGCATATCTGTTGCTTTTGGTGACATGAACTACATTCAATTTGCATGTAGTGTGGGAATTGAAGTTCGGATTTATATTTGTTTTCTGTAAACGCATTTACATGGCCAAGTGTAAATGAAACAGATTCAACAAATCGGATGGCTATCTGATCAGTAAAAATGCATTATGTGACAAGTGTAATTAGGCCCAATGTTATGTTCCTGTTTAAAAACTTTAGGGGACTAATCCTGAAAATATCAGGTTTAATAAAGTTTGTCTGCATGATGTTTATAATTTTATAAGACATAAGCAGGATTGAAAAAATGTTGGCCCACTGATGTTGAGGTCCAGCTTTGCCACTTGAAGGACTGTGGAGATGATGTGTTATTAAATATCCATCTGTAAATTGCAGGGCACGTTGTGTGGAGGTGTTGAGATGTTTGACTGCTGTCTCCGCAGGAGTATTTACAAGAACAAATTTGAGATAACATACGTAGGACTAAGTCAGGTGAGCTTTTTTTTTTTTTTTGCCCCGTTTCCATCTGGCATTAAGATGCGTTTTGGTAGACGAGGGAGACACCTTCCCGTTTATACCTGATGTTTTAATCCATATCGTTTGTCCACTTTCGACCACTTCTGTCCTATTTCTTTGAGGGTCTATGGGTGGGTAAACGTGTGGCTTTTTTCAAATCTTTCGATCTAATGGACAAAATAAGCGTGCGCAATTTACATATGAATGTGCACGGAGGTGACAGAAAATTTTACGGAGAGCATCAGCTTTTGTTTCTGCTCTGACAGCCGCAAGACCACGCCGAACGTGGTGAGTGCGTTTTAGAAATCAGGAATGGTGAGAAAACAGTACGTTTTTCGTCTTCAACCCAAAATTAGGTCTCTAAAATTAGTAGTTTAAATCCTGTCTGGCATTGGGTCAGTAGGCAGAGAGTAGACAGTCTTTTGTGGCTGTTCGAACACTTTCGACCACACGAGCATCTACACCACGAAAGCAATCCACAATACTTCTGGAAGTGGTGCGAAAGTGTTTACATCCTTACATCCATCCAAACGAACTTTGTTTCTGAAACCCTCCCAGGTGATTGTGAAGAATTTGTCCACTGGCACACGAGTGGTGCTGAAGTCTCAGTACGGTTATGAGATAGATGAGGTGAAAGTCATGGGGAAGGATCGATATCTTGTGGCTCACACCTCTGACACGCTGCTGCTGGGAGACCTGGTGTCCAACAAACTAAGTGAGGTAGGATGTCTAGTTTGATTATTTACAATTGGTCTATTTCTGTTATGTAGTTTTGTCAGAACGAAAATGCTTCTGTTTAGATCAAACTGTCTGTAAAATGATTATTTTTCCGAGCGTCAACAGTTTCATCGGGTGGACAAAAGTTTAAAATGTCTAATTAAAAGTTCAAGGGCTTCATGGTTCACTGTGTTAATCCATGTTTAATTGAGTTTCCAAACTGCTCTTATGGGAGTTGGAAGAAAGTTCACTGTGACAAACAGGATAATGGTGAAAGGCCGTGGCTGTGGAGTCTGTCTGCTTCTTTCTGTGTAATGTAGTGGAAAGCAAACGTTGATGACAACAATGATGTACTTCATTAAACAACATCACTCTCCCATTACAGGTGGCGTGGCAGGGCTCTGGGGGAAATGAAAAGTTTTTCTTTGAAAATGAAACGGTACAGTCTTTTTTATTTTAATTTTATTATTGTGTGTTATTAAAGGGATTGTTCACCCAAAAATGAAAATGATCCCATAATTTATTCACCATCAAGGTGTATATAACTTTCTTATTTCAGTCAAACACAATTGGAGTTACATCAAAAAATATCCTGGCTCTTCCAAGCTTTATAATGGGAGTGAATGGTACCATTTTTTTTTTTGAAGCCCTAAAAAGCATGTCCATCCATCATAAAAGTAATCCATATGTCTCCAGGGGGTTAATAAAGGCGTTTTTGTAAGAAAAATATCCATATTTCTAACTTTATAAACTATAATCAATAGCTTCTGGTAACGGAAGCGCAGAGGATAGAGCAAAACAAGACACCAAATTAGATGTTTAAAATGAGAAT
Organism: Zacco platypus; assembly: GCA_038088235.1. Lineage (NCBI taxonomy): Eukaryota > Metazoa > Chordata > Actinopteri > Cypriniformes > Xenocyprididae > Zacco > Zacco platypus. The sequence continues at coordinate 27,925,905 of CM076072.1, forward strand.
TTTTAAAGAGAAACGTCAGAGGAGCTTGTGTTAGGTTGAACCGCAAGAGGTGTCTAGTCTCTCCTAAGCTTACGCTACTCCTACATCTTATGTCATACATCAGGTCAGAGTTCACTTCACTTGCGTACGACCGTTGCCTGAAGCCAATGATTATTATTAAGTTATAAATAAGGATATTTTTCTTATAAAAACACATTACTTTGCCTTTATTACCCATATGGATTACTTTTATGATGGATGAATGCTCTTTTTTGGGCTTAAAAAAAATGGTATAATTCACTCCCATTATAAAGCTTGGAAGAGCCAGGATTTTTTTTAAATATAATTCTTAACTGTGTCTAGCTAAAGGAAGAAAGTCATATACACCTAGGATGGCTTGAGGGTGAGTAAATTATGGGATAATTTTCATTTTTGGGTGAACTATTCTTTTAAGATGCTTCACTTGTTTATGTTATAGTAGAAACCAATGAGTGTTTAATGCATCATGCAGCTCGAGATGATATAATTAAAGTATTTGCTGGCTAATTGCTATATGTCCTGGTAGGTGTGCATGATTTTCAATGCTGGAGAACTGGCACTGGTGGAGTACGGAAGCAATGAAATCCTGGGATCTGTTCGAACAGAGTTTATGAACCCACACCTCATCAGGTCTGCCAATATTACACTTTTAAAAAGCATGATGATTTACGTTTTTACTACATTTGTTTTTACAATCCTTTATTAAAAAATGTAAAAAAATACTTATTTGCCTCTGTAATGACATTTCCTATTAAAAATGATTGTATTGTATTATAATATGGATACGAGCGCCACTTTCTGTTGCAACATTTTAATATATAACAATTTTATAGCAAACAAAACTTTTGAACCGATACCAGGCAAAGTTACATTGCCTACAAAAGTTATGTCTAATATTGGCCACTAGATGGAGAGATTTACCTTTGATTTCCCAGTTGTCCTCCAACTGTCATTCTATTGCTGTTGATACATACAGCTGGCTCTTAGTGAGCAGACCTAGTCATCACAAATCAGCATTCATGTATAAAGCCTGTCAGGTGCTGTCAGATTGCAGTGCTTGGTTCCTCTTGATGGAGCACTGACAGGTCCCTCAGCACCCACAGGAAGTGTTCAATCCTTGTCTTGTGTGTTTGTGTTTGCAGTGTGCGTCTGAATGAGAGGAGGCAGAGGGGAGTGGAGGACAGCAAAAAGTTGGCCTACCTGATTGACATCAAAACTGTTGCTATTGGTAAGTTATTGCCCATTACCTCTTGATTATTTAGAATTGTATGCAAGTCAGATTTATTTCTATAGTGCTTTTTCAGGTGGTAATTAGGGATGACATCATTTTAATTTAATCACGTCTTCCTGCTCTTATAGCTCCAGACAGTTTATGTGGTTAAAGATTAATTTAGACATTTTGAGTGACTGCAAAAATTGTGGAAATATTAGCTCATAATGGACAGTCTTGGTCTGTCGTCATCAACAGCTTAATAAAATGATGTCATCGATGGTATTGATTACATAATCGTCTGTTTCCACTCTAAGTGGGACACCTTCTCCATATGATCCATTATTTTATTCTGCAGAGGAAAAATAATTTATGGGACAGTAGGAAGGTGTGTGGAAGTTGAGTCGGTTCGGACTTTACCTTTCAATTAGAAGGTTACCCTGCTGTGTCATCGTCACAGCCCTCTCCTTCACCGGCTACTGCCAGCCATCTGCCACTGCTCTGACCACTTCCTGTGCTAATTAAGTCCTGGCATGCTCCCTCTGTCCTGCTTGCCTTGTTTCTTCTTCAGGTGGTGAAAATGAGAAACAACTTTCATCCAATTTATTTTCCTCTGACAGACAGCAGAGTGCTTTTCCCCCTCACTGATCCATGTGCTTAAAACCTGTTCAGAACGTGCAAATTGGAAAGAGTTTTTCCTCTCTTTCTCCCCACTCCGCCCCCTACATAAGTGATGCTTCCCATCAGAATGGTTATTTGTGAACAAAGAGCCATAAATGCAGGGAAGCATCACAGAACGTGATTCGTGAAAGACTCATTGATTTGTTTTTGTTACGGCGTGGATGTTCAGGGTCTGTATGAAAGGCAATGCCTCTGTTTTTATATGTGTGTGTGTGTGTGTGTACGGTGACATTCATTAAATGAATCTACAAATTTTTATCATTCTGCTTATTACAGTTTTTTTTGGATGGAAAAATACTTTATCCGTTCTTTTATAAGCCTCTTACTATTTAAAAGTTTTAATTGCAATGCTTAATTTCTGACCTTGGATCAACAGAAAACAGTTTGCATATGGTATTTGGTGCATTCATCTCCCATGATCCTTCTCTCTTCCTGTGTTCCTCAGTGGACCTGGTGGGTGCGTATAATCTGGGCACTATAAGCCATGACTCCAAGATAGACTGGCTGGAGCTGAATGAAACGGGCCGTAAACTGCTTTTTAGGGACAAGAAACTCAGGGTAAGGGGGGAACGTTATTATTTTAGCTCTAATATCTCTAATAAAATCAGAATGATGCGTCACTTCTGTCTCTTTCTCCTCATTCAGCTTCACCTGTATGACATCGGGAGTAGCGTGAAGAGCACCATGCTGAGTTTCTGTCCGTACGTTCAGTGGGTACCGGGTAGTGATGTAGTTGTGGCACAGAACAGAGGAAATCTGTGTGTTTGGTACACCATCGACAGTCCAGAGAGGGTCACAATGTTTCCCCTCAAGGTGAGCTGAAGCCACAGCTCACTCAGAGTGAATAGCGATTTTATTCCTACATACTGTCTATGTTGTTTAAGCACCTGATTAATTAAAGGAACTATTCAGATCGGGCAATGATGCAAACAGCTGCACAGAATTGCTCCACCGTTGCAATTCAGACAGACACAAATTGGCTGGTTAAAATGCAGAAAATGTCTTTATGGTTCAAAAGTTTGGGGTCGGTAAGATTTTTTTAATGGTTTTTGAAGTCTGATCCATGTTCACTCATTTATTTGATCAAAATATTGTGCAATATTATTACAATTTAAAATAGCTGTTTTCTATGGTAATATATTTTAAAATGTAATTTATTCATGTGATGTCAAAGGTGAATTTTCAGCTTCGTTACTCAGTCTTTAGTGTCACATGATCCTTCAGAAATCATTCTAATATACGGGTTTGGTGTTCAAGAAACATTTCTTATTATCATTGTTAAAAACAGTTGTGTTTCTTAATATTTTTGTGGAAACGGTGACTTTTTCAGGATTCTTTGATAAATAGAAAGTTCAAAAGAACAGGATTTATTTTTTGTTACATTACTAATGTCTTAACTGTCACGTTTGTTCACTTTAATGCATCCTCAATGAATAAAAGTATTAAAAGTAAAAAAATCTTACTGACCTAAAAGGTACAACTGTAATGTAATGTTGCGTTTTACCGTTTAATCATTATTTGATAAACGATTGCAGTCATAACCAGGAGAAAAAAATAATAAATTGGTATAATGAACTGCAGGTAAATAAGACTGAAATACTGTTTAATCAATTTGCTTAGTTTTTTGTTCGAGTCGACTCTGAGTTTAATCATGTGACTTTGTGTTGGCAACAGGGTGATATTGTAGACCTGGAGAGATCCAATGGCAAAACTGAAGTCATTGTGACTGAAGGGGTTAACTCTGTCTCCTACACTCTAGATGAGGGGCTGATTGAGTTTGGCACAGCCATTGATGATGGTGACTATTACAGGTAAAAACAAAACAAAACACCTCAGCCACCTGCAATAAAACATGAGCTAGACCTCAATTATTCATACCTAGACTTGTAAATGTGTGCGCGCAGAGCAACAGCATTCCTGGAGACCCTGGAGATGTCGGCAGAGACAGAGGCCATGTGGAAGACTTTGAGTAAACTCTCCCTGGAGGCACGACAGCTCCACATCGCTGAGAGGTTAGACAAGCAAGACAGTCCACCCACCTCTATTACTCAGCTACTGCTGCGATGACTTCAGCATAGCTGTCCGAAACATGTGCCTAACCTTGACAACTTGGAAACGGTGTTGTAGCTTGTTTGAATTCCTTTAATATCATCTTGGCATCACCTTTTAAAACATTTAAAGGGTAGTTTATCCAAACATGAAAATTCTGTCATTAATTATTTACCCTCATTTCGTTCTAAACCTGTGAGACCTACCTTCATCTTCAGAACTCAGTATTAAGATATTTTTGATTAAGTCCGGGAGCTTTCTGACTCCCCATAGACAGCAACACATTAACCACTTTCAAGGCCCAGAGAGGTAGTAAAGACATCGTTAATGTAGTCAAGGTGACTACAGTGGTTCAACCTCAGTGTTATATAACTTCAAGAATACTTTTTGTGCGCAAAAAACAAAAATAACGACTGTTTGACAATTTCTTCTCTTCTGTGTCAGTCTCCAATGGTATTCACGTTGTAAACGCAGTGCTGCGCTTCCGGGTTCTATGTCAGAACGGTTCTCCTGCTTCAGCTCCACACGCATACGTCGTGGTGCTCACGTGAACATCGTCACCTAAGACTGACATGGAAGAGAAAAAAATGGTTGAAAAATGTCATTTTTTTGGGATCTTTCAAATCAAAGTTGAACTGCTGTAGTCACATGGACTATTTTAACGATGTCTTTATTACACTTCTGGGCCTTGAAATTGGTAATTGCGCTGCTGTCTATGGGGAATGAGAAAGAGGATTTCATCAAAAATATCTTAATTTGTGATGAGTGAAGGTCTTTCAGGTTTGGAATGAAATGAGGGTGAGTAATTAATGACAGAAATTTCACTTTTGGGTGAACTAACCTTTTAAAGTCACCATGAAATCAAAATAGACAATTCTTATTTTTTTAAATGGAATATTTCACTATTTATTATAAGTGATTTATCTGTGCATACCTTTTATTTTATTTTATTTTTTTAAATTCACATGCTCTCGTAAACCTTGCTCAAAATAACTTCCCCGCCCTCTTGCAGTCGGCACAACCTGTCACTCACATGATATCACGGAAATAGCAAACAACATTGATCCAACAATCCAACCAATTGCTGATTTACAACTAATCACCTCTAATTTTTTGTTTTGAGAAGCCGTTTCACTCATGCGTCACAATTGGTAGAAAAGACTATCGCAACTACTGCTTCATGCCGACTTTAAATTCTTCTGTAGCTTTTGAACTTTACAAGGGCAGTCATTCTTAGCTACAATTAGGACACTTTTAAAGTGAGAGGCTACTCACTGCAGAGCCATGAACCTCCAGTTCCCCCTGTCTCGACCTACTGTGGGCATGATGGGTGGAGCTGCATCCTCCAACCACACCCTAACCTTCCCATAACCCTATATCTCCACCCATTAAACAAGTAAGCTCCAGAGAAGTGGAGCTGGAAGTAATTTTTTTAAAATGTTAAATCAGGGCCGTAATACGTGCAATTATAGGTGAAAATTAAAATTAAAGAATCAGCACAGAACAAACCAATTTGCGATGCTGTTGATTATGATTTTTGAAGTGGCAAATACAAATAAATTAAACATTAATTAAATAGTGCTTTGTTTGTTGGGACACATTAACAAATCCATACAAGAATATTTTATGTATCATTTACTAACAACCACTTACCCAAAGACTGGGTAAACACTGGCAGATGTGTACAAATAAACATGTATTAATCACAGCCCTTGTACTGGCAGTACAGAATGATTATGTAAATACAATAGTTTCTTTCTAAACAGTTCTCTTGTTCTATTTATAGTATCGCTGCATTTATTTTTGCACCTTTCAATTTTTATTATCTTAATATGCAGCATTTAATTGACACTACAGAAGAACTAAATTAAATATAAACACATTGAATCAGCAAAGTAGCAATACATTATTAAAGGGTTCCTATTATGAATATATAATTTTACTTGATCATTTGAAATGAAAGTATTTACTGCAGCCAGACTGTACTTAAAATATCTTGCACAATAAGTAAAAAAAAACATTATTACAAAACATTATGTTTAGAACTACGTTTAGCGAGTCACCCACATGTAAATGTCACAAACAGGTCACAAGGTAATTCAGACTGTTACTGATTGGGTCAGTTACTCGAGACAAAAAAAGACTGTTGAATTCCAAGGATCAGAGAAAATTTTGTTTTTTTTGTGTATATTTTTAATGGATCTTGGGAATAAAATTATAAAATGTTACAATTCATGCCAGAAGCATTTGTCAAAAGAACCTTAAAGGAAGCTGCTATTCTGAACAGCTGCTCTGCGTGTTGCACTTTAAATGCTGAAATGTGTCTGAGATAATATTCTGCCTTAAGAAAAATGCATGTAGTCTTGTGCAAAAGGGCAAAAACCTTTCACCTGAGCTCGTGCGGGAGGATAAAAGCTTTAGCTCGAAGCACCAAAGGTCCTCTTAAGAAGGCTTCCAGTTGCTTTAGGAGGCAGTGAGCATGTTTAGAGTTTTCCTTTTACTGTATAAGCATTTTTAAGAGTGCTTAAAGCTGAGAGAGGATTGTATTGCTATGCATAGGCGTATCTGCATAAAGCATGCAGAGAAAAAGCGCTTTGACCATCAAGGAGAATGCAAATGAAGAAATTGCCTGGACACTCTTCCTGCTGCCTGTTTGCTTGATCTCACTTTTGGTCATCTGATTATGGTCAATAAGTGCTGTCCAGCCTAAAAGCCCTGACTTATTGCAGCATTGGCTGTCGAATGTGAAATAATACACCATGTGATGTTTGTATTGTATTGGCTCTCATCTGAGGTGCGTGCTGTTGGGTTTTTCTGCAGGTGTTTTGCAGCCATTGGGGATGTGTCCAAAGCCCGATTCCTAAATGAGACCAACAAGATTGCAGATGCTGTCTCAAAGGAAAATGTACGTATTGCATCAAACTGTAGTATCTCCCGTTAAGTCTGTGCACTTGAATAATTTACATATCTGGTGTTGTACTTGTGCTTATGCATTTTAAAATTAAGTGTTATATACCGTATACTCCTGTAGGGTGGTGATGGTACAGACCACTACCAGGTGAAAGCACGGCTGGCCATGCTGGACAAGAACTTTAAGCTTGCAGAGATGTATTACATGGAACAGGTAAAGAATAGTTTCTGTCTGCAACTAGGAGTGTGACTTAAATGCAATTACTAATGTATTAAATTCAACACTTTAAATGAAAATAAATGAATCAGTTTAAGACTGCTTTTAAATTCATGTTTAAATTAAAATAAATATTAAGTGTAACAATAAATTTAAATTTTAAAATAATTTAAAAAATATGAATTTAAAAAATGCATTAAAATTATTAATAAATAACCTTGAAATCTAAATTCAGTTTTAAAAAAAGTTTCTAAACTGCTTTGCCAATTGAATTAAATGGCTTTGGACAGTTCATACCTGGGAGCAGCAGAACGTTATTCCGAGTTATTTCTCATTTGCTGAGTAATATTTCTGTAACCCTTCAGAATGCGGTGGATGAAGTGATGGAAATGTACCAGGAGCTCCATATGTGGGATGAATGTATTGCAGTGGCAGAGGCGAAGGTAATATGTTTATAACATAGTTTTCATATCATCAAGTCAACAGTTTTTTGTCTCTTTCATTTAGCCTAAAAAGGGGTTCTCAACAGGTTTTGGTATTACAAGTCAAGTGGTGATCCAACACCAAACCATAATTGTTTATTGTACAAAAGTAAACAAAATGTCTTTAAAATCAAACCTTGCAATTTATTAATTTGACCATGAATTGCACATGGCCAACAATATGCAAAATTATTGTATTCTTAATGTCCCTTGAACTTTGGTTTCATGTCATCAGCAGTAAATAATTAACAGCACAAATCATATCTAGGTCATATTTTCATTTAACTTGTGTAGTTTTGTTCATGGTTTTTGTGAATGAGGGCATGTCACACAACTAATACACGATCCCATGAAAAAAGTTGATAAGTTTTGTATGCTGCTATGCACAATAATGTGGTCAGTTTTTTATTTTTAATTTTATAAAGTTTCTGTCTATGCTGCCAAAAAAATCACCTTTTTACTAGTATTAAATGCGTTTATCCCATAAAGGGCCACCCAGAGTTGGACAATTTGAGACGCAGTTACTATTCTTACCTAATGGAGACCAATCAGAATGAGAAAGCCGGTGAGGTAAAGGAGAATGAAGGAGACTTCACTGGTGCTGTTAACCTCTACCTAAAAGCGGGACTTCCTGCCAAAGCTGCTTGGCTCGCCATGAGCAGAGATGAGCTCTTATCAAGCCAAGACATCATCAGTCGAATCACGGCTGCACTCATCAAAGGAGAGTTCTATGAGAGGGTGAGTTTTACCTGTGACTGTATGTGGCTTGACATGATGGCTACTGTTAAGGTCCTTGCATTCTTAACTTTCATATGAGTAGCAGGACCACTCGCCCAAGTAACTGACATGGTATTATTCCAATGGGAAATTGTTCTAATTCTAATTATTATTGAACTCAACAGGCAGGCGATCTGTTTGAAAGGACAAGAAATAATCAGAGAGCTCTGGAGTGCTACCGCAAGGGAAATGCTTTTAAGAAAGGTGAGCATAGCTGGTAAGAGCAATCAGAATAGGGTGTTACATTACAATTGGAACAATAAGTCAGTGGTTGTAATGCAAAGCATCAGAGCTATAGATTCATTGCCTTCATTGACCTCTGCTGATTGCATTGCGCTTCCACAGCGGTGGATCTGGCACGCATCGCCTTTCCTGCAGAAGTTGTAAAGCTGGAGGAAGTGTGGGGTGACTACCTAGTGCAGCAAAAACAAATGGATGCTGCTATCAACCATTACATTGAAGCTGGGTGAGTGTCTAGATTAACAAACCTCTATAGATCAGATGCCTTTTTTATATTCTATTTTCTATTCTATTGCTTCATTCTAATGGTGCTTATATAATTAAGTTAAAAAGTTTGGAAAGTTTTTTTTTTTCTTTTTAAAGAAACAAATACTTTTTTCAGCAAGCATGCATTGCATTTATCAAAAGTGACATTGAAGATATTTATAATGTTACAAAAAAATGAAAAAGGTCAATTCTGTTCTTTTGAGCTTTCAATTTATCAAAGAATCCTGAAAAAATGTTTCAGTTTCCACAAAAATATTAACCACAACCATTTTCAACATCGATAATAGATAAGAAATGTTTCTTGAGCACCAAATCAGCATATTAGAATGATTTCTGACGGATCATGTTACACTGAAGACTGGAGTAATGATGCTGAAAACTGTTTTAAATTGTAATAATATTTATGTAAAAATATTTACTGTAGTTTTGGTCAAATAAATGCAGCATCAATGAGCATAAGAGACTTCTATCAAACACATTTTAAAAAATTGACCCCAATTTTTGGAATGGAAATATATAGTTTTTTTTTTTCATTGTAGTTTTCATTTCTTATAGAACCTCAAATTGTTCCCTCTGCTCAAATTTGTTTCATGTAGCCTTTGCAATATTACCCAGAGATGGCTACATTGTAATTTAGCTGTGCACTCTGGTGTATTATTGTTGTTACCTATTAGGTTTACCTGCCCTTGTCAGGTTTCATTTTGTTTGTACTTATCTAACTGAAGCTTCCTCCCCTGATAAAGACGTTCCACCAAGGCCATAGAGGCAGCAATCGCAGCACGCCAGTGGAAGAAAGCATTGCATATCCTGGAGCTACAGGAGGACAAGACTGCTGCCAAATATTACCTGAAGATTGCCCAGCACTATGCCTCTGTACAAGAGTTTGAGGTAAAAAACATTTCAGCTATTAAATGTTAAAGGTACACTATATAACTTTGGTCCCTCTAGCAGTTAAAAAACAAAACTGCATTTATTTTGTGGAAGAACATTGTTTTGTTTGTGCTTCGGCTCTGTGTGATTGTGCTGATGAATATATCATGCGTCTAGTAAAACATTCACTACATGGCTTAAGATATATAACCATTTAGACTGAAGGGATCTCAAGCCGACTAGCTGAAGATGTTACTCTAGCTATACCCATTAATAGACGCAGCACTTGCTTGAAAATGAATTCCGACGCCGCGCTACAACAACCATAATGAAATGACCCTTCACAATAGATAACGCTGTACAATGAGTTTTCGCTATCTCCGAAAAGCCAAGCCAATGTTGATTCTTGTTGATTACGAGCTGTCGTATTCAGTTTTTTTTCCAGTCGACTCTCCTCTGTTCAGCATTGGTTTAAAACGGAGGATTTCGAGATTTAGCCTGCTCCATGTCAAACTTTCTCGCTCGTTGTGACAACAAACCTGTGCCTCTCTCACACCATACACTCGTCAAAGTAGCCAGAGCAACTTTTCTCTATTTACAGATATGACGAGACACACACGGAAGAGTGACATATGTATGTATATTATATGTACATATGTATATTTCCCGCGAAAACCATCCTTGACATGTCTAAAATATAAACACTTAAAATAGACACTCAATAATAACACTCAAAATCTTTGTTAACTTTATTAACGGGTGGTCGTGGCCTAATGTTGAGGGAGTCGGGCTTGTAACCTGAAGGTTGCTGGTTCAATTCCCACGCCGGCAGGAATTGAAGGTGGGGATTGTGAATGAACACCACTCTCTCCACCTTTGATACCATGACTAAAGTGCCCTTGAGCAAGACATCTAACCTCTAATTGCTTCCCTTGGAAGTCGCTTTGGATAAAAAGCGTCTGCTAAAGGACTAAATGTAAATGTAAATGTAACTTTGTACAAAAAAAAAAAGTGTTCCTTTTAACAAATGATCTCGCCTTTCTAAATGGCTACTCTTATTTCTCTGAGCTACAGGTGGCAGAACGTCTGTTTGTGAAGGGTGATCATACTAAAGATGCTATAGATATGTACACTCAGATTGGGCGATGGGAGCAAGCTCATAAGGTAAGTGTCACATTGTGCCTCTCTACAAATTGTGCATTTATTAATAATAGCTGTATATTTTAATACTAGTATTTTTGTCTGCTATTAAACATCTGAAAAAAATCCCATAAATTTACATTGAATGAGTGAACCAAAACACATTTAAACATTGAGATGGCTTCTTTTGACTTTGGCCAATAAGCAACTGCCTAGCAACCACCAAGAACACTCTAACAAGTCCATAGCAACATGCTAATAAGTCAGTGTAGGGGTAATTATAAATCCGATGGATGGAAGCGGAGAACACAACTGCATTTATTTTTTTCTTAATTCAAATCATGAAAAATTTACATTTAAATTAATACTAATCACAAACCATTTACATTTGAATTACTATGTATCATTTTGTTCCCCTCTCTTGTTCACTCTCTGTCCATCTCCAACACAGCTTGCCGTGAAGTGCATGACACAAGAGGATGTGACTGCCCTTTACATCAGCAGAGCACAAGAGTTAGAGAAAGAGGGGAAGTACAAAGAAGCTGAAAGGTAAAAACACACACGCACTGCTGGTTTAATTTATGATAATTCATAAATAAATGAATTTTTGCCAGACAAAAGCATTATGTTCTGACTCTAAGAGATTGTCGTGTGCGATATTTCATGTATGCATTTTTACATTTTTTCCCTGACCATTTAATCTTTGTTTACCTCTCTGTCTATAGGCTTTTTACCACAGTAGATGAACCGGACCTGGCCATCACTATGTACAAAAAGAACAAGATGTATGATGACATGATCCGTTTAGTCGCAGTTCATCACAAAGACCTGCTTCAGGAAACGCACATTCACCTGGCCAAGGTTCTTACAAAACACATTTTACCCATATCTCTTTTGGTGCAGTTTAGTCTTGTTCATGGCTCAATAAATCCTCCACATGGTCACGGTTGTTGTGTTTATCACAGGAGCTAGAGGCTGAATCCAGGTTTCAGGAAGCAGAGTATCACTACCTAGAGGGTCAGGACTGGAAAGCCGCCGTAAACATGTACAGAGTCAATGATATGTGGGAGGAAGCTTATCGGGTGTGTATGCGCACTACATGAACTTATATGATATTTGAGTTGATATCATGTTGAATGTTGAGAGATTCAAACATTGGAAGTTCCTCTTCATGTCTTTGCCACAGATAGCGAAGACCCACGGAGGAGCCAGTGCTCACAAGCAAGTGGCCTACCTGTGGGCAAAAAGTCTTGGAGGAGAGGCAGCAGTTAAACTACTCAACAAGTTTGGCTTTCTGGAAACCGCCATTGACTTTGCAGCTGATAATAAGTAAGTCTCCTCAAAGTCAAGACCTAATATTAGGTGTGCGCTTTAGTTCTCTTCAGGTATAATTGGTACATAAAGATAACAATTAACCAATGCATAACTGTACAACTGGCCTTTGTTTAATGAAACACTCTTTGTCTTCTTTAGCTCATTTGATTTTGCCTTTGAGTTGGCCCGACTCGCCATGAAACAGAAGATTCCTGATATCCATCTCAAAAATGCCATGTACCTTGAGGACCAGGTATTACTGACTGCCTAGAAATTATTCCTCTTTTCTACACTAACGCCCATGGCTCTGGAGAAGTGCAGATGTGACTGTAAAGTGGATAGAAACAACTAAAATGAGACTTGAGTCTATTTTCAAGGCCAGGGACTGTGAATGCAAATTAAACTGGGGCCTTTTCAGTTTGTGAACATAAAGATGTCTGATTTGGTCTTTATAATGTAGACTTGGATGTGAAAATAGCTATTTTGTAATAGTTATTTTGTACAGGCATATTTGAATTAATTTAATAAATGTAAATATATATATAATAATTGTAAATAAAATAATATTTAATGTAATTGTATAAAATAATGAATATAAATTAAAAAAAATGGCTGGTAAAAAAACATGATTCACCAGCCATTGTAGCTAGTGGGCAAAGAAATTTCCACCTGACTCTAAAAAAGTGTGATCGATAATTGAAAATATTGTTGCATTAAAATTTATTATTATGACATATTACTCTACACTTACTCTAAGACAGGCTCACACAGAGTTTTTATTCTTATAATTAATACCCAGACCCAGAGTTTATTATTCTAGTTATTAATGAGAGCATGGTGCACAGTATAATTGTAATTTTTAACTTTTAAGGGCAAATTCAACGAGGCTGAGACTGAGTTCATAAAAGCCGGGAAACCCAAGGAGGCTGTGCTAATGTGAGTGAGCTTTCATATCACACTTCCCTACCTCAGTGCACTCTATAGGGTGGATTGCATCGCTTCAAAACTTTTTGTCAGCATAGATTGATTTCCTGCACTCTCTCACATTACAAGCAAAGAGTGGTTGGAAGCAGGTGGCGCTGGGATTGAGAGTGTTTGATTTGTAGATCTCATGCAGGAGTGGTGTGCTGGCACTGCTACAGTGCCACAAGAATCACTGCAGTGAACTAAACATGATGTGGTGACTCTGGTGACAACAAATATCTAAACACCCTTAAAACAATAATGTAAAACCATTATAATCTATTATATATATTATTTTATCTAATTTAGATATTTTATTTTGTTTGGAGGATGTTTATGATATTTTTGTACTGGAATACAAGACAAAATTACTGATTAAGTCTTAACTGAGCTTTGCAATAGGTAAATGTATTTCATGGTTATTTATACATTTCTATAATATAAATCGCAGCAAAGAACATGTAAATTTTCCTACACTTTGTTCAATTATTCATTTGGTTTTGCATTATTGTTTCAATGTCTTTAATCATGTGGTCATTGTATATATATATTGTAAAACAGAATTTCTGAAAAGGAGGTTTGAAATATGGATGACTGTCTATTTCTATTGCAGGCACGTCCATAACAAGGACTGGAGTAACGCCCAGAGAGTGGCAGAGGCTCATGATCCGGAAAGTGTGGCAGACATTCTAGTGAGCCAGGCCAAGTTCTGTTTTGACCAGAAGGAATTCCAAAAAGCTGAAGCCTTTCTGCTTAGGGCACAAAGGCCTGAACTGGCTATTAAATACTACAAAGTAAGAGTTTTCCATTCTTAAAACTTAGATAATTGACCCAGAAATGTCTTTTACTTTCCCTGATTTTGTTCCATGTTTTTACATTTTATTTCTGTAAACCCAAAAGGTGATGTTTTATCATTCATTTTAATGACATTTTATCTGCTTGTAAAATTCTAAAACTCTAAAAGTTTATCAACTTACTGTTCACAATCAAATTGTAAGATATCTTATTACATTTTATTTTTTCTCTCGGTTGTACATGATCTTTCTATAGAAACATCCCTTATGTTTTGAGCAAGACTGATCAAGTCATTTATTTTTTATTTACATTCATTTATTATTAACATGTTAAATTGTAATGAAAAAACTAGAAGAATTAAACCAAAATGAGTACAACTTTAAATCATAACAGGAATAATGTCAACAACAATAAATGTAATTTTAGAATTACAGAAGACAAAATTTATCACAATTCTATTTTAATAAATTGTTGTTATAAAAAAAGCAAGAAATGTAAGATTTCTTCTTATTAGCAAAATATGAATGTTAAGTTCAGGCTTTGAAGAATCCTATTTTCCTTTTCCAGGATGCTGGGATGTGGACTGATGCAATGCGGATCTGTAAAGACTATTTGCCTAGCAAGCTGAGCGTCCTTCAAAAGGAATATGAAAGCGAGGGCAACTGGTAAAAGAACTTTCTTTCAACTCCTCCTGTTTTCTTTTTTTCTGCCTTACTTTCATATGTGTCTCATTCGCTGTATCAGAAAATCCTCCCTTGTTTGTTATTCTTCAGAAACTAGGGCTCTGCAGTTGTGTGGAAAAGCCAGCAGCTCTGAACTACATTCGGATCCTCTTTTTGTTGCTTGGCTTCCCTCCTTTATTAGAACATGGCAGCTTTTTATCCTAAATTAAATCCATAATGAGCAGCTCATTAACGCTCAGACACGCAGCAAATCCGTCTCCACTGATAATTTTCCTATTTTTAATGACTTATGGGAAAACATCAAAGGCTTCTTCGCTGTCTTCCCTGGGAAGAAAAGGAGAAACATTTTGCATAGTCAGTTCAAGGCCCACTCAGCAGTAATACAGGCTTCTTGTATCATTAACCTATTTTCAATCAAGAGTCTGAACTTTCTTGCCATGTTGTCTCTTATGATGGACTCTGTTGGTCACTTTATGATCCCAAATGTGTTTTTCTCTTTCCAAAGCGAGAGGTGTAGGATGTGTGTCCCTTCAGCCACGTTGCTTTGTTTTGCCCCTGTCCGTCGAACCTCACGTAGTACGAGGCACAACGTGATACTAGTTGAGTGCCATGAAATTCAATTCATAAAATAGTTGTAAAGCCATAATTTCTAAACATTTAAGCACACAAAACATACTACTAGATTTTTTTTTTTTTTAAAGCTGAAGGTTTTTAATGTAGCTTTCACGGTCACATGTCATCTCAAGATTTGAAGCACAGAAGTCTGAAGACCTTTCATAAATGGAGGTTTCAAGTCTTTCAAAACACTCGTAGTAAAATAATTGGCACTCTATTTAACCAGTAATAATAAAATGGTAGTACTTATTGCTTTTTATGAATAGGAAAAAGCAGTGAGTGTTTTTTTTGAGTACTATGACGTCAACAGAGATGGAAGGAAAGCAGGAAATGGTAAACGAATGACAATGCCTAACAAGTCCATGAGAAATAATTGTATGTGTGTGTGTTTACAGGGGCGTGGAAGGTATGGTTGAGCAGGCTCAGGAGTGGGAACAAACGGGAGAGTATGCCAGAGCTGTGGACTGCTATCTGAAAGTGAAGGACTCCTCCAACATGGACTTGCTGATGAAGTGTTGGATGAAGGTAAAGACTCTGAGCCACCTAACAGCAGTCACTATGTCCTCAAACTTCATAAAGACGTCTAACTTCATGCTTTTTATTAAATTCTCATTGTGTTTGTAATTTTCTCAATCATTTTTTAGAAAAATCCCTTATTTTTTGAACGTGTCAGTAAATATGATTAAAGGTGCAGTAACGTTTACTGTGAAATTTTGCATGTGAATGAGGTTCAGGTGCTCGTTCATGTTTGCTGTGTTGACTAATAGAAAGCTGCTTAGTTTGAAAGTGACTTCGGTTGCTTCATACATCAGAAAATTGAGCTTTTTTTGCCTGCAAAATTTTATAAAAAAAAAAAAAGAATCAAAACATTGATTTTTCAACCTGAACAAATTGTCAATTGCCCCGACTGTTAAATGTGGCCATCCATTAGAGAGCTGTACTCAATTTCCATTGAACGTCTGTTCATTTAGTGCATTCCTTTCAAAACTAAAATGTTTGTAAACTATTTCACTTATCTGCTGTATGTATGTTTTTATGCTCCTTGAAAGCTTAAATTTAGTTGGTTAGGGTTAGAGGTTTTCTCATCTTTTCATGTCCTTCAGGCTGCAGAATTGGCCATTAAATTTTTATCCCACGACAAGGCTGTGGACGTCAGTCAGGTTGTCGCGCCACGGCTGATTCAGCTCAGAAAGTACAACGAGGTATGTTTTATTTATATATTTTTCATGCATAGAAGCACATTCGGTTTTTTTGACTCGACATTGACATTTGTTTTTTTTATTTTCCTCACATATTTTAAGGAGAAATACTAAAAAAGCCAAAAATACTACCCTTTTTTATTCTCGCAAAGTATTGTGTTTTGAGAGAGGAAATGGTGCTTTCACTGTGCCCGTGTGTGTGAGTATATATTTAGTGTATATGACACAAAAGCAATGCGACCGCACAAAAAGCTCACAGACTTCATCTATTCGTCAGCGTCCTCGAGCCGTGGACCTATTGAGGTACAAAATGTTTTTTTTTTTTTTTTTCAGGCTGCTGAGCTCTACCTCAACCTGGACCTCATTAAGAACGCCATAGACGCTTTCATTGAGGGAGAAGAATGGAACAAAGCCAAAAGAGTGGCCAAGGAGCTCGATCCAAGGTGAACCCTTAGCAGACTGGTCGCCCCTAACAACGCTACAGCCAACAATGTGAGAGGGAGGCAGTGAAATCACTCTCTCGCTGTCAGAAAAATCATTCAGTGCAACAAATGTAGTGCACGACAGCACAAGGCCGAAGAGGTGCAGATGGCCTTCGCGGTTTATCTCTGACTGTCTTTTATTTAGGCGCAAAAAATAGGTTTAGGAATCAAGTCAAAATGCTTTTCAGTGCCACATAAGGTGTATTCTTAAAGATCAACTGGTAGTATAGAATTAATATTTATGCCATACTGTGATGTCATTCTCTATAAGAGTTTTTATGATCTTTTCTCTCTTTACAGGCTAGAGGAATATGTGGACAAACGCTATAAAGACCACTTGAAAAATCAAGGCAAAGTTGACTCTGTAAGTTCACTTTATTAGATTAATCTGTCTTTTTGCCACCTTTACCGATAGATACATAATAGAAAGGGGAAAGAGCAAGGGGTCAAGATTTGGCTGTTTAGCATTGGCCAGTTAGCCTGCTGGTAGATCCTGGAACTACACCATAATGGAGGCAAAAAGCATATGAAGCAACATCAAACGTAGATATAAAATAAAAAATGATTGCAAGCAGCATATAAATATGAATATATGATTATATTGTTTTGCCAAAGGCTGATTTGTTTGTTTTTTTAAGTTGTTACGTGCTATTGAGATAAATGAGAAAGCTACCGGATAGCTTTCTCCAGGTATCATAAACCTCTTTGGGAGAGCAAGAGGGAGCAGGATTGTTAATCGAACAATCGCAGCATGGCTAGAAATGTCTAGGAACTGCTAGCTGTCAGAATCCTGTTTAAGTTGGAACAAATAAAATCTATTTCCTAGCAATGGAAGTTGAAGTTAAAGAATGCATTAAATGAGCATAACACAATACCGCAGGCCGCAGCTCCTCCGCTCTGGTTCTTCATTGTTTTCAGTTATTGTTGAGAGGGGAGAAAAAGAGAGACTATTGGCTTGATTCAATTTAGAATAACAGATATGAGTCATCAAATTGATGTGAGCGCTTGCCTCTCATTCCAGTGCTTTACCGGCAGTTTAGTTACATTCACCACCACTGAACGATGCAGGTCAGGGCTTTTTATTGAAAAGAAAGAAACACTGTTAATGAGGAAACTAGTTAAATGTACATGCACATAATAAAATGTAGCTAGTCAAGGAGGATCATATACTATAATTGTGTATTAATGAAATGAACCTTTTGGATTATAGATTAAAGCAATAAGCCATGAGAGGCATGTTTTAAAGGGATATTATTATTATTATTATTAATAATCATAATAATAATACTACATGCCATTATTATTAACACATTTTTTATTATTATTTATTTATTTATATGATTATTATTAATAATATATTTTAAACTTAGTGTTTTTTATTAGTATAATTATTAGTAATAGGTAATAGTTTTAATTATTTTAACTTAGTCTGTCCTGATCATTTTCCTTTATTTTTCTGTCATTATTATTATTATTATTATTAACATCAACAACAACAATAATAATAGTCACAGTAACAATTATTTATTTTTGTTAGTATTTTTAATTCTATTAATATTATATATTTATGCATATTATTTTATATTAAAATACATTTTATGTTTTAAATAATTTATATTAATATTATAAGTATAGTTTTCTTTATTTCTGAATTATTTTAATTAAATATTAATTTGTCCTAACAGTTTCTTTATTTTTTATTCAGTTGGTTGGAGTAGATGTGGTGGCTGCCTTGGACATGTATGCTGAGAGAGGACAGTGGGAGAAATGTATTGAGACAGCCTCAAAACAGGTACCAGTTCATCTGTTCTGCCATCCCAGATGTGTTAGTGTGGAGACGAGGCATCATTTTCACCAAGTATCTGCCTTTCCCTTCTCCAACAGAATTTTAAGATCCTGCACAAGTACATTGCCCTATACGCCACTCACCTGATCAAAGAGGGCGGGGCAGAGAAAGTGCTCGACCTGTACGTCCAGCACGGCGTGCCTGCTTATTCACAGGTAGATGCATTAATGCATGGTAAATTAATCTTTAAAAGAAAAAAAAGGAAAGCAGAGAGTGTTTTCCATTAAATGCCCCCTCAAACTAAGCATATAGTCTTCTACAACGTCTTGTTTCCTATCTTGCAGAACTTCAACATCTACAAGCGGATGTTTCTGGAGCTGATGAGCCTGAGGGACCGGGATTGCGCGGAAGCTTATCGGATGTGGGCCGATCTGAGGGACGTCCTTCTGCTGCTAGTGAGCTCTGGGTTACTATGGCAGCTTACACTTGGGAGATTATTTAGTCAGTATCGATTCGATATTTAAGTGGGGAATAATGAATCTTACTGGATCTCTTTGCTGTGCAGTGTGAAAACCTGACCAAGTCTTCAGAAGCTAATTCTCCAGCTCATGAGGAGTTTGAGCAGATGCTGCTGGTTACTCACTATTACGCCACCCGCTCTGCAGCCAAAGGCATTGACCAGCTGGTGTGTACATACTTCAAGATAATCTTTATTATGTGCAAACGATATAGTATATGCATTTTGATATAACTATCAATACTTGTTAGTTACTACTGTTCAAAAGTTTGAGGTCTGTAAGATTTTTTTTTTTTAAATGATATTAATACTTTTTTCAGTAAGGATGCATTAAAGTGATTGAAAGTGACAGTAAAGACATTTAAAGTTTTGCAAAAGATTTATATTTAAAATAAATTCTGGTGTTTTGAACTTTCTATTCATCAAAGATGAAAATTTATCACAGTTTTCACAAAAACAAAAGCAGCACTGTTTTCAGCATTGATAATAATAAATGTTTCTTGAGCAGCAAATCAGCATATTAGAATGATTTCTGAAGCATCATGTGACACTGAAGACTGGAGTAATGATGCTGAAAATTCAGCTTCGCCATCACAGGAATAAATTACATTTTTGTAATTATATGAAAATTGAAAATATTTTTTAAATTGTAAAAATATTTGAGAATACACCCGTTTGTACTGCATTTTTGATCAAATAAACGCATCCTTTTTGAGCATAAGAGACTTCTTTCTAAAAAATTAAATAATTTGAACAGTAGTGACAATGTGACATTTGCATTTCTAGAAATTTGACTCTACTTTGTAAATAAATGTCTCTGGTCTTATTGTGCATGATCATGAGTGCTTGTTATTCTAGAGAAAAAAATATTTGTTTTCATCAAAAAATAGCATCAACTTTTCAAAATTGCCATAGGGAGAGGTTAACCATTAATGTCATAGCCTATTTTTCACATCCATTTCAATGCCAGTTGATAAAATAAAGTCCTGTCCAACATTACTTTAATTAGAAAAATGTTAAACATCTTTTTCACATTGCTTGTTTTTCAAGTGTGTAATTTCAGAGTTGCAGATCTCAAAAACAGTTTCCAGAACAGTCCCTTACCTTCCATTGATCGGCCTCCAAAGTCACAACATTGGTTGAGCCAATGTTGACTCAGGCACAATAAACTGGGATAGGACAGAGTGTTTTAACATCCAGAACACTTCACTTTTATGTTATCTGTGTCATTGAAATTTTGCATACATGTTTACCTGTCTACAGAGTTCTGTGGCGGCCAAGTTGTCCGTCTCTCTCCTGAGGCACACCGAGCTCATTCCAGCTGACAAGGCCTTTTATGAGGCTGGCCTGGCTGCCAAGGTGAACTCACAGCTCCAAACACACTTGCATAGCTGCTTCAACTATTCATGTGAGACAGGAGGGCAGCTAAGAGCCCTGGGAAATTGGCTTAATTCTCCCCTGTTTGCTCCAGTAAGAGCTCACAGCGAGTGTGAATAATTTGATTCGCAAAGCAGTTTGAGTTGCCTCGCGTTCTGAAGACGAAGCAGCAACGTGTCCTTTTTCTGGAGTTCATTTAAATATTTCTTAAACTTTTCATTTTTAATTTGAGCTGTTTCAGTTCTGCGTGTGACTGATGAATATTTCTCATGCAGGCTGTGGGATGGGAGAACATGGCTTTTATCTTCCTCAACCGCTTCTTGGATTTGGCTGATGTAAGTAAAAGACTTTTGCTTGTGTGTGCGCAGACTGATGAGTATCTTTCAAATGAGACTAGGCTACAGAGAACTCAAACCATCAGTTGTGCCACTAGCCTCTTAGTTGGTATGAAACTTTACAAATCGCTTGCAAAGGTAGTGTCTTGCTGCCCCAGATAGTCAATGAAAGGTGCTCAACGTTTGGGGCAAGAAAGGGGCATTTTTACTTTAAAAGAAAAGCAAGGATGTATTTAAGTTGATCAAAAGTAACAGTAAAGAATACAGTTGCCAGTCCTGTATTTGAGTCCTTAAAGGGATAGTTCACCCAAAAATGAAAGTTATCCCATGACTTAATCACCCTCAATCAAACTAGGTGTTTTCTTTCAGACGAACACAATCGGAGTTATATTAAAAAATATCCTGGCTCTTCCAAGCTTTATAATGGTAGTGAATGGAGGGCGTGATTTTGAAGCCCAAAAAACTGCATGCATCCATCATAAACAATAATCCATACGGCTCTAGAGGGTTAATAAAGCAAAAGCAAAGCGATGGGTTTTTGTAAGAAAAATATCCATATTTAAAACATCCATATTTAATAACTATAATAACTAGCTTTCTGCAGATGGCTGTACGCGTTGATTTGTAGCGGAAGAGTGACTCGACGTATGACCCAATGCCGAACGTGGAGGCACAGAGGATAGAGCAAAACAAAACACAGGTCATGAATTATAAGTCTAAAATGAGAAATTTTAAAGAGAAATGTTGGAGGATTTCGATATATGAGAAGAGGAGCTCGAGTTTTTTGCACAGCCCTATTTGTTTGAACCGCGAGAGCCGTCTAAGCTTACGATAATCCTACATCCTACGTCATACATTGCGTTAGGGGTTACTCTTGCGGCGTAGCTTGTCGACTTGCGCAGTATGCGTACAGCTTCTAGTTATTTAACCCCTTGGAGCCCTATGGATTATTTTTTTATGACGGATGCATTTTTTGGGGATTCAAAATCGCACCCTCCATTCAATACTATTTATAAAGCTTGGAAGAACCAGGATATTTGCGATACAGAGACGCTCTGCCATGTGTTGCAGATTTTAATGTGTGGTTTCAGTAACTTACAGCCATGGAGATTAGAGCTGTGTGTCATATGAAGGTTTTACATCGAGTCACTCGATTGTGTTCCACGCGTGACTCAAATGCTCCTCTCTTCACCCAGATATAAAAGGTGCTTTCGGTTAATGAAGATTTGACGGATGAACTCGCGGCTTGATTGGACTCTTTTCGTGTCAAAAGTGATAGGTCTTTTCAGTTTTATGGATGTCGCCATCTTACTTTGGTCTCTGTCGCTATGGTTACTGGCAAGAGAATACGGGCTTGACTCACGTTCATATAGACAGAATTCGAGACGCTACTGTAAGTTGCACATTTTGAGACTCGCACCTGTAAGTAAATGCGGTCGTCAATCCCAAAAACCAACAGTGTGAACGCAGCCATATATAATGTTACCAAAGATTCATATATAAATGCTGTTCTTTTGAACTTTCTATTCATCAAAGAATCTTGGGGAAAAATGTATCACAGTTTCCACAAAAATAATCAGCAACTTTTTTCAGTATTAATAAGAATTGTTCTTGAGCAGCAAATCAGCATATTAGAATGATTTCCGAAAGATCATGTGACTCTGAAGACTGGAGTAAGGATGCTGAAAGTTGCCATCACAGGAATTTTTTTATTATATTAAAATATTTAAAAATGTATAGTAATATTTCTCAGCATTTGTTTTTACTGTATTTATGATACAGTAATGCAGCTTTGGTGAGCATAAGATGCTTTCAAAAATATCTTCAAAAAAATCTGACCCCAAACTTTTGAACGGTAGTGTAAATTAATTTTTTTTTTCTTTGTTCTCATTTCATTTCTGTAATTGTTCTAAATTCCCAGGGCATCGATGAGGGCACTTTGGATGCTTTAGATCACACAGACTTCCAGGATACAGATATTCCATTTGAGGTCCCCATACCTTCGAAGCTACATGTTACCGTAAGCCTTCGCCACAAAAACTACACTAGTGGCAGTGCAGTTTTCTTCTTTCTTTGACTCTTTAAGCAAACTCTTCCTATTGGCTGTGTTCCAGGTGGATAAAAGGGAGGAGATTAGGGAATGGGTTCTGACTGTGTCCATGGACCAGCGGGTGGAGCAGGTGCTGCCGAAGGATGACAGAGGCACATATGAAGCCTCCCTAGTGTCTGCCGGCACTGGCATCCGGTCCTTACCTTGCGTCGTCACAGGTGAGGCGGCCCGCACGAAAGACAGTCCAGTGTGGATCAATGTTTCCTTTAAATTGCGTGTAAACTGGCTTGTTTAAAGGTATAATTCACCCAAAAATGATCTTTAATTCACCATCATGTCAATCCAAACCTTTTCTCTGTTCTGTGGAACTCAAAAGATGATATTCTGAGAAGTTATTTTTTTGTCCAAACAATGAGTGTCGTTTTAGACCCCTTTAACTTTCATTGTATGGACAAAAACAGCTGAAACATTCTTTATTATATCTTATTTTATGTTATCAGAGGAGAGAGTGAGGAAATTATGATTTTTTTTTATTATTATTGGGTGAACTATCCCTTTGAATGAGCTCTTTAATAGTGGAATTCTAAAACTAATATGAAAGTTAATTTTTCTTTTTGTTGGGAACACAGGTTACCCTGTCCTGCGCAACAAAATTGAGTTCAAAAGACCAGGGATGGCGGCAAATAAAGATGACTGGAATAAATTCTTGATGGCCACAAAGGTACAAGTTAGTCACTGTTACCTTTTTAGCTTTCACAGTTAGTCTTCAATCACACTGTAATCGTTTGATTTATAATTAATACGCTCTCTTGATCAAAAGTGAACTCCCATGACTGAATTTATTAGCATGTGTTGTGTTGAAGTAAATGCTTTCTTTCGATGCGTTTCATCATCGTTTTTTTTACCCTTGTGGGTGCATTTGCAATTTTCACATTACATCACAGTTTTTCCCCATCCATCATGCCGAGTGTCGCCTGCGGTGCTTTGATCGTAATTGGTTGTTTTTGTTTCACCTTTTAGACCACTCACAGTCCAGAATGTCAAGATGTGCTGAAATTTATCACACAGTGGTGTGGAGGTCTCCCGTCAGCTGGATATTCCTTCCACTAAGTTCGGGGAAGGTGCACAGTATCTATTTCTCTATCTGTCATCATCCTGTTCTTCACTTCCTTATACTAGCCTCCCAGCTCTTCTGCTTAATTTAATCAGCCTTTTTCATTCTCTTATCCGAAGGCAATGTTCACTTCCTGGTCATCATTCCCTGACCTTTTTTTTTTTTATATATATATCTAAAGTATCATAAGGTCAGTGCCTGAAGGTCATTTAATGTGTGTGTTAAATTTTCTCGACTACAGAAAGCCTTCGAAATGTCTTCATTTGAATGTAATCTGTAACTATTATACATATTCCATTAGTTCATATGAATATTTTGATATTTAAAGACTAAATAAAAAACTAAATATATTATAAAGATTGTCAGTGTTCTTATGGACGTTTGTATGAAGAGATTTTAAATCAATACTCAGAAATGTTATCACAGCTAACCGTTCAACATAACTAAGCTTGCTGAAGGCTATATGCCTATTGTGCTTTATATTTTTAATACATTAATTCCAAGCTAATAATTTATCTGTGGCATTCACTTGTGCATTTACATTTTATGTGTAATGATCAGCTGGTTTATTATAATTGATAGTCACCTGTCAAACAACGCCACCTTGTGGACACCATAAGGTGTTGGGGGTGAGAGAGGACACACACACACACTCACACACACACACTCACACACACTCACACTCGTGGCCTGGTATCATTTCAGTTCTCATGATGTAATAACGTGGAGCATTCCTTTTTATTTCGAGCCAGATCTTTGTTCAATAAAAACGCATTAAACCTCGAGGCATATTATAGGAATATTTTAATATGTAAAAATAAGCATCAAAGAAATTAGAGAACTTGTGGGTGGCTTTGATTTCAATTATATAACTGGATGGATCATTACACTGATGCTGCTTATAAAAACAGAAAAAACTGCCACAACTTAAATAAGGCCAAGACACGGGTAGTTCAAGAACATATTCTTATTTTCTACATGTGTGTGTTTCTATTTGGTTTTCAAACGTTTCTTCAAGTACCTCCAATCTTTTTATTATATATCACAAATTTACTTATACATTATTATACTGACAGTGGCGCTAAAATACAATTTGCGTTGTGGCAGATTAACCTCGACAGATTACTTTAATCATTTAGCAGATGTTTTTAAAAACTAGTTCGTTTAAAATAGTTGAAGGCTATAATTTGCACCCATTGTTTTTATTTGTCACAAGTGTATCCTTACCTGTTGTTATCTCTATTTAATGAGATGAGAAAAAGTAAATATTTGCTCATAATAACATCCACACCCATGCAACATCTTCCTTTTGTGTCACACTGCTGCTGCGTCCCCGCGTCCTTCACCAACCAGCGTTTACAAAAATGACCAACTCGCTGATTAAAAACGCAGCTGTCTGAATTTAATCTGCGACCTAAATATTCTTTTGATGAAATATGCTAATGTAGGCTACACCTCTGCCTAATGAGGTTGATCTGACATTATGCAGTGTCCTTAAATACCCTTTAAAGAATATAGCATTTTCGACAAGGCCACACACGGTTCGCTTCCTCGAAAAGGCGGAAAATGCGTAATTGCCGATTTTACGCATTTTTCCAAATTATTACGACGCAACAATTGCATGTTTTCTTTGCATTTTTTTGTGATTGGCGATAGAAGCGCGTTTACCTAATATAACTAATTATAAAAATCATTTGGCAAAAGCCTATAGGCCCACATTTCCAAAAGGTAAATGACCTTGAAGAAGAGCTTCGCGGTCACTATGGGTACGAAATGGGATGCATCTCCAAAAATGAACGTGAAGATGAAATATTATGTCAGGAGCTGTAATTAATGGCATGTTTATTTTATCATAGAAGAGCGTCTCATATAGTGACTTTGTTCTTGAAAACGTTGCATTATATTCTTCAGATCAATGTTTCGATTGCTGGATCTTTAAAGCATCTAGAACCGAGGGATTAAAAAGTTCTTCGTGAGATTTATCAGGCATCTTAATAAAACGTTGATTTTGTAAATTGTAAATTTATATCACCTGCTTGGCCTGCTTACTGAGCATCACTAACATCCAGATTTTTATATACAAATAAGTGCAGATAAAGTGTTCTGATAAACCGAAATATGAAATATTGCGTGAGAGGAGGGAAAAAAAAGAAAGAAATTAATGTCCGCTTCGTGAATATGTGATTTTATTGACAAACTAAAATGAATTACAGTATCAAGGATGCGATACAAACGTGCATGCGTAATATTTTCTGTGCCTTATTGCTGAAATTCGTGTTTAAAGTCGCAGGCCTCACAACTTTTCTATCCATATTATATTCTTCATCTTCTTCGTGTCCCACAGCCTACATGTCTTCAAAGATTTTAAAAGCGTTTCATCACACCTCAAGGTTAATGGTCAGTGTTTTGAACTCTCATAATGACTCTTCATAATCGAGGTTACGCGCGCCACAAAATGATAGAAGAACGCTATGAAATATTAAAGATCAGTTTGGCCGCATTGATGCGTCGGTTCACACACACACACACACACACACACACACACGCCGAGCTGTCATGCATCGCAAGCTTGTGCTGTTATAAAAACAGTCATCGATGATATTTGCCATCTCTCTTGGCATTCACCGCGTGCCTTAATTGTATGGACATTTAAATCAAGGTCCGCTGTGAACACGAAGAAAAGCAGGCCTGTTTTCAACCACAATTAGCTACAGTACAACGATGTTGCACCAAAAAAAAAAAGAAAAAAAAATACGTCCTCCTCCGACCGGTGTAGCATCAGCATCCAACATTAAAGTGCATCAACACACACGCGTAATAATTGAAACAAGCGTTCCCAAGCATTACCTATTTCTCGAATGGCACGAGCGCGTTATTTCCACAGGACGGTGCGCGTCTCTCCATCATGTGTTGGTGCAACATAAGGCCCGAGTGATGGCAATAAAAAGAAGGCTTGCTGCATGCAGTTGGTCCCTTGCTCAACTCCCATGAGATATAAAAAATAGTAGAGGGCCCATCTGGCTCCTCACCAGCTTTGTCAAGTCTTGCATACGCTAAAATGCTAATGACCTAGATAGCTCATGCAAAATGCAGCAGAGGTAAGAAAGAAGAGGGAAACTGTGGGACTGGAGACACCGCCGCCTCGTGTGGGGGGTCGGGCGGGGTGTATGTTAGAAGGTGGGGGCAGTTGAAAGCACCTGCATCAGAAGGGGGTAAACTAAATATTGGGGAAAAAAGTGGAGGGGACCATTTGTCAAAGCCGACCTTGCGCCATATACACAGAACGAAAAATTGGATTTTAATTACGCGATCCATTCAGTCTGAAAATCAAAGAAGCTATTAATACATAATGGCACCTCAATGCATTTACAGTCTGCTGTCACATGAGCTATAAGAAGGAAAAAAGAAACATGCTTTAGTAAAACAGACGCAGTTGATTGACATTAACAATGTTTTTTTTAAAAAAACAAACAAAAAAAAAAAAACAATAACATCGATTTCATCAAAACTTACACAAATACACCTTGCGGTAATAGGTTTTTATCCCTCGAGATCATAATTGTCCGTATATCCAGTTTGGGGAAATGTCCGCGCTGAAGAGCGTCGTTCCAAAAATCATCAAATGTTCCGCGCGCCTTTGCGCACCTTGATGCGGTCGGATGCGACATAAATCAGAGGTGCATCGGATTTCTTCACGATAAACGAAAAAGCAAAGCAGAAAAATGCACGTTTGAAGCAAATAGCCAGAGCTGAAGGCTTTCGGTGCTCGTAAGCAGAGTCGGTCATCATGTGAAATGGTGTGATGCAGAGCGCGATCTGACAGAGAGGAGGAGAGCAGCCCAGTTTATCACACACACTGAAGCTCTCCGTCCTGCTCCTCTGTTCCCTTCCCTTCAGAGAGGATTATACTCTGGTGGAAAGAGGTGGCATCTGTCGGCTTACTAGCCGTTTGAAAAATAGTTTCATGATTTCCAAACAATGCACATTTTTTTTTATTTTGCACACGCGTGGCGTGAGTGCGCCGTTTACGAAGAACAACAACAAAAAGACACTTTTATTCGAAGTTTGATTTGAATTTCTAACCCTAACACAATGATGTGATGCTCTTCTGGAATGCGTAATGGCAGTCTCTCCAAGAAAGAAGGTCGTCGTGGATGCGCCATGACACCACTGACTGTTTATTCTTCGACGTGAACAATTTCACGTGAAATAAATATTGTGTTAACACCGCAATAAGCCCTTAGAAAGTATTAGTTCATCAAATTGTGTCCAAAAACGAAGGCCGACTCCATATGGCCTGTCATCTGCGCGTCCCATCCCCCACATGCCGCATTGATTTAGTGTCGAACCCTGATTTATCTTCATCCTCATTTTATTGAGAAAACGCACAGACTCACTCATAGTTCTCATTTGGTTAGGGATGTAAACCAGTCACCTACTACAACAGCCTTGCTTGTAAGCAGGCCAGTGTGCGAATCATTTAAAGGACATTGTCATCATTTGGTTAACTTCAAATGCTGTGGAGACATTTGTTGCGTGACAATAATGACAAGTTTTGTTCATAGATACGCGCTTAAAGCGCGCAAACCACGTTGTTGCTGGTTCTAGTCTCTCATCTAATGCATGTATTGCATGGGTTAGTATGCAACTGCTCTGAGGTCAGCAGAGGTCTCCTGATCCTCTCTTGTGTTGCAGTTTCGAGGACTGTCGTCTGCCGCACGCGTGTCTCCGACAAACACATTCGACACGCAGTGAACTCCAGATGGTGAAGCTTTTCAATCCACCCTTATGCTGACGACACATGGATAAAGACACTGTCTCGGAGTGCTCGCATCATCATATTAAACAAAGAAATGTCCCTGATGTTGATAGGCTACACTTTTAAATTTAAACACCTCCTGAAAGTGATCACGTGCAAAGCTAATTTTCAACAAAAATGCGACTAATTTGAAGCAGTTGCTTCACATGATCATAGATATAAAAAAAAAATGACAACCACATAATGCTCAGCACAAATAAATATGCGCATTTTGAATATTATATGAAATGCATGGGTGCGCAAAATGCGTTTTAAAGCTTATTCCTTCTGATAACGTGAGTTCATGTTAATTAAGAGATTATATATATTTTTTGTAGTGGGCAATTAATAGGGGTCATTATTAAAATATTAAATATTTTAGCTTAAGCCGACCACTTTTTATTTATTGCAAGATCATAACCCGTTTTCAATCATTAAGTGTCCTTACTGCTGTGTTTAGCACTTGGTCAAAAGCTTACTTTTATAACAGTTAAGTAACGAGCACGCGCTGATGCAATCGTTACACAAGCGCATCGCGTGCGTGCGTGTGTTTGTGCTCATGGTCTCGCGGACTTCCGTGCGGTTGGTTTGGCGTCATTTTATCCAAAGTAGAATGGGAGATATGTCCTCGAAAGTGCAAATGCCATCTCCGGAGGAAGCGCTACCTGGGAGGGAGCAGAGCATTAAAGTGTCAGGTATTTATCTGACTTTCTCAGTTCACGTGCGTTGAGCTGTCAAACAAAGCCAGCGACGTGAGGTTTTAAGGGGATACAATGTTCTAGGTTACCGAAACGCAGCCGTGTGCAAAAGAAACCTACGATAGGTCTTCTGCAATCGAGGAAACGACCGGCTTTGTTTTGTTTTTCCTGGATCTGTGCGACGCGCATGCGCAGTGCTACTCTAACATCTACTCGTCATTTTGTGTTTATTTTAATCTTGACATCCGTATTGGCAAACATTGTTTACTCCCATTTGCCTACTCAATAGTCAACTCGTGTTTTATGTTTGTATTTTACTCAGCTCCTTTTCCTGTTTTATCCATTTTTCCTCTTTAAACCATTTAGGTGAAGCAAAATGTTTTCAGAGTAAGTCTTTTTTGACTGAGTAATATCTCCAACACTCTTGGCATTAAATATTCAATATCTTTTTCCTCAGAGGCAAGAGTACGGGGTAGTAAAGGGCAATAAAAAGCACACTTGCAGTGGAGCAGAACAGCTGACTCAGGCTCTTACATAAAAATGGAAATGCTGCTTCAAGTGGGGTGAAGAGCTCTGATGGGAACAGGAGGCTTGCTACGAATCCTAAATCACACAGTTTAAGTGACATCACTTAATCGGAAAATAAAACATCTAGTTAGAATAGTATCCAGCACACTTATATCCAAAGTGAAATGGATAATGTGGGTGCAGTTATTAAAGGGAGAGTTCAAAAGGTTAGCTTATACGAAAATTGGCCTTTCGCAAAGACCCGCCCCCTTTAGTTACTGTCCGCCACACATCATGTTCTCACGAGGTGAAAAATACATCGCAGAGCAAAGAGGACACTGACAATGTGTCGACAGACAAGACAGAGCAGGTTACTTTTGATATGAAACTGTTTCGTATTAAATATATGGTAATTTTTTTAAAGACGTATAAACAATAAATAGCGTGTAGTGTCTCTTTAAATGTGTCGCTGTAGCTCCTCGATCATCTCTTCATACTAGTTCATTTATAGCATCAAATAAACATGAATGAACATCAGAAGGAATGTTGTTTCAAAGACGTGAGGACACACAATTTTTCAAGTTCACCAACATTAATCTACTAACTCCCCTGACTGCTTTGACGGACAAAATGTCGGATTCGGGGTTATGATTGGTCAGATCACCTGTCAATCAAACTGCCGGCGAAGGGTTAATTGACCCCGTTATATACACTCCCTCTCGTTATTCCAAACCTATATAGCATTTTTTTAATTTATTGGAGCATGTACTTTGTTTTATAATTATTATCCTTTTGTGTTCCACTGAAAAATTGCAGCATATGGGAAGGAGTAACAACAACAGAATTTTCATTTTTGGGAAAACTATCCCTTTCGGAGCACATCACTCGTCTTGCTCAAGGGCACAATAGTGGTAACACACGGCTTGTTTCTTTTGGAGGTCGAACTAGCAATTTTCTGTTTTCCAGCCCTGGGCTATAGCCATACGCCTTGTCCCGTCCTCCCAGTAGCAGGTCCAAATGGACATTTCCTTCCGATTTTTTTTGCACACTGTTAAATGTCGCTGAAGATTTAGCAGCACATTACTGTAAAACCCTTTTATAATACAGTACCATACTGTAATTTGCATTGCATTCTGGGTAATTTTGAGCGGGAACATTTTACAGTACATTTTAGTGTTGCTGTAACCTAGCTGTAATATGTCAGGCAATAATACAGCATTGCTGTAAACAGCGCCCCCTGGCTGACGTCAGAACACAATTGACCCTTCGCAAAACCTGCCTCCTGTTGCTATACCCGACAACCCATGCGCTCTCACGCCACACATCATGTTTTCCCGCAGTGACAAATACATCGTGGAGCAAAGTTATGGAAGTTAATGTGTCGTGACAGATCGCTGTAGCTCCTCGATCATCTCTTCATACTAGTTCATTTATAGCATCAAATAAACATGAATGAACATCAGAAGGAATGTTGTAATTTTTCAAGTTAACCAACGTTAATCTACCAACTCCCCTGACTGCTTTGTAAGATAAGATGGTGGATTCGGCGTTATGATTGGTCAGATCGCCTGTCAATCAAACTGTTTGTGAAAGGTCAATTGCAGCAGCTCACTCACGGAAATCTGGACGTCTCACTCGGTGGATATCTGTAAGTTTGGTAAGTTAATTTTAAATTTTATAATTAGGTTATATACTCACTGTTTCCCGCTTGTCCCGACATTTTCAAATCTCAATCAAAAACTCTGTGAATTACTCCTGGTTTATTTCGACCAAACCAGACCTGGTGATTGTTGAAACGATGAAAAGATAAAATAAAACTCACACAAACCATCTTGAATTAGTTTCTGTCGAGTTTGAGTATATGTTTTACGATGGTCTGCGACGAAAATTTATTATTTATTCTATACATTGTAATATCTACATATATGATTATAATATTAACATTATTAGTAATTATTTTGAAAATTATATATAATATTTTATATATATATATATATATATATATATATATATATAATATAATATAATATTTAGCAGTAATGGATCAATATAGATATTACAGTACAATACTGTATTATTAATTACAGCAGAAGCAGACTAAAATTAGAAAATACTGTAAAAATACAGTAAAATAGAATTACAGCACTGGTCTTGTGTACTGTAAATTAAATTACAGTACGATTACTGTATATCAAAATACAGTAACTTGCTAGCAACCGTGCTGCCAGTACTGTACTGTAAAAATACAGGAAAATTGTTAACAGTGCAGATATTGCCTTTGCATTCGTTTAAATTGGACGGCTGTGGACTTATTTAAGTTGTAAAGGAATCTTTATAGTAGCTGATGATAGGTTATTGTTGTAACTCTGCCTAGAAGTTAATGCGTATTATAATAATAATGTGTCTGCAACGCCTCGCTCTCAGGAGCATCCGCAGGCTGCTTGACATGCGACTCACATTGGCGTTCAGTGCGATGGCATGAAGCGTGCCCGTGCAGGGATCCACCCCTTCAGACTGCAGTGAACTGATTATCAGCGCGCGCCTCTCAAGGCTTCCCCTTGGCAACGGGACTCCACCGCGGAGCTGGAAGGTTGCCAGGTAACACTCTGCAACACTGACACACGCGTGTCTCGCTTTGAAGATGTAATGAACCTGGTTGAAGGTTACAGACCACAGAACAGATGGAAGAATGAGATCAGAGCTTAGGGCAGCGCGATGTCTCTTTGAACACGAGCAGCTTGTACAAAAAACTTTGTGGGCGCTTGGCTCATGTGCTGAGGGAACTGCTTCAGTTCTTTCAAGTTGATGTGGACTTCTTTTTGGAGTGCGATTGTACTTTTATTATATATATATATATATATATATAATAAAAGTACAATCGCACTCCAAAAAGAAGGATTTTGTTTTATTCTATAAACTACTGACATTTTTCCCAAATTCCAAATAAAAATATTGTAATTTAGAGCATTTATTTGCCAAAAGCAACAACTGGTCGAAATAACAAAAAATATGCATAATTTTTTCCAGAGCTGTATAATTTTTTTTTTATTAATATGCACAAATATCCCCTCCCTTGACATTACTGTTTAATATTTACTTAAACGGTGATTCAGATATGCCGATTAACATGCGATTTTATTGTATCTGTAAAGTACTTGAAGCTGCATATGTAAAATTTTTGCAGTAAAATATACAAAAAACAATAAGCCAGTGTTATATATTTTGTTCAGTTGAGTGCTTACAATATCCAAAATGTTTCCAACTATTTGTAAATCGTGAGAAATCGCCTGTCAATTGACCCTTCGCAAAGACCCGCCCCCTTTAGTTACTGTTGCTATGTCCGACAAGCCATGCGCTCTCACGCCACACATC
Source organism: Zacco platypus (assembly GCA_038088235.1). Classification (NCBI taxonomy): domain Eukaryota; kingdom Metazoa; phylum Chordata; class Actinopteri; order Cypriniformes; family Xenocyprididae; genus Zacco; species Zacco platypus. Next base: position 27,959,371 of record CM076072.1, read on the forward strand.
ATGTTCTCACGAAGCAAAGAGGACACTGACAACACGTTGACAGACATATGAAACAATTTCGTATTTAATATATCGTAATTTTTTAAAGAAGTTTAATCAATAAATAGCGTCTAGTGTCTCTTTAATGTGTCGTGACAGATCGATGTAGCTCCTCGATCATCTCTTCATACTAGTTCATTTATAGCATCAAATAAACATGAATGAACATCAGAAGGAATGTTGTTTTAAAGACGTGAGGACACACAATTTTTCAAGTTCAAGTTCACCAACGTTAATCTACTAACTCCCCTGACTGCTTTGTCGGACAAAATGGCGGATTCGGGGTTATGATTGGTCAGATCGCCTGTCAATCAAACTGTTAATGTTTTAACAGTCAAAGGAACAATACATCTTTAGACAGAAAACCAATTATTTACTGTTACTGCATCTGATTATGCGATGTTAGCTACTTGACAAAATGGTGTTTTTCTCTGAGGCATGGTACTCGCAAAAAAATCAAGAAAATTAGATTTAAACAATAATACAGAATTCAAATACAGCTCAAACCTGGCATCATTTATTTTGAATAGGCGACCTCTAGCGGACGGAAAACTACACATTGCAGCTTTAACGGGATAGTTCAAAATTGAAATTCTATAATCATTTACTCCCTCTTATGTCATTGTGACTTCTTTTCTTGTGTGGAACACAAAAGATAGTTTGGAAAAACATTAATTTTTTTTTGTGTGTCCATGCAATATGTCAATGGGGTCCAATCATGTTGTTTTGGACACCAGCGTCTCTGAATAAATCTTCTTTTGAGTTCCACAGTTGGAAGAAACACAGGTTTGTACAGGCCTTAAAGTCCCCCTGTGCTTAAAATCGAGCTTTTAATGCTGTTTGCATGTCTTTGTGGTGTTGTTAATATGCTTTAAGACAAACCATGTGCAAATTCATAAGTCAACACCATTGCTGAGTATTTTCTCTCCCTTTAAGTGTCACCCACAATTACACAGAATTTAACTCCTACCGGGGCAAATTATAACAGACATTTGCGATTATTCATGATTATTTCATTTTTTACTTTTCAGTGCTTTGAATTTTAGACATTTTAATTGACACACACACACACACACACACACACACACACAAATTCCATGTTTTTCATCTGGTGGGACACCTGACAAGAGCCAAATATATTGATTCAGTTTAAAAGTATGAAGTCAGAACAAAAAGGATACTGTGCTATTGAACATGTTCATGCATGCAGTCTTTGCCGAAACATGAATTCTAACCAAAACGGCGAAGATTTAATTTGCTATATATTAAAATGATATTTCAAAGGAGATTGTCAGTGCAATATAGACCAACTGTGTTCATATTCTCCACACTAGTTTGTTTTCCATGCTACAAATATCACGACAGTTTTGTGCTTTTGAGCACATGGTTCGGTTTCCATATAAGTGAGGAAGTTTTTTTAGGGAGGGCCGTCCCGTTTTGGCACAGCATCGCTGCCATGTCCCCAAAAATGGCAGTAGTAGCACAGGAGGTGCTGTTTTGGCACGTGCTGAAAAGAGGAACAGCAGCAGGACTTTTCCCTTCTAAGAAAGATTTGAAAGTGAGCAGGTGAAACACGGAACAACTCTCGAGTGCCAGTGTCTAACGGCGGATGAAGCGGACGGGCGGTTGAAGGAGAAACGTTGGAAGTGCGGGGACGCTGGGGAGATTGGGATGACAGACATTCCAATGTCCTCACGTCTGTGCATCTGGCGAGGGAGGAGGGGAGGGGACCGTATCTGGATGGAAGTGGCAGGGAATGGCAGAGGAAAGAAATTAATTTGAGATTCGTTTTGATCAATTTGCCTAAATTGGCGCTTTTTCGGGGGGAGGAGGGGGGCCCAGACGAGCAGACACAGGCTGGAGCTCCGCCAGGGTTTCTCGGGAAAGTTGCCACGCCGGGAGTGCGGGAGCACGGAGAGGGAGAGGAATGGAAGAGAAAAAACCCAGGCGAGACTTGGCAGGGTTCTATCGCAGCTCCCTTTGTCTGTTTGCTCAGCTTTTGCGCAAAGGAAATCAAAAATACCCCGAGTGCAGGAGCTCAGCTTCAGTGCTAAAAAACAAAATCTAAAAAGAAAACTACATTATATTTTGCAGAGGTGACGCACGTTGTAATCAGTGAGACGGTTGTAACAATTCTGGAAGAATTGTGCGTTCCCCTTTTTTTTTTTTTCTTTTGGACTGGACTTTTGAAGTTGTTTGCGCCAAGAGATGACCATGTGTCTTCAGAGGTCTTTGTTATCTTAACCGCAAATGAAGATCCATCTGACTGGTTTATGCTCTCACTAATGGCTTCACTATTGGAGGGAATGTCTGGAGCTACAAACGGCATGTTCTATAGAAAAGTTTGCGCCTCTACGATTGGACTAAAGTTTTAAACTCTAAAAACTAAGAGCCAGAACCAACACACTGCGTTGCTAAGTTGGAAATGGATGTTTTTTGTCTTGGAGGAGGAGGTTAAGTGACTTTCCAAGTTGTCTTCATCAACAGTCTTCTTTCTTTGAGGTGTGTCTCCAGAAAACCAAGACAATATTCCAAAAACGCTTTGCATTTAAATGTGTTTAGATCAGTTAGGGCATAAATAGACTGTTTTTGTTTCTAAGTATTAGGGAATTTAATGTTCTACACCAAGAAGATGGATTGTGGGTCGGCCATTTTGGTCCTCAAAAGCTTGCGGTCAACAGCGAACGTCTGGAGTATAAAGAAGGCCTGGATATTGATTTCCTAACATCTGTAAGTGGCGTCTCTTTCAAGTCAAATAATGCAGGTTTGTGTCAATCTAATACAGATAAAATCACATGCTTGTCATTAAGTTTTTTTCTGAGTTGGTTTCCTCGACGCTGAAGAGTCACTGTTAAAATGTGCTGTTATTATTGGTTGACTGTATTCATCAGGACGTGAGGTGCGTAAAGTGAGGATGTTTTCCTCTAGAAAGAGTCCGTGTCTGCTTTTTTCTCATACAACCATCCTTCTGTACTTTCTTTATAGCTTCCTCTCGCCAACTTTTATTCTAAAACACTGGTTTTCTGTCTCTCGCAGTCACACGTTGGCATTGCACTAGGATTCTGGCTGCATCAGCAGGCTTCCAGTTAATAACTGTGAAAAGGGCAAGAATAGAGAAGAGACAGAGAGAGATGTTGTTGATCCTGTGCCAGGATGAATTTGCCAGATGTGTCTCATCACAAGACAGGTGTCCACGGCTGATAGAACAGGTGCATTATGATGTTTGGCGTCATAGTTTGATATTATGGATTCTAAAAAGGCCTCTCTGTTTTCCATCAACACTCAAAAAAGCGAAGGCCTGAACTCTCGTCGGCAGAATTTTAAGCATGTGGACGTTGAATTTTTAATCACCAGTATTTCTGACCTTTGAAGATGGATCCAAATTGAATATCTCTTCGCTGCCATTTCTGATTTGTTTTGTTTCTGATTTGACTTTTTTTTTTTGTCTTTTTGCCACCAGCATCTCAAAACAGCTGCTTGGGCAACTGCAAAATGCCAGTTGGAAACTTTCCATTGCTTTCTGAAAAATAAATATCAATTATCAACAAGATTACTCGTATACCACCTGGATGGATCTAAATCAACAACCCTAATTGTCTAGCTTTTAAATATGTTCACTTAAAGCTTTCTTAAAAGAATTTAAAGTAAAATACGACTGCAAAGCTGAAGCCATTAAAGTACAAAAGAAACGGACAGAATTCACAAAGATTGGTTGGAAAACTGCTTAACTCTACAAGATATTTAGCTGTTTATTTAGATGATTGTTTGGTAACTTTCTGGCATTTTCCCTTTTTTTTTTTTTTTTTTTTTGAGCAATGCAATGTCTAAATCTCTTTCCCAAACAAAATTGATTATACCAGAAGTTGAAAGCTCCAAAGAACCTTTAACTCTTTAACTTACATGTATATACACAACCGTTAATGTTTGGGGTCAGTAAGATTTCTCTTCTTGAGCACCAAATCATCATATCAGAATGATTTCTGAAGGGTCATGTGACACTAACGACTGGAGTAATGATGCTGAAAATACAGCTTTGCCATCACAGGAATAAATTACATTTGAATAGAAAACACTAATAATATTACATACTTTTTCCTGCATTTTTGATCAAATAAATGCAGTCTTGGTAAGCAAGACAAGTTTTGAACGTTAGCGTATGTAATTATTGGAACTTGCTTACTTTTTACATCAGGCATTTTATTAGTAGTGAAAACAGAGTTTACTTGAGGTTTGTCTTTTGAGATCTTGAGCTTTTTTCCTGCCTAAGTGAACAAGTAGAAGACTCCAACCATGCATGTGTAACAGCGCTGGTAAATTATTCATAACTTCCTCTGCAGATAATAGAAAACCTAATATGTTCCATGCCTTTTCTCGGCAATGCAGTTTTTTGAAACTCAGAAGTAGACCTTTTAATGCTTGTAGAAAAGCAGTGCGATGTTTTTGGTGAATTATTGTGCGCGTTGACCCACTTCAAGTCAGTCAATGGCTTGAGAATCTAGCCTCCTTCATATTCCTGAATCTGAAAGTGTTATTTGTAATTGTCTTTCTCTTTGCTGATGTGCTGGAACTCATGTGATGTTCCTGTAATTCCTGTAGTGAACACACATACTCTATAAAATGTACACCTTGTAAGTCAAATTGGATGAAAGTGCCAGCCAAATGCATGGATGTAAATGTAATCTGACCTTAGAATCCTAATGTGTAGAGAAAAGGAAGATCTGTAAGTGTGATGTGCTTAAGTAGATCATTTAAACAGCCTGTTACACACTCCCTCTGTCTCCCACAGTGCTCTTCGCCCCGCTCAAGAACGGATCTGTCAACACACCGCTCTTGTATTGCTTTCAGCAAACTTCGGACCTGTCTGTCTTGTCACTGATTTAAAAAAAGACAGTGGTTGGCTTATTACTGGCTTAATGTCTGTGTAATGTTTTATGACAGATTTGGAATTCAATAAGGAAAATGAATCATTTCAAGGTCTTGAATGGGCTTGCACTTCATCAGCATGAGAAAGCTTTAAAGGAACGATCTGGGTTCAGAGTTTAAGCTCTATCAGTGGAAATTATCTTGACTCATTCCTCAGTTTGTTAAAAAAAAAAAAAAAAAAGCTAATTGTGGAAACAGATATGCATGTACGATGGGGTAAAACATCAGGAGAAATGTTAAAATATAACCAGAAGCGATGAAATGAAAACCCTCATGTCATTTTAGGAAATGATATCCTATGTTGGTTGGCTCTCAATAATCTTCAAAATGGTTTCTTTTGTGGATAGAAAGAAAGTCATACAGGGTTTAGCATGATATGAAGGTGATAGAATTTAAATTTTTTTGGGCGATTTGTCCATTTAAGAGCATTATAGATGTTAACTTGAGATTTTATCTGCAAATTTACATTTAAATCATGCAAGGACACCAAAAAGGGACCGTTTACACGGAGATACAAGTTCGTCTGCTGTAGTCATGCTACTAAAAAGGTCATTTAGACTACTTTGTAACACTCATTGTAGTATATAATTAATATAAATGCCTTAGAAATATATAAGTAAGAGCTCATATCTACTTCTAAACCCACCAGAATGCTTTAAGTAGACTTCCATTATAACTGCACTAACTGAAATCACGGTGTCTTGTAATTGACAGCCTGTCAGATGCTTTTGACAAAGCTTAGTTTGTTTTAAACATTTTTTGCTATGTAATGGAAGTACCAACAGACCTTTTCTTCTCTAATGTGACATGCATCGGAGTGAAATGGATTGGTGAAAAAGAAAAATGAAAGGCATTGGTCTTGGTTCTGTCCATTAGTTGTTGACTGAATGAAGGCAGATCTGAATGCGAGCTTGAGGTCGATTGTAAGAAAGTGGACGGGTTTAAGTGGACTAAATGATTGAAGTCCTCAGAAAGAAAGATCAAGTAATGCCATTTTGATGAATTGTGAGCTTAAAACATTTTTAGTAAATGAAACATGCATGGAAGACTCGTTGCATGAGACCAGTTACATGCATTTGGGAAATAGACGGCTACTACCACTTTAAATGCTTCAAAAAATGCATAAAGAGATCGTAAACCTAATAAATATGATGGTTCAGTCCAAATGTTCTGAAGAGACACGATCGCTTTATATGACGAACAGATTTAATATAGGCTTTTATTCACATATAAACATTAATCAGTGAACATAAACAGAAGCTCATGAGGATAAACCTGCATGACACGAGAGAATGAACCTCATTGGTTCTCACATGTCAAGCAAACATGCTTGAGCTTCTGTTTACCACAGCTGATGTGTGAGGTGATGAATGTTTGCATGTGAACGAAAGCCTAAATTCACCCTTCGGATGAGACGTTAAACCGAGGTCCTGACTCTCTGTGGTCGTTAAAAATCCCAGGATGTCCATCGAAAAGAGTAGGGGCATAACCCCGACATCCTGGCCAAATTTACCCACTGGCCTCTGTTCATCATGGCCTCCTAGTCATCCCGATACACTGATTGGCTTCATCACTCTGTCTCCTCTCCACCAATCAGCTGATGTGTGGTGGGCGTTCTGGCGCAATATGGCTGCCGTGGCATATGTAAAGCGCTTTGAGTACCCAGAAAAGCAACAAATGTAACAAATTATTATTATTATTATTATAAATTCAATCAGTTTCAAGCTGCTCAGAAAATATGGACTAAACCGCTCAATTCATATAGATCTCTTTATATGAACTTTTTGAAGTGGTCGTCACGTAGCCGTCTACGGAGGGACAGAAAGCTCTCGGATTTCATCAAAAAGATCTTCATTTGTGTTCCCAAGATGAGCTTACGGGTTTGGAAGTACACGAGGGTGAGTAAGTGATGACAGAATCACTTACAAATGATGGTGCTGTTGGATATATGAAACGGCTATTTGAATTTCTTCCTCCCTAACTGAGTGGGATTTTTCCAAAACTGGTATTTGTATTGCATAGGCTTAGTGACATCTTCTTCGTTCTTAAAGATGTGATTTATCTTTCCTTTTGCAACATGGTGGAAGTTGGAATGGCTCAGAACAGCCGAATCCAAGAAGACGGCGCACGAATATCACCGCGTCGAGTCGGTGGATTTGGCATCTCGGCCGTGCGCATGATAAATTCCAAATCTCACAGCTTGAAGGGTTGTTTCAAGAGATCAAAATAATTCTTTCTGAAAATGTGTTTGGATTCCTAATGCAGGTTGCAAAAAGACTCGCTCGCTTTGCTCAGAGGATGCAACGGTCCACCTGTTTGTCTGAACAAAGAACTGAAGGAATTAAAGATATGATGTGTTCTGGGTCCTACAGTGCGTTTCATTTTGCTGTTTTTACCTCTGGTGAGCAAAACCCCCTTTAATCTTAGCTCCAAAGGACTGCGCTGACAGGCAGGTGTGGAGCGCCAGTCGCCATGTTTGATGTTGACACATAATCGCAAGATGAAGGGAGAAGGAAGCTTTTTCACTCACAAAGAGATCTCTCTCACTCCTTCACCTCTGTGGCCACACGTCTGCCCGTTACCGGCTCATTAGTGATCCTGTCTTCCTTTATAATGATAGAATCGGAGCAGGAGGGTAAAACCCTGTCTGTCGCACATGCCCTGGGTTGCGGGATGAGAGTAGTCAGTTCCACTGATCACGGGTTGCTATTTTAGGAGGACTTCTTAATGCTCTGTATAGTTGAACAAAATTGGGTAATAATGTTGTAAACACACCGACCCGCTGTGGTTTAAGTACTTTTTCGTTTATTAGTGTTGAGAAAATTCACATTCGTTCACAGATGTGAGGTGTTTTAAATGACTATTTTTGCAGTACGCGTTAATTGATGTTGATGTGAAAATAAAGTCATAACGATTAAGTATGAATCAATACATACTTGGCTCTAGATGCATTCAAAGTCACGTAGTTCTACACTACTACTACTTTTGCAGTATGTAAAACTATGTGCACAGTACGCAATATTATGAGATGTGTCTTGCAAACATTTTCTCTACATCATAAATGTGCTTTAAACATGCAGTGTACAGTCAGGACTTTTTCGTTTATTAGTGTTGAGAGAATTGAAGATTCAAATTCGTTCACAGATGTGAGGTGTTTTAAATGACTATTTTTGCAGTATGCGTTAATTGATGTTGATGTGAAAATAAAGTCATAAAGATTAAGTATGAATCAATACATACTTGGCTCTAGATGCATTCAAAGTCACGTAGTTCTACACTACTACTACTTTTGCAGTATGTAAAACTATGTGCACAGTACGCAATATTATGAGATGTGTCTTGCAAACATTTTCTCTACATCATAAATGTGCTTTAAACATGCAGTGTACAGTCAGGACTTTTTCGTTTATTAGTGTTGAGAGAATTGAAGATTCAAATTCGTTCACAGATGTGAGGTGTTTTAAATGACTATTTTTGCAGTATGCGTTAATTGATGTTGATGTGAAAATAAAGTCATAAAGATTAAGTATGAATCAATACATACTTGGCTCTAGATGCATTCAAAGTCACGTAGTTCTACACTACTACTACTTTTGCAGTATGTAAAACTATGTGCACAGCATGCAATATTATGTCTTGCAAACATTTTCTGTACATCATAAACGTGCTTTAAACATGCAGTGTACAGTCAGGACTTTTTCGCAGTATGCAGTATGCTGCTAGCAATACACTAGTATTCCTTTCCAAACAGCCTTGTTTAATCACCATGACAAAGGAAGTGATTAAGTATTGGGCATTTTACAAAATGATAGTCTCTTGGCAGTCCTCGTGTTTGTGGTTGGCTACATGCTGTTGCCAATGGTGACAAAATCAAATGAACTGGAATGAACTGAACGCTTTCATTCCACAGCTGAACGTGAAGTATGAGGATCGCTTTAGCCATGTAAATATAGCTTTGTATTTGATGCGCTTTCTCTTTCTGATTTTTACCTCCTCCATTCTCTACCATCTATGTTGTTCCCGTTCTCTCTAACCTTCCCCCCACCCTTCTTCTGATTGGTCGAATTAACTCTGCAGCCTCCTGTTGTGAATAATTACTTTTGATCCAATGCGGATCTCTCTCTCTCTCTCTCTATGTATATATATCCTCCGCAGTTTTCAGATTTCCCCTTTAAAATTTTCGTCACATCCCTTTATCATACGCACATGTAAACATACACACTATATGTTAAGGGATTTTTTCTGCTCGGTCATTTTAGCAAGAATTATGGGTGACGATTCCTCTCTGAGTTCTTGATTCGGTTGTTGAATCAATTGTTCATGCAAAAAATCTGTTGTTTTTCCACGGAACACGAAATGAGACGTTATGCGGATTATTCGCGCTGTTCTTTTCCTTTATATTTAAGTGCTGTCGAGCTCCAAAAGATGACTAAGAACACCATAAAAGTACTCATGTCATGTGCTGTGTTGTTCAGAAGTCTTTTGAAGCCGTAGGATGGCTTTGTGTGAGGAACAGACTGCCATAGCTCGTAGCATTTATGAAGATGTGTCGCACCAGTTCCAAAAGTGTGTTGAAATGGAGGCAGATCTTTTCTTCTATATATCGTAACATAAATCTGAGTGTAATTTATTATCGAAATGTAGGCCAAGGACTTTGGTTTTGTCCATTGGTTGTAGACTTTGAGATGTGGGTGTTGCACTCAAAAATCAATGCAAGCATGGGATGGGGTTTCAGCAGACGAAATGATTGGAGAAGGCACACGTCACCAGAGAAGTCAATCGTTTTCAATGGAAGATCGAGTTTGGACATTTTGACTAAACATTACGAGGTCAAAAAATATGTGAATCAGGATGCATTTACAAAATAAATGGGGCCGTTTAGTTTATTCTTCCCTATTGTGATGAGTAAAATGGCTTCTCAAACAAGGAAACATTTGGACTTGATTTTCCCCATCAGGAATTGATCGGATGGTTGTGGTTTGCTATTGCTATGCCATCGCAGGTTGTCGAGAGGGAGGGGAAGTTATTTTGATTAAAGATTATGAATTAAATAATAAAAGAAGACGCGCACGTAAGTCATTGACTGTAAATACCGCGGCATTTCCATTGTCCATTTCGATTTCGTGGTGACTTTACATTTTGCTCCGTTTCTCATTATATGGCTTCTGAAGACAGGGCACAAGTCACTTTTATAGTACTTTCATTATTCTTTCTTGTCATTTTTGGAGCTTTCATTTGTAATGGGGGGGGGAGCCAGCATGAATATTCTGCCGAACATCTCCTTTTGTGTTCCAGGGAAGAAAGAAAGTCATATAAACCGTACTGGAATGACATAAGGCTTAGTAAATGATGACAGAATATTCAGTCCTGGGTGAGCTAACCATCTAAATGAGGGTAATGGTGATATTTTGCCCGCTCTTGCGCTGATCTCTGTTCTTCACTCCTGGATGTCTTCTGAAAGTGGCAGGCCACCTCTGGACAGTCTGACAGGCAGAGGAATCAGCATGTCCTGCACTCTCTCCACGTCCTTAGTGGACCACATGCCTGCACTGCTCTGTTCCGCCTGGCTGACCTGTCAAAAATGTTCTGGTCACACGAGTGGGCTTCTACAGCATGGAAATGACTTGGCACCTTCGCATTAATTTTTCATAGGCCTTGCCTTTAGATGTTCCCCTTCCTTTTGAATAATGCCTATTTCAAAGGCCCAGCCCTGCAGAACGCCAGCGTCATCGCGGCCCTGTGGCCGAGGAGTTTAAATACAGGATGATGCTCCCATGCTGGCAATCAAACAACATGGAGGTGGCCCACCTGGAGCATCGGCGTCAAAATGCATCGTCGTTCATGAGCGCTATAAATAGCTTTCCAATCAGACTTGAGCCCCCCTCACCCCCCTAGATGGAAATTGCTTTAAATGTGCTGCCATATAGGTAAAGTTACGTAGGTGTGGGGGGGGGGGACTGAAGTGTCTTTGTAAATGCAAAGAACGTGTCGGCTGGGAACACTGGGAATTGAATTACAGGAAAGCATAATGCAATCCTTGATATCTACCTACTCTGCCTAATGAAATCAGCAGATGAAAGCACAGCTGGACCTTCTTGCAGGATATTACTGTATGAGAAAGTGCTTAGCTGGCTGAGGGAGGGGGTGGAGAGCGCCAGCACCTTTGGGAACAGTACGTGTATGTTCTCACACCAGTGGATGTTCTCTCCACCTCAAGAAAACTCTTGTTTTATTTGTTTTTTAATTGACACTTTTGTTCAGGATATTGGTGGGCAATGGGCAGATTTGTTATTTACTTTAGTTTAGTTATACTATAGTGGAACGTATTATAAGTTATACATTATCGGTTAAATGGTTGAAATAATTCATTTTTTAATGTTGTCTTATGTTCAGCATGTCATTTATTTGATCAAATATACAGAAAAAAAGTAATATTGTGAAATATTATTACGATTTAAAAGAATCATTTTCTTATATGTTTTAAATTGTCATTTATTTCTGTGATGGCAAAGCTCAGATTTTCAGAGCACAGTCTTCAGTCTCGCATGATGCTTCAGAAATCATTGTAATATGCTGATTTGGTGCTCAAGAAACATTACTTATCATCAATGTTGAGAACCAGTGGAAACCTGTTAATAACTGAGAACTAATAATAAAAATTGGACATCAAATCAGCATATTAGAATGATTTCTGAAGGATCATGTGACACTGAAAACTGGACAACTTGGCTGATGAAAATTCAACTTTAATTATATTTATAAATTACATTTTAAAATATATGAAAACAGTTCTTTTGTAATAATCATCAGGGCTGGGTAGGTTACTTTTAAAATGTATTTCACTACAGATTACAAAATACATGCTTTAAAAAGTCATTTGTAACGTATTTCGTTACATTACTCAAGTTTAGTAACTTAATCTAAATACTTTAGAATACTTTGGAATACTAATAAGTGTGGAACAAACACAAAAAAGGCAATTGTGAGTTTTTATCTCACAATTCTGACTTTTTCCCTCAGAATTGCGTGATATAAAGTTGCAATTGTGAGTTATAAAGTCAGAATTATGAGATATAAACTCACAATATTGAGAAAAGTCAGAATTATGAGATATAAACTCACAATATTGAGAAAAGTCAAAATTATGACATTTAACTCACATACTAAATTCACAATTGCAAGAAAAAAATTCAGTATTGCAAGTTCATTTCTCCCAAGTTTAAACTGTGAGTTTAAATCTCGCAATTGTGAGAAAAAGAAGTCAGAATTGTGAAATGCAAACTCAAAATTGTGAGGGAAAAAACAAATTGTGAGAAAAAGTTGCAGTGACGAGTGAATTATAAAATGACTCAAACAACTATCACAAAACATGAAAACAGTGGAAAACATGAAACTTAACTCCGCTTTTTCAGACGGTCAGAGTCAGAGAATCACCAATCGCTGTTTAAATGACATTAAAATTCAAAGTAATCACTTTGGTAATCTAAAACACTTTTCAGATGTAACTGTAATCTGATTACCACCCATTTAAAATGTAACTGTAATGAAATACAGTTACTCAAATTTTGTATTTTAAATACGTAACTAAGTTACTTGTATTTCGTTACTCCCCAACCCTGATAATCATGTGTAGAAACAAATGCATGAGAGACCTCTTTCAAAAACATAATTTATTATTATTATTTTTTTAATTATTCCAAAGTTTTCTCAGGTAGTGTATTTTCAGGGGCTGATGTAATGGGTGGCCATGTTGTTGCTGACCATTTTTCATGGCATAAATTTTACTGAAATTTTTGGCATCCTAGTAGCTTTTGTTGATCGGTACATGTAGGGGTTAAATTGGCATTTTGGAGTAGTGGGAACCCCAACCTTTAAAGTGCATTTAACTATAAATGTGATAGCACTATATACATACATTTAGGGGAAAATAACAGACACGGGTATCTGGAACAGCAGGTATGATATTGCTTATTGTGTATTTGGTGTAATATTGTGGTGCAATACAGTAAATGTAATATTAAACCACAGGCTTTATGATATTTACTGCATCTCTCCGACAGCTCAGTTTTCTCGGTCTCCTTTTGGCAGATGAGCGAGTCATATATCAAAGAGATAATGGAATGTGGCGACTTGGGCGCACCACAATGAAGGAGCAATATCACCTTATACAACTGACTTGTGCTTTTAAGAAAATGATCTTTTTAGCTCCCTTAATTGCAGGTAAAACAGTCAGCGCTGAGCTGCCCATTATTTTGGAAAGCAGCTGACTGCTACATACACAGATCTTTTATGCACGCTTTCAGCTGCGCCACACAATGGCAAGTAGGAGGATGAGAGAGAAGAAGAAAAAAAAATCAAATCGGAATCTTTCATCTTTAGCTAACAGTAATGACTTATCCACAAACTGAAACAATCTTCCTCTTGACTTCAAACGCACGTTTGTCTCGCTGCGGTAACATTTGCACCAGACAGATGACATAAAAGTGATTTCTCCAACAGTTGTTTTTACATTATGTATTTGTGACTTTCGTCCTTGTTCACTTCTGAAGAATCTAATTTGCTTTTATTATGACGGCTAGATGAGGTTTTATTTATTTATTTATTTAAAAAAAAAAACTATTACCGTTGTATGAATGACTCATATGAGTCGGTTCTTTTTAGCGATTCAAAAACATACAGCACAACCGACTGCCGAATGAACATGACTCTGATGATAGTGAGTCACAAACATAGGCTGCATCCTTCGAAGGACACGGACTTTTAAGGCCAGGTCTTCGAAGGGCACGAAGGTCGGAACGAACGTTGTTAAATGGGATGGTCTAGCCAACGGAGGATTGCTCTTGTTGCCTAGCAACTGTGACAGATGAGTGGCAGTAACATTTGTACTGGACTTTTTTTTTTGGACCGGGTTCACCACGATCCATTTCTGTAATAAGGAGTCTGAACCATATATATATAATTGCATCTTAGTAAGATGCAAACATTGCAAACTGCTTTAAAGTTTGTTTTTTTTTCTTACATTTATATCATATATTTGAATAAGTTGAAACCCAATAATTGGATTGAAAAGTAAAAAATAAATCCTGTTGTCACCGGCGCACAATGAATTCTGGGAGAGGCAAGGCCACAACAGATCCATCTGTTGCATCTTTCGTTTCATGGGAAACAAAGTATGCATTTGGAGGCCGCATTTTAAGAAGCCTTTGAATTGGGACGGCCTTTGTTGACGCAATCGGCCTTCGAATGTGCCCTTCACAGGATGCAGCCTCTGATTTGGGACACAGCTCATGTGTCTGACTGCCGAATGAACATGACTCTTATGAGTCGGTTCATTTTAGTGAGTCAAGAACATACAGCACAACACGTGTCTGACTGACGGCCGAATGAACATGACTGTTGGTTCTTTTAAGCTAATCAATCACAAACGATTAATCACATGACCATAACCAGTCCATTTGACTCTAACTGTGAGACTTAAATCAAAGTAGATACTGACTAGTTGTAATTTGGTCAGTAATAAAAATTAATGAATTAAATATTTTACGACATGTTTTCATTTTATATATATATATATATATATATATATATATATATATATATATACATACATACAGAGTTGGGGAGTAACAAAATACAAGTAACTTAGTTACGTATTTAAAATACAAAATTTGAGTCACTGTATTTCATTACAGTTTCATTTTAAATGGGTGGTAATCAGATTACAGTTACATCTGAAAAGTATTTTAGATTACCAAAGTGATTACTTTGAATTTTAATGTCATTTAAACAGCGATTGGTGATTCTCTGACTCTGACCGTCTGAAAAAGTGGAGTTAAGTTTCATGTTTTCGACTGTTTTCATGTTTTGTGATAGTTGTTTGAGAGTCATTTCATAATTCACTCGTCACTGCAACTTTTTCTCAAAATTTGTTTTTTCCCCTCACAATTGTGAGTTTGCATTTCACAATTCTGACTTCTTTTTCTCAGAATTGCGAGATTTAAACAAACAATTGCAAGTTATAAAGTCAGTATTGGGAGATATAAACTTGCAATACTGACTTTTTTTCTTGCAATTGTGAATTTAGTATGTGAGTTAAATGTCATAAATCTGACTTTCCTCAATATTGTGAGTTTATATCTCATAATTCTGACTTTATAACTCGCAATTGCAACTTTATATCACGCAATTCTGAGGGGAAAAGTCAGAATTGTGAGATAAAAACTTGCAATGACCTTTTTTGTGTTTAATTAGTTATTAGTTATAAACACTTCTTAGCATTCCAAAGTATTCTAAAGAATTTAGATTAAGTTACTAAACTTGAGTAATGTAACGAAATACGTTACAAATGACTTTCTAAAGCATGTATTTTGTAATCTGTAGTGAAATACATTTTAAAAGTAACCTACCCAGCCCTGTACATATATATAATATATATTAGTAAATATTTTGTTTGAAAACTGAATATTTAGATCAAAGTCACCAAATATAATTCCCCTCACAGTCATAGTCAGTCTCTTGCATAATCATTAAATAATCAGCATTCATTCCACACTAGCCTTAGTAAGAGTATTTATATGTGTTTGTTTACATCCCCAGGCTGGCATGCTAGAGAACAGTCTGTTTACTTCTAATAAGCTTTCTGCGGCCATTCAACGCAGGCCGGGCTGTCCCTGGAGGTCCTGTCCCAAATCAGGCCCCCTGACCGGGAGAAGGATGCATGCAGGGCTGACACATGAGTGGTTGGCACATGCCAGGCTGCCTGCTGGGAATACCATCCCTCTCCGCACACAGCTCTCACGCCCTCATCATCCACTCGCTCGCTCGGCCTGACCGCCTCCTCCCCTGTGCAGGCTTTTGTTGAGGAATTTTCTCTTTCCTATAAAATAGTTGCCAGCTAATGGATTTTTCCTTTATTCATTGGATGTGCTGAGCGATGACTCTCTCGGCACTTCTTAAAGGTGATTTACAATTAAAGAGACTTGGGCTATTTTCTAATGATTCTTTAGCTGAGTGGGTTTTATTGCACTACTAAGCTGTGTTATTAACAAACTGCTGCTTCGGCCCGTCCCTGTGGGACATGCTGAAATGCTTTGTCCTTTTCTCTGCTAGTGAATAAGGCCTTTCTCTCACTTTGAGGCAGTCTAAAGCTTTTACAGTGTCACGAGAGAGGATCCTGAATAGCGCATGTGGCCGGCAAATACACTCGTGCCTATTTAGTGCAAAGCGTTCCTGCACAAACACAAGCCATGAAAAGAACTCTTCGTATTAATCTAGGCACAAATAAATAGGCGCATTTCTTTTTTTCTTGCTTTTCCTCTTTCTCTGAATGCATAACATTGCTCATAGTTAGTTTGTTTCGTATAGTCAGTTTATAGATGCTTTTTTAAATGCAATTAGGCCGATGACATGATGTGCATATTTTTGTGTTTCCTTTTAAAATAATTTGATGAATTCATGACTTTGTTCTAGAAAACTATTTAGTTTGAATACATTTTCAGTACATTCAGATAATAAATAGGCCTATTATTATCTTTTGTTTTGAAAACCCCCGAAAACGTCAGGTGGTGCAACCACTCAAACAAATGGTGTTTTAATAGTAAGAATTTCAAAATAAAATGCTGTGGCATTTAATTTTCTCAGAATTATGAGACGTAAACTCACAATTGCATCTTAGAAAATCAGAATTTCATGAGATGAAGTCAGAATCGCAAGTTATGGTCAGAATCGCAAGTTATAAAGTCAGAATTGCATGATAGAAAGTCAGAATTGCATGATAGAAAGTCAGAATTACGAGTTGTAAAGTCAGAATCGCAAGTTATAAAGTCAGAATTACATGATAGAAAGTCAGAATTGCATGATAGAAAGTCAGAATTACGAGTTGTAAAGTCAGAATTGCAAGTTATAAAGTCAGAATTACGAGTTGTAAAGTCAGAATTACATGATAGAAAGTCAGAATTACGAGTTGTAAAGTCAGAATTGCATGAGATGAAGTCAGAATCCCAAGTTATAGTCAGAATCGCAAGTTATAAAGTCAGAATTGCATGATAGAAAATCAGAATTACGAGTTGTAAAGTCAGAATTGCATGATAGAAAGTCAGAATTACGAGTTGTAAAGTCAGAATTTCGCAATATAAACTCGCAATTAAAACTTGTTTATTTCTCACAATCCTGACTTTATAATTTGCAATTGCATGTTATAAAGTCAGAATTGCGAGATATAAAAATCACAATTCTGAGAAAAAGGTCAGCAATTCTGACTTTATAACTCGCAATTGAGTCAAAATTGTGAGAAATAAAGTCAGAATTGCGTGATAAAAACTCGCAATTGCGAGATAAAAGTCAGAATTGTGAGAAAGTCGCAATTACCTTTTTTATTTTTTTTAAACTTAGTGGCTGAAACCATATTCCATATAAAACACCAGATCATAAGCTGCTCGGGTGTAAAATAACGCAGTGCCACGCTTCATTCTGACAAACACAGCGCAAACATCTATTTGATTAAATTCCAGCCATTTTGAGATCACAATTTCGGTTTTATTTAGATGAATTGTGCAGCCCTATACCGGAGCCTCTTAAAAGCGTCTAGCAGCGCTTATGATTTTATTAACTATCACTTACAGGCAACACGTAATATAATATTTACAGTAATTAACGCATCATTCCAAGATGTAGAATGTTGCTAGTATTGAGCTGAAACAGTAGCAGCTACCATTGCTGTACCACTGACATGTTTGTGTAGTAAACCGGTTATGATGTACTAGGTAAAATGCCTTTTACATTGAAATCATGAGTCTGTGACTGAGTGTCTGTATCAGGCGTCAGATGGCCCTACTTTATTAAATGGATGCAATTCACAGCGTAACATAAGAAGCTAAAGTGTTCTGAAAGTGTTATGGATCGATTTTTCTCTCATTTGAATGCCGTCTTCTCAGACAGAGCTGCATACGAAGGCTTTCCATGTTTTTTCTTTGGATTATGCTAACAAGAGTGGATGCAATCTCAATCTTTAACCCCGCCATCATCTTCATCTATATGAAGTCAACCGCTGGACTTTTCAAAAGACCAGCTGATCTCATTCTTGAGGAGGTGGACATCTGGGAACCTATTGACCAGCTTAATGGCAGCGCATTAAAAGCATCCTGGATGACATGGCCTCTCCAACACACAAGTGCCTTGTCTCCTCTTTAAGCCCTGTAATGGATAAGAGCTTGGCCAGAGTCTCATGTCAGCAATATGATTGCCTACTATTTCCTCCTTGCACAAAGAGACTCACCTTCCAGACAAAGTGCTCTTAAAGATCATATAGGCCGAACCGTCCCTGTGCATCACGGTGATGCAAACTTACATCGGAGGAATTCTATCCGCGCCGTCCGTTTTTGCATGACAGCGGATAGTTAAGGGCGAGACGTACAGTCGCTGTTTTCTTCCCATGCGTAGGTTTGTCTCGCCTTTTTTGTCTGATTATGATGTGTCGGCAACGCTGCAGACACGCAGCCGGTATAATCAGCTAAAACAATGGGCCGTAATAGCTGAGAGCGTAGCCGCTCCTCTCATCAGCTCTCATTATAAACACAGACGCTGTGTTGCTATCGCTAGACGACACAGGCGTGGATCAAAGTGCATGCCTGATCGCAGAGAGCTATCGAACAAGCCGTGCTTTGCGGTATATGAGGACATCGTGCTCTGAAAGTTTATTGCGGTATAGATGTATGGGCTATCAGCAACACTTGTGGTCTGTTTTGATGGTCAAAGATGAGAGTGTCTGGTTGGCCGGTGATGTGTTCTCTATCCCCTATATGGCCGGCCCGTGCATAAGAGCCATGGGAAATGCTGAAAATCTCTTGTGTAGTAAACGTTATACACTCACCTAAAGGATTATTAGGAACACCTGTTCAATTTCTCATTAATGCAATTATCTAATCAACCAATCACATGGCAGTTGCTTCAATGCATTTAGGGGTGTGGTCCTGGTCAAGACAATCTCCTGAACTCCAAACTGAATGTCAGAATGGGAAAGAAAGGCAATTTTGAGCGTGGCATGGTTGTTGGTGCCAGACGAGCCGGTCTGAGTATTTCACAATCTGCTCAGTTACTGGGATTTTCACGCACAACCATTTCTAGGGTTTACAAAGAATGGTGTGAAAAGGGAAAAACAGCCAGTATGCGGCAGTCCTGTGGGTGAAAATGCCTTGTTGATGCTAGAGGTCAGAGGAGAATGGGCCGACTGATTCAAGCTGATTGAAGAGCAACTTTGACTGAAATAACCACTCGTTACAACCGAGGTTTGCAGCAAAGCATTTGTGAAGCCACAACACGCATAACCTTGAGGCGGATGGGCTACAACAGCAGAAGACCCCACCGGGTACCACTCATCTCCACTACAAATAGGAAAAAGAGGCTACAATTTGCACGAGCTCACCAAAGTTGGACAGTTGAAGATTGGAAAAATGTTGCCTGGTCTGATGAGATTCGATTTCTGTTGAGACATTCAGATGGTAGAGTCAGAATTTGGTGTAAACAGAATGAGAACATGGATCCATCATGCCTTGTTACCACTGTGCAGGCTGGTGGTGGTGGTGTAATGGTGTGGGGGTGTTTTCTTGGCACACTTCAGGCCCCTTAGTGCCAATTGGGCATCGTTTAAATGCCACGGCCTACCTGAGCATTGTTTCTGACCATGTCCATCCCTTCATGACCACCATGTACCCATCCTCTGATGGCTACTTCCAGCAGGATAATGCACCATGTAACAAAGCTCAAATCATTTCAAATTGGTTTCTTGAACATGACAATGAGTTCACTGTACTAAAATGGCCCCACAGTCACCAGATCTCAACCCAATAGAGCATCTTTGGGATGTGGTGGAACGGGAGCTTCGTGACCTTCGTGATCCCACAAATCTCCATCAACTGCAAGATGCTATCCTATCAATATGGGCCAACATTTCTAAAGAATACTTTCAGCACCTTGTTGAATCAATGCCACGTAGAATTAAGGCAGTTCTGAAGGCGAAAGGGGGTCAAACACAGTATTAGTATGGTGTTCCTAATAATCCTTTAGGTGAGTGTATGTTGTTCAGAGAGAGTGAACTAATATAATTCACCATTTATATATATATGTCAGTACAAATGCTTCTAGCTATTCAAGCTTGATTTCACACAACGTTGTGCTCCGAATTGCACATTGCCGTGAGAAATACCTAGTGTGTCTGCCAGTTTCTCTTTCAGGTCAGTTGTCATCATGGTGAATGAAGTAAGAGTTTGAAGAGAATGTTGCTAAACAATTTAGTCAAAGATAATTTTAGGAATTGGATAAATTTAGTTAAACCCAACATTAACTGATCTTTTTTTATATAGCTAGCAACCTATACTAGTACTTGCAAACTTCGTTACTCAAGTGGGCAACAGAATTACCTTTAAATGTGTTATAAATGATCTTCAGTGTCACATGATGCTTTAGGAATCTGATTTGGTGCTCATGAAACGTTTCTTATTATTATACAGTTAATATTTTTGTGGAAATTGACAATTAGTTCAAAAGAACAGCATTTATGAAATAGAAATTGGAAATAGAAATCAGTTTGTAACATTATGCATGTCTTTACTGTTACTTTTGATCAATTTATTACATCCTCGCTGATTAAAAGTCTTAATTTATTTAAAAAAAAAATAAATAAATAAAAATCATATGGACCCCAAACTTTTGTATTTTTAATTTGAAAAATTAAAACCATATGATGATTTTTTTTTTTTTTTTTTTTTTTTTTTTTTAAAGATTTCTATAAAATTTTTCCCACCCAAACTAAAAAATGTCAAAACAGGAAATAAAGCTGCACTAGTCAAGCCATTTTTTGAAAAGCAAAATGTAATATTAGGCCTAAAATTGACAAACTGTAAACTTGTCCCTCAAATCTGATTGGTTGATTGGAATGCTGTTCCAGAACCAACAAACATGTTGAACCGGGAATGCTGTACTTGGTGAAATCACATTCATCCGACTGAACATGGGCATAGGAATGTATCTGAATGCATATACAGGATGAAGAAACCGTAATATAAGACCTTTTTGAAGTTTACTAGCATCGCAATTACATTGCAGCTGTGCGAGGACGCAGCAGTTTTCCTCTTTGAAAAGCTTCATCCAAAAATGTCGTAATGGGTCTCATCATTTTACTGTCAATCCTCCATTAGCCCAACATTCTCATTTCCTTCTTCTGTCGTTTTTGTATTCTTTCCCAGGTCGTCATTCTTCTTTCTCATGCTGTGCCTACTCTCCTCCTTTCCTCCTCATCCTCCTTTCCTTTCAATCCCTCTACCATCCCTCCCCCCTCCCGCAATCTGTCAGTGATTGCCGCATCTGCAGTGTCTCCTGAGTCATCAGCAGTGCTGGTGTAATGGTGTGGAACTAGCCAAGGTGAATGGTTATTACTTATTGAGCTCCTGATTGCTGGGCAGAGACTAGCACCCATTTATTAGCACTTGAACAGCATGGGCCCAGAGTAAACCCACTTTCTGCTGTTGTTGGAATGCGTTTAATTTTAGCCGTGAAACTGTGTGTGTAAACATTTATAAACCTGGTGGGGCTGATATAAAATGATGCTTTTTTTTGTTGCTACCAGTAATGTGTATTTATAATGTTAGCCTAACCAGCTAACATTAGCCAGCTTGGCTAGATTACCTTTAGCATGTTTCTGAGGCCTTATTGTGAATCTACTCCTTGCAAGATGTTTCTAGTTATATGTTTGAATGCAAATATGACCCTTAACATAAAGCATGATGATTTCTAGTACATATTAGGACACCTAAAGGGTTAGTTCACCAAAAAATCATTTCGAATCAGTGGTTCGGAGCGCGTATAAGCCGCCAAAGTCACATGATATCAGTAAACAAGGCTTCGTTACGTCATAAGTGTTTCGAAATTTCAATGGTTCACGTGACTTTGGCAGTTTGATCCGAAATACTGATTTGAAACAAAAGATTCGTAAAGCTTTGACGCTTCGTGAAGGAGATATTGTTGAATGAAGTCATTATTTTGTTTTTTTGGCACACAAAAAGTATTCTCGTCACTTCATAACGTTAAGGTTGAACTTATGGACCGTTTTAAATATATCTTTAGTACCTTTCTGGGTGTTTGAAAGTGGGAATTAACTTGCTGGGAATGCAGTTCATGACCCTTTAAATAACGTCTTCTTCATGAGACAAATTTTGTGGTTGTGAATTGGAGAAGAGTAGGTAAAGCTTCATCCGGTGTCTCTCTTTTCTTATAGTTTAGGGTCCAAATGATTTGTTTTTAAAGAAATACATACTTTTATTCAGCAAGGATGCATTTGATTGATGAAAAGTGACAAAAGCATTTATATTTGAAATAAATGCTGTTGTTTTGAACTCTCATCAGATCCAGAAACAAATGGATCTCAGTTCTCACAAAAATATTAAACTGATATTCAGCATTGATCATTTTCTTAAGCTGGATTTCTTGAAGGATCATGTGACACTGGAGTAATGATGCTGAAAATTCAGCTTTACCATCCCAGGAATAAATTACATTTTAATATATAATAAAATAGAAAATATTTACTTTATTTATTTTAATATTTCACAATATTACTATTTTTATTTTATTCTAAAACATCAAGAAATCTCACCGGTAGTGTATCTGGCCACAAACTAATCAAATATTACTTGATGTATTTTTTTTTTTGAAGCGGTCAAGACCGATGCGACAGGCCAAGCATTCACAGAGCATATCTACCTCAAGGCAGCACAAAAGCTTATTTGTGGGGAGCACAAACTGAATGGGATTCAAGTTGTCTTGATAGAATCAAGGAGATATATTTGGCTCCATAGATGGCTAATTGCACCAGTGCACCGAGTCCTTTCAGACCTCTTTTCTTTGCAGCCATTGACAAAGCAGGCTCCGCAGGGCCACATTATTGTGAGGTTCCTTCTAAACAAGAGAGCAAGACCCCCCAGTCCCTTTCCCCTCCCAGCACACGCACGCACACCTTATTTTTCACAAGCCCTTAACTCAACTGATGTTGACCACTGTTGCTTTTGTTAAGGGTGCATTTGGCCCCCGTCCGAGCTCGGTGTTGTGGGTCTTAATGGGTTTCCCTGTGCATTGATCGGAGTCAAGTCCACAGGGAGGCCGTTAGACCACTGAGGGACCAAAGGGCAAGGCCTGAGGGAGCCAGAGGCACCCTTAACAAGAAGCACAGCAGTAACAGTCTGAACTCCCGCGGCAGCATCACTGCAACATCTCGCCTATCACTCAAGGGCTTGTCAATCAAAAACGTCCAGAATAACAGCTGCTGACCGGACATCACCGTTTGATAAATAATTTGTCACGATTACATGAAAAATCCAATCATTCCAGACCCAACCAGAGAAAATGTGCTTTATTTAAATGACAATAGAAGGACAGAGTCTTATAGAGATGCATACGTTAATATAATTTAATTTATTATTAATCTATTATTTACTTTAATTTTACTTTATTAATTATTTTGCATGTATCATTTTATGTTTTAATTAATAAAATAATTTTAAATAATAATAATTATTATTTATTATTATTATTTCACACATATGTTCACACATTTCTTTAAATATTTTTTAAATATACGATTGCACATTACACATCATTATTTCTTACTTTGCAAGGCATAACATGATCAAATGTTCAAATTATTTAAGGTATAGCCCTAGTCAGCCTTCCTTTTTGTTGAATCCTGTGTATGTCTGTCTCTGTGTGATGAATGTTAATTTCTATTCAAGAAAATGCTCTTTATTGTGCATTACATTTATCAGTATGGTTTGTTTTCATAATCGCCGGGCACGCTCAGGGTCAGATTAATTTGTGCAAGCTCTCTTCTCACAGTATTAGTTTGCCATAATAGAACAATTGAGTTTAACCACCTATGCCGCTGAAGCAGCACTTTAATAGTGGGCTGTATTCAGGGGTCTGTCAAAGAAAACAAACCCATAGTGCCCGTTTCTGGAGACTCGTGACCTTGAGAAGAAGCTGTTAAGCTCTTGTTGGAGTTTGAAATTACACTTTTAGGGAAAACGAAAAAGATCCTCTATCGACGTGGACGGGGTCTTCTTATGGGGGCTGGAGGTTTCAAGGTTGTGTGACTTCTCATCACATTCAATAAGAACATAATCTATTCCGTGAGTTTTAAAACTCTATATTTTCTAAAAGAACTTGACTTCTGTAATATGTTTTTGAACTCTCCTGTGTATAAGTTATTGCTGGGAAATTGTGTATAGTTTGGAGACATATACCAGGCAATAAATCAAGCATAGACCAATAATACCCCACTAGAAATGGCAGCACTATACAGTTGGCTTGAAGTTCAGTCTTGTTTAATATAATACTTATGGGGTTTTTTTTTGTTTCTCACCATTGTTGCCTTTAACTGTTTACCTTGCTCTTCAAATCATTAGAAATCCATTCACATGAGCATAGGGAGTTGCTATGTTGTGCAGCTTGTATCCAGATCATTCTGTTCTTATTGGTAAGTGTGTCCTATTCTGGTAACCTTTATTAAATTTCGCTTTTTTTTTTCACTTTTACCTCACGACTCTCTGGAAAGCTTGATTTTGATTGGTCAGACACTGCATTTAGCGGTCTGAAGGTGCATTGATGTCATGTCGGAATTATCATAATTATGAGATTCTGAACTTATTTCAACTTGTAAACTTTCTGAGAGCTCAGACTTGTAACACGTGACTGCTGCAGATTCATTTTGCCGTTGATAGTGTTGCATTAGAAATGCATAATTCCGTGTCCGAGGACGTCAACAGCTCACGGGTTGTCTCTTAATTACGGTACTTATGTAAACGCAGAATGATAATGCCTAATATTTGCCACCGTCTATGGCAATGCTATATGTCAGACCGGTCATCTGGCTGAAACTGGTGCTATTTTCAAATTATAAAGTGTGGTGAACATTAGCGAAATTTTCAGACAAAAAGGTCTGTTATGTTTTGTCAGCAGGGAAGTGGTGTATGAAGCACCACTCACACACAATTCACTTTCTAAGCAGCAGAATTCACATGACCAACCTGAACCCGTTGCACAATCTGCTTGGGGAAATCATCATGCGAAATTCCCAATCGCGTGGATTCATTTTGAAATAAAAGTTAAATTCCCTGAAAATCTGTAACGCACCTTTACCACATGATGGATTCATGCTCTCGTGTTTCCACTAAAATCATCTTGCGTCGTAGTTATTGATTTTTTTAAAGTAGAAGACCTCAGAACATGTTCATTGACAATATAAATATATTTAAAAAAATTATAAAAAAAATATATATATATTTTGTCTAAATATATTTATATTGTCCATGAACATGTTCTGAGGTCATTTTCATTAATATATATATATATATAAAATGTGTAGAAATATATACATTTCATATATAAATATATATAAATGTTTTCCATATACGTTTTTGTATGGAAGCCCGTTTCCGACACTGAAAAAAAAAGATTATTGTGACTTTATATCTCACAATTCTGAGAAAAAAAGTCAGAATTCTGAGATAAAAAGATAAAAATAAACAGCGACGGAAACGGGCTTCCATATTTAAGGCCATTTTTCACTAAAACTAACAAACAATATTTATGTAAATATATTTTATCATCTATATTGCCGTATTTAAAATATTTTATACTTCAAAAAAATGTATCTATTTATATATATTCCCTTTTATTTACATTCAAGGAGTGATATCATTGAACCAGACTATTATAGAAAGTCACGCAGTGGGTTCTTTTGACTGGGTCCAGTGAAAAACCACCAAGCAACTCCACTGATACGTGAACAAATGAGAAATGAGTAATTTTTGAACATAAGTGTCCTTGCAAAAGCTCCGTCATGCTCAATCTGGGTTCTAATAATGTAAGGCCCATTGGAGGAGATCAATCTAGTATTTGTCTATTCTGAATTAAGACAAGGCATGATGACTCTCCTGAGTGCTGGGTTCCTGCCTAAATGTTTTGTGGTGTTTGACCACATTCTCATTTCCTATCATGGCCCCTGCTGAGGAATCAATGCAGCACAATCCCACAGCGCCTCATCTGTTTAGATGCTTGATGCCGACAAATTGGCCGTCCCGATGACGTACTTTAATGGCTCATTCAGTCCTCATCTAACAATCGACTCTTTTCGTCATTCCGGGATATTCTCAAATTCCTAATTAGCTGTCGGGCCAATATATTTATCTATAGAGCGAGCGTGTCTGAATCTGAAATGTAACATTAAATAAATTCCGTATGCGCGTGTTTTTAGTTGTTGTCACTCTGCATGTGAAAGGATAATTGTGGCTCTATACATTTTGTCTTCTCCATTAGCAGTCCATTAGTTTAGCCATATATCAAAACAATTCAGTAGCACTTTATTTTACAGTCCTGTTCCCCATGTACATACAATTACTGCGTAATAACTAGATACTAACCCTGAACCTACCCATAAACATAACCTTGACCCATGTAGTTACCTTATACTTTCTTAGTTTAGTACTGTAAAATAAAATGCAACCATTATTCTGTTAGAACATAATGCGTATATATATATATATATATATATATATATATATATATATATATATATATATATATATATATATCACAGAGTGTATGTGCAAGGGCACAAGTGCAAAGACTGAAGGTGACTAGCTGTCCAGAAGGGCCTTTTTAATCGAAAACGAGTAATTAACTTGCTACAGCAAACCACTTCGAAGCTCTGTTTATAGAATAGAACCAAAAGATATAAGATAAGATACGGGAAACGAGTGATAAGGGACTACTTAATTCAAAACCTTTTGGTATTAAAAGTGTAAATACTGCATATCAAGAGTCTAGACAGAACGAGCAGATGAAGAACCACCCTGCAAAATCAGGATGGAGACGTGGCATATGAAACCCCACACAGAATTGAACTGGAAGAGGATCGAGTGGCTGCCATATTCTAACGCTAGCGAACGAAAGGAGCATCTCCAACGCATTCTGAAGTACCGCAGGAATGTTTCTCAGGTTTATCTTGTTTGTCAGCTCGCAACTCTTCTCGAGATCCTCTCCCGATGGCTTCTGTGCTAATCTGTTTACCGCGGCCTGGCTGAAGAAGAACTGTAGCCAAGCTAATTTCACCTAATTTCTCTTAGCGTTTACCTGCTGCTTGTGTTTGCCACTCACAAGTCTCCGGCGTAGCACTCTCAGATCGTAATGGCTGTTCCCTGCATCAAGGCGCTCTCACTTCGCTAAGATAATTGCTATTATGGCTCACAATAGCCGTAATGGTGCTAACGGTCGTTGCGAAGAAATGATGCAGCTGATGACGGCCACTGGGTCTGTTATTAAAAAGAAAGGAGGCTGCTCCAATCAGCCGCAGACCGCCATTAGCCTAGCATGCCCATTCATCACTGTCACTCTGAATAGAGGCAGTCAGATGGGGCGGAATGGGGGTGGAAGGGGATGGAGAGAGACTCTGGAAGGGGGGAGGGGCAAGGCGAGGCACGTGCTACCCAAGTCACCGGGTCTGTCGTCTGGCTGCGTGTGCACTCTGACTCCCAGGCCTCATGGGCCTGCTAATCTGCGGCGCACGGCGGAAGCCATTGGAAGGGGGAGGAGAGGTGCACGGCTGAGATAGCATATCGCTTTGCGCACACAGCACTCGCTATAGCCTGATCCTCTCTGAACAACCATTTCCAATCACTTTTCACAGGCTCTCTTCAGCACAGAATGGGGGAAAACAAAAGCGCTGAGAGCTGCACTGTCTGTGTCTGGTCCATTTTTACATTTGACACACACACACACTCCACAAGACTGATCTTTGAAGTTGCTTGAGCATGCATTATTCAGTATTTCAAATCCGTCCTTCATCATTCTAGTGTTAATTTTACAGTTTTTGTCTTGTAAAGTCATGTCATATTCATTACTTTTGGTCTGTTTTAACTGTGAGCGAAATGGCAAGTGATATTAGTCAATAAAAATGTGTGTCCAAACTTTACCAGTCCTTACTTAAAAAATATAAATGAAAGATATGATTTACTTAACATTTTTGAAAGTATGCGTGCCATTTATTTGATCACAAATGCTGTAAAAAAAAACTGTAATATTATTACGGTTTAAAATAACTCTTTTCTGCTTTTATATATTTTTAAATGTAATTTATTCCTGTGATAACCAAGCTGAATTTTCGGCATCATTACTTCAGTTACGTGATCCTTCAGAAATTATGCAAATATGCTGATTTGCTTAAGTATTATTATTATTATCATCAATGTTTAAAACGAGTGTGCTGCTTAATATTTTGTGTAAATCATAATTTTTTCAGGATTCTTTGGTGATTAGAAAGTTCAAAAGAACAGCATTCATTTGAAATAGGAATATTTTGTAACATGTCTTTACTGTCACTTTTAATCAATTTAATGCATCCTATACCTTATTTTTTTTATCTTACTGACCTGACATAATGTTAAGAACCAACAAGGGCTTGTGGTTGTTTTAGCAGACTATCGGTGACTGGTGGTTATGATCGAAAGCTTCTTGTCGTAGACTTTGAAATGTGAAAGGCAGACGAGTCTGGTTTTAAACTTCAAAGTATAACTGTCACAAGTCAAGCTTCTGAGCACAATAGCGATCAAAGAACTGTGTTTTTGTTTGTCTGCAATTCATGAGGGATTGCTATTGACTTATTGCTGGCAGGATAGTTCCACTCCTGGGACACTACCCAAAAGGTTATCGGGTGTTTGACCACATCTTCGTCGTTCATTAAAGTCACTGCAGAGTAATCAATGACTCTGAAAACA
Organism: Zacco platypus; assembly: GCA_038088235.1. Taxonomy (NCBI): domain Eukaryota; kingdom Metazoa; phylum Chordata; class Actinopteri; order Cypriniformes; family Xenocyprididae; genus Zacco; species Zacco platypus. The sequence goes on from CM076072.1 coordinate 27,988,149, forward strand.
TTTGTCCTGGCTCTTTATTGTCACACACCTGTCAGAAAAGCATCACGCTGACAACAAAGCATCGCTTTGTAATCGGTTCGTTTGAATCGAATCACTAGAATGAATCAGACTTCATAGCAGTTCAGAGGAGTCGGTTCTTTCTCCTGTTACCTGAATGTTGATAATTTAGTACTTTTTGTCAGTAGCTCCACTGGATAAGAGCTGAAAGAGTAGAGTACTAATGTCAGTGGCGTAGTCTAGTATGTGGGGGTAGGGCTGGCAGGAATAGATCAATGGAGACCTGAAAAAGGAAACCGAGAGCTAAGAACATGCTTGTAAATGAGTGTAGCCAGGCCTGCAGGGTCTTCAAAGCGAGAGGGAGGGAATATTATGCTGCTAGTTTGAATTTTCAGCCAATGGATCACTCAATAGTCTATCTATTATAGATTAATATGGCATATCACTACTGTATCTAACAATCTGTCCAGACGAGCGGCAGATTCAGTCAACACTGGCGTAAAAAGACCAGTCCTTATATCGCAGACCCCAGATTGATTCCTGCACATGCGGATGTCTCCGATCGTGGAGGTTTTGAAAGATGCTTTTTAAAATAATCGAGCCCCTGTTTGATTACGCTTCTTTATTTCGCCGCTTATTTATTTGAATTTTGAAAAGTGTTTGCTTCATAAAAAGGGGAATTGAGAGGTTCTTAAAAATATATATAGATAGATAGTTGAATAAAATACATTTAGTTTAAAATCAATTCTCTTAGCCACGGGCACTGTATGTTAGAAATATTACTTTATACTATATATATATATATATATATATATATATATACATATATTATATATATATATATATATATATATATATATAGTATAAAGTATTATATATTACTTTATATAGTATATATACATACATATGCATAAACACACACATTTACACACTATATATATATATATATATATATATATATATATATATATATATATAGTATAAAGTATTACATATTACTTTATATAGTATATATACATACATATACATAAACACACACACATTTACACACTATATATATATATATATGGTATAAAGTATTATATATTACTTTATATAGTATATATACATACATATACATAAACACACACATTTACACACTATATATATATATATATATATATATATACACACACGCACACACACACACACATATACACATATACATACATTTACACACACATTTTTTAAATATATATAATTTTTTTGCTTCGTTCAAAACATCTGTTTATCTTTTTATGAAGCTCCAAATTTCCCTTTTTTAGCTACACATAGATATATATATATATATACTATATATAAAGTAATATTTCTATCACATACAGTGTACGTGTGAATTTTTTTAAAAATGATTTTAAACCAAATGTATTTTATGAGCTTAAAGTGACAGTACCAAAGAATACCGATGATCATAAATTATGGTGACTTAAATACCGCTTAATATTTGTCTGACAGTCCAAGTTGGCTTTTCTTTTAGGAGCTCTACATATTTAATAGAATATTTATAGCTACGGTGTGCGGAGCTGAAATAGAGCAGCACTAACTCGAGGAGCGCTGCACAGGAATGGCATTGGCTGGCAGAGAGTGCAAATGCCAGCACGGATAAAGACTTTCTTGTGATTAGCCTCATTATTCCGACAGATTTTTCGGCTTTACGAAAAGGGCTCCTAGGCAGCCTAGTTATTCATCCAAAACCCGGACGGAACGGAGCGGAAATGTTTGCTTCAGGGGTGGGACTGTCATGGACCTGTCTTCCTTATTAGACCCCATGCGCTGTGCCGTTCTCCATCCTTATAAATGTTAGATTTACATGTCAGTGATTTTTGGTGATTCATGAAAGTAGTTTTGGGAGCCCCTCTTTTTTTCTGAAGAATATCATTTTCAAACGAGTTGTCCCTGCCCAAACATTCGGCCAGTAGAATGCTTGAGGTGAGCGTACGCAAAGAAAATTTAATTAACAAATTCGTGCCACTGTTTCTTCTCCAAGTGTTAATTATTAGATGAAATCCACTGCACCAAAAGCTCGAGTGAGAATAATTTCTTTTGTCTGTTTGTCAAGAACAAGATAATTAGGGAGCACCAAAAAGATGTTTTTGTGCTAATAATTTTCTTGGCTTTGATGAATAAATGATTTAAGCACAACTCTATATTCATACTTGAACTTCTTGAAAAATTAATTTTGAGAGCCAATAGATGTTTTTTTTTTCTTTCTTGATACATTAATGAAGCCCTGCCTCTTTCAGAAAAGAGCTTCTGATCAGTAATGATTAATAAAATGTAAAGCACTACATATATGAATTTCAATGACGTTGTGGGAGGAGCATATCAAAGGAGCGGGGAATACTTTGGCACATGGCACTGGATTAACAAGGGGGGTGGAGCGGGGTGTAGAGAAGATGCAGAGAGCCGGGGATAGATGGATAGAATGCTTCATAATACCCCCTCCCTCCTCCTCCTCCATTGTGTCTTTCTCCCCCCAACCTCTTCGGCTGAGAGGAAAGCGTGCCACGCTTAGATTTGATCCATTAATATTCTGTCTCGACTCATTGTCTTTGCCTGCTGACATTTACATTTAGATTGTTTATCTGACTGTGGGGGGTGTCCGACCATTAATGAATATGCTTCTGTTGTTGCAGAAAGGCTGCAATTACCAACTCTGCGTTAAGATAATGAAAGTAGAGAGATGTAGTAGGTGGGCATTAGCCACGGCGGAGAAAAGGCCTTGGTGCGATTGTGCTTTTTACACACTGCAGCAAGGGATGAACCGGAGGAGCTTGGAGGACTCCGTGCCGGTTTCCCTGTTATTCTCTCCCGGTCTCTTGGTTAGATATAATGAGGAGTTCAGGCGTAAACACACATGCTAGCTTGCGGCTTTCTTCGGCTACACTTCTCTATAATGTAAGTTATAATGTATAATGTAAGGCCTCACAGTTTCTGTCTGCATTGGGAAAAATAACATCTCATCGGAAAAAGTTCAGTATTATATTATTTTTAGTTTTTTTTTTTAAATTCCTTACAATATGGTTTATATATATATATATATATATATATATATAAATTATAATATAATTATATTATAATAAAATAAATACTATAAAAATTACCATTAAATTTTTTTTAAAGAATATACATATATATATACACACATGCACACACACATTTTTAGAATATATTTTTAGTTATTTATTCTTAAATTCGAAAAAGTAATGTAAAATAATTTATTTTAATTTAATGAATTCTTAAATTAATATCAGAAATGATATATAATGTTTATTCTTAAAATATTTAACCAAATAAATGTTGTTTTTATGTACAGTAAAAGCATGACATAGCGATGTTTACGGAGCTCCTAGTGACATTTGCCGAAAGAATTGTGAGAATTTTGAGTTAATTCTTTTCAATGAATCATTTGGACCAAATACATCTGAATGATTCATTAGTGAATCAGTCTGAATTTGAATTTTTAAAAAAAAAATCAAGTAATTGCATATGACAGGAAAGGTCATGTAAGTTTTTTCATACTATCTGCCTCCAAGCGCCTGTCAATCTCAGCATCTGAGGTCACACAGAGAGAGCTGAATTCAACATGATGGAATGGCTTGAGATGTAACCATACACTGTATTGAAATACAGCTGAGGTGAGTGCTGGGCATTAGAGAGCAGGAGCGTGGTGAGAGGGTAATAGAAAGCTCTGTAGCTCAGCGTGGGTTGTGGCCTGGTCACTCTTCACACTGAAAGGCAAAAGTGCAGCTACTGACCCACCCATCAACTCTTGCCAGTCCTTATAATAAGGCGAGCTACTTTTCCGAATGACACACTGCAGATCAATAACACTATTCTGCTTTATGCTCCGCACTGCAGACCTGGCCTGAGAAACATATGGTGGGTGATCTGAATGGCCTGCTTTTAACTGTTTTTGAAAGCCTGTAGCGTGTGTATAATGTGCGTAGTTTGCAGATGATCTGTGTGCAGAACACCTGGATGACACTGGATTACACTGTGTGACGAGCAGGGTTGGGGAGTAACGAAATACAAGTAACTTACTTACGTATATAAAATACAAAATTTGAGTCACTGTATTTCATTACAGTTACATTTTAAATGGGTGGTAATCAGATTACAGTTACATCTGAAAAGTGTTTTAGATTACCAAAGTGATTACTTTGAGTTTTAATGTCATTTAAACAGCGATTGGTGATTCTCTGACTCTGACCGTCTGAAAAAGCGGAGTTAAGTTTCATGTTTTCCACTGTTTTCATGTTTTGTGATAGTTGTTTGTGAGTCATTTTATAATTCACTCGTCACTGCAACTTTTTCTCACAATTTGTTTTTTTCCCTCATAATTGTGAGTTTGCATTTCACAATTCTGACTTCTTTTTCTCAGAATTGCGAGATTTAAACTCACAATTGCAAGTTATAAAGTCAGAATTGGGAGATATAAACTTGCAATACTGACTTTTTTTCTTGCATTTGTAAATTTAGTATGTGAGTTTATATCTCATAATTCTGACTTTTCTCAATATTGTGAGTTTATATCTCATAATTCTGACTTTTCTCAATATTGCGAGTTTATATCTCATATTTTTGACTTTTCTCAATATTGCGATTTTATATCTCATAATTCTAACTTTATAACTCACAGTTGCAACTTTGTATCACGCAATTCTGAGGAAAAAAGTCAGAATTGTGAGACAAAAACTTGCAATGACCTTTTTTGTGTTTGTTCCACACTTATTAGTATTCTGAAGTATTCTAAAGTATTTAGATTAAGTAACTAAACTTGAGTAATGTAACAAAATACGTTACAAATTACTTTTTAAAGCATGTATTTTGTAATCTGTAGTGAAATACATTTTAAAAGTAACCCACCCAGCTCTGGTGACACGTGTGATGAATGCACTGAAAGTAGTATCAACCACAGTTTTTCTTTTCAATCCTTTTTTCATGCATTATTTGATTGGACTGGCAAAATGTTACATTAATTGAATTAAAAAGCTAAGTCATTATGTTAAAAGACTGAACGGAAAGTTATTGAGGTCATTGTACAGAAAAGTATTATAGAAAACGTGTTATTTTTAGTGTACAGTGGAAACGTGGGTTGTTGATTTGATATCAATTAATAACACATTTTTTATTTCTTTTTTCCATGGAAGACATACGATTCATTTTTAAAGAATACTCTCTGTATAAAAACTAGTTTTCAATGTATTATTCACAACACCGGCTTAAATTTTTCGACTGATTCGCTTCTCATATTGGTCAAGAGTCATATGGACCACTTTTATGATTCTTTTATGGTATTTGAGTCTTTTCTGATTCATTCTCATTAAACAGGATATTTTTACTACTTTTGTGTTCCACACAGAAAGAAAGTCATACAGTTTTAAAATCGCATGACGGTTATTCTTATTCTTTTAGCGAGTGTTCGCTCTTTTTATATTGATTGATATTGAATTAATAGACTACATGGAATTTTTGCTCAACGTACTGTACGCCGTCAGAGAGTGTTGAGCGGATGAAACAGATCAGCAGAGTCTGAATGTAAAAGTGATTTAATGAAGTCTGTTCTAATGCTTCTCTTCAGTCCACTTACACAGATTAGATTAGAGCTGTGGCCTCCACAGAAAGCCTATCTTTTCACGGTATTGTTCCAGTGCCATTTTAATTCTAAAATGGAAAGGTTTACTGTGCCAAAAAAAGATTTTCACTCTGTTTCACCACCAATTGGTACATATTTTTATCTTTATTCAACGCAGCCACATTTCAGTGAGCCGCCCTTTGTGAATCGCACCACTGCCCTTGGATGCAAACACATTTTATAGATACGTTTAGACTAAAAGGAGGACTTTGAAATGAAAGAAGACAGAGAGACATAAATACATGTTCAGACCATGGGACATTTTATTTATTTATTAGAAAAAATAGCCAATGATGGACTGAACATGTATTTATTTAAACATTATTTAAACATGGAACGTTGTATCAATCTATCCATCTATCTCTCTCTCTCACAATTGTGAGTTTGAATTTCACAATTCTGACTTCTTTTTCTCACAATTGCGAGATTTATACTTGCAATACTGACTTTTTCTTGCAATTTTGAGTTTAGTATGTGAGTTTATCTCATAATTTATCTCATTGACTTTTCTCAATATTGTGAGTTTATATCTAATATTTTTGACTACATATACATACATATATATATATATATATATATACATACATACATAAGATTCTTGTTTCTTCATTGTTTCTTGATGAACTTTCTATTCATCAAGGAATCCTGGAAAAAAAAGTACAGAACTGTTTTTCAACATTTATAACACGAAATGATTCATGAGTAGCAAATCAGCATATTATAATGATTTCTGAAGGGTCATGTGACACTGAAGATTGGAGTAATGATGCTGAAAATTCAACTTTGCATCTCAGGAATATATTACATTTTAAAATATATTCAAATTGAAAACAGTTATTTTAAATTGCAATAATATTTCACAATATTTCTGTTTTTAATGTATTTTTAATTAAATAAATGCATGTGAGCAGATGAAACTTCTTTTAAAAACATTAAAAATCTTACAGATCCCAAATATATATATACATATATATATAGAACTAAAGAGGATGTATTGAACAAATTTATTTGATTGTTTAATTAGTTAATTAATTAATTTAACTATTTATTTAAAAGAAAAAAGTCAATAATGGATTGAACATTTATTTATCTAATTATGTAACAATTTCATTTTTTTTTTTTTTTATTCTTTGGAGCACAATTAACTTTACATTTGAATCTTTCCCCTAATTAAAAGTGGTTAAAGCCCCCGTTCACGATCAGTGTGGCCGTGAGTGATTTACAATGAAGTGCTACATGGCATGTAGGTCTGCCATCAGTCTGGCTGTATTGGCATGCCCTGCTGCCATGGAAACATACTCATACAGTACGTGCGTGTAGAAGCTCCGGCATGGCTGCGCCCAGATGTTGAACTCAGTAACCCCCATTTATTCCAATCCACGCGACGCTTTTCCATGCTTCGGCCCATCTGTATCCCTGTCACACGTTAAAACGTCGCGTTGACATACATTATCCGGCCAGGTGTTGTTTCCCCTCCCCTCTGAAAAATCCACAATGCGTAGAAATGAATAAGGAGGATGAATGAGGATGACCATCATTCGACCTTCCTTGACAAAATGACTCTTCCCCGTGTCCTTTTCCCGTCTTCCCGGTGCTCCTAAAGTAAAAGATAAAGTAATAAACCCAAACTTATGGGTTGAACTTAATGAGCTGCGTAGGAATAGAGGCGCTATCCTCCTGGGAGCTTCTTCCCTACAGTGAGTTGTGGTGCTTTGCGTCGGGAAGAGCACATTATGAAATACTGTTGACATTGTGTTGATTTATAAGGGCATTCTCTCCATTGTTTCCCCTGTGTCCTGCAGCTAAGCACGACGTGAATGGTAACAGGACAGTGCCACCGTTCCCAGAGGGATTGCAGATGGTCTTATTCGGTAAGTGATCCGAGCTGTGTGTGTGTGTGTGTGTGTGTGTTTCATCGCGGCGAGGGGGTAGACGACCGGCGGTGGAAGGTAATTAGTCCCCCTTATGCACCCCCTCATCCCCTCGAAGAAGTGCAAAACCAAAACTGCAAACGGATGATGAAAATAAAGGGGAGGGGTGTGCCGATTAATTGCAGACTGCTGATTAGGATCTCTTTAATAAATGCATTTGTTCAGCCTCGCTTTTTTCTTTATTTAGGCCTCAAACTGTGTAATTCATCATGGCAGACAGGAATTAAATGGCTGTTTTAGCACAGGGTCTTGTATACAAATAAAATAATGTTCAAAGTATGTGTGCGACTTTGCAAATCACAAACCCCCCTCTGAGAGCGATGAAGGGTAACTCGTACCTCCGACTCCATGAAAATGTCGCTTTCTTCCTTTCTTCTTTCTTCCCACAGCGCTCACCCTCGTTTACCGAACACTGACGTCCCCAATGTGAAAGCGTCATCTTATAGTCTTGGCGTTCGCGTGTCCCTCCGGGCCGCCGTAATTGAGCTCCAGATTCTAGATTCTCCATCGTACGCCTTATGCTCACTTCTCCACAGCAGCTTGTAAATCAGAGAAATCTGGTCAGCATGGACAGTTTTTTTTTTTTTTTTTTTTTTTTAAACAATTGAATTACTTTCCACCCATGGGATGTTGAGGTAGATAACGATATACTAGTTACCCTCTAATTTATTTTTACTGTTATAGAGGGGAAAGTATTATTTGGTAATAAATGCTTACAGCGGGTGTTAGTTTTATGGTGGTTGATATGTTTTTATTGGTGCTGAGTAAACGTGTGATGGAGGAGTCTTTGGTTTTATGGGATTGTAAATTCATAGCAAAAATACGGAGCTTTGAATAGGAAAATAGGAGCTGATTTAACACCAGTGGGAAGGTGCTAGAGGAGCCTCGTTCCCAGCTGAACACAAAAACGCACAAGAAAGAGAATTTGGTGAGGGAAAAAGATTAGACAGGTAAACATTAGTCAAGTCAAGTCAAGTCATCTTTATTTATATAGCGCTTTTTACAATGCAAATTGTGGCAAAGCATCTTTACAGTAATAATTGGCAAATAATTTTGGCGGCACAGCAGCTCCCAAAGAAAATGGTGTCATTGTCCAGCTTATTCTATATGTTATTGATTCATTCCGTTGCAAATATCAATAGTTATTAGTCTAGTTAATTTATGTAGATCAGCACTGGAGAAAACAGTGACGTAATCGTCCGGCTCAGCTCAGTTCACATACAACGGCACCAAATGCAGGCATATCAAAAACACTGCTGAATATCAAGCAAGTGTCCCCAACTTAAGCAAGCCAAAGGCAACAGCGGCAAGAACCAAAACTCCAACAAATGGAGAAAAAAACCTTGGGAGAAACCAGTTCCAGTTCTCCTCTGGCCAACAGTGAACACTTGTCCGATACTCAGGCAGAGTTACAGGTCATTAAACCGATTTGGAATCGCAACAGTCAAAATATTAGTGTGGAAAAGTTTGGGGTCGGTAAAATTCTCTTTATGTTTTTGAAAGAAGTCTGAAAAAGTGTGCATTTATTTGATCGAAAATACAGTAAAAACTCTCGGACGGTAGTGTACACTGCGGAATCTTAGTGACTATGTCATTTTAATGGGATAGTGTGCCCCCGAATTAAAATTTGCTCATTATTTAGTCACTCTTATGTCGTTTCAAACCTCTGTTTGTCCATGTAGAAGCAGCTTTTTCTGTCAAGCTCAAAAGCAGCATCTTAAAAGCATCCTAAAAGTAGTCCATATGACTCCATATTCACTAAAGTCCATGTCTTCTGAAGCTGTATGATAGCTTTGTTGAGGAAAGGGAAGTCATATGGACTACTTTTCTGTTCCTTTCATGGTGGTGTTTTTGCAGCTCTTTCGGGAGCTTTACAGTCCCAGTGGTCACGCTGAACTTTCACGGTGTGGCTAAAACAGCATAACAATTCTTGGAAAAATAAATAAATAAATACAAATAACAGCATATAGGTTTGAAAAGATATGTGGGCAAGTAAATAGTGACAGAAAATTCATTTTTCTTTAGTAAAAAAAAAACATTATTCCGTTTTTGTATGATTAACAGATAGTTTGAACGGTTGAACATGGATGCATGGAACGCATGTGTATATTTTGTAAAAGTATACTTTGAATGCAATTTAAAAGTGTCCATCAAATGCAAAAATGTTTTCAGAATCAATGCTATCCTTTTCATTTCTGGCAATAATAGAAATATTAGGTTTTGTGGTCTCCGTTATAGAGTGTTGGCAAGTTACTAATTGCATGTAACTTAAATAAATTGAACTGTAATCCATTACAGATACTGAGAAAAAATGTGTAATTAAAGTACAGTTACTTATTAAAATGTTAATGATTACTGAGTATTTTCTGTAAAAACTATGTTGAATCCTATTCATTTGTTTAATTGATTTCCTTCCCAAATTGCTCTAAAATTTCAGCATATGTTTCAGGAGTTTAGGACACATGCTTATTCAATAGCTGTTTTATTTCCTGTTCGGGTTTATGCGTAGACCCTATGCTTTATTTTTCAAGATTAACCTTTTTTTTTTCCAAAGCATTGTGAGACGACAGTGTTTCATGTCATAACTATGCAAAGATTTGATTTCAAAAACAGTATCATAGCTATTAAACAATATCTTATTATGATTTTAAATCTGTATTTAATCTCAGAGTGATCTCAAAGAAAAAAAAGGTGCTAGACTGCGCATTAAAATTAAATCATTATAATCTTTAATTCAAGTGATGAAGGATTTTAAAGTCTGACAGTAATTAGTGTTGAGGACTACTGTAAGATTAACCCTGCCTGGTTTAAATCTTTGAAACAGTTTAAAACATTCGTTTAGAAAAGTAATCAAATGTAATCAGTTAAATTACTTTAATAAAGGGATTGAAATAGTTACACTACTCATTAAAATTTAAATAGGGTAATTTGTAATCTGTAACCTATTATATTTCCAAAGTAACCTGGTTATCGTCTATGGCTATATATTATATTTATTTAGTCTTTTATGTTTTTAACACAGGTATGGGCTGTTTCTGGGGAGCAGAGAGGAAGTTCTGGACACTAAAGGGGGTCTATTCCACTCAAGTGGGCTACTCTGGCGGTTACACCCCAAACCCGACCTATGAGGAGGTGTGCACAGGTATGTCTCTGATCCAAAATTGTAACCGTATGTGTTGCGGTGAAACTATGGGTACCATTTTCTGTCAGTCACTTGTTGTCTGTGGAGCTCCAGCCACATAAAGAATTTTATGAGTATCACAAATTATATATGAACTGTAAATGACTGTAAAATTTCCACATAAATACCCTGAGATTACACCAACCATGGTATTAGATGTTGCAACATGTATTTGAATTTCATGTCAGATTTCATTCTGTACCATTTAAAAAAAAAACAAAACAAGAGGAGCCAGTGCAACAACCACACGGCCACAAAATAGATTCAGTAAGACAGACACAATCCAGGTCCAAATGGTGATATTGTGATCATATACAGGCAGAAACCAGAAATGGTGTTTGATATGGCAGTGCCAAACAATGGTAGATAGAAAGCAAACTGGGATGCTTGAGAAATATCAAGTACTGAAGAAGGAATTAGAAAGAATGAGGCAAGTTAAAGCCAGGGTAAATCCAGTGGTGATAGGATGCTCTTGGGACATTGACACTAAAGCTGGAAGAAAACGAGACTTAACAGGAAAAGGAGCCGAGATCTCCACCCAGATGAGACCAATTACAAGCATCCCAGGAAGATACTGAGCTGATGCTTAGATCTTCTATCTATCCATCTATCCATCTATCCATCTATCCATCTATCTATCTATGTATCTATCTATCTATCTATCTATCTATCTATCTATCTATCTATCTATCTATCTGTAATGCACTAATTGGAGAGCAGAAATCAAAATGCTATACAGAATTCATACAGTAATTACAGTCTTTTTTCTTTTTTTGTAACATCTGCAGGCATCCAGATGGCATTCATATATGCTTATACTTAAAATGTTAACACTTGCTCAAATAGCAGTAATCCAGTAACTGGCTAATATACCAATACAAAACAACACATGGTCATACTGTCGAGCTTTGCCCATCCAAAAATGACCACGAAGCTTCTGCTTGAATGCAGTAATCAAGACAGATGTCTTTGACATGGCTGGATTTGCTTTATTATTATTTTTATTTAGGTCAGAGCCTCCCATTCCTTATCCTGCAGGATTTTGGATTTAGAATTTTAGGCATTTCCTTCAAAAAAAAAAAAAAAAAAAAAAAAAAAAAAATATATATATATATATATATATATATATAAATGTTAAAATATAATATAATATATAAATATAATATATAAATATAATAATAATATATATATATATATATATATATATATATATAATATATGTGTGTTTCTATATGTTCTGGTGACCATTTATGACTACTGAAAGAAGTTTTTTTCTGAAAGAAGTGAGGACAGTCACTCAGTACGGATGCATTAAACTGTCAAAAGCGACAGTAAAAAGACTTTTACATGGTTACAAAAAATCTATTTCAAATAAATTCTGTACTTTTGGAATTGACTATTTATCAAAGAATCCTAAAAAATGTATCACAGTTTCCACAAAAAATATTAAGCAGCACAGCTGTGATAATAATAAACTGTAATAATGATTCTTGAGCACCAAACCAGGATATTAGAATGATTTCTGACAGTGAAGACCGCTGAAAATTCAGCTTTGCCATCGCAGGGATAGATCACCGCCTGGAATTATTTTAAAATATATTAAAATAGAAAACAGTGATATTAAATAGTAATAATATTGCACAATGTTGCTGTATTGCGATCAAGGCTTGGTAAGCACAAGAGGCTTCTTTCAAAAACATGAAACAGTCTTACAGACCCCAAACTTTTAAACAGTAAAGAGTGCAAATTATTTTTATTCATTTTTCGTTACTTTGCTAGAATTTTCCCCAAAATGCACAAATGACTGTTTTTGAAAAATAAATTGACTGAAGTCTTGACATGTTTAGCAGAAGTTTTTCTCAGCTCAGACTTACTCTCGTAGTTTTCCTCAGCCTAGAAAAGCATGACAGGCCAGGGCTTTGATCTGCTGAGCTTCGCCGTGCGCTGCTCTAGCGCAGTTCAGTCACAGAGATTTCCCATCGACTGAATTTGCTTTAATGGTCTCTCACAGAGTATGCGCAGCCATTCCTTACAATGAAGTTTAGATGACATAAACACAAACATGCATCTCACTGCAGGGCATTTATATTTAAATTCCCTCTTTTTCTTAGAATCTGTACATTTTCAGAATCAAAGATGTCGTATAGCCGGGTGTGATGATTCAGCAGGTGGTCCATCGCTACAAGCGGAACTGGTATATACGGCGTGGGGTGTTGAAAACTCAGGGGGAGCTGTCCATTGGTTGGTGCTGAAATGAATGCTGGTGCTGAAATGGTTGGCAACACTCTGTGCTCCTCCACAGGGTTTGAATGCTAACATCCTTTTTAGAAGAGGATTTTAGAAGAAAGGGAAGAAAAGGCTTGTGTTTATGTTGTGCTTTTGCAAATACATAGTTTCGTATCGTTCAAAAAGATCTTTTTCAAGACCCAGTGAGCTACCTGACTGCCTACATACGCATTAAGGCAGCATCTTAACAAAATGAAACCTCATAAGTGACTATACATAGACAGAAACTATACAAATAGAGCTCAGAATAATAGTCTAGTAGGGTTCAGTGAAGACTGCTGAAAATTCAGCTTTGCCCTCACTGGAATAAATTATTTTAAAATAGATAATGGTTATATTAAATATGGCTCAGAATTGTAGTGTACTAATAAGTATCTTTTTAACTTAATTTTATTTTCACTTTTTATTATTGAATGAATTATATACATCACTCTAGCCCTTTTGCTTTATCCGCCATCTTGAGATTTTGAGATCTTGAGTCTGCCTCGATGTCTTAAAATATAAGTAGCCTACTTGGTTTAGTAGCAGAGCTATAGAATCATACTCAGGATTTAACTTATGCATCTGAGGGGGAGGGGATGTGCTATGATCCTTAAATGCTCTCTCGCTTTGTCTTCGCACTCATTCGCTCTCTCTCTCTCTTTCTGTGTTAATCTCAGTCCTGTCTGCACAAGAGCTTGTGTCAACAGGGGATTAAAGGGTACAGACATGTCCGCCAAGCAGAAACATGCACTAAAGATATAGCCACCAATGCACACAATCATAGAAAATAGCATCTTATGGGTCATTCGACAAAACGGCTCATATTTGCATCCTTGATACAAGTAACTCTATAGCCGATGTCAGCATTTACTGCATTAATATAGACATTTCTCTTAATATAACAATAGTCAATTTTTTTCTTGATCTTTTCTTCTCAAATTCTCCTTAATGTATTAGCAAATAAGCATTTTTTTGGAGAAAAAGTATTTAATATATAATATATATATATACACACACACACACATAATTTATTTCACTAATTCCATTCAAAAAGTAAAACTTGTATATTATATTCATTCATTACCCACAGACTGATATATTTCAAATGTTTTTCTTTTCATTTTGATGATTATAACTGAAAACTAAGGAAAATCCCAAATTCAGTATCTCAGAAAATTAGAATATTGTGAAAAGGTTCAATATTGAAGGCACCTGGTGCCACACTGTAATCAGCTAATTAACTCAAAAGACCTGCAAAGGCCTTTAAATGGTCTCTCAGTCTAGTTCTGTAGGCTACACAATCATGAGGAAGACCGCTGACTTGACAGTTGTCCAAAAGACGACCATTGACACCTTGCACAAGGAGGGCAAGACACAAAAGGTCATTGAAAAAGAGGCTGGCTGTTCACAGAGCTCTGTGTCCAAGCACATTAATAGAGAGGCGAAGAAAAAAATGTACAAGCAATAGGGATAACTGCACCCTGGAGAGGATTGTGAAACAAAACCCATTCAAAAATGTGGGGGAGATTCACAAAGAGTGGACTGCAGCTGGAGTCAGTGCTTCAAGAGCCACTACGCACAGACGTATGTAAGACATGGGTTTCAGCTGTCGCATTCCTTGTGTCAAGCCACTCTTGAACAACAGACAGCGTCAGAAGCGTCTCGCCTGGGCTAAAGACAAAAAGGACTGGACTGCTGCTGAGTGGCCCAAAGTTATGTTCTCTGATGAAAGGAAATTTTGCATTTCCTTTGGAAATCAGGGTCCCAAAGTCTGGAGGAAGAGAGGAGAGGCACACAATCCACGTTGCTTGAGGTCCAGTGTAAAGTTTCCACAGTCAGTGATGGTTTGGGGTGCCATGTCATCTGCTGGTGTTGGTCCACTGTGTTTTCTGAGGTCCAAGGTTTAGAGCACTTCATACTTCCTGCTGCTGACCAACTTTATGGAGATTCAGATTTGAATTTCCAACAGGACTTGGCACCTGCACACAGTGCCAAATCAACCAGTACCTGGTTTAAGGACCATGGTATCCCTGTTCTTAATTGGCCAACAAACTCGCCTGACCTTAACCTCATAGAAAATCTATGTGGTATTGTGAAGAGGAAGATGCGATATCCCAGACCAAACAATGCAGAAGAGCTGAAGGCCACTATCAGAGCAGCCTGGGCTCTCATAACACCTGAGCAGCGTCACAGACTGATCGACTCCATCCCACGCCGCATTGCTGCAGTAATTCAGGCAAAAAGGAGCCCCAACTAAGTATTGAGTGCTGTACATGCTCGTACTGTTCAGTTGGCCAAAAATCCTTTCTTTGTATTGGTCGTAAATAATATTCTAATTTTCTGAGATACTGAATTTGGGATTTTCCTTAGTTGTCAGTTATAATCATCAAAATGAAAAGAAATAAACATTTGAAATATATCAGTCTGTGTGTAATGAATGAATATAATATACAAGTGTCACTTTTTGAATGGAATTAGTGAAATAAATCAACTTTTTGACGATATTCAAATTATACGACCAGCACCTGCATATTAAAATATATTCAATAGCTCGAGTTAGGACAGCGCAATTTATTAATGGTTAAACAAATGATTTGTTTAAGATTGTTTCAGATCTCACAAAAAGTACTTTTAAAAATTCACCTTATAAACTGGAAAAGGCACCCATTTTATAGAATGACCCTTAAAACTGAAGCAGCCCATAGTCTCTCTTTTCAACCATTTTGCGAGGCAGAATCAGGGCTGCACAAAGAAAGATCAGGAGAGGATGGTGTGCTTGTGCCTTTGCAGTATCAAACATAACCATTATCTCTGAATTTCAGTGGATTGTAGTTTTCACTGCTCCCACTTGTATTGATGGTCTGTAAAAGGCACTTCCCTTGACACCTACTTGCATCACAGCAGTACCTTTGCTTAGAATGTATGCTGGTCTCAAGCTGCAGAAAATATGGCCGCCTGCGGTTGACCTTCACCGTGTCTGGAATGGCTGTGCCTGGCGAGGGGGTGGGTGAGGGGATTACACCAAAAAATGGGGGTTGTGAAAAAGGATTTGAGCTGGAAGATGGGAAGAAAAAGAGGCAAGATGCTTCAAAGAGGAAATGAAAAAGGGAAGAAAGCCAAGCAGAGGGAGAGGAATAGAAATCGAGAGGGAGGGATGAATGTAAAGTGAGGAGTGGGAAGTGTAGGAACAGGTTCAATGGGTTCATCACTCTTCCATAAGCCAACATGCATAACGCAGTTGGAGGATAATGCTGCCGGCTCTTATGCCTCCATTAGAACACCATTGTCTTATCGCTGAATGTACGAAAATTTGCATAACATACTGTCAAAAGGTTACAACGAGTGCAGAAATTGTACGTTTTTGCCTCGTGTTTTGCTGTGCCAGTCATGTATGCATTTTGATATCTAAAAAAAGATTATAGATAGATGGCCGGAAAAGATGCAACCGCAGTATCCAAATTAACAAGTGCCAAATGTAAGTACTGTCTTGGTAAGAAAATAAAAGGTTGGCTGGTCATTTTATAGGCAAATGCCTGCTTTATATTGAATTTGACCTTTGCATATGTAATTCAAAGACATACAAACGTCTGCTAAAGAAAACTCGGTAACACTTATTTAATGCTTTTATGTATAAAGGTATTCATAATGTATATTATAATACATTATATCTTTTCATAAATAACTGTAAATAGTTCAAATGCAATGTAATATTTATAGATTCTTCACATATCCTTTAACAAAATGTTCCTTAAAACTGGATGAGGTTTTTTTTCTAGGAAGTTGAAAAATTTCCAGTCTCCTTTAATACCGTGGAAAATGGAAAAAGGAAAGGGAAAAAACAATCATTGGGACACACAAACACATTTCTAATTTTCATTTACTTTGTTTTTCAACTAATATTTTTATTTTATTGTAGCTTTATTTCAATTAACAAATGTTTTTAACAGTTTTAGTTACCGATAATAACCCTGATACGAGCTAATCCATGGCGTTCTTTTATTTTTATTTTTATTTATGCAGTTCACAGACAACAAAAGTCTTAATACCTTTTGACTTGGTCCTATGTTTAATTTAGGGTATAAGCAGGGCCGTCATCAGAGAGGGACAACTGGGAACATTGCACATAAATGCATTTTTACAGCGCTGAGTGTTTGGGCGTGAGTTGATGCGAGGTCCCGAGGTGTATGGGCAATGGCACGGCTTTGGTTTTCCATATCTCAGCACTGATAATGTTACTACCCCTCTGTCGTCTTGCCTGGTAATGAAAATAACCCCACAGGTTAGTCCTTTATTACTTTTTTAATATCAAAGCAATATAGATTTACTGGAGATAACGTAGAGGAAGGCCCCCCATAAGACTGAAGCAGAGGTTATTAAGCAGACTTCTTTGGTAATAAATTAATGATGGGAGATATGGAATTAGGACCTCACCTTTTTTTTCAGTTTTGGGGTTCTTGTCACGGCTGTTTCATGTTCCCTGATTCATTTGCAACATGCTGCTCATAGTCCGGATATTCAGATCTAGTCATAAAAATTGCTAGGTAATATTATGAATTCTGTTTTTGGAAGTAAAAATACAGAAAAAACACATTTGTGTAAATTGGTCGGTAAGATTTTTAAATGTTTTTGAAGGAGTTCTTTTATGTTCAGCAAAAACACATACAGCAAAACAGCAACATTGTTAAATATTATTAGCTAAAATTTAAAATGACTGTTTTTGTTAACTTTTTTAATATATATATATATATATATATATATATATATATAAAATTTATAAAATGATATATATATATATCATTTTTTTCTGGATTCTTTGATGAATAGAAAGTTTAGAGCAGTATTTATTTGACAGATTTTCTTGAATAATGAAAAAGTCTTCACTGTCACTTGTTTTGATCAGTTTAATGTGTCCTTGTTGAATTAAAGTATCAGTTGCTTTCACACAAAAAAAAATTAAGCATCTTACTGCCTCTAAACTGAACCATATTGTATTCATAGAAACTGAATATTCAGAAAATATATATTCAGAACCTGAATCATATTTAATGACGCCTCAAAATCCACTTAAAGCACTAAACATGTTAAAATAGCGCTGAACTGTATTAATATCTAATCATTATAATCACAACCCAACACTTTGAACAACATCTGCTAGACGGGGAATTGACCCTTCGCTGGCAGTTTGATTGACAGGCGATCTGACCAATCATAACCCAGAATCCGCCATTTTGTCCGTCAAAGCAGTCAGGGGAGTTAGTAGATTAACGTTGGTGAACTTGAACTTGAAAAATTGTGTGTCCTCACGTCTTTGAAACAACATTCCTTCTGATGTTCATTCATGTTTATTTGATGCTGTAAATGAACTAGTATGAAGAGATGATCGAGGAGCTACAGCGATCTGTCACGACACATTAAAGAGACACTGTATGCTATTTATTGATTCAACTTCTTTAAAAAATTACCATATATTAAATATGAAACTTTCATATGTCTGTCGATGCGTTGTCATTGCTCCTCAATGTATTTTTCACTACGTGAGAACATGATGTGTGGCGTGAAAGCGCGTGGCTTGTTGGACATGGCAACAGTAACTAAAGGGGGCGGGTCTTTGTGAACGGACAGTTGTGCCATGCAAATTGTGTTTCATACATATTTTTTGTGCCATTGCCTTTAGAACAATTTTTTAGTGAATTGGGCTCTAAAACGACGCAGACAGTGAGTGGAAATAAATGCTATCAGCTGGTGCAGTGAATTCCCCCCCATTGTGTTTTTTTTCTGCCTGATACCATTTGAAAGCAGTTGTCTTAATACTTAGATAAAACTTCAATGGCTTCTATACAATAAAACAAACAAAAAAAAAAACTCACAGTTTTGCTCTGTGCTTGATGTTTTTTAATACGCTGGAAAAGAAAAGACATCAGCAATTCTCATTTTCATCTCTGACCCACTTCTTGTCTTTTCGATTGCTACTAATGGCTGTGCTGTTGTTAAAATCCAGCCTTAAAGAGAGCACAATCATCAGGTTGAGTACGTAATGCATTGTGCTTGTGTTTGTTTGACGCTTCTCTATGCTTCTGCTCCATGCAATGAGTCATTACAAAGTAATTTCTTGTTTTTATGAGTCGTCAAGCTCTCCTTCTCTTAGACATTTTTCATGGCTTCCTCCTTCAGGTTGCATTTCTTACTGAAAAGCACCCAGCTGATGCTATGAGCGCAGGCAGATCGACTGCCCTTGTACTTTTATGACAGGGTCAAAAGACAGATAAAGTTAATCAAAATGGAGGACTGACCCTACCGCTGGAGACGCGGCCAGTCGAGCCAAGATCAGTGACCCTCGATGACCTCACTGGAATGGGACCCTGAGCCACCTCTGTTTAACGCGAGTGTGTGTGTGTGTGTGTGTTCTCTGTGACTCTTCGGCAGTGATGCTTACACAGTGACCTCTGCTCTTCTTCCTCACACAGGTAAAACAGGACACACAGAGGTGGTTCGCGTGGTCTATGAGCCTGAGAAAATCAACTTTGCACAGTTGCTCAAGGTGTTCTGGGAAAGCCACAATCCCACACAAGGTAACATTTCATTCTGTCGAACAAAATATGTTTTTTTTTACCTTTCAGTATCAATATGTAGGGATGGCTGACGCGAAACTGACGTTTCGACACACGTGTCGAGATCCCGAAGCGTAGATGTTTCGAAACACTGCTCCGAACTGTGATTCAAAACACCCATGTCACGTGACTATGGGTAAACGAAGCTTCTGCGCGTTTCGACAGGTGGCGTGCTCGCCGAGTCTGCGTTTGATTGACAGGGGCGGGAACAAATCACACAATCGCACATCTGTCTCAACTCACACAAAGTTTGAAAGAGGAGTTAATGCAGCTTCACCTCGTGGGTTTTTGTGAGAGCAGAAAGCAATTAATATTTTTGAATAAAAATCTGTAAAAAAAAAAAAAAAATGAGACCATTATGGATTGATTTATTTTATTAATTTTCAATTTTTCATGACCAAAATAACCTAGTTATTATTATTATATATTATAGTTATATAGTGAGGATGTTAAAAACTCACCACATTAACAAAAACACAACATTTTTATTTTTTTATTTTTTTAAACGGCTTGTTGTCAAAATTGTTTCAGATAACATGTGCAATTGACCACTAGGTGTCACCGTGGAGACGGGTGTCGATATAGTTTCGAAGCCTCGACACAATACGGCACATTTGCTTCAACTGTTTCAGTGTTTCATGAAGCCTCGCTTTGCCCACCACTATCAATATGTAAGCCAATATGTATCTTACAGTCTCTCACTTCCGCTAAAATGGTTCACAGATTTTCATGACATCATGCACTTCCGTTTCTCATCAAATCTTCTGTCCAATCAAATGATCTGTAGAATCTGAAGCTCCGCCCCTCCTACACTATAAACAGACCCTGAAGCTGCGGCTGAAATCGGTCATTAGTTCACACATTTACTAGTTTCTTTATGGTGAATGGCACAAAGTGCACTATATAGAGGATAGGGAACTAATCTGACAGTCTAAATGTGATTTCCATTGAAGCAAATGAAGTTTCCGTTTTCGCGTTAGTGTACATGAACCGCCACAGTCTGCTCTGGTCCAGACACACGAGAGCACAGAGCGGATCATATGTGCAAGTCGGCGCAGACAACAAAACAACAAAATTTTGCACAGAATGCTATATTTTAAAGCGATATAGAAGAGATTGGGAGGAGAAACTGTTAGAGATGAGAAGAAAACCAAAGCTTTACTGAGCTCTGATCATGGTGTGGTATAAACGAAACCCTATTGGCTATTTAAAAAAGGGGCGTGGCTGTTCAATATATTCCGTCCTGCCTTCCTGTTTTAGTTGAAATTACGTCAACACATTGAATAATGCTGCGAACACTTCCAAAACACTTCAGAGGGCCTTCA
Source organism: Zacco platypus (assembly GCA_038088235.1). NCBI lineage: Eukaryota > Metazoa > Chordata > Actinopteri > Cypriniformes > Xenocyprididae > Zacco > Zacco platypus. The sequence continues at coordinate 28,009,136 of CM076072.1, forward strand.
AAGAAATAATTTGCGTTTCAAAAATGAAAATTCTGTCTTCATTTACTCACACTTTTGTCATTCCAAACCGATATGACTTTCTTTCTTATGGAACACGAAGTTTGGCAGAATGTTCTCGCAGGATTTTTTTGTCCTCCTGCAGTGAACGTGATTGGGGAAATGTCGAGCTCCAAAAAAGCACGATAAAAGTAGGCCACATGACTATATTGCAAGTCCTCTGAAGTCTTATGAATGCTTTGTGTGAGGATATTAAAGAAATCTTGCAACACATTTTGGGATAAATATTTTATTGCGTTGAAAAAAAAATTATAAAAATATCCAAAAAGATATGAGGAAATATAAATACTTTAAAAACTAAAACTTGTTGAAAGTGTGTATTTATTATTGAATTATCTATAGCCGCGTTTCCACTGCAGGAACTTTCCTCAGGGATTAGGGACTTTGTGGAATTACTCTAGTGTTTTGACTACAGTGTCTAAATGAAGTTCAGAGTAAAAATTTCCCACTCGGACAATCCCTGTTCATGAGGTAATGCTTTTTTTTTTTTAAAGTTCAGGAACTTTCAGGGTTCACGCATCATTTTGTGCTTTCAAGTCTCTTGCGGTGTGTGCCGTAAGAGTTGTTTGCTGTTCGAATCAACAATGGAGTTTAAAAAAATACAATCGATGGACCGACGACGAGGTTCAGGCTTTATTAAGCTTATATGTGGAGGACGAAATCCAGCAGGAACTGGAAAGCCGTGCGCAGTCCTACATCACTGGACTCTTCACTGTACTTTAGACCGCGATGGAAACGCAGACAGCAACAGGTCTAGTGGGGAAAACGTTCCTGGGAAAAATTGGTCTTTTTGTGATAATTTATTTATTAGAGCTCAAAAAGCCTCTGTCTATATTCACTTTTATTGGCTAGAAAAGAGCAGCCAAAGCATGGGTTTTCTTTTGTGTTCCACAGAAGAAGAAAAAAGTCATTTCATTTTGGGGTGATCTATCGCTTTAAGATTATATTTAGTTCATTGGCCCCGTCCCAAATGGAACCCTTGTGATCTTCCTCCGAGTCCACACTGTCATGAAGTAATGCTGCTTTGACTATTCTTGTGGACTTGGCAAGAGTGAAGAGAAAACAACAACAACAACAACAACAAAAAACAGCTTTTTAACTTAATACAGTCTTACGTTCCAGTAGCGTGAGAGGTACGAGAGACCCATCATGAAATAGGAGAGGCAACCGTTTGAGTGGCTGCAATCATGACCAGAGGATTCAGATCGGAGATTAAAGTGTCTCGGCCATCCAATCACATTCAGACTCATCGAGATGGCCTGTATGATGTCCTGATTGTGTCTGTGGTGATGACTAACACTCGTCTCATTCTTATACTTATATAGGTTCTCTCTGAAATCATGGTTTTGCTTAACTTGAATCCCTGTTTTTAAGAACATAAAAATCTTGCTTAAAAAAAAAATGAAAGAAGCATTAAGTAAGCAATGACAGACTCCAGTCATAGTCACAGTATGGTTTCTTCAGCATAGTTAATCTCTTCTTATTCAACAAAAATATCTGTTCAGGACACAGCTGTGGAATCAGCGACATCTATGTAGTCATATCTGGATCAAGAACCGATAGAACAGAGCTTTAATTAAAAATTACACTCTTCCCAAGATTTCATATCTGGTTGATTGGGAGTTTGTTTCTCAAGAGACTAAAGTACTAATAGATGCTAAATTTGGACCCACAGAAGATGTAGTGAGTGACTGCACTGCGTGATTACAGGGTTACATGACTTACTTTACTTCTCAGGTGTCTACATTTAGCATAAAGGTGTAGTTCATCCAAAAATGAACATTTACATTTGTACACACATTTTACGATGTACATTTGTGTTGTGAACACATCCTCCGTCCCCTTGTTTTTAGCAATGACATATTGTTGCCTTTTCTTTGATAGGAATGCGCCAGGGCAATGATGTCGGAACAACCTATCGATCATCCATCTACGCATACACACAGGAACAACTTGCCGAGGCACTGAGCTCCAAGGACGAATATCAGAAGGTATCTCTTCACAACCTATTCCTATTGCTCCCCTCCCAAATAACAACCCTTGGGTGGTCTTTATGGTAACAACAGTTTGTGGATCAGTGGTTTTCAACTGTTTTGGCTTCAGGATCCAAATTTCATTTATTATTATTATTTATAATATTATTGACAGTATTGTTTTTTGGATCTCAGCACTCTTCATTTGTATATAATAATAAATCATATATATATATATATATATATATATATATATATAGAGAGAGAGAGAGAGAGAGAGAGATAGATAGATATATATAGATATAAATAAAATCAATAAATATTAATAATAATATATATATATATATATATAAACTTACTAATGTATATTTAAACTGATTTTTTTATTTTATTTTATTATTTATATATAAAATAAAAAAAAAATAAAAAAATCAGTTTAAATATAAATTAGTAAGTTTATATATATATATATATTATTTATAATATTATTGACAGTATTGTTTTTTGGATCTCAGCACTCTTCATTTGTATATAATAATAAATTATATATATATATATAGATATATATAAATAAAATCAATAAATATTAATAGTAATATATATATATATATAAACAATAAAATAAAATAAATAAATCAGTTTAAATATAAATTACTAAGTTTATATATATATATATATATATATATATTATTTATAATATTATTGTTTTTTGGATCTCAGCACTCTTCATTTGTATATAATAATAAATCTTATATATATATATATATATATATATATATATATATATATATATATATAAAACCTATTGATTTTTTTATATATTATATTTGTAAAAATATAATATAGAATACATTCTATTTATATATATATATATATATATATATATGTATATATAAATAATTAATTTTTATTATTATTATGACTTTTTTGTTGTCGAGTACTGGATTTTTAACATGTGATAGTGTCAATTTCTTCACTTTCATGCGGCATTTCAAGTTAACAGGCTCAGTATTGTATTTTCCCGCTGTTCACGACCCTATCAGAACAGGTCTGGAGATCCACTGCTATAGAAAACAAAAGCTGCTTGTATCAATGGTACTCTCATCTAATGGAATGTTAACATCCCTGGTCCCCAAGCGGATGGTAAGGAGGGACAGGTGTTGAGGATTACATCCCTCAACGGTTCTTGCTCTGTTTGATAACCTGTGAATCCATAGCAGATGAACCAGGTTTTCTGCAAAGCAGGGAAATATAATCTCACACATGAAATAGTAATTCTCTTTGTCTTGTAGACAGCTTGGAGAAGGGAGACTTCAAATCCGTGCATGAGGAGGTTCAAAGCCTTTCGGTGTTGAGTGTGAACGCTGCCATCTGCATTATGCATATATTTTTCTCTAATTGCAGAACGGCTCTGTTGTCGAGCCGAAAATTGAGGTTTCTTGGTCTCGGTGGTGCAATGCATTACAGACCTGCATGTGGTTCACGCTAACAACCCCACCCTTTCCGCCGAAGCGAAGCCTGTTGGAACAATAGAAGCAGAGGAACTGACTGTGGTTCTTGCAGGCTCTAATCTTCCCTACCGTACCCCCGTAGTCTCGTTTTATTCCTTCAAAACCCTTCTCCCCCTTCCCCTTGTGTATGATCACACTTCGTTTTTTGGGCTGTTTTCCTTCTCATTCCCTCAGATCAGTTCACCGTCTGAAATAAAATTAGCAGCGAGCCAGTATTCACGCTCAAACACATTACGGACGGTGTCATGTTAGACACATTTGACTATTGATGATATAACCTTGACTGTCTCATCATCCCGGTGTCGTCTCTTCACGCATCACATCAAATCTCAGCTGCCTTTGTGCTGATACCAAAGGTTTCTGCAGCCTCTCTTTTCTACATCAAAAGAGCCCAAATGAACAGCACAGTCACTCTTCGCTCCATTTTGAACGAATTCTGAACATGATATCCAATATCTTTTCCTGTGATATGGTACATTTTGTATCTCAGCAACTTCTTCTTGTGGAAGGATGGAAATCACTAGACACTGATGTCCACAGACAGCCTCACATATGAACGAGTCTTCACTGTTCGCAGTCTAAATGCTTATTTAAATGGCATATTAAGAAGTTTTCTTACTGAATAAGAGGCACGGATGACGATTGAATGATTTGGAGATCATCAATCAGGACTCAACAGTAAGGATTTTTTTCCACAAGCCAGTATTTCAGTTTACTTGCCACACACACAATTATTTGTGAAATTTACTAGCGGTTTAGTAAATCCTACACACACACACACACACACACACACACACACACACACACACACACACGTTGTGTTTTCATGTTTTATGGGGACTTTCCATAGGCGTAATGGTTTTTATACTGTACAAACTGTATATTCTGTCCCCCTACACTACCCCTACCCATAAACCTACCCATCACAGAAAATGTTCTGCTATTTTAGATTTTCAAAAAAGATAATTGTGTATGATTTATAAGTTTGTTTCCTCATGGAGACCAAAAAAATTTCCCCACAAGATCAAAATTTACTAGTATTACTATACCTGTGGGGACATTTGGTCCCCATAATGTAGGGAATACCCACACACACACACACACACACACACACACACTCACACACACACACACACACATATATATATATATATATATATATATATATATATATATATATATATATATATATATATATATATATATATAAAATACACACATATATATATATATATATAGTTATATTGATTGCACTAAAGTTTCATCAAAAGCAAGTTTTTGGGAACAACTAGAAACTATTTGGAAGTCAATAACAACAGAGACTGTGGAAATGTACATATAAACAATGCCAGCGAGAATGCAAGCCATCAAGGCCAAAAAGGCAAAATCAAATCAAATAAATTATATAAATTTTTTGGTTGTTGTGTGAGAATAAAGACTATTAAGTTGTTTCAGCAGTTTGTTATTTGTCTAATAAATGACAATACATTTTTTAGTTTTTGACAGATTCCTAAAATATTTGTGGGATCTAATAAATTTGTCATGTGATCCTTCAGAAATCATTCTAATGTGCTGATTTGCTGCTCAACATTTGATTTTTTTCAAAACATTTGATTCATTATTCAAACATTTAATGTGTACAATTTTTTTGTTCAATATCATAGAAATTATAGAAAGTAATAATATATAATTATATATATATATATATATATACATATAATTGTAAATATAAATAATATACATATATAATTGAAATATAATCTTTTGTAACATTATAAATGTCTTTACTGTCACTTCAATTTCAATCGGCATATTAGAATGATTTCTGAAGGGTCATGTGACCATACATAGGATCATATATATACATATAAAACACATATTACAAATTTTATATATACATTTTTATGTAATATAATATATTTCTAATCTACAGCTTATATATATTGCTGTTGCTGAGATACCAAATCACAGGAAAAGATATTGGATATTCAGGACTTTGTTGATGTTAGATTAAATACATGCCTCTATTGATGTGTATTTTTTATTTAAAAGTTTTTATAGAAAAATGGCTCAACATCAGACCATCATTACTGTTGAGTCCTGCCCACTGAAGTGTCCGAATGAAGGAAACGTCTCTCTTTTCTAACGCACACAGTCATTCTTACAGACAGTGGCTCTAGTACTGAGATCCTGGGGATGGGAAAAGGGGGCGCACGCCTCCGAATGGGAAAAGCATATGGGTGCGATTTAGTTTTTTCATGTAGAGCTCCAGCTGATGACTCCCAGTGACCTGCACCATTGGCATCTGACTTTCTGTTCAGTTTCCTACTGTCAAAATCTCAAAAACAACTTTGGTCTTAAATGCTGATTGGGTGACACTTTATCCCGTAGAGGACACCTATTAACCTTAGCTTAAATGTCAAGAACAACATTTACTAGCTGATAAATTTGAATAATAAAATAATGATGCCCTTAATATTTTATTCTGTTTTGTAAAAGCCTTTTATCTTTGTTCAGACATAACAGCCCTTTTGCTTAGAGAATCTTCCATTGTTAATTGCTTCGTTTTCTTGTCCTGAAATTTCATGGACAAAGGTTTTTTTTATTAGTGAGTACAAATGAGAGTCACTCCATGACCCTCTAAAATACTTCTGTTTTATAAAAATAGGGTATGAAGAGAAGTTTTGGTTTTTTTTGTCCTTGGAAAATGGATCATTTTCAGTTTGGCATGTTTCAGGGTTGAATATTTATGGTTGAACGGTTGAATATTAAAATAATAATATCTAAATACTTAATAATAATAATAATAATAATAATAATATAAATAAGAATATATATAATATAATATATTATTTATATTATATTATTTTTATATATTTAATATATATATATATATATATATATATATATATATATATTATATATAAAATAAATTAAAAAAAATAATATAATATAAATAATATATTATATTATATTATATATATTTTATATATATATATATATATATATATATAAATAATTTATAATATAAATGAAATATACTTAATATATTTAAATATTACATAAATAAATAATACTTAAAATAATTAACTTAACTTGCCAACACAGATTAAACATCCGTGAAGTGAAAAAATGGGGGCTCAATACAGTCCCGTTGTATTTTTTTGCAGTGTGGTTTTGCTGTACTCAAATTGACACCCAAAAAGAAGCAATACTACTATAATGGTCCACAGTGACATTTTCTGTTTAATTTCAATTACTATCAAGTATTTTATGTTTCGACGTAAACCCCTCCGAGCATATAGTCAGTAAAGGCGATCTCAACAGAATATAAATGAGGGTTAAATCAAGCGTGTCCTACAGCAGAGGCTCTCTTTTAGTTGGTCGGATGAATAAGACAGGAGTTTAGGAACGCTGCATGCTGTCAAACAAGCTTTTAGCTGCACAAGGCTTTGCATTTCTCATTGTGCTCCTTCTCCGAGACGCCTGCAGACTCATACGCTCCTTCTACCGGCCATCCTGATAACTGCATTTCCCCTTTCTCTCTCTCACGTATTCGCTCCATCCTCCATTGTCTGCTGTCTTTCTCTCTCCACCCACTCCACCCCCTGCTGAGCCATCTGCGCTTCGGCAGGCCCTGTCTCCATGGCAACAAGGGAGGCCGCGCTGCCTCCTATTGGCCCGCTGCCCAAACGGAGAGGCTGCCGGGGGTCGAAGGTCGTCTGTAGAGTGCCGCCTCACCGGTGTTCTAATCAGCTGTTGACCCCTAGCCACAATGAAATGAGTGTCAGAAGACAAGGGGTTAATAAAGCTTGGTCTGACTGGCAGCTGGGTCCATTATGAGTGAGGGACAGGAGAGGGAGAAATCAGGAAGACCTGGGGGGGTTGGTGGGGGGTTGGATGGGATGGGTAGATGAGGGACTCGGATCTTGGGTTGGGGGAAGTCTGTGTTGCGTAAGGGAAGATTTGATGTCACCATAAATCTTGTCTGCAAGGGTGGACTGAAAGCTGTGGGTGCTTTTTTAGGATTATAGCGCCCGGTGTTACTGTGGGGGATGTTGGGAATTTGAAGGGCTACTGTATCTGCTGTGAGGCAACACTCAGTATAACATTAGGAGTAGCTAACGTCAGCTTTTATACTACCATTTAAAAGTTTGGATTTTGTTTTAATGTTTGTGAAAGAAGTCTCTTATGCTCACCGAGGCTGCATTTATTTGATAAAAAAAATATAGTAATATTTTGAAAAATTGCATGAAATGAACTTTTTTTAAAACAACATTTGGTAACACTTTATTTTACTGTGTCATTGTTACATGTAGCAACTATTGTAACAACTACAAATTATGCATAATTACATGCAACTAATGCTAAATCAAACCAAAGCCTAATCCTAAGCACATGTAGTTACTTAATATTACTCAGCAATTAAATGTATAATTACAGTCTAACAAAAACACCTTAAAATAAAGTGTAACCCAACATTTTCTATTTCAATACATTTTAAAAAGTTGAATTTTCAGCATCTTCAGATGATCAATGAAATCATTCTAATGTGCTGATTTGCTGCTCAAGGAACATTTCTAATTATTGTCAATGTTACATTTATTCATTTTGGCAGACGCTTTTATCCAAAGCAGCTTATAAGTGAGAAGTTGCCCTTGGTGGGGATTGAACCCATTCTTCGGTGCGTTAGAAGTGAGTGGTTTTAACTCCCCACGTTAAAACAGTTGAACGGTGATACATGTTTAAGTTCAAATCAATCTATTACCTAATGATTAGAGATTTGAACTTGTAACCTGATGGTTGCAGGTTCGAGACTCAGTACCGGCACAAAATCAATCAATCAATCAATCAATCAATCACTCAATCAATCTCACATTTTATTTGTGAAAAGTGGATATTTGTATAAATATCAGTGTTTATTCCATTTTGTAGTTACACATGGCTTATGTCAAATTAAACTAAAAATGTTAACCGTTACCTTTCTGAAGGCAAAATTAGATCCCTTAAAACGTGTTAATTTTGCACAAATACAGATAACAAACTCTGTCTGAGAGAATGCTTACAATCTTGCAAAAAAAGCAGCCGTTCAATAGTGTGACCCAGTTGTTATTAGCTTCTGAAGGTTTTAGCATGCTGCCTGAGGAGAAAAATTGTCGTTCTGTGTTGAATGTTTTCCATCACTCCAGTATGAACGTCATAGAGAGCAGATAGAGACAAATTTACGCATTAAGTCAGTATTTTTAATCGTGAACTTGTCAGCCATTTTGGATTCCACCAAAACCAATCGATCAAATACAGCTGCAAGTTGTAATTAGCAGAAGCATGCAGGTGTAAAGAACTAGATGAAATGGACTTATTGACATCAGGTTTAGAATATATATATATATATATATATATATATATATATATATATATATATATATATATATATAAAATCACTTTTTTATTCCTGATAGAGGCGCTGTATTGTGTTGGTGACTTTCATCTAATATTGATATGACGTGAACATTGAAAATCTTGAAGGTTGTGGAGTTGCAGTAACGGTTCTGCATATGCATTCATGTTCCAAAAACCATGTGCAAAGATGACAAGTGCTTCATAAGAAGACGAATTTAAAATACACAGTACTAACGGAAAATTTCACGCAGAAGTGTATGTCCTTGGGGCAGATTTGTTCCCCATGAGAAGAGTGACTCTTGTGTAATATTTTAAAGTCTTTAGCTCAAACGGTGTAGTGCGGCTGACGTTTCTGAATATTGTGAAATTAACCCGCTAGTTGCTAAGCAACCATCAATTCCATCCATCCCATAATTACACAAAACGCAATTAGCCACAGACCCTTCACGCATGCAAAGTTCATTGAGTTTCACCATAGGGATAAAAAGTTTAACGCGAAGAATATTAATAATAGACCAGTGGCTAAATGAGAGCAAGAGGGTTTTTTTTTCCCCCCTACTTAGCTTAGCGGATCTACAAATCTGTCACATTTCTTACACAAGCACATAGACATCAGTGTTATTTCAGCCGATTCTCAAGCAAAGCATGAATGTCATAAGCTAACAGCGCTTTGCTCCAAGAGCAGACCATACTGTAGAGAGTGAAGATCACTCAGGGTTTAAATGGAGGTTTGCTCTTATCGATCACTGCGAGATTGTTCGATATTCAATATTTAGGTCTCACCCTTTCTGTTTTGTTTGTGGGCTGTTAATCATAATGCTAGCTACAATGCTGGTAGAAGCAACCACAAGGGGGCACTGTGTCCTATCCACAGGGGGTAGAGCGCCATCCATCCACCCCCCCCTGCCTTTGTGCTCATTTACTCTCTCTCACTTTCTCTCCTTCTCTCTGTCCTCACGTCTCAAGAACTTGGTGTGGCATGTTCTCATCTATTAGCATCTCAATTAAGGGCTAACAAAAGACAGGTTTTTCCCCTCCGAGGTCTCCACATGTGCGGTTTACCTAGTTTCCGTGCGCCCTGAGCAAAATCCAGGAGATTGACTGCACTCCACCAATTACACCTCCCCATCAATGTCTGCAAGAAATCACAATGGCCTTAATTAGCGACTGCAGCCTCACTCTATTACACGCTAGCGCAGTAAAAACCCAGTCGCACCTTCACCACCAGTCTCCCATGGATAATGCGGGCTGTAATTACGAGGGAGGAGGTGTATCGGAAGTGGGTGTTTGTGGAGCTTTTCTACTTTTATTGTGTGGCCTTCCAAGGACGGCTAATTGATTTTTAAAGGAACAGTTCACCCAAAAAATAAAAATTGTGTCATTATTTGCTCACCCTCATGTCATTCAAAACCAAAAAAAAGCACCATAAAGGTATCATAAAAGTGATCCAAGTGACCTTAACAGACTGAAATTTAAGTCCTTACTGACTTTTTCCTAAGTTGGAAGTTCTTTTGAGTTGGATTTTTTTTAAATGAATCATTGAAACCAGTCTGGATGTTTCATTCACAAATCAGACTGATAAATGTCAAATTATATATTCATAAATGAAGCGCCACATTTCTTGTTAAATGATGACAGAATATTTATACTTGGGTCAAAAAATCCTCTTTTCGAAAATCGAAAATGGTTTTCTTTATGGTTGGCAGCATTTTTATTGTTTATTTGAATCAAACAAACTCATACGGCTGTGCTTTAGAATTTCACAGTTTGTTAGTTTATTTATTATATATTTATTTAATTATTTACATAATTATATATGTTGTTATAGTATTCATTAATATTTCGAATTAGCTTTTATTTTTATATTTTCAGTTTTCATTTTAGTTTATTTTTAGTCATTTTCTTAATATATTTTTTAATTCAGGTTTAGTTTTAGTTCATTTTTGTGCTTCATCTCACAGTAGTTTACAGTAGTAATTTTGTTTAAAGTGCAATATCTAATATTTTATTTCAGCTTTATTTCATTTAACGAACATGTTTTAAATAGTTTTTGTTTTCGTTAACGATAATAACCCGGGTTTGCAGATGCCACTATATTTTGCCATCAAGGGGCCCATGCCAATGTTTTTGCCGAATAGAACAGACAGATAGAGAAAGCAAAAGAAACACATAGAGCGAGAGAAACGATGGGCCAGATCAGACCTCAGTAGATGGGAATAAATCGCATATGGAAGGGGGCCGAGGCGATTGGACGAATATTTTCTAGGTCTCTCCATCTGTGAGAGGTGTCAAACATACCTGAGTCTCATTATAGGGTGCGTGTCTGTGTGTGTGAGACTGCGGGCCATGCGTGGGCTAATTAGCTTTTCCCCGGCCGCTCTGCGACCGCTCCCGTTATTTCCTGACCAGCTTGCCAGGCCGGCACCCCCTCTTCCCCTCCCCCATGTGTGGCTGTTCTAAATGGAGACTCAATGCATGCTGCTCCCCGACATCCTAATGTACCCGACCAGTTGGTTTAACAAACACAGCGCTGCCAACCATCTGCCGGCCAAATCTGTCTTCAAATTGCTTTAGTAACAAACTGAACTTTCTTTGCTGCTCTTGCTTCCTGCGTCCTGCCTTCCTCAATGTGCCACTCTCTGCTCCTCAACCCGGCCCTCGCTCCGGCTCCTCGTGGCTGACCATTGTCATTTTATCTTTTCGTCTATTCTGGTCTCGTCTCATCTCATCTCATTTTTTTTTTGTTGTTTTATTTTAGCTGTTTGCGTCTTGTCTCATCTCGTCTTTTCTCGTCTCTCGCTGAGCCTCATCTTGTGTCATTTAATCGCTATTATTTTATTCTGGAATCGCCTCATCTTTTCTCGTTTTTCTCAGCTCTTCCAGGCATTTATCTAATGTCTTCACGTTTCATCTCGTTTCATCTCGTCTCATCTCTAACCATTGTTGCCTTCTGGGCAAGTCTCATCTTGTGTCGTTGAATCGCTATTATTTTATTCTGGATCGTCTCATCTTTTCTCGTTTTTCTCAGCTCTTCCAGCCATTTATCTAATGTCTTCACGTCTCGTCTCATCTCGTCTCGTCTCGTCTCGTCTCATCTCTAACCATTGAAATCTGTGGCCTTCTCGCTGAGCCTCATCTTGTGTCATTGAATCGCTATTATTTTATTCTGGATCGTCTCATCTTTTCTCGTTTTTCTCAGCTCTTCCAGGCATTTATCTAATGTCTTCACGTTTCATCTCGTCTCATCTCGTCTCATCTCATCTCTAACCATTGTTGCCTTCTGGGCGAGTCTCATCTTGTGTCGTTGAATCGCTTTTATTTTATTCTGGAATCGCCTCGTCTTTTCTCGTTTTTCTCAGCTCTTCCAGGCATTTATCTAATGTCTTCACGTTTCATCTCGTCTCATCTCGTCTCGTCTCGCCTCTAACCATTGTTGCCTTCTGGGCGAGTCTCATCTTGTGTCGTTGAATCGCTTTTATTTTATTCTGGAATCGCCTCGTCTTTTCTCGTTTTTCTCAGCTCTTCCAGGCATTGTTATCTAATGCCTTCACGTCACATGACGTCTCGTCATGTCTCATCTCGTCTTGTCTCATTTCCAATTAGTGTCATTGGTTGTCTTCTCAGTGAGCCTCATCTTGTGTCATTGAATCGCTATTATTTTATTCTGGAATCGCCTCGTCTTTTCTCGTTTTTCTCAGCTCTTCCAGCCATTGTTATCTAATGTGTTCACATCACGTCTCATCTCATCTCATCTGGTCTCGTCTCGTCTCTAACCATTGTCATTTGTTGCCTTCTCAGCGAGTCTCATCTTGTGTCGTTGAATCGCTTTGATTTTATTCTGAAAGCGCCTCGTCTTTTTCTAAGCTCTTCCAGCCATTGTCATCTAACGTCTCTTCTCTTGCTGTATTCCACACCTCATATTTTAATACATTGCATCTCATAAAGATTCTAACACGTCCAGAGAAACTGTATGATTATTTACGTCTGTGTCATCTGAAGCATAATTAAACCCCCACAAACCCAGAGCAGATTTATGCCTACAGTTGAGCTTGACAGAACTACTGTTTCCAGATCAGAAGGCTGGCTGTCTTTATTGGTTCGCCTTCCCTGTTTACCATCTGACCGCTGATCCTCCCATCCCATTTCCTCCCCTCGTCGTACTTCTAGCGGCTGCAGACAGTCCAGGTTTCATTTTCCTTCATGATGATATCCTCAAGAGACCTCAACAAATGGTATAGAACAGATTTTTGGCACCGGTAAGCACATAGCCCTAAACATCATTATGGACAGAAGCACAGAGCTGCCAGGAAACGAACAGTGCCACCTTCCTCACCAGCCATGCCATTCTCAGTGCCAGCGGATGCGTTCTCAAAGACACAGACCCTGATCTCAAGGGCAAACCAACACAATCACACAAAACACATGTGCGCACTCTTAGCCGAGCCACTTTTAACCATAGAATGAATACCTCTACCTAGAATCCATGCGAGACAATTCTTTATAACACCGCTTATTTTTGTAATTGAAAATAATTGTATCTGTGGTTCGTTTGGCATATACAACCTCATGTTGTTCCAAATCAGAATTACTTTATTTCTTCTGTGGGACATGAAAGAAGGTTTTTTCATGAATGTCATTGGGTTTTTCGTCCATATATTGTTGTTTCGGACCTTGACTGGACAAAAACAGTTCATTCCTCAGATATCTTCCTTTGTGTTCTACAGAAGAAAGAAAGTCACACAGGTTTGAAAGGACATGAGGGTGAGTAAATGATGTTAGAAGTTTTATTTTTAGCCGAACTATACCTTTAACACTGAAGGAAAAATGTGTGTCGATACTGTACTGTCGATACAAGTGCCCTCAGTCCTCCTCTGCGCAAAAACCTATAACTCTCTCTTTTTTTTCACCAAGAGAGTTCATGTCCTAGTTAGTTCTTTGAATCACTTTATGTGCAAAAATAGGCTTAAACCAGCAGATCTTATTTGGTTGGGTTCAATCAATGAATTAACGGAAGAAGTGTTCAGGGATTAGTTAACCAAAAAATGAATGGTGACACTTTACAATAAGGTTCATTAGTTAACATGAACTGCACTTATACAGTATTTATTCATCTTTGTTAATGTTCATTTCAACATTTACTGATGCATTATTAAAATCTTGTTAACGTTAGTTAATGCACTAACATGAACAAACAATGAACAACTGTATTTACATTAACTAACGTTAACGAAGATCAGTGAATACAGTAATAAATGTATTGCTCATGGTTAGTTAATACATTAACTAATGTTTAACTAATGAACCTTCTTGTAACCAAATGAATATATATTTATATTATATTTGTGTTTAATCTTTGCCTCTAATATTCCTCTTGCTAATTCGACACCTAGCTTTTTCCTGCCCTCTAATTTTTTAGTTACCCTTCTGCGGTCTGAAATTGCTTCACCAAAAAATTAGGCACCTTATCTCTGACTCTCACATTTTGTTCCTTTTTATTTTTTTTTTGCTTAACCAGGACATGCAGGTATTTGCATAACTAATGAATGTTCTGTCTGACACGCAAATTAATTAGTCTGAGTTTTATGCGTTTAGCAGCGTGCAAACAAAACACCGGAACATGTCACCAAACAGCTCAGCGCTACACCACCTACTCCACCGCATGTTTCAGAGATGACTCCGTAATCATTTCACTCCTGACATTTAGTGGATATTTTATCATCCAGAGGGCAAGGCCTTGTGTCTAAAATGCTTTTATTTGAAGTCCTAATGATAATAGCATTATTTTGTGTTATATTATTAAATATTGATTGATTTTAAAAATTGAAACCCATTTGCATTTTGAGATTCATTTAAAAGATAAAACATCATTCGAGTTCATGCAGGACTAAACTAATCGTTCTCACAGTTTGCATTTTATCTTAGATTGTCTTTCCAGTTAAACGAAATGACGTGTCGCATGTGGTCAGCGCTGACATCATCCATCACACTGTCCCTCACAGTGAATCTAAAGGTCTTTGTCTTTGGCTGTGCATGAGGTCATTCAAATCTGGCCCTGTACGTTTGTCTGCAGATAGTGTTTGTCTAGCCTCTTTGTTCTGGAGGGCTCTAGGTCCCTGTAGGCTGACGACCCCCTTTCTGAAGCCGGATGACTTGAGCATCGCTCATGGGTGGGGTGAACCGCATGGTCCCCGGAGTCAAAGTGACCCCTGACCACGGGAGGCATGTGGCATAATGAAGATCTGATTGAATAAGTGGACAAATGAATAAAAGATAGAACTGACATGCAGAGAGAAATGCTCATCCAGCCAGTGCCGCTTTCTCTCTTTGTGTCTGCTGATTGAAGTAGATCTATCTTACAGACAGGCCCTGCTTAAAGAAACAGCGTATGCTGTGTCCACACTGGAAGTGACTGATGACACATCCAAACAGATTTCAGTTTTTCAACACTGGAAAAGTCAAAGCTGACTTGTAAAAAAATTTGCTCGTATAATTATAATAATAATGTTGGTAAAATTGCATGCATGCATACATACGTGTGTGTGTGTGTGTGTGTGTGTGTGTGTGTGTGTGTGTATTAGTGCATTAGTGCTGCAACGCGTCACACTGTTTACGTTCATCTGGCGTAATGGCGGCTTCTGCTCCTGTGAACGGAGAAAGTTCCATTCTATCACAAAAACCTAGACCACGATTATCAGATGTATGGGAATACTTTAAACAGAGGCCAAATAAAATGGTCCTTTGTTCCCTTTGCAGAACCGAAAGGGCGTCCCACCTATGGAATTGGATCTCTGCCAAATGTTTGCGTGCGCAAGATCATATTTTGAGCGTGCAAAAGGGCATTTCGCGCGAGCGTGAACTGAGTTGAGGAGAAAATCTTTGTCTCGCAAATAAGAAAGTATTTCAAGTGAACGAAAATCAGTTTTGCATTTCAAAGAAGTTTATTTGGATGTGCGCGGACGTTCTCTTTCGCACGTGCAAGGTTTCAGTTTCTCGCGCTCCTGATACCTGATATGAGGCTTCTAAATTCTGATTGGCTGGCTTGACAACCAATCACAAGACTCCCTGCATTACAGACAGCGCAAGAGGAAAAATACACGGTTCAGGAGACGTTTGTTCAATGGCTTGAACACTATCAAAGTTCCTTTTAAGACTGTCTAGAAAGTCTTTGACACTCTTCATTTTAAAGTTCAAATGTCTTCCACTGGACGAGCACACATTAGTAGCTTATTTTTAATCAAAATCAAATCGTATTATTACATAATGGCGTGTCCCAGTGTTTCTACACCTCAATGAACTGCTAAATTAGTTCTAACTTCTTACATAAAAAAAAAATCACTAGATTAATAAAAAAACCTTAATAAAAATAATCATTAGAGTAGTCGACTAATCGAAAAAAAAAAAAAAAAATATATATATATATATATATATATGTGTGTGTGTGTGAAATGACAAAAAATGAATATATTATTTATTTATTTATTTATTTAAATTTAATATTTTATAATTTTTATTTATTTAATTTATTTTTTCAGTAGGATGGGGAAATAAAGTAGGTGGTGTAGTTAAGAGAGAAAGACACCAATAATTATTTTTATTATTATTATTATTATTATAAATTGAGTGGCCATCAAGTGAAACTGCCACAACGGATAGGCTAGGGTTATTATAGTTAACTAAATCTAAAACTAAAGCCAAAACCATTAAAAAAAAAAACACATTTCTGTTACTTGAAATAAAATGAACCTTAACTGAAATAAAATAAAATGTACAAAAACCTTTTTTATTTCAGTTAGTATCATTTCTTAATGTACTAAAAGATCTAAAACTGAAATAAAAATTATATTTTTATATTAAAAATAAACCAAAACTAATAAAAATGTCAAAAACATACACCAAATATTTGTATATAAAATAGAAACTAGAATAGTGTCTCAATGATAGTCTTTTCAGCTTCCTTCAATATAACGGGAGCAATTTGTTCTGTGTTTTATTTGTTTCATTATTTGTTCAGCTCACTATATAATTCCCGCTGATTTTATGTCAAAGCATTCATCGTTTTCTACATGTGATTTGTTCCATGCTTGATTCGCCGAATTTGAATGGCCGTCTCAACATCAAGGCCGTTTAGAGCTCAAGGACAAAAGGATGAGGTGAACAAAAACGACAGAGCAGAGATCCTGAGACTAGGGATTGGAGTTCAATTGTAGGCGAGAGTCAGGCTGAAACAAAAGGATAAAGAGAATAAACCGGGTGACATCTCTTCGGTATTTATTCATTCTCCCTCCCAGCAGTTTTAAAATCAAAGAACCGGACATTATTTACATTCCTTGAGCTCAGCTGCTATAAAACATGAATCCTCTTCAAGGAATTAAATAATTGTGTTCCACGAGCTAATTTGAATGTTGTTCTCCACATCAAAGCCACATAAAGCTCCACAGACAAAGGAGAGAGAGGTAAACAACAGCACAAATAAACCTGAGATCTTATAGCAGCTGCATCCCAGTTCCCTCCCTATCCATACTATACAGCAGGATCACGTTTGATTAATGCGACCCAACTCGTAGTTCTCGCGACAAATGCTAATGTTGCTGCTGGTCGATACCAAAGATTGACTTTAAAATGTGTAGATATTCGAAGACTGCTTTTGATCAGTATAAAATAGTAAAATGAATTTATTTAATCATTTCAAATAACAAGTTTTAAGTTTTTCTTCAATTTTATTAATAATAAATCTATTAAAAATATTCCTTTGAAAAAAGAATTAGTACATTAATGGAAATTATATTATTTGACATATACAGGTGCTGGTCATTTAATTATTATAAATCATCAAAAAGTTGATTTATTTCACTAATTCCATTCAAAAAGTGAAACTTGTATATTATATTCATTCATTACTTAGTTGTCAGTTATACTCATCAAAATGAAAAGAAATAAACATTTGAAATATATCAGTCTGTGTGTAATGAATGAATATAATATACAAGATTCACTTTTTGAATGAAATTTTAATAAATAAATCGACTTTTTGATGATATTTTAATTATATGACCAGCATCTGTATGCTCTAATGTGAGTTGAGTTGAAATATATATATATGTTTTTGCAACATTGCATCTTGTATTAAAATTAAAATTGAGTCATTATCAAAGTTTTTTTATTTCAAGCATGTTTCCAGTACCAAAAAATGCAAGCCTGTAAAAGAGTGCCGAGAGTGTGACAATAAGTCAGTCTGGATCTGCTCTATCCTTTATCTATATGCTTCTTTATACTTCATTTTTCAGAATCTACTTCATAAATCATTCTAATATGCTGATTTAGTGCTCAACAAATGTTCCTTATTAGTGTTGAAAGCAGCTTAATATTTTTGTGTTAACCATGATACAGTTTTTTCAGGATAAATTGATGAATAGAAGCTCAAAAGAACAGCATTTATTTGAAAAAAAAATTGTAACTTTTGTATTTGCTGTCACTTTTGCTCAATTTAACGCACCCTCGCTGAATAATTGAATGCGTCCTTGCTGAAATATTAATTTCTTTTTTTAAAAATCATACTGCCCCAAAACTTTTCAACAGTAGAGTAGCTACAAAATAACATCTATTTTAAAGGAATTCTATTATGCTTTTTCACTTTTTCAACTTTAGTTAGTAAGTAATGTTGCTGTTTGAGCATAAAAAACATCTGCAAGGTTAAAGCTCAACGTTTTCTCCAAAGGGAGATATTCTTTTTAACAGAAAACACTTTTCAAAAACTACAGCAAAGCTCTTTGGGACCACAATGTGCTTTTTCCGGATCTTGTGAAGTCACAGTGTCACTCATTTAAATAACCCCTGCCCACAGAATTTGCAAATTTATTGCCTTCATAAACAATCTTGTTCTTAAACATTCTCAAGGTCTGAATCTGGCTCGAATTTGTATGGCGAAATTGATTATTATTAATATTTACACCTGAGCAGATGAAACTCGCGGTGACATTTCAGGAACACTCTCCGACCGGGTCGTCAATCATAACTCACTGGGTCAGCTAACCAATCAGGGCACATTTCGTATTTTGGAAGGAGGGGCTTCATCCAAACAGGAACTAAATAGTGTGTTTGAGACAGACAGGGAAGAGAGGTGCCGCTTTAATGTAAAATAGGTGTTCGTTTTTCTGAACAGTCAAGCATAAAAACCTTTTCTAATACACAGTTTTTGTCTCTTAATGGATACTTTCTAGTGATATTTTTTATTGCTTTAACCTGTGGCTCCATTTTTACAGACACACAATGACGGCAATTAGATGAAAATAGAACCTGAAGTGATACAAGAGACACTTGGACAACGATCAAATGTACTTTATACAATACAGTGGTCATCGAACCAAATGTTGGACCGCTCAATACCCCGGTACACCAATCAGAATCAAGTATTCCAGAGCGAGTAGAATAATACTTCCTGTTTCCTAAATGAAATGCATCTTAACATTCTTCATAATTACAGCCTCTTGGCTCACAGCTCTGGTCTGTTTTCAGGAATGTTTTTGCTTCAGCTGTCCATATCTGTGATCCAAATCGTAGAAATGGAAATTGACAACTTGATATGCCATTAACAGTAAATTGGTCACATCCCGCTTCTCCCTGATAGCACAGAACCGTGCTGTGCTGTCTCCTTGGTGACTGTTCCTGCTAATAGCTGCACATGTGTTGGAGTGGGAGCTGGTAACTGGTATGTTGGTGGGCGGAGCCTGACCCTGCGCAGGGCATCAGAATGCTGGGATTTGGTGCTGTCTGCCCACGCCAGCTTGGCCAGCTGCCGGTTGGCACTTCCCCGCTGAGAGCAGCGGTTGACGGCACAGACCTGGAGTACTCCTGCTGAGTTATTTAGCCCGTGTGAAGGCATTGCTAGGCCATGTCACGTGGGTTTACGGACTCAAAAAGATGACCGCAAACTCGAAAGAATCGTTTCACTGGCAGCGGCTGGACATGCAAAAAGGATTTTTATATATGCAATGTGATTTTTAAAGATCAAAAAAGGTTCAGTGGGCTTGTATATATTAAAATGAAAAATTAATTCAAACAGAATTATTTAAATAAAATTAAATCCATAAAATGATCTCGTGATGGGAGACGCCTGACAGAATCTTTTAAGGCTCTATAAAGAATCTGTTCGTCTATGAGTGAATTGTACACCATAAAATATCATGTATCAAATTTGTAACAGCATTTATTGATCTTGATCGATGTTAATTTATACTATTGTTTATTTTTAGATTATAATATATTAAATAATGTAGAGCATGTACAACTTCTGTAAAGAAATGTGTAGGAATTAACAGCTTCCGGTTCATTTAGAAGAAAATGACTCACGATTCAATAAGGGCTCTGATCGATTCACTGAATCAGTGATGCTTTCATGATTCTTTTTGACTGATGCGTTAAAAAATTGGTTTATGAGAGTAATTTGTTCATGAGCTGGACATCATGGTGTGTTTATTGTTACATGCAGCAGGAAATTGCATTGATGCAAAGTATTGACGCAACAATTTTTTGCGTCAAAATTAGCAATTTGTTTCTTTTTAGAAACGAATTATCACATGTATTATACTCAGAAGTGTCCAAAAGAGCACTGTGGCTGGCGTTTTTAATGCTGGTGGAGTGTCCCCTTAACTAAGTTAACTATAAGCTTCACCAGAAAGCCATGCCAACAGATAAACTCAGTTCACCAAATCATTTTTTCTGACTAGAATAAATCAGCATGGGCCAGCATGAAAATGCATGCTGGTCTTGTCAACAGGTCGCAATTTTTTAAATTTTAAGTGTTTTCTTCAAATTCCGTGACATTGTGGCAACCTCAATTTTCTGCACAGGATGAAATGTTTCATCTGGTGAAAGCAAGCACATTTTGCCCACATGCCTTCCAGTTGAACCTGTATTAATTTGTCTTCACTGGCGGAGCTCCCTGCGGCCCCTTAGGGCACCTGATGGATGGGTGGATGTACAGGTTTTGCTAGGACTTTATAAAAAGACAGGGAGACAGAGAGAGAGATGATATGTCTGTACCTAGCTCCTGTCTCCTGCAGCTGCTCCTAACAGGTGCATAACTGCTTCTTGCCAGATGGTCAGCAAAATGTGGTAGTTGGCAGGTTCCTTCACAGAATCAACCCTCCCTCTCACACAGGCACTGAGACGCAGAGATGGAGAGAAAGAGGTTAGAGAATGGGAAAGGTTGGTGACAGAAAAAGTTGCTAAGCGCTATAGCAAGCAAAACTCATTTTTTCAAAACCTTTTACTTGTTTTAAAACTATGTGAATGGCGCTTTTTCAGTGTGTAATTTTGCACTAAAGTGCATCAGGTGTCACAGTGTCAAAAACTGAGAAAGTTGTTGTGCGCACTTACTTTTTCTATCTTGAACAAACTAACAAAGGTGAGAAAGGCACATGGGCTCAACAAAATCGGACAATAGAACATTGGAATAACGTGTTCTTCTGACGGCTACTTCCAGCAGGATGAAGCGCCATGTCTCAAAGCTTAAATGTGTTACATTTTTCAAACTGGTTTCTTGAAACGGTTGAGTTCACTATATAATGAGTTCACTAAACTCAAATGGCCTTTTGAGTCACCAGATCTCGATCAATAGAGCACATTTGGGATGTGATGGAACGGGAGATTCGCATCACGGATGTGCAGCCGACAAATCTGCAGCAACTGCATGATGCTCTGTCAATATGGACCAAAATCTAAGAGGAATGTTTGCAGCACCTTGTTGAATCTATGCCACAAAGAATTAAGGGAGTTCTGAAAGCATAATATACACTCACCTAAAGGATTATTAGGAACAACATACTAATGCTGTGTTTGACCCCCTTTCGCCTTCAGAACTGCCTTAATTCTACGTGGCATTGATTCAACAAGGTGCTGAAAGCATTCTTTAGAAATGTTGGCCCATATTGATAGGAGAGCATCTTGCAGTTGATGGAGATTTGTGGGATGCACATCCAGGACACGAAGCTCCCGTTCCACCACATCCCAAAGATGCTCTATTGGGTTGAGATCTGGTGACTGTGGGGCTATTTTAGTACAGTGAACTCATTGTTCAAGAAACCAATTTGAGATGATTCGAGCTTTGTGACATGGTGCATTATCCTGCTGGAAGTAGCCATCAGAGGATGGGTACATGGTGGTCATGAAGGGATGGACATGGTCAGAAACAATGCTCAGGTAGGCCGTGGCATTTAAACGATGCCCAATTGGCACTAAGGGGCCTAAAGTGTGCCAAGAAAATCCCCCACACCATTACACCACCACCACCAGCCTGCACAGTGGTAACAAGGCATGATGGATCCATGTTCTCATTCTGTTTACGCCAAATTCTGACTCGACCATCTGAATGTCTCAACAGAAATCGAGACTCATCAGACCAGGCAACATTTCTCCAGTCTTCAACTGTCCAATTTTGGTGAGCTCGTGCAAATTGTAGCCTCTTTCTCCTATTTGTAGTGAAGATGAGTGGTACCCGGTGGGGTCTTCTGCTGTTGTAGCCCATCCGCCTCAAGGTTGTGCGTGTTGTGGCTTCACAAATGCTTTGCTGCAGACCTCGGTTGTAACGAGTGGTTATTTCAGTCAAAGTTGCTCTTCTATCAGCTTGAATCAGCCCGTTCTCCTCTGACCTCTAGCATCAACAAGGCATTTTGGCCCACAGGACTGCCACATACTGGATGTTTTTCCCTTTTCACACCATTCCCCTAGAAATGGTTGTGCGTGAAAATCCCAGTAACTGAGCAGATTGTGAAATACTCAGACCGGCCCGTCTGGCACCAACAACCATGCCACGCTCAAAATTGCTTAAATCACCTTTCTGTCCCATTCTGACATTCAGTTTGGAGTTCAGGAGATTGTCTTGACCAGGACCACACCCCTAAATTCATTGAAGCAACTGCCATGTGATTGGTTGATTAGATAATTGCATTAATGAGAAATTGAACAGGTGTTCCTAATAATCCTTTAGGTGAGTGTGTGTGTATATATATATATATAAGGTGGTTTGTGGAAAGGTAATCAGGTGCAGTGATCTCTTAGTTTCACAAAAGCCACTGTCTCCAATGCTGTCTCTCATCAACCCCAAACAATCAAACTCTCACCGAGAGAGAAAGACTAAATCAATATACAGTAGACTCCGCGCACTGGTCATGTGTGGATGCTGCAGGGATCACTGGGAGTGTGTGCTTGGCCTCAGGCATTAGGAGTGCAGGGTACTCATCCTTCCCATAATCCTCCCAATGGACTATTTTGAACATCTGGAATGAGAAGTGAACATCTGCCCATCCCTATCAATTTAGAAATCCCCATTACGCCCTTTTTCTGTGTCTCGCACTAAATGAATGCTGTGCTGCTTCACAAAGGGTCTACACAGGCCTGGAAAAGAACACCAGGATGAATATAGCCAATCCTAACGGATGTTATTTATCATATGAGCACTACCGTTCAGAAGTTTGTTGAAAGTAGTCTCTTATGCTCACCAAGGCTCCATTTATTTGACAAAAAATACAATAAAAGAAATTAAAATAAGTTGAATTAAAATGTCATTTATTCCAGTGACGTCAAAGCTGAATTTTCAGCATCTTGAGAGTCACATGATCCTTCAGAAATCATTATAATATGCTAATTTGGTGTTCGTGTTGAAAACAGTCGTGCTGTTTAATATTTTTGTGGAAACCATGATCATTTTTTCAGGATTCTTTGATGAATAGAAAGTTCAAAAGAACAGCATTTATTTGAAACGGAAACATTTTAAATTGTCTTTACTGTCACTTTTGAGTAATTTAATGCACCCTTGCTGAATAAAAGTATTCATACATACTGTCTAATATTTATATTTATATATAAAAATCTTACGGATCAGCCAAAAACAGCAAGTTTACTACTTAGGGTAGTAAGAGGGTGAACAATGGTCATGGACAAATGCTTTTTGGTCAATGAAATGGACTTAAAATGCTTGGTTTAAGTACATTTCATTTCATTCTTCTAATTCGGAAACTTAAAATAAGGAACAAAAATACACCGATTAAATGCACTCGTACGCTCAATGTCACTGTATTCAGTATTTATCATGAATGGCCTTCTGTTGGCAGGTGCTGACTGAGGAGGGTTTCGGAGCCATCACCACAGAAATAACAATGACCAAGGAGTTCTACTATGCAGAAGACTATCACCAGCAGTACCTCAGCAAGAACCCCAATGGCTACTGCGGGCTGGGCGGCACCGGGGTGTCCTGTCCAATAGGGCTGAAGAGAAAAAATTGACACCCTTCTCTTGTCCTGTGATTTTTTTAAAGGGTTAGTTCACCCAGAAATGAAAAATCTGTCATTTATTATTTACCCTCACGTCGTTCTACACGTCGAGCCATCGGATTTATCCAAATATCTTAATTTGATGATTAAGATAAAGATGAACAAAGGTCTTAAGTGTTGGCAAAATTTTAATTCTGGGGTGAACTAACCCTTTAACGTGCCTTAACTGAAGCAATCACCATTGCATTACCCAGGCCTGTATGTCACTGTTGGATAGAAATAAAAAATGTATAATGCTTATACTTGCTTTTTGTTTATGTGACTGTGTGTTTGTGATCATTGCATTTGATAACCAAACCAAGTGACATTTCCCATCTAACAGAATGCCATGCATACGTTTTAAGTGTCCACATAATGTATAGGCCTTCTCGAGAATCAAATATAAGCACGACGCATTCTTGTTTACGACAGGCAGGATTGTGTTCGCGTTTGTGTGCTTGTTCTAGATCCATCTGTCTATTCCATTCGCATACATATCTATTCATCCCTCCATCTGTCCGCTACCTATGTGTTTCCTTCTATCCCTGCAGCACAAACAAACGCTCTCGTCCCTTTCTAAAAGTGTCGCCACATATTTCATCTCCTCAATTAAAGACTTGACTGGAATCCCATACAAACAAACACAGCCTCTTGCATTCACACAGCAGAATCTGTGTATGTTTTACAAGGAACTCCGCGGAAAAACGGGGACAAACAATTGCGCGCGAAAACCAGCGTAGCTCTCCTATCGAGAAGAGATTGTTATTAAATAAATAACTCTAAGAAAGTATGTTAATATCAAGAAATTTTCGGTGTTGTATTTTCCACAGGTGTTTTAACCCATACTTTAAATTGGAGTTAAAATGGAGTGCTGCGCGGATGATGTAACATTAGCTATGTCGGAAACAAGCGAGCATTTGGTTAAATGCCTGAAATAAAGTCTATGGTGAATACAAGCTCAAAACATTTTCATATTTTATTTTTTTTAAAGCTTTCACTAAATGTGACTACAGGAGTTGTCGGGGCATTAAACGTCATTATACTTAACAGGGAAACTCATCTACTTACCAGTCCGCTTTTACGGCCTCGTCGTGCCTATAATCGCACTCTTGTCTTGAAAACTATTCTAACTCAGATTTTCAGGTAAATATTTTTTTTAAAAAAAGCTACTGGAAGCCTAATTGACCCTTCGCAATGATCCGCCCCCTTTAGTTACTGTTGCTATGTCCGCTCTTACGCCACACATCATGTTCTCACGTGGAGCAAAGAGGACACTGACAACGCGTCGACAGACATATGAAACAGTTTCATATTTAATATATGGTAATTTTTTAAAGAAGTTTACACAATAAATAGCGTCTAGTGTGTCTTTAATGTGTCGTGACAGATCGCTGTAGCTCCTCGATCATCTCTTCATACTAGTTCATTTATAGCATCAAATAAACATGAATGAACATCAGAAGGAATGTTGTTTCAAAGACGTGAGGACACACAAGTTCACCAACGTTAATCTACTAACTCCCCTGACTTCTTTGTCAGACAAAATGGCGGATTCAGGGTTATGATTGGTCAGATCGCCTGTCAATCAAACTGTTTGGTCAATTGTGGCAACGATGAAGTCACGTCACGTGACCGTTGTGTGTTTCGTTTATAGCCTACGTTTAGCTTTTTATCTCTGCCGATTGTATAGGCCTCAAAACTCATTTCATTTGTGACAAAATGTGGAAAATGAACAAAACATGTATCAAACTTTTCTAGGCACAGAGCTTATTTTCTAAAAGCCAATGGAAAAATCCTATTGAGTTTTTGTCAAGGGTGATGGTAACGTCTCTCTATTGTGTTGTTATAGAGCTGAAGGAAACAAAGGTACTGGTCATTTTCTGTAATTTTAGGAATTTTCATGATACTGTTTACCTAATATTTCCAAGGAAAACTTATGGGAATAGTGGAATACATCCTTTAAAACTAAGTTTTGAGGCACACAACCAATAACAGGTTCAATAAAAATTAGAAAATCGTAATACAACA
This sequence comes from Zacco platypus, assembly GCA_038088235.1. Classification (NCBI taxonomy): domain Eukaryota; kingdom Metazoa; phylum Chordata; class Actinopteri; order Cypriniformes; family Xenocyprididae; genus Zacco; species Zacco platypus. The sequence goes on from CM076072.1 coordinate 28,035,410, forward strand.
AAATTTTTGTTATTAAAAGCAGAGTAAATGTGATATTATTATTCTTCTAAGTGAGTGAAAGACACAAATCCTTCAGTGTTCACAACAAAAATATGTTTGGGAAAGCAACGGGTGTTTACGGAGGGTCTCTGGTGTGGTTTGGTCTAATCCTCGGAGCAGGTGGCGACCGCTCCATGCACCTATTCCTGTGCCACACTCGGAGAAGGCCTCTCTGGGCAAGGCTGGCACTGGTGCTCAGGAACCTGGCCTGGCACAGCTTCTAACAGGCTGCTTTCAGCAAAGCAGTGGAACAAGGACACTTGGTGACGCACTCACTTTGGCCTTGGAACCCGGGTCTGGAACACACACACTCTGTTTACTTGGATTAGCCAAGTTAGTCGGGTCACAATTTAAATGTTTTAAGGCAAGCAAAATGCATTACATACAAAGGACATCACATTTAAGTGAGATCTTTCTTCCCTTTATTTCATCCTGGTTTTTAATTCTACAATAATGAATGTGAAATTTTGTAGAAATTTAGTTTGAAAATGATCATTTAACAGTTAACCTTTGAGTAGTTAGCAGTAACAGATGGTAAGACTGCCATCTTCTGGTGGATAGTGAAATTGCATTTGCAGGCAGCCTTAATAAAGGTTTACTCAGCTCTTCTAAAACAATAATTGTCTCACCATTGAAATAGTCACCAATGGATATCCTTAAAAATAAATTGGGACATAAATACACACTGTGTACACACGTTATTTGTTGTACTTTGGTAAATCTCAACATCAAATGCACATTTGGTTATTTGGACACCTTATTAAAAGACATTTATGTTATCATTATTATTTTATGTTGTCTAAAATGCCTGCTTATTCTGAATCACGTGACATACAGTGTCAAAATATGAGAACCTGCTGAAAAATGTGCTGTCAAAATATTTTTTTAATCTAATTTGCTTCGCTTGTAGCGTCAATGCCACTCCATTAGAGGGCAGACTGTGTGTGTGTGTGTGTGTGTGTGTGTGTGTGTGTGTGTGTGTGTGTGTGTGTGTGTGTGTGTGTGTGTGTGTGTGTGTGTGTGTGTGTGTGTGTGTGTGTGTTGTGCGAGTAAACCTCACTTCTCTGATCTCTAGTTTTTAGCCTCCTTGTTAAAGCATCCGACTCTCATGCCGGAGATCCAGGTTCGAGGCCTGCACAGAGGGTGAGTAGGACCTGGGTGGAGGGGTTATATATGTGCAAATATATATATCCTGTAACAGGATGTTCGGATGTAAACACTGAACTGGGTTTGACAAGTTATTTTTGTTTGTGTTTTTGCATGCAAAATGTATTCTCATCGCTTCATAACATTAAGGTTGAATTACTGTGGTCACATTGACTATTTTAACAATGTCTTTTCTGGACCTCAAAAGGTGCAATGCTGCCTGTGTTCCAAAGATGAACGAAGGTCTTTCGGGTTTGGGACGACATGAGGGTGAGTACTTAATGACAGAAATTATTTTTTTTTTGGTGAATTAACTCTTTAAGAGACTGCAACCCCTGATGTTCTACTCTGAGCTGTTCCTGCAAAACTATCAACACCGAAAATGAATCAAGTCAGAACTCTACATTGTTTACATTCATTTTTATTCTAATGTCATGTGCTTTGAGACACGGGGTAATTTAATGCTGTTATGCTGTGCAGGTTTTGCGCGTTCATGTGTTTTGGAGGTGTGGCTTTGGAGAGCGCTCTGAGGGGAGGGGGGGATTTTGTGTTTTCAAAGCTAGTTTGCTATTTAAGACAGTTATCAAAGTTTGATAAAATGCTTAATTTTTCAATAAAAGATGATACGTTTTTGTTTTGTTAAATTTAAATACCCCTTTCAATACACTTGCAAGGTCGACAACACTGTGTTTAGCCATTTTGAGACATTGAGACCGTGTCTGTGCAGTTTCTGTGGAATCAATATTTCGTAAGTAAATATGAATAAATATATATTGCATTTCAGCATACATTCAGCATATGTGTCTCATATTCTATAATTAAATATTATTACATTAATGTTTGCATTACATCTATCTATCCATCCATTCATCTATCCACCCATCTATCATCTATCTATCCACCCACCCATCTATCATCTATCTATCTATCCATCCATCTATCTATCCATCTATCATCTATCTATCCATCTATCTATCCATCCATCTATCATCTATCTATCTATCATCTATCTATCCATCTATCTATCCATCCATCTATCATCTATCTATCCACCCACCCACCCATCTATCATCTATCTATCCACCCACCCACCCATCTATCATCTATCTATCCACCCACCCACCCACCCACCCACCCATCTATCCTCTGTCTATCCACCCACCCACTCACCCATCTATCATCTATCCATCCATCCATCCATCTATCATCTATCTATCCATCCATCCATCCATCTATCATCTATCATCTATCTATCCATCCATCTATCTAGCTATCATCTATCTATCCATCTATCAATCAATCATCTATCCATCAATCTATCATCTATCTATCCATTCATCTATCCATCCATCTATTATCTATCTATCCACCCATCCATCCATCCATCCATCTATCATCTATCTATCCACCCATCCATCCATCCATCTATCATCTATCTATCCATCCATCTAGCTATTCATCCATCCATCCATCCATCCATCCATCTATCATCTATCCATCCATCCATCTATCATTTATCTATCCATCCATCTATCTAGCTATCTATCCATCCAGCTATCTATCTATCCAACCATCCATCCATCTATCATTTATCTATCCATCCATCTATCTAGCTATCTATCTATCCATCCATCATCCATCCATCCATCCATCCATCCATCCATCATCTATCCATTCATCTATCCATCCATCCATTCATCCATCCATCATCTGTCTATCCATTCATCTATCATCTATCTATCCATCCATCCATCCATCCTGTATGTATAGTAATCATCAGACCACACCAGCAGTTTAAAACCAAACTTTTTTTTTAATACTAACAAAGAATCATCTCAACTACTTGTACATGGCTACCATGAATATTTGTACAAAAATGCAGTAAAAATATTGATTAATATATACAGATATGTCTCCTTAGTGTCGGCAGGCAGGACGCACATGTAGATGACAAGAACACCAATGGTCTTGCACGAGTATACACAATACAGATATTGTTTTCCAACATCAGTGACACTAACTCCAGATCAAAGACTTTTAGAACAGAGATATTAATCATGTCTTCATGAGTACATGAAAAATCAAAGGAAATACAGTTACTGAATGATACTGTGTACAGTCATGTGAATAAGAAAGTGCAATACAGAACAATACAAAAATGTTAAATTACATGACAGTAAGGAAGGCTGGCAGCGTGTGAGACTGCGATAGATTTTTGTCGATTGTGAGAAGAGAACATGGGAAGAGCTGACTGGCCAAGCAGGCAATAATGAATTGGAAGGGAAAGTCCAAGGCAGTGGACGGTTGGTATCGGTTTTTTTTGTTATATTTTCGTCCCATTCATTTACACATTTCTCAGATTGACGTGTTTTGGTCCTTGTTTTCAGAGAAGCGAACCAGAGTGTGCACTGCTAACCTTATGAGCGCGAAATCAAATAAGGCTTGAGGCTGCGGCGGCAAAAGGAAACGTGTGTCACAATGCAGACGGCGATGGCCAAAGAAAGCAGCAAGTACCCTGTTTCCAGAACACCAAAGCAGTCACTGCTTCAACGGGATGGGTTATATCACTATCTACATTCTTTCAGGCTAATGGACACGGACAGATGACTGTCAAACCAACAGCATTTGAACCAAGGAATCCAATTGCACATGAAACATGGCTAACAGATTAAGAAAGCTGTGGCTACCGCACATGACAAGCCGTGAACACTGTTTGAGCCTGATAACCTTCTTAAATTTACAACACACTCGTACAATAATACTTCAGCGTAGGGTGTCAGTCAAGTATCACAGTCATGACACATCACAGTGTTGATATACTGTCCGGGATGGGTGTCATTTATAGTCTTGGAAGAAAAAATATAACCATAACTAACTTTTTTGTGGCGACGACTCGGGTTGTATAGTGCTTTTGCGACTCAAATCTACGGATATGGATTGTGCGTGCCTTCATGTTATGTCCTTTGGATACATAAATCAGTTTTTGTTGTGAAATAATCCATAAATTAGTTAAGAACGGTCGGCATCACCCTCAACAGTTGAATTTTGTGTAATAGCACTTGGAAGATCTGTCTCAACAGCATCATACTTTTTTTTTTTCTTTGACATGATTAAATGAACTTTGAAGTCTCACAAACTACGAGGAAACCTAAGGATTTGGACAACTACACTAAATTCTAGACACGAGTTACCATGCATATTACAGACTTCATTAAATGACATCTGATTGATGTCATCAAAACTAACGGGGAGAAATAAAGTTCTTTGAGGTTTCCGTCTTAAAAAGAGCATCGGGGACCAAGCGTGACAAAAAAAACGATTCATATCGAGGAAGCAACTCATCGAAAGGTGCATGGTATGAACAAAATTTCAGCTTATTGTTCAGAATAGCATCTTTTTTCTGTAAGAACACTGTCGGCGAGACACGTAGACGATACATGGCGTGAAATAAAAACGTAGATTTTGCTACCAGAACATGCACTGGCCTGAAGGGGACTATTGCAGTCTGCACAAGTGAACCGTTTGCCATTCGAAGATTATTTGACAGAAATTTGTTAGGCAAGATATATTTTTAAGGGTGCCACATGCAGCGCTGGTGTTTAGCCACATTTTGTGGCTAGCATGCCCTTATGAACGATGTACTATTATTAATGGCTTGCTGGGTACAAATGGTACATAGTTGCTGTGCGAGAGCAAAGCCAAATGGCCAGCTATTAGCCAGTAGGCACATCTGACACTGTCGTGTGTCACGGCCCAGTAGCCAATCAGAGACGTGGGTGAGAGCAGGGACAGGTACATGCTGCCTCTAACTGGTGATCGGATGATATTACAACAGAGTCAGATTGGGAAAGAGGGACAGAGAGCAGCCATATTTAACACAGAGTATTGCCAACATAAAAAGTTGTGTGACAGCACGTTGAGGATTGTATACATGTGTGTGCTGAACGAGAATCACAGATCAGAGTCCCTCAGACCCTGGTCGTGTGTTTAACAAGGTTCTGAAGGAGGGTGGCAGAGGTCCTGTGAAGGAGATGGTGGAGGGGTCAGATCCTCCTGACTCTGTGTGGAGCTGTACAGTTCAGTGTGAGACTGGCAGGTCTGGACGTCGGGTCTGGATGATTTTTGGTTTAGGGTTGTTCTTTGATTCCTCCTCCTCATCCGTGTCGCTGTCGCAGACGTGGACCACCACGCTGGGCGTAGACTCCGTGCCGGCATGTAGCTCAAACTTCTCACCTGTATGAGTGGAAGAGAAGAATCTGTCAGCTTGAGGGTTTCTTAGGGTACGTTCACACTTGTAATTTTTGGTTCGATTAAAACGAACCCTGGTGCGATTGCTCAGTTAGTGCGGTTCGTTTGAACATGTGTGATCGCTGCCATCCGAACCCTGGTGTGGACCGAGACCGCTAAAAAGATGGGTCTCGGTCCGCTTCCAAACGAACTCTGGTGCGGTTCGATTGATATATAAATGCAACACGGACCAAAGACATGTAAACGAACCAAAAACAGGACGTGATGTCACAAGATGCGACGCTACAAGTCAGCTGATTTGACGATCGGTGTATCCAAAATGAGTCGAGGGCAAACGTGGAGCAACGAGGAGGTGAAGCGCCTCATCAATATTTGTTTCTGCACACAACGGAGGAAATCCTGGAGCTGTTTTGAATGTTTTGAACATTTTATGAGCTCTTCGTGAGTTCTCAGCTGGTAAAAATAAAGCATATGTACATGCATAAAATGATGGCGTTTAATCCAGTGCACAGCAATGTGTTGAATGTTCGGTAAGTTCGGTAATTCCGTCACGAAATATACGTCATAAAAGCCGACCAATCAGGTCGTGACCGTATCCCGATGCCTTTGGTTCGGTAACTTTAGGTTCGCTGTTAAAAATGCCAGTGTGAACGCTAAGCGGACCAGGACTATGTGTTTTGTTTTTGTTTTTTGGTCCGGACCGAATGAACCAAATCAACCGAAATACAAGTGTGAACGCTATAGGTAGCGCTGGCTGATATAGAAAATACGGATAATAATTATGTTTTGATTATGCTGCCGATTAAAAACGTCAGCAAGAATATTGCAGGGATTTTAAAGGGATTACTTGGCTATTAATTCATTGAACTAGTTACCAATTCTTTCATGTCGTGCATTGATGAGAGAATAAGAGAGTTTTGATATTGTGTGTTTTAACTTTAAAGGGTTAGTTCACCCAAAAATATATAAAATTATCCTATGATTTACTCACACTCAGGCCATCCTAGCTGTATATGACCATCTTCCAGACGAACACAATCGGAGACATATTTAAAAATATCCCGTTCACAACCTTGGAAGAGCTTAATCATTCATTTTGAAAGAAGATACACCTTGAGGGTGAGTAAATCATGGGATGATTTTCATTTTTTGGGTGAACTATCCTTTTAAGTTTTGGTTTTAAGAGTAAGATTTGGTCAATTGGATTAATGTCCATTAATCAGTTCAAACTGTCAATTCAAAACTGATTTTTATATGAATTAAAGTGTTTTATACACTGCCATTAAATAAAGGGTAGATTTTAAATGTATTTTTGCATTAAACATTTTTTTAAAAAATAGCTGTTTGATCAAACAAACGTTTCTCTTATTAAAAATGAAAATAAATACAACTCTTTATCTAACATTGTCAAAATTTTTTGTTTTTTAAGCTGTTACACCAAGCGCTGGCTTCAGAGCAATAATAAAAAAAAAAAACGTTTTTGTACATAAAATGCTTATTCTGCATTCTATGCAACATCCTACTTGGATCCCCGGTTTCATGCAGGTGAGGGTATATGATAAACAATCACTTTTAAGCAAATACAATGCATTAATAAACACTCGCACTTTGGTGCTCGGGCCCTAATGAGACTTCTGTATGGTTTAAAAAACTGTTTTATATCAAACATTTATAGAGATATATGTCCATATTTACTTGTTCATCTGAAAAACAAATGCAAGCATTGCCATTTTGTCTGCAATATTAAACGAATATTAATCAAATTCATACTTCTAAATGGAATGCAGCATTATGTAGTTATTTCTCCTGCAATACTAACAATCAGACCTAGAGGGCGCTCTCTCTCCATATCTCAATGTGAAAACAGTGAGGATATTTTAGGCTAGAGAAAAACTGCAATTATCCATAGCATTAAACATACACCGAAAGCACTGGGGAACAGTGTTCAATAACCAAAACTGAAAGCCTTGTAAGAGATCTCTTCACTTAGAAATCCCGTCAGTCAGAGCAGTCTGGCGGGGTTTCCACACTTCAGGTAATTAAAACCAGAATCGCACACGTTCACAAGAGATAAGCAGCTTTTCTACATCTCTCCATCCCTGTTCCACGAGGGCCGGATGAGGGTAAATATTTGAAATGTGTTAGACGAAAACACAGTTTGTTTGCAAGGTGGAACAGAACAGGGAACTGAATCAAAGTTTACCACTGTGCCTTTGGGCGGCACGAGTGTGCAGTGCATTGTGGTCACCCAGAGGACACAGCACACTAAAGGCCCTCTTATCTTATGCTTTTCCAGAAGTCTGTTTTTTTTTTTTTTTTATCCTACACGTTCGTATTTTTTTTTGCACACGCGCACCCAAGGTTTTTATCTTTTCACTGTTTTGACCTAATTCCGCTATCGTTTACGCATCCTATGTTTTATTCATACAAAACGCACTCGTTCAAACAGTTCCTGAGCTATGTTCCTACAAATTTACAATCCCTCGCATATCCTCCTGAGGGCTCCGCTTCTCTCCGAAACCTGGGCGTGACGTCAATGCTGCATATTGACGTCAGAGGTCAGACAGTCGAAGGCAGAAAGAGCAAGCAATCAAGCTCATTACCGCAGAGATGAAACTTTAAAGTCTTCCTAGACCATTAGTAACCTCACAAGGGGATGAAAACGCAAGGTTGTGCGGTGTTTGAGGTAATGTTACTTAGCTCTCCCTCATAAAGCAAGTGAAAATGAGTCTTTATTAAATCAGCAGTGACTTCATTGGCATGCAGAGCACATCTCTCCAGCTCCATCCTTCGATTCATGGGCGCCACTCATCAAGAGATGTGCATGACAGGCATGCATTACTGAAGACCCACCAGCTGAGGTGGTGAGCGAGTGTGGCCACGGAAAGGCCAGATGGATTTCGTCTGGTTAGTGTAGGTTCAGTGGGCCGGCACAGGGAAACGGCGTGGGGTATTTTTAGAGCATTCTTTGGAAAGAGGGGCAAAACACTTCCCTTCCCTTCATCCTTTTAAAGTCCTCCTCTCCAAAAACACAAATGACAATTTCTGCATTCCTTAGCAACGTCCTAAAAATAAACCCCCTCTTCTGACTGAAAAAAATTAACCCTTCATAGCGAGAACACCAGGAGCGTACAAAGAAACAGAACCAATCTGATAATCGCAGCTGCAGACTGAATAACAGCCAGTGAATGGATAATGACTCGTGCAAATTGCTGTGTGTTTGGTGTCAGCCATCTGCTACAGTGATTGAAAATAACCTCAAATATATAGTAAAAAGTGAGGAGTCATACAGTGGAGTACTTTGATCCGTTGACATTATGCCCGTTTCAAACCTCGACAGTGGCACTGTAACCTTTCAGAGAGCTGGTTAGTCCGTTTTGGTTTCTACATTGGCAGTGTCAGAAAAAACTGACAGCTTTTCAAGAGGCAGACCGCTGAACATTTTTCGAGTTGTGTACATTTGTATTTAATGATCAGGGCTGGGTAGGTTACTTTTAAAATGTATTCCACTACAGATTACAAAATACATGCTTTAAAAAGTCATTTGTAACGTATTTCGTTACATTACTCAAGCTTAGTAACTTAATCTAAATACTTCAGAATACTAATAAGTGTGGAACAAACGCAAAAAAGGTAATTGCAAGTTTTTATATCACAATTCCGACTTTTTCCCTCAGAATTGTGTGATATAAAGTTGCAGTTGCGAGTTATAAAGTCAGAATTATGAGATATAAACTCGCAATATTGAGAAAAGTCAGATTTATGACATTTAACTCGCATACTACATTCACAATTGCAAGAAAAAAGTCAGTATTGCAAGTTTATATCTCCCAATTCTGACTTTATAACTTGCAATTGTGAGTTTAAATCTCGCAAAAAAAAAGTCAGAATTGTGAAACACAAACTCACAATTGTGAGGAGAAAAAACAAATTGTGAGAAAAAGTTGCAGTGACGAGTGAATTATAAAATGACTCACAAACAACTATCACAAAACATGAATACAGTCGAAAACATGAAACTTAACTCCTCTTTTTCAGACGGTCAGAGTCAGAGAATCACTAATCGCTGTTTAAATGACATTAAAATTCAAAGTAATCACTTTGGTAATCTAAAACACTTTTCAGATGTAACTGTAATCTGATTACCACCCATTTAAAATGTAACTGTAATGAAATACAGTTACTCAAATTTTGTATTTTAAATACGTAACTAAGTTACTTGTATTTCGTTACTCCCCAACCCTGCTAATGATTATGAGCAAACAGGAGTTTGGGGTCAGTATTTTTTATGTTTTTGAAAAAAGACTCTCCAAGGCTACATTTATTTGATCAAAAACGGTAATATTGTGAAATATTATTACAACTAACCCATCGCAAACAGTTTGATTGACAGGCGATCAAACCAATCATAACCCAGAATCCGCCATCGTATCCGACAAAACAGTTAGTAGATTAACATCAAAAATTGTGTGTCCTCACGTCTTTCCGCGCTTGAAACAACATTCCTTCTGATGTTCATTCATGTTTGACCGCTGCGGACCGGGAACGCCCCACAAGAGCTGCGGTTTTGGAGACGCTCTGACCCAGTCATTTAGCCATCCCAATTTGGCCCTTGTTAAACTCATTGAAATCCTTATGCTTACCCATTTTTCCTGCTTCTAAAACATCGAATTTGAGGACAAAATGCTGCCTAATATATCCCAGCCTCTAACATGTGCCGTGATGAAGAGATCATCGGTATTATTTACTTCACCTGTCAGTGCTCATAATGTTATGCCTGATCGGTGTATATACTCAGAGTCAGTACATATTAACTTTTCTGGAAGACACAAAGCAATAGTGACACATGGTAAAAACACTGTTACTCATTACTGTCGGCTCCAATGTAGTCGTCGCTGCGTCATCTTTTTTCCGATCTCTCTGAAAAGCCAGCGTCGAACTGTCTTTTTTAAAAACGAAAATGAAGCGAACAAACGAACAGTGTCTTACTGACGTGATCTGCTTTCTTAATGTTAGGATCACAAGGATGGCAATGCAAACACTGTGTATTTCCACGACTTGGCACTTCGAAACGTCTTGTAATCCTCAGAGGTGTCGCTATTGTTTTGTTGCTGGAGTAATCATGGGTTTGCGTCTCTCTTGCATTTACCACCTGACGTGTGTGAATCTGTGGGCAGGGCTAAAGAGTCAATGATGTAGGCGTTAGGGATGCGCGGTATTGGGAAAACATTGGTATATATTTTATTTCAAATGGTACGATATCATGTTTTCGCTGATTTACGCTGCTGTTCCGAAGTTCACTGCTAGGTTTGTACTATCCAAACTGACGCGAAACCGGCAAATGTGACAACATAGAGGAACAAAATGGATAAAGCAGTTGAATCTCACTCAAAATAATAATAATAATAATAATAATAATGAGAGCAGTAGACGTATTATTTGGAATTACTTCGCTTATTAAAAATGATGAAGAACCATCAAACCTTGCCATCCTGACTTGTACAAGACGATATGAGATCGACAGATCAGTGTGTCATTCAAACGATCTAATTTAGACATTTATTTTCTTTTAACACTGATCAACGCTCGGACAAGATCACATGGTTTAGATCACACGAAAGCTCCAGCGTACGTTTGAACCAATGCTTTTTATATCTCATAGATATAAAATAAAAATTTTAGCAAGATGAGAAAATGGAGAGACTTTTTAATGTTTACTGCTCTATTATGTTGATATTTAAAAGTTTCTGTCATGTTAATAGTTTTGGGGTTACCATTGTGGTGAAGATTTGAGCTTGTGGTTAGACTGAGGGTGACTACACAGAATTAATCGAAGTCGTATTCAATAAGTTATTATTGAGCTAATGCCAGTGATGAGAAATTATTTACTTGATCATTGCTTGTCTGCTACATATTTTATGCTTAGCATGCAAGCAAGTGTTACATCGGCTGGTAGGTTTTTATAACCATAAATAAAATTAATTAGTCTAGCAGGTCTTTCCATTTTAGTAAAAGCACAGAAAACTCGCGTCTGAAAAGCAACAGCACTGGCCGGATCAACAGAGTGAATCATGTTCAGGAAACATTCACAGAATACGTCAAATGAAGCTGGTGCGATTCATTAAATTACGGTGAATTTTACTCATCAGTACAATTAACCTAGCTTAAGTTCAAATTAATCAGTTCAACTGTGTGGAAATAGGTGCAAGTTATTTTTTTGAGTGAGTTCTGAAACTTAAAGGATATTTTTATAGTACAATGACCTCTTATATGTCAAAAGATGAAGGAAAATTTGAGTTTTTAAATCCATAACCCGTTTAAAAGGTCTTTGTGTAGCTAAAGGAACCCTCTCAGGGCCCTGTACACCCCACATGCTTGGCTCCAGGTCTGTTATCTAAGCGTCCACAGATGCAGCAGGGATATTTCATTAAGTGCTTTTTCTTTCTCAGGGTGAAGCGGCTGGGTATGCACCTTGTAAACAGAGCAGGGAACAACAAAAACATTTTGCTTTAATGAGCTGGAGTGTGTGCTTGTATTGTACTGTAAAATTTCAGTGCTGGCCATGTGGAAACACAGGCTCTCAGACACTTGTCTATGGAAACACATGGCTAACAATGGAAATAAGCTTCCTTCCACAACAACCACAATCATTATTGCCATCCGACGGCAGTCTGACACAGTCGAGGTGCCTGGGCTGAATGGGCTGTTTGTTTAGCTTGCCACATGGTTCCACTTGAGTGCTGCTGATTGCTCACTAGTTTGTACCGTCTCCTCTGTTCCCTAATCGCCTTCAATTGCTATTAACATGCGCCGGCTTTGTGACTGAAGCCCATCATGGGCGGACAAGGTCAAAACTAAGGGTGCGTTCGCACTTGTCATGTTTGGTTCGATTAAAACGAACCCTGGTGCGATTGCTCAGTTAGTGCGATTCGTTTGAACATATGTGAACGCTGACATCCGAACCCTGGTGCCGACCGAGACCGCTAAAAAGATGGGTCTCGGTCCGCTTCCAAACGAACTCTGGTGCGGTTCGATTGATATATGAACGCAACACGGACCAAAGACATGTAAACGAACCAAAAACAGGACGTGATGTCACAAGATGCGATGCTACAAGTCAGCTGATTTGACGACGCGGAAAGATCGGTGTTTCCAAAATGAGTCGAGGGCAAACGTGGAGCGACAAGGAGGTGAAGCGCCTCATCAATATTTGTTTCTGCACACAACGGAGGAAATCCTGGAGCTGTTTTGAATGTTTTGAACATTTTATGAGCTCTTCATGAGTTCTTAGCTGGTAAAAATAAAGCATATGTACACGCATAAAATGATGGCGTTTAATCCAGAACACAGCGTTGTTTTGAATGTTCGGTAAGCGAGCTCCGTCGCGAAATATACGTCATAAAACCCGACCAATCAGGTTGTGACCGTATCCCTGTGCCTTTGGTTCGGTAACTTAAAGTTCGCTGTTAAAAATGCCAGTGTGAACGCTAAGCGGACCAGGACTATATGTTTTTTTTTTGTTTTTTGGTCCGGACCAAACGAACCAAACCAACCGAACTACAAGTGTGAACGCAGCCTTAAAAGTTTGAGGCAATGAAATGTCAGCGCACAAAGCACATCTTGGATTTACACTGAAGCAGCAAAACAGATCTCCGTCAAATAGCCTGTTGTGTAAAATGAATATTGAAATTAGAACTGGACCATGACTTGTGACGATTTTGTAGGCAATATAATATAAAGTTAACAACAATGTTTAATTGTTAATTTAGATTGTTAAATAGAGGCTCATTAGATTTATTTTACCTGCATGCTTTATCTTGTGTCTCCGAGTTTGGTTCAAACTGTCCAATTCAGTGAATTCAAAGATTTGGTCGAGTCATCAGTCAAAAAAATCTTCTCCGAAGTCTCTAATAATATACAATATACAAAAAAATAGTATTAAAATGTCTAGATAAATGTATCCCTTTTTTAGCTGCAGCCTTAGGTGATTTGGGATGTATTTGAACTGAACGCTTGTGTTTTCCCTCTTTGTCTACTGTAGTACTCGGTTCAACGCGTCTCTTTCTTCATTTAGACTCCTCTGTCAGTAGTAATCAATAACAATAATGTACTGTTCTCTAAATTCACACTTGATTGACATTAAATGTAGCATCTTAAGTGCTGAAAGCAGAGGATTAGTTGTTAATTGTCAGAAAACGCCAGCTTGATCTCTGGAGTGTGATCTCCCGTCCTGTAATTCAGTTCAGATTGATTTTATGCAAGCATACATACACCCAAACGGGACGTTTTGTCCTCAGGCAATTTTATATTTGACTCTTCCTTCATTTCACAAATGTGACGGAATGTAATGTGACAAATTAATGATGTTTATACACCTGGTATGAAGATGCGTTTTATTCGATCCGATCACAAGGAGACAAGGGAGACACATTCCCGTTTACACCTGGCGTTTTAATCCATCTCTTTTGACCACTTCTGTCCTGATTTCTTCGAGGGGAGGGTCTATGAGCGGGTAAATCTATGGGCTTTTTCAGATCTTTCGATCTAATGGACAAAATAAGCTAGTTTATTTACATATGAACGCAAAAGGAGACGATGGCAAATATACACACTCAAAAAAATATTTCAGTCTAAACATAAGTTTTATGTAATTTAATTACATAGCAATTTTCCATCCATTTGGATTACATAGTTTTAACATAAACAAACTAATAAACTTAATGTGATTCATATTTGTCAGTCATATGTAAATGAAATAGATAAGATTTATGTAATAGTTGAGTATATGAATAGTGAGAGATTAAATGTCTTTTATCTTCAGTTGAAGTCAGTTGTAGTTCTTGTGTTTCTATGTCCTTCAGTGATTCTGCTTGTTAACAGCAGGTGTTCATCATTAATGCTCAATCATCACTTAATGATCTCATTAACTCTGACACTGCTTCAATGCTACTTTTACTCAGTAGTGTGCACACACATGACCACTAAACAGTGTTAATTAACCTGGGCATTTTTCTGTGAACTATTACATAAATCTTACCTATTTCATTTACATATGATTGACAAATATGAATCACATTAAGTTTATTAGTTTGTTTATGTTAAAACTATGTAATCCAAATGGATGGAAAATTGCTATGTAATTAAATTACATAAAACTTATGTTTAGACTGAAATATTTTTTTGAGTGCAGAGAGCAGCTTTCGTTTCTTTGAAAACCACACCAAATGTTGAGTGCGTGTTAGAAATCAGGAACGGTGAGAGAACGTCATGCGAAAAGTGTGAAAAATACCGACCGTGATACCAAGTCGGTATTGAAATTTTAAAAATGCGATGCATTGAGCGCTGTTGAGTGGATTCGTATACACTTCTAATTGGCAATTGTGTTCACACGCTCATCAGATATGTCTGTGATTGGCTACAATGATTAACGCCTCAAAAACATTTTGTAAATAGACATCAGAGATGTTCTTCACCGAGCAGATACACATGGGAGCGTTTGAAAGCAGGTGTCTATCAGCTTTCAAATTCCTCCCGTGCGTTGATCATTGTAGCCAATCCCAGACATATCCGATGAGAGCGTGAGCACAAAGGCCAGTCAGAGGTGCTTATGAATCCACTCAACAATTTTAAAATTTAAATACAGTCAGTACTTTTGACAACACTAGTGCTTGGCACATTTTTCGTCTTCAAACCAAACTTGTGTCTTCAGTCGACAAAGTTTAAATCCTGTCTGGCTAGCACGCTTCCCATAATGTTTCTGCATCAGGTCAGTAGACGGAGAGTAGGTACTCTTTTGTGGTTGTTCGAACGCATTCGACCACATGACCACTTTTTCGACTGCTTCTGGAAGTCGCTAAAACGTTTTTGACCCCCGTTTAACGTTGATAAAAACAGTTCTTAATACCAGGTGTAAACAGGACCTTTGTGTAGTTATTAATAAAAAGTCATCAAATCAGAATTTCTTATACTTTTTTTAGTCGTGATATTTTGTCATTTAGTTCTGCACATACTGTAATATGCACTACCTTATGCAATTAAAAAGAAAAAAACAGTCTTTTTAGGATCAGTATGTGGATTGTCATTTCACCCTAAACATGTGTAAACACTCCTGATTGGCTGACCTCAGAACAGGCTGTGAAACCACAAGAAAAGTAAAGCGGTTTCAATGTCCCGCTCTCTGGAATTATGCAACTCTCTCTTACACAACCTCCCAGCAGCCACTGAGGGGATATGGCCACTTGATACAAATCTAGCACTGCTGTGTATGTTTTGTATATATGTGTAGTAGTAAGTGTTGTATGTGTCACTGTGATGTAAAACAGTGTGATATGCAAGCTAGGCTGCATTTTTTCCATCGAGAATGTTTCTGTATGGTGAGTTAAATCAAGGTTTGGCTGGTTAGCATAAGCAGTTGGTCCCTGCTTTTTCCATTGATATTGTCATTCAGATATACATATGTAAAATCTACAAATATTTCATTATTTTATAGTAATGTTTTATTGGACTGTGTCTGGACTGTGCATGTTATTTTTTTGCTATCAGTGTTGTCATATATGAATTGATTTAAATGAATTACATTTATAATTTAAATGCTTTAACAAAAAAAGTTTGAATTATTAATTTAAAAATGATTGATTTCCAAAAACCGAGATCTGTAGGAGGTGGTCTAAATTTGCTTGGACTCGAGCCAAAACCAAGGCAAGCCTACAACCTTAGCCTAAAAAAAGTGTAACGTCTGATAACGCTGTGGTATGCATGGAAAATGCTTTTATAAGAGAATTGTGTGACAGGTGTGATTCAGTTTACGGCACTTCTGATGCATTTCTATCGTATCCGTAAACTGTCATTGACTGTCGCACAACTCTAAATGAAATTCAATGGCGTCAAGGCTTTAATATGATTGGTTATCAAGGTACACGTGAATCAAGTTCACATTTTACTTTTGAATTCGCGACCTCACGTACTCCGTGTATAGGGAGCGACGGTGCATGATAAGACATTTATCAGACGCTAGGCTCTGTTGCGCAACGAATCCTCCGCCACGGTCTTGTCAGTCATCTCGCCTTACTCTCATCACGTGATCAGTGAACTGTGAATCCTGCTGCAATGTGTGCGACTCACGCTGGATGAGCAGAGCAGACGTTTACATTAGTTTACAACTAAAGTAACTGTTATCCAAACTGACAGTGGAGGCGGTGCTAATCTATATATAGCAGTGGCATGCTCTATGCTAATTTATCCCTCACAAGTAATCGCCACACACGTTACGCGTTATCCAGAGTCACGGACCCTCATATCTCCCAATAATAAGACCGTCTCTGACTGTAACTATGAATAGCATGAATGTAGCAAGTAGCAAAGCAACTCGGGTGTCGGGTGTGATGATTTTAGCGAGAGCGTGCAGTTTAATCGTGCATAGTGAGCGCAATCAGAGCAGCAAACGAATGGCTCGAAATCCTCAAAGGAGTTAGTTTGCAAGCAGAAGAAAGCCGCCTTTATGCAACGCACATATGTTCACTCTGGTGCGCATAATAGCACTGAATTAATAAAGAAAAAACCCACAAGGTATTGATCCGCGTCATGTTTTCTGTCATGCGGCGTGTACGTTTGTGAAGCTGTGAGATGAATGCAAATGCACCAGGGTTCAATAGAATCAAGTTGAGCGTGAAACCAGACCAATGCCGGTCAATGAGATACCTTAACTTGTCCTAGATTTGGGTGTGCCATCTGCATATTAGCCTTGCATCTTACACTGACTCATATTATCACATCTGCAAAAGATTTTAACAGTATTTGTCTGAACTACAGAGTTGTAACACTCTGATAAGCCATGACTCATTCGCTTACACATCATACATTACATAAATAATATAGGTTAAAACAGAGTTATGCTTAAGCATCCTCTGTAGTTATTTAGAGACAGCCAGAGAGAGAGAGATTTAGAATTTAGCAGGATGTTTTCACGCGATTTTGAAATTGATCCCCTGGGGGTTTGATGGCTGAGAGTCCATAATGCCAAGCCCTGTTGCATAATTCAAATGTTCCTACTCCATAATCCCCAAATGCCTTTTACACCGTCAGCTAAAAATAGACCAAACAAACAGGGTGGCATTCAATATTGACCTGGTTCCATAAGTGATGTACTGCCAACCGGAGTTTTTAGGCTTGGTTTCCCTGTGGCTGCCGAGTACAGTCGTATAATCACGTGCTCGACGTGCTCTTAAAGCTGCTCGATTTCAAAACGAGGAAAGATGGACTGAATGTGCAGAGCAGCTGTTTAGATGAGAACACAAGATGATGATACTCTTGCCAGGGCAGCAGATGGATCAGATGGATATAATACGGAGAAATTTAGACGCATTAAGAGAAACCGCATGGGTAAAAAAAAAAGTCTCTCGGATGGACTGTTTAGTTTTAAAAGAGCTGTGAAAGTGACTGACAGTAACAATGTTGTGTTTTCAGCTTGATTTTTTTTTGGAAAGATCCAGGATAAAAGCTGATGGATTCAAAGTAGTTCTGAGCTGATGGTTGGGATTGTCTAATACTGCTGGAAATCAGCAGAGAGCATAAATTTATACAAGGTCATTGACATGAGCCTGGCTTTGATGGAAAGGACTGATATTCATAAGGCAAGAGTCAAAGATGGCAGATCTGGTCAGTCTAATGCACTGGACATGACTGATATGAGCTCTTCTGTCTTAGCATCTTCTTGTTCTTTCTGCAGTAAGTGTAAACAAGGTAAAAATATGGGAAAAATCTGCGAGTGCATTAAGACGACACACACTTATATTCAAGATACAATCTTGATATTCTAACCCTTTGAAATAACTGAAGTCATTTGAAGTGATATGGAACTATAATACAGTCAGACCTGCCTGGAACTACTTTAACTGAGCGTTTCCCTGAAAATAATTGCAGAGAATGTTCGTCAACCAATCAGATTCAAGCATTCGCCGGTCTCGTAGAATGACATTAGTCGTTAATCCATTAGGTTTCATGAGCATTATAATGAACATTATTCATTAAATCAAGAGTAATGTTAATTACCTTTATATTATTCCTTGTTGATGAATGTTAATTTAAAAATGTAGAAAATGACATGAACTAAGATTAATAAATGCTTTTTGTTCGATGTTGGTTCAACTATTGCATTATCAAATTAAAATGATCATTCATTCATTCAGTATCAAATTATAATTCAAATGATCATTTCATACTACCACCAGTGTTTTTTATAATAGTCGTGGACAATGGAAAGACAAGGACAAAGATGATTTATAGATAACCTAGAACTGTATTAATTTAATACATGATGCTATAAAAAAAAAAAACTCCACAGAATATTCGTGGTAGCCCATTAATTGGGAACTGGAGATACACAGAAACAGGAAAGAGACACTGAAAAGGTCACCCAGAGGTGCTTCGTAATTTACTCCGAGATGGCTGAGCTGTTCCCAGGAGAGCGAGGGCACTCACAGGCCCACTGTATGTAAGTGTGTGTGGTCCATACCAAACATAGCCCCTGTCTTCGCTGTCAAACACCCAGATAAACAGAAGCATCTATACGGCAGCTTTAATCAAAACACATTAGAGCTCCACAAGCACTGACAACAGTAACCGCTCATCAGGGCACAGTGGGAGTCGCGCACACACGCGTACATGCCCTTGAAGGTCGGCTGGAGAAGGACGCGCATTGATTAGGAGCAGGATGGTGGACGTACAGTAATCACCTGTACTGCAGTGAAGAGGACAATTTAAGACAACGGCAAACCGACTGAGTAATGGATGTGCTTGATTTGAGAGGACAAGGATTTGCTACGTGATGTAGAGTAGAGTTAAGAGTTTAGGTGTAGACTTTTCATACTAGCATATGATGGACCCGGATTGTGAGAGGATACTGGCGAGTTGTGACTGACCTGGGCCAAGCTTGGCAACTGCATACAGCAGGTCGTAGTTAATAAGCGGTTTGGCCTCGTCAATCTGTTGCCAGCCGACTGGAGGTGAGCCAGGAGGGGAGATGAGGAACTGTTTTGAAGGCTGGGGAGGAGCCAGGTGCAAATTGTCTCCTTCGGATGCTGGGTTCTGCACCTAAGAGCCAGAGCGTGTGTTAGTCCAGTGAGGATGCAGTCGAACAAAGACCTGACTAGAACATTTTTAGGTGAGATCTAACCTGATGTTTCTCAAGGACTATGTTTTTAAACACTATGCAAGAATAGCATTCTATATACCAGGATGTGGCCAAATTTAAAGAGTTAGTTCACTCAAAAATTAAAATTCTGTCACCGTTTTTTCACCCTCATGTCATTCCGAACCTGTAAGACTTGTGAAGATATTTTTAATCAAATCTGAGAGATTTCTGTCCCCCCATTGACAGACGACGCATCTACAAAAAGTTCATAAAGAGATCGTAAAACTAATCCATATGAATTGAGTGGTTTAGTCCAAATTTCCTGAAGAGACTCGATCGCTTTATATGATGAACGGATTTAATTTTAGGCTTTATAAACATTGATCAGCTAACATAAACAGAAGCTCAACCAAGCCTGCTTGATGTGAGCGAATGAACCTCATTGGTTCTCGCGCATCAAACAAGCACGCTTGAGCTTCCGCTTACCATAGCCGGTTTGTGAGTTGATGAATATGTGAATAAAATTCAATCTGTTCATCATGTAAAGCGATCGAGTCTTTTCAGAAAATTTCCTTTCAATTCATATGGATTCGTTTTACGACATCTTTATGAAGTTTTATGAAGTTGGTAGTTGCGTGGACCGTCAATGGAGGGACAGAAATCACTCAGATTTCATTAAAAATATCTTCATTTGTGTTCAATTGTGAAAGTCATACAGGTTTGGAACTAAATTAGAGTGAGTAAATGATGACAATTTTCATTTTTGCAAGGGGCTCAGTTCATTTCATTGTATTTGAATCGAATTGGTCTCAGTCCACAGAAGATGAGTCTATTGTTTTATTATTATTATGTTGTTCTATCTACTGTCTATCTGTCTCTCTGTCTATCGGTTGTTCTGTCATACTCTTTATCATTTATCAGTACCAGAACTTTTTTAAATGTTCAGACATGGCATTGTAAAAATTAGTTTGGTCTTTTCTAGTAATACGATTCTGTTTTGGCGCCTCTAGATGCTTCGTTTGTCTTTTTTAAACATGTCACCACCACGTCTCACCTGGGCAAAGTAGAGTTTGAGTTTCTTTCCTCTGAAAGGTGTCTCGTGCAGCTCTATTCTAGCACTGGCTGCTGCTTTGGGGTTACTGAAATTGATTCGTACACGTCGGAAGCTCTTAAACTGCTGGAACGTCACACCCTCATCGTACGCAAGGAAGAGCGCCTCGAACATTTCCTGAAAGACAACAAATAAACAAGGTATATTAATAAGAGATGAATATTTCAGTTCTGACCACTGGCAAATGTCAAAACATAAATAATTCATGTCTTCACAGAGGAGCAGGAATGCTTCAATATCAGTCTTATCACGGCCATGAGAGAATGATTGCGATTAATGTCAGCATATTGCTGACAGGATGAACGTCATTGTGTTCCTCATGAGACAGAACAGTCTTTGGACTAGGCACGCCTCGCGAAACATCCAATCAGCTCAGCCAGAATTGGACCCTGTTGGAGAGACAGATTGGCTGAATCTGTTATGACACTTTATATTCATTTCCTGGGCAGGAGAGGAACTGATGAAAGCAATTCTATGCAGCTTGTCTCTCATGTCTCTCAGTTCAGGAATCAGTCCTGCTGGGCCCGAGTAACCTTCAGCGCTCTCAGCCTAATGTGGAAAAGAGAGGATTTTCCCAAATCAAATGTATTCTAACCTTCACCATGAGGACTTTGAGTTCACCCAAACATGAAAATTCTGTCATCAAAACCTGCGTGACATTCTTCTTTATATAGAACACAGAAGATATTTAGAAAAATATCCATATAATGAAAGTATATTCTTCATAAGTGTGTAATATCGGTCACTTATTGCAAAAAATACTGGTTACGCAAGCGTTCCAGCTTTAACGAATGACTTATGAACTGGGATCGGAAAAAGTATTTTCACAAAAGCTTTAAAGCCTTTTAAATAGCTTACTAAATAAGTAAAAACACGCTGTTATGAAACTCCTTTAGAGTAGCATCTGAAACAGGATTCCTGGAATAGAAACACCTTAGACCAATTAGCATTTTCCAAAAGAACGCCATCAAATGTGCGTAGGCTATCACATTCCTGATTTGATTGTTCAGCTTAGTGAGGTATTTAATTGCATTATTTTCAGAGGCCTGTTAAAATGGTTAATGTCTCAGTGTTTGCTTTGCCTTTTAAAGGCATTGCACATAAGCACTTGGAAGTCAGGCTAATGTGTACACCAAAAATAGGTATTCAACGTGAAACCCTCAAATATGCCCTTAAATTCTAGCCAACCGCTGGTGAAACACTTCAGTACGATGACAAACAATACGCTAAAATGTGAAACACTTACCTACCTACGCTACCTAACATGGGAAGGTATTGTGAGACATTTGCATCAAAAATCAATTTCAGGTAGAGATTGTGAAAACGTTTCGCATAAACTGTGGTTGATATTATGTAAGTTACGGATTGTAGAATTTAAGGTTTGTAACCTGAAATTTTCTGGTTTGATCCCCATATTATGTCCTTGAAGGCTGCCCAAAGTTAAGCATAATAATAATACAGTCAACATAATAATAATAATAAATGTTTCTTGAGCAGCAAATCAGCATATTAGAATGATTTCTGAAGGATCATGTGATCAGGGTTGGGGAGTAACGAAATACAAGTAACTTAGTTACGTAAATTTGAGTCACTGTATTTCATTACAGTTACATTTTAAATGGGTGGTAATCAGATTACAGTTACATCTGAAAAGTGTTTTAGATTACCAAAGTGATTACTTTGAATTTTAATGTCATTTAAACAGCAATTGGTGATTCTCTGACTCTGACCGTCTGAAAAAGCGGAGTTCAGTTTCATCACCATTTTAATACTTTTAAGAGGATCATAAAAATGTTATTTTTATTTAGTACTGTCCTGAACAAGACAAAATGACTGAATTTATTAAAAAAAAATGCCCAACAGTCAACTTAACTGTCCTGTCATGACCTGATGATCATGTTTTGTGATAGTTGTTTGTCAGTCATTTTATAATTCACTCGTCACTGCCACTTTTTCTCACAATTAGTTTTTTTCTCTCTCAATTGTGAGTTTGAATTTCACAATTCTGACTTCTTTTTCTCAGAATTGCGAGATTTAAACTCACAATTGCAAGTTATAAAGTCAGAATTAGGAGAAATAAACTTGCAATACTGACTTTTTTCCTTGCAATTGTGAATTTAGTATGTGAGTTTATATCTCATAATTCTGACTTTTCTCAATATTGTGAGTTTATATCTCATATTTTTGACTTTTCTCAATATTTCGAGTTTATATCTCATAATTCTGACTTTATAACTCACAATTGCAACTTTATATCACGCAATTCTGAGCGAAAAAGTCAGAATTGTGAGATAAAAACTTACAATTACCTTTTTTGTGTTTGTTCCACACTTATTAGTATTCCAAAGTATTCTAAAGTATTTAGATTAAGTTACTAAACTTGAGTAATGAAATACGTTACAAATTACTTTTTAAAGCATGTATTTTGTAATCTGTAGTGAAATACATTTTAAAAGTAACCCACCCAGCCCTGCTAGTGACACTGAAGACTGGAGTATTGATGCTGAAAATTCAGCTTTCAGAAATAACATTTTAAAATATATAGTAAACAGTTATTTTACCTTGTAATAATGTCACAATATTACTGTTTTACTCCATTTTGGATCAAATAAATGCAGTCTGGGTGAGAATAAGAGACTTATATAGTGGTTGTAAACACATTTATTGTACAGTAGCTTTGCAGCTAGTGTTTGAGTCTCCTTCCTTAAGGGATTGTTCTGTGATAAGTGTCCAATTTGTTGCTTTTGACAAGATGTCTTCTAAATGACTATTTGCTATCAGTCACTAGCGATTCTGCTCAATTCTTCCCAACACATAGAATCTAAACGTGTCACTTTTAGCATCAGGAAATAGTGAATGTGCTCTATAAAAACGTCCAGAGACAGGGGAAGATGAAAGATTGGAACTTTCCTGCAGAAACAGACGGATCGCTGAGCCAGTTTTCTTCCACAGCCTCGATTCACCAAACGCCTTGTATCCTGTCACGATCTGTGAGAAACCTCCTGCATATTCCTTCATCTCAGTGCCAAGAGTGAACGTCCCCAGAGATGACAGCTGTGGATGTGTCGTGTCCACCGTGTGTCAGGACGCGAGGTGTGCATCAGCAGTGACAGCTGGGCTGATTCTGAATGACTCAGCAATGACAGGTGACACCAGATGAGTCCATCAGAGAGTTGCAGTGCATATGTGCACATTTTCTATACTCTAGGTTTCTGACTCAGCACTTCCCTGAAGTTTTACAAGTGTATCCAGAGCTAATTATAGAACAAGAACTTGATGGCGTGTGAAATGCAGATCAAAGCACGCTCGTCTGATCCACTGCACCTTGAAATGAGATAATTTACCAATGTCACAGCACTGCTGGTCACCAGCATATGTTGTGTTGTGTATGCTGGAGTCCCTTATCCGGCATCTACAGCTTCATTAGCCTCCCTTGGTCAACCAGCTTCATGCTGGTCTTTTTAGAAAGCCTAATTTTTGCTGTGAGAAATGGCTTTGCAAATATGTCAGTGTACTGTAAAGGACATCCAGGTTTGTTCACAATTGACCCTTCAAAAAGACCCGCCCCCTTTAGTTACTGTTGCTTTCATGCCACACATCATGTTCGTGAAAAATGCATCCCGGAGCAAAGAGGACACTGACAACAGATCGCTGTAGCTCCTCGTGAACCGATCATCTCTTCATACTAGTTCATTTATAAACATGAATGAACATCAGAAGGAATGTTATTTCAAAGACGTGAGTACACAAGTTCACCAACGTTAATCTACTAACTCACCTGACTGCTTCGTCAGACAAAATGGCGAATTCGGGATTATGATTGGTTAGACCGCCTGTCAATCAAACTATACTATCAAGTAACTATACTAGTGATTACTATGATTACTAGTAACCATAGCGAAAGTAACCAAAGTGATATCAAAGATGGCAACATCCATAAAACTGAAAAATCGTATCGCTTTTGACAAGACAAGTCTAATTGAGCCTCGAATTCATCCATCAAATCATGCACTCGCTGGAATAATATACACCATCAGATCACACAGCGCGTATCTCCCTAGCTGTAAGTTCCTGAAAGAGAAACCTCACGCACACTTAGCATAGTGGCTCTCTCGCACTGTATGACCTGACAACTAGGTGTCCAGTCTGGTTCCATCCCCATATTTTCCGTGAATGCAGTTCCCAGCTAACAATTTTTGGTTCCCAGAACGTTTTTGTTTTGGTTCGCCAGGAAAGTTTACTTAATGGAAATAGAACGTTTTTTGGCTTGTAGAACGTTATTCAAACATTCCCCTAACATTATTATAATGTTATTTTAACGTTCCAATAAATTTATTCTAACGTTTCTATAACGTTATTCTAACGTTTCTATAACGTTATTCTAAGGTTCCCAGAACGTTCCCTAACCTCTTTGTTCCAATATCGTTATTCTGCTGTAGGTCAGTAATCATCCTCACACCAGCGACCCAGAATAGTATAAGTGGTATGGAAAATGGATGTATGGAGGCCTATAAGCAACGTCATGATAAACGTGTAAATGTAAATTATTTTTAGGTTATTTAAAAAATAACCACCTTGTAACGTTCTGGAAATGTTATTTTATGGTTACAAAATCCTTAAAATAGCTATTAGGAAACATTCTGTATAAGTTATCTTGAGGTTATTTTAAAACAACCACCCTGCAACTTTCTGAGAACGTTATTTTAACGTTATTTTATAAATAAAACCTAAAAAGAACGTTCCCAGAATGTTATTATTTGGTTCTCAAAAATAATCAAATGGGAACCAAATACTAACGTTAGGGGAACGTTCTGTGTTTGCTGGGTTGTGAGTCCTGAACATTTACGGGTGTGAGTTTGATTATAGAATGCGGTTTTCACTCCTGTAAATAACCGTGACTGTATTAAAGACTCAAATACATGTGGCCACGTTCAAATAAGCCTAAACAAGAGCAAATTTGAACTAGATTTTTACATTTTGAATAGTGCTTGCCCATGATGTCCACTGCCATGTTGCTAGGATGTTGTATATGGTTGCTAGGATGTTGTATGTGGTTGTCAGGGTGTTGCTATGCTGTTCCAGGATTGCCAGGGTGTTGCTATGGGGTTGTTAGCATATTACTATGTGGTTGCTAAGTGGTTTCTAGCTTGTTGCTGGTGGTTGCTTATTGGCTTATAGTCAAAAAACTAATTACTGATATTCTGGTCCTTATTTTTCATTATTTCCTTATTTTATTAAAAATAAATGTAAAAAAAACTGAAAAAACTACTTAGAAAAGTAAAAACATGTTGCATATGATGATTTATAAGCCGAAGGTTAACATTTGGGGTTGATGAAATCACTAACAATAGTTTAGCAATAATAGTAGTGATTATTGTATTATTAACAGCAAAAATATACAAAATCTGGCCATCACAGCCCTGGAATGTGTTTAGAAAATGAACCCTAACGGAAACACTGAGGTAACTTATGAGTATCACTTTGTGCCTTGAGTATATGAGGCCAAATATACAAAGTAATAAACAAACAGACTTAATATTTTAAGCAGATGGAGATAAATATAGCTGAAGTATGACTGTGCTTTATTAGAACGGGTTACATGGTGTTGTGTTCCTTTTTGAGAGCCTTCGGCGGACATTTCAAAGGGAATTATTTGTAGTGGAAATAAATGACATTCCTTTACAAATATGGACACTAAGATGAAGGCGGGAGGATGTAGGGTTATGTGCGGTGGAATATTTTGCCACTGGCTTTCTAAAAATATTACTTTATCTAATCATAAAAGGATCTGTGGAATGATATATTTAAATTGTTAAAACACCAGAACTTTGGCGTGTAGTGATTTTTTTGTCGATTAATCATACACACACACACACACACACTAACTAATTTGATGTCATTTTAAATTGCATACTGAAGAAAAAACATTTTGACTGCAAATAGATTATTTGTGCTCAGACAAACATTGCATTTCTTTATGAAGCTGTTGGTCTAGATACAAAATCCAATATTTAGTATTTATCTACTTGGTTGGTTGTGGGTAAAGTCAGCTAGTCGTAGAGAAAGACAGCAGAATGGAAGAAACATCTCAAAGTACCACAGATGAGAATCTGAGAGCTGGGCATGTGTCCGCCTCGACAGAATGGACAGAAATCTGTGCTTTCTTTATGCTTGGCACAGACCAGACACCACTCTCCTTTCCCCACTCTATATATTTTTCTATTTTTGACCTCAGCCTATAAAATTGGACATTAGCAAATCGACAGGTCTGCTCTTCATTTACCACCACCTTGAAACACATTCAGAAACAGCAGCTGGCTTGAAGTGCCCTCATTTAAGGTGGTGGAAATTAACATTGATACCATCTGGTACAAATGTCATGAGAATCAGACATAATGTTGTCAAGACAAAGTCATGATGGCTATGAAGCTCTGACTAAATATGTAGTGTATATACATTACATTTGTATTTTTTTGATGTCTTTCTCAACCTCATTTTGCCATGAAGTCTCATGGATTTGTGGACCAAAATGATAGCATCCCCTTTGAAATGACTAAACACCATATTTAATTCAATCCAAACTAAAACTAAAGGCTGAGTGACAAATTTTCAAAGTTTCTTTCGGCACAATCCCAGGCACACAAAAGTATAACATGTTAAAGATGGTGTCTTTTCTGACTAAAGTACTATTTTGAGTCTATTATAGATGTTTTTAATTTATCAGCATCAGTTGATATTGATGTACATCACCTCTGCTGTTCACTTAAAGCCAATATTTAAAGGGACAGTCATCATTTACTCACCTTCATGTCATTCCAAATCTGTATGGCTTTCTTCTGTGGGACACAAAAGATGATATTCTGAAGATTGTCCATACAGTGGAGGTCAATGGGGTTCAGTTTTGTTTGGATCCCATTGACATTGTATGGCCCAAAAACAGATTCTTCGAAATATCTTCATGGTTTAGAATGACAGGGCTGGTAAATAATTTACAGAATGTACATTTTTGGATGAACTCTCCCTTTAAAAATGAACTAATAATTTAATAACAATGTCTTTAGCGAATCCCACCATGAATATCCATTTTTCCTTACTGTACAGAATGATGTCGTCATGCCCAAATTAGCTTGTCGCAATTACGATTGTAATTTTATCGGAAAACTTTCAGGAGGATCTCATGTAGCCGGTATTTATTGAAGGTCAAAATAAATGAGAAGTATCACGCAATCACAAACGGATAGATAATTTGCAACGAGGTTGTGCGAGAAAAACGGACATGTTTAATTCGGACGGGATAAAAAAGAATGTCAGTGAAACAATTTTACCTGACCTTCTCAAGAACATGTCCATTTTAGGTGAGACTGGAGCATTAAAGGACCAATCAGAGTGAATTATATTAGAAAGAGAGGGAAAAATCCTTTGTTTTGGAAGCAGCCAAGCAGCCATGTTAGTTTATAAACAGCCTGTGGTGACGTCTGGGCCACTGTATGATCTCAACCCACTAAAGCATGAAATTACTGTGCAATGACACACTCAGTTAGCAGCTTTTTGCTTGACAGATAAAAAATCCATCAAGGATAAGAGAGATGCTAAAAATAACGCACATTAGCCCAATGACACCTCACTTAACTTCACATAGATAGTTGCTCTCCTGCCAAGATGAAGCAGAGCAAGTACAAACTGCGTCAGATGACAATACTAAAATGTAAACAGCAGATATGGCTGGAGACTCCATTAGAATGGAATGACTGGCCTTCCCATCAAGGAAAAAAAAAAAACACAAGGTGCTTTTCCACTCTTTTTTGAGGATGGTGCGGTAGGCATGTGAGCATTTAAGAAATTACAGCTGTTCCTCCGCCAAACCGTGTGTTTACTGTTCACGTTGTGGCTCGAAAATGTTCTTAATAGGGGGTGGAAGAGGGGAAAACGCAAACTGAGCCTAACCTTAACATTAATCCTGAAATGAATGTCAAGTTTAACAGTCCCCTGCTTTTAATCAAGACCAGATCCTCTCCTTGCTGGGAGATGAATTAGCCTCAGATGGGGGAGGAGAAAAAGGTGCGTTTTTCTTTGCATGGAAAGACACTATTCATCTTAAACAGATCCAGGTCTTCTCGAGCTCTTTGACCTCGGTTAAATACACATATACAACTATAAAGCAGCGCAACGCTTCTCTTAGAAATCCAAGCCTAAATATTACACAAATACTGGATCTAGTGTAATACAGAGATGTAAACAAACACGTGTATAGTGGTCGCTGGCCTATGAACTTTTGTTTTTGCTTGATCTTGCGCTCTCTAATCAGTGCATGAAAAAGAGAATGATTTCATTTTGAAACAAGACGACGAGGTCCTTTAATCGTGATGTCATACGAAAAGGGGCCCGAGATGAAAACACAATCTTCTAGCGGGACTAATCAAATGCTTACTGACAGTTCCCTCGCAGCATGCAAAGGTTGAGAACAGAGAAAAAAAATTCTAATAATAAAAAAGCCCTTATATTTGGATGCCTATTTGGTGAACTGATATGACAGGAAATGGAGTCATGCTGCCTTGCCTGGGATGTTCTTTCTGTTATTAGAGGAAGCAGGTCACCTCCATGGCACCCAGAGAAAATAAAAGTGACCTCCTGACTTGCAGTGTTCTCAGTGAGGAGCAAATAAATGTGGAAAGCCCAGAAGACCCACTGCTCTTCCTGCTGTTACTCAGCATTACGGCCCAGCTGAAACTCGGCCCAGTCACAGTGCAGGCAATGTGAAACATGCCACGAAAAACTCATGAGGCGGGAAGAGACAGACTCAGGGTCAGAAACACTGCATCATCTTATAATGGTGAATAGGAGGGACCCATATGGGAAAGATAAAGAGGTATTATATGAGACTGGAAAATATTGGGATATCAGTCTATATTCTTGATAACATGTAAACTTCTTTGATAAGACTAGCTTTGTGAAATGCACAATAAGTGGATGCGGGTTAGAGGATTAGAAAGTCACATTTGACTCGCAAAAGTGGACATTTTTCTTGTTGTGGACTATGAATGGTTGTTGAATGGCAAGAGCAATATCATTTCTTATTCTGCAAAAAAAACACCAAAAAAAAAAAAGAAAACTTGGGATTTTTTTTGCTTTATAGTCTCCAAAACATTTTTTTTCTGCTGTAAAATAATGTTTACCAGTAACAGTACAGCCTAAAGGCCTCGCATTTATACCAATGTTAGACAAGGTGAATGAAAAATGTGATTTCACTCTCTGACAGTAGATGGCGCTTGAGGAAGAGCAGAAAGTAGGACATCAACAATATTTACATGTTTTCAAACATCCGTTCAGATTTGTTATGGTTTTTCAGACAACTCTAAATACTATAGTACGGAGACAACAGAGCCCATTCCAGAATCGTCCTCTATTATTCACTATTGCTTAGCAAAATACTGATTGTGAGCGACGCTACGTCATAGTGTAATGTGACACCAGTGGCTCTTGTGGACCAAAAGCGTGAATATAATTGCGTGGACAGTTTTATTTTTTATTTTTTTTGGCAGTGTGATAAAGAGATTAGATCACCTCTTTGTTAAAGAAAAAATGCATTGACAACATTGGAATGTTCATGTCAGTTTGAAAACATGCATTATCAGCTGTTTGTTCAAATTAAAATGTTTCTTAAAACCAGAAAAAAAATTAACCAAACATTTGCATTAGTGTGAACTATAGGGCTGTAAAATCGATTAATCGTGATTAATCGATTAATCGCATCTAACATAAAAGTTTGTGTTTAGATCAGTGGTTCTTAACCTTGTTGGAGGTACTGAACCCCACCAGTTTCATATGCGCGTTCACCGAACCCTTCTTAAAAGGAAAAAGCGTGGCGTGTCATCACGAATCATATGAGTCGGGTGTGTGTCTTGACCTCCGCCGAACCCCTGAGACTGACTCACCGAACCCCTGGGGTTCGATCGAACCCAGGTTAAGAACCACTGGTTTAGATAATATATATATGTGTATAAATATATTATTATATACAGTATATATGTGTGTATATATAATATATACAGTAAGTGAAATAATGTAAACATACGTGACCCGTGGTCAAAATGTGCATGAGTTAATTTTGAGCTACAAGCAAAACAAGTGATGAATGTCAATTTTGGTCGAAAAATGAGTTCATTAAGCCCTTGTCTAGTGATTCCAATGCTCCAAATATCAATTAAACATCTAAAAGTATCTATTTCACGTATTTGAAACATATTTGTGCGTTTTCTGAGAAGAATACCTTTCCTTTGATCATGAAAAATGCCGTTTTTCTCTGCTCACTTCTGGACGACTCGCACTTCCTCTCAGCATAAGTTCGGTATCCTTTTAAACATTCCAAATTTGTGAATATTCATAGCGGATTCTAGATGGCATGAGTCTGAACCAATGAAATGTGATTTCATGGTGATGTAAACAAAACAATCGTACTCTTACCCTAACCCGATATACACATATACACAGAATTACAGTGTTTCAAACAAGCTGTCTTGGCGAGTATTCACGCAAACATTATCTCTGTTGTGTCTTAAGAGGATGTTTGGTTGACTGTTGAGGAAAATAACATGCGTTAGAAACATGTGGGTCTTAATAAATAGGCTGTGTTTCATTAATGTTAATCAAAAATTGTGGAATCATGGAAAAAAAAGTTGAATATCTAGTTCTTCCAATAGATGTTTTTTGCCAAATTTGATGCTATTACCAGGGATTTTAAGATTTTGTTTTAAAACCCTCAGAAAACTTTCTCAGATTCCAACAAATCATCATTTTGAAGGTTTTTAAATAGAGAATGCGAGAACAATAACAACTCATTTTTGAAAATCTAATCAATGAAACACAAACTTTTATGTTAAATGCGATTAATCGATTTTAGTGTGAACAGGCGTACGCGTTTCACTTCTCAGAATCCAATTAAATGAAAGTCCCATCCTACATTTTTTAATTTTCCTTTGTAGATGCTTCCATGATGTTAGACACACAAATTCCAATCTATTTCCGGATACATTAGGAGCAGTGAAAGTCATTTAAAAAAATAAATAAATAAAAAGAATCTCCTTTGCTACTGACATTCCTTCCATGCACGACGAGGACACAAATTGTCATCACATGTTGTCAAGACAAATCCCTGTGGCCCCATCAGATCTGACCCTGGTCGTCGAGCTCTAATATTTACCAAATTGCCAGGTACAGTATAGTGGCGTTCAATTAAAATGGATTCCACTGAATCCAAAGGGTACAATGAAGCATTATAAACACCCATCCAAATGAAGGATGTGGAATCAATGGTGACCTTGTAGGTCTGACAGAGTCTTTGATGTGAAAGATGAGAGTGTCTTCAGACGGGCAATAGTGTGACGCACTGAGATTAAGAGTATTTTCTGTAATGAGGTGTGCGCCGTGAATGAAAAGAGCTGTCACAACAAGTGTCTGACTCAGACCTCTGAGTGCAAAATAACCGTCAGACAGAAAATCATTTAAAAGAGGCAAATTTACAAACACAACTTGAAATTTCCATCGATGAACCTTTCAGTGCAAACGGTGGAAACTACAACTATCAGCCTTTTACTATAGATATTCATAAAAACACTCTAGTCTGTTATTTACACTGCCTACGCCAACCCTTAGCCGTATATTCCCTGAACAAGGGTGGAAGTTCCTGCCCTACCTTGACCTCCCGACTTGTGAACACCTCCACGTCCACCGCGCAGGCGATGAGGGTGGAGATACTACAGTCCACGCTCCTGGAGGGCATGCTGGGCTCACTCAGAGTGAAGGGATGACCGGCCCCTGACAGAGTATGTGTGAGCAGGGCGTCTGAGAGCTCGGATGTGCTGCTTTCCTGCTCTGAACAGCCTGCTGTAACTCTCAGATAGTGTGTTTGTGTGTGTGTGTGTGTGTGTGTGTGTGTGAGAGCCCCCACCTCTCTTCTCGCTCGCTCCATGCAGTGACATCACTGCCTGTCTTTATGAATGCTCGCTTGCACTTGCACAGAGCTGTTTTTTTATTCATGCCCCATGCCTTTCTCTCTCATTTTGTCTCTTTCTTGAGGCCAAAAGCACTATGAGGTTAAATACACTTTCCATCTCTTATTTTTGTCAGTTTATTCTGATAGGGCAAAGGAAGACAGGAGAGTGACTCAGCACTGCAGATTTATATCGAGTCTCATCATAGACACTAGTGAGCGGATGGAACAACAAGGACAGCAAGAGAGAGAGAAAGATGAGGTCTGTGTATCTCAGCAAGACAGATGTATTATTAATATCTCGCTCATTTATGTGACATCATTCGGCATGCAACAAAAAGGCATTGGTAGGGGAGCCTGCTAAATTTAGGTGGCTATTTTTGTCTCTGAAGCCTGACGTCATACTGTATTGATGTTTATCTGACAAAATGAGTAAAAAAAAAAAAACATTGTAGTACAAAACACTTGTGAATAGAAAAGTTGACTGACGGGGACTTGTCTTGGTTAGCTAACTATCCTCAGTTACTTAAGCCTGTATGTATTGAATATTCACAATTTTGTAATAAGTTTATAGACAATAAAGTCACACTGTGAGTTTTGTGATGGATTTGCTGAAAGGGCCGTTAGGTTTCATAAACACAATTTCATTAGACTAGATCTGTTTTCACATCTTGTCTCGTGACTTGTATGATAATGCAAAGACGCTGTTTGATTTAAATTTCATAATTTCAGTAGCAAACAAAAAATGTTAGAGTTGATCATTCTGATCAAATTTTGTGATTCAGTTCAAAATATCCATTTCAGGAAATCAATTCAGGATATCTCCAAAAACATATATGTGTGTGTGTATATATATATATATATACAGTGGGTACAGAAATTATTCAGACCACCTTAAATTTTTCACTCTTTGTTATATTGCAGCCATTTGCTAAAATCATTTAAGTTCATTTTTTCCCCTCATTAATGTACACACAGCACCCCATATTGACAGAAAAACACAGAATTGTTGACATTTTTGCAGATTTATTAAAAAAGAAAAACTGAAATATCACATGGTCCTAAGTATAAGGGGGTCTGAATACTTTCCGTACCCACTGTACGGATAAAAAACATTTTATTAAAGAAATATATATATATATATATATATATATATATATATATGTGTGTGGGTGTATATATATATATATATATATATATATACAGACTCATAACGGCAGAATCATATTATATTTTCTTAAACAATTAAAGAAAAATCTATAATATTGCAGAAAACTATACAGGGAACCCTCTCATTTGGTACACTATAATTTTAGAGGTTACAATTAACAACAGAGGTATTATATTCAGCTGATATATATTTTCAGATATAATAATTACACTCAAATAAAAACTGAAACGGTTTTATAAAACTCAGTGGCAGTTTTCATAAGCACTTGTCTTTATGACAAATTTATTCAAACACATAATTATCAGTAATTAAGCTCCTCTCTAGTATGTGTGTTTTTATACCGGCTGTGTATATATAGTTAACTAAGGAACTGTGAACATTGGAAACATTCCCGAGGTAAATGTGACATTCTTCACAAGATGTTGTATTGACATCTTTCCACGGCTGAGACACAGATTAAGTGATTACATGATACACATTTGATACGTTTCAGTAAGTTGGACTGTATCTTTCAACATACCTTTTGATGTTCATGCATGTTTTTCTACTCTTTGACATGTCCAAGACTGTGATAAAAGGTTAAAAAAATCACACAATCACATTTTATACTGAAAATAAGTCATTTTGTGTGGTTTTTTTTCCCAAATCAGTGACATCATTTATGAATTAATGCAATTAAAGAGTTAAAATCCTGAATTTTTTTAAAAAAAATTTAGTAGTTTCGATCATGACTGAGGTTGATTAATAGATTTAAGCAAAAAAAAATTGAAAAAAATATTTATCTGATACATTTTTAAAGCAGTTAAAAGTAGTGGCTTTCGAACATAACGAAAGGGTAGTGAATTTGAGTTTTTGAAAATTTTCAAAGCATTTTCCCAAAATATGTGTCAAAATAAGATTCGTCACCAAAAATCATTCCATTTGCTGAAACACGGAGAAAGTTATGGCCAAATTAAGACTCAAAAATTCCCCATAGTGGATGAAAACATCCCCAACAGCACATAAGGGATGTATATATATATATATATATATATACAAATGAATATGACATAATGCTTTGAGCTGAAATTATTTTGAAATTGATTTGATCTTCATGAAGCTTGTGGCTGAGAGACTTATACATTATACAAACAAATTTGACTTCAAAATGTCACAGTTGGCCAATCAGATTATAATCCAGGAATATAAAACCGGGTCAGAATGGAAAAACATGGATAGAATAGCACCAAAAACAGATGCATGTGAGATACAATCAGAAAGGTCAGTCCCCGTCCTAAATGAAGCATGCTAAAAGTCTCCAGACAGTGGAGTCATCACATTGTCTGCACTGCGTCCCCAGAAGATTGTGTTTACTTTTCCAGCACTAGATAGAACGGACCTGTGCGAGTATGTTACGTTGTCCTTTCTTGATGGAAGCGTTGGTTTTATCAGAGCGAGTCAATAAATGAACAACTTAAATGACTCTGGCACCAAGGCAACCTTGAGAGGGGAAATGGCCTCACTACATTACACCTGGTGCAGAAAAGCCCAGATGGAAGCTGCTAATCTAAGCAGGCTTGACAATAATGGATGGATATATGAGGCTCCTGGTATATACGCCAATTGGGCTAGCTGATGGTGATTGTGCAAATGGCAGGAGGGTCCTTGAGGATGACAAGGCTAGAACAGAGTAATACTTCCTGAGATGCCATGAGACTTTTAATTAAGAAGAGAGGACAGCCATGACAACACCATCAGTAACACGCACACCAACCGTTAGATGGATTGAATGCTATGTCATGCACTGCAATGTCATGCATTTTGATCGGTTTGTGTTTGAATATTGAGCCATATGCTATTTTATACTTATAATCAATTACTTTATGGTCAGTTGCTTTACGCTCAATCATTGGACCGATAATTTGATTACATCATCAGCAAAAAGACGACAAGTATACACACCACTGATGTCTTTTGATTTTCAAATACTTTTTTGCTTCAAATCAAAGGTTGTAATGCTGTGATTCATATTACAGCTATTTTGGTGCAAAAAATTTTGGAATGCCAATGTGGAAATTTTTCTTTTTTTTTTTTGCTGATTTAAATACGACTGAGGTTGAACCAAAGTGCTGTACATAAATAAAAACATAAAAACACCACATTTAACTGTTGTATGCTACCAACATTAAGTCCGCTTTCATTAAAGGTGCACTATGTAGGTTTTCGTCCGCTAGGGGGCGCTAAAGTCTTCAAAACAATAACAAAGGCGTAGTTTGATGACGCAGTGAATATGGAATCGTGGAACTTGTCGTCATGCCGATGCATCTAATAATGTTTCTGGATGAGTGAATGCATGTTTTTATCATGACTGTGGTGTGAAGAAGGACGCGGCCGAGAATCACGGACGTGATTACTGATGAGAGACGGATATCAGTGGCACATGAGAGTCCCGGGGATATAAAGAAACGAGGACATTTCTACCGAACTACTCACAAGTGCTGAAACTCTACTCATACAGGTCAGTGTCCGTGTCTGTTGCTATGGTTACAGTGCAGCACAAGCAGAAACCAGGGATAACGCAGATATTACGTCACTGACACGTTATGCAAAAATGATAAATTCTGCACACATAAAGCATGCAAGTCTGGGGTTCCCTAAGAAGGTGTGCCCTTCCTCGTCATCTGTACCTTTCTTGTGGTGTAACGGAAGAATGAACAAACATTATACTTGCCGGATCAAAAGTTCATATACCAATATTTCATGACATTTAAATGTACATGACTATAATCAAAACGCAATCATGTTTGTTAATGTTTTTAATGAAAGCCATTATAAAATGTTACAGAACAATGTATTTGTTCCTTGTGACCTTATTGGAGGGAGGCCAGTGTAACAACTAAAAATAATATTTGACCGAATTAGATGTTTTGAATTAGAGGAAGCTATGGATTCAATTTGAAAGGTTAAAAACTGAGGTCACAAGAATTGTAAACACGTTGTGAAATTAATTTCATGCCAAGCAGGATGTAGAAGTTCAAAAGGAAGTAGCAGATAGTGTGGGAAATATATGTAATTTTTATTTATTTATTTTTTTGCTTTATACCTTCTTGCGTTAAAAGTATAAAATTATTGTTATTATAATTTATATTTATAGTGTTTATTAATATTAATCATTTTCTATATATATTTTTTATATATGAAATATATTTTTAGTTTTAATTTTAATTGTATTTTAAGCTTTTGTTGTGCTTTTGTCATTTTTATTAGTTATTTTTTTAAAATTCTATTTAGGTTTAATTTATTTTTATTTCAGGTTTAGTTTTAGTAATTTTAGTACTTCAATTTCAACTTATTTTATTTATTTCTTATATTCTAACTTATGTGTTTTAAATTTTTTCATCTAATATTTATAATTTTATTTCAGCTTTATTTCAGTATTTTCAAGTTTTTTCATTATATAGTTTTAGTTTACAATAACAGCCGATTAAAAGCACAGATTTTGGACCAGTGGCTGCGACTCACCAGTGTTATGTGAAAAAAAAGAAAATAAATGTGGTTAAATGTGTTGCTGTGCCACAATGTTGACAGATATCCAGCACTACAGACTCTGATTAGAATGGACAAGATGGGATTTATCGCTTGGGGCTTTGTCGTGTCATTCCTGGGAAGGATGCGGTGTTAAGCACACCATGAATCAACAGTCTGTCATTCAGAACATCAGTACTCTGCTCACTTACACATGAACTAATCATTTGCTGAGTAAACAGGGTGCTTATTGACCGGTAGATGCTCTTCCACTCGCTCCAGAACAAATCATGATAGAAATCGTGTTCTTCCTGCTCTAATGTCACATTAGAATTAGCTCATGCTGGAGCATCAGGTGATCTCGGACAAGGCTGGAGACCATGTGACATAATAAACATGCAAGTCTGACTGACAGTGACGCAATCATCCCTTAGTCATCCTTTACTTTCATTCTCTCTCTCAGAGGTCGGTCACACTCTACAGGTGCGGAATAGCAATAGAAGTGGCAGTATTTTGTGGAATCTAAACCAATCTATCTGGGCTTTGTTATGGAAATGCCGTAATCTCCAGTTCCCTCCAGCACAGCGCTGAGCACAGTTTGCAATAAATCCACATACTCAGAGTCAGCGCACAGACGCAAATACACACTTTGCAAAAAAAAACAGGCCGATTGGCCAAAAAAAGAAAAAGAAAAAAGAAAAGCAATGTGGTGGGAAAAGCTGACTTAAAGTAGATGATGGATGGAGTGCAAACATTTTTTTTTTTTTAAAGGAATGAATACTTTTATTAAGCAAAGATGCATTCAATTGATCAAAAGTGACAGTAAAAACATTTATAAGTAACTGTTTCAAATAAATGCTGTTCTTTTGAACTATTAATCAAAGAAATGTATTACAAAAAATAATAATAACTCATTTCAACATTGATAATAATGTTTCTTGAGCATCAAATCGGTATATTAGAATGATTTCTGAAGAATCATGTGACTAAAGACTGCTGAAAATTCAGCTTTGTCACCACAGGAATAAAATACATTTTAAAATATTAAAACTCTCACTGTTTTACTGTACTTTTAATCAAATACATAGATAGAAAATGGTGGATAGAAAATGACATGCTCAGATTTGGTGGAAAAATACATACGGTTAATACGGAGTGTCTTCTTTTTGCAGTTTGCAGTGTAGGTTTGTGTGTGTGCATAAGTGGGTACAGGTATTAGCGCAGGTCACACACATCAGGAGGGTAAGAGTCACAGGAACAGTGTCTGAATACATCCATTATGCAGGAATGCTCTGCATGCAGAGCACAAAATAAATACAGGTGCTGAATACTTATTCAGAGTTCACCGCCTGGCACAGACGAACACACACACGACGCCCCTGTTATCTCAAAATAAAAGGTCTGAAATATCTCTTATATGAGTGAAGCACATAGTTACAGTTGTTTTCTTCTATCTTTCTTTCCCCGTTTTTTTCAAAATTTTAAAAACGATCTATGAGAGGCCGTTTCCACCACTAAAAAAAAAAATATTGCGACTTTTTATCTCAAAATTCTGACTTTTTTTTCACAGAATTGTGAGATATAAAGTCACAATTGCGAGTTTTAAAGTCAGAATTGCGTGATATAAAAAAAGTCAGAGTTCTGACTTTATAACCCACAATTGTGACTTTATATCTCACAATTGTGACTTTATATCTCATAATTGTGACTTTATATCTCGCAATTGTGACTTTATATCTCATAATTGTGACTTTATATCTCATAATTGTGATTTATATCTCGCAATTGTGACTTTATATCTCATAATTGTGACTTTATATCTCACAATTGTGACTTTATATCTCATAATTGTGACTTTATATCTCGCAATTGTGACTTTATATCTCGCAATTGTGACTTTATATCTCACAATTGTGACTTTATATCTCATAATTGTGACTTTATATGTCACAATTGTGACTTTATATCTCACAATTGTGACTTTATATCTCATAATTGTGACTATATCTCGCAATTGTGACTTTATATCTCGCAATTGTGACTTTATATCTCATAATTGTGACTTTATATCTCATAATTGTGACTTTATATCTCATAATTGTGACTTTATATCTCATAATTGTGACTTTATATCTCGCAATTGTGACTTTATATCTCATAATTGTGACTTTATATCTCACAATTGTGACTTTATATCTCATAATTCTGACTTTATATCTCGCAATTGTGACTTTATATCTCATAATTGTGACTTTATATCTCGCAATTGTGACTTTATATCTCATAATTGTGACTTTATATCTCATAATTGTGACTTTATATCTCGCAATTGTGACTTTATATCTCATAATTGTGACTTTATATCTCGCAATTGTGACTTTATATCTCATAATTGTGACTTTATATCTCACAATTGTGACTTTATATCTCATAATTGTGACTTTATATCTCGCAACTGCGAGTTTATATCACACAATTCTGACTTTATAACTCGTAATTGCGAATTTATATCTCACAATTCTGTGAAAAAAGTCAGAGTTGTGAGATAAAAAGTCACAATAATCTTCTTTTTATTTTTTTTCCAGTGGCGGAAACGGGCTTCCATAACGATCCAGTCAATTCCCGATGAACAAAATCATGTCCCGCCCCAACATTTTGTCTCATTTGAGAAGCCGTTTCACTGGATACACATCACGATAGGAAAAAAAAAACCGATCAGAACTTTTATTTCTTGCCAACTTTAAATTAGATACATCCATTAAATACATCCATGTCCAAAATCAGAAAATCACTACAGATATATTGATATTTATTTATTTATTTGTTAGAAAGGAATTAAGTATATTAAAAATATGATGTATGTTCAAATCAGTTTTCTTTCCTTACTTGCTCAGACAACTCTATCCTTCTTTAGGACTTTATTTTTACTGTCAGTTCTACTATTTTTTTTTACTATTGCTCGAACAGTAGAGCAGTACAGACAAAAAATGTTCGTCTGCATGTGCGAGTGAATAGAGAGCACGGAAATTGTGCAATATTTGTGAATATTTCAGGTTTCATGAAAATGGAAGCAAAGAAACACTGACATTATAACATAAAATAAGAAATATTTAAAATCCTGCAGATCAATAATCAGATAAGCACATTGAG
The DNA here is from genome assembly GCA_038088235.1 of Zacco platypus. Classification (NCBI taxonomy): domain Eukaryota; kingdom Metazoa; phylum Chordata; class Actinopteri; order Cypriniformes; family Xenocyprididae; genus Zacco; species Zacco platypus. Next base: position 28,075,893 of record CM076072.1, read on the forward strand.
TTTTTGTAGTATTGAAGTTCAAGATGCTCTTTGGAACATTTTCAATATCATAATCATCAGGTTTTATACAAATAAATTATTGATAGTGTTAACAGACATAAACATGTGCGCTCACACATTCACTGTCATCATTAAATATACCTAAAGGAGAATCAGGTGACCAGATGTCCTTTATTTCCTCTCTGGACATGTTTAATTTGATGAAGCAGATAGTGTTTGTGCGTCTGCAGGGAGCGGCCGGAGAGAGGAGATTATTAGCTCAAACTGAAACCACCTGAATACACTTCACAGCAGACTCCTGTGTGTGTGTGTTCAAGTGCTGAACCACCAGCGATCTGAAGCAATAGATGAAGGGCGATGGAGAGCGTGTGTGTGTGTGTGTACTTGTTTTGACTATACTTCTGAGGACCAAATGTCCTCACTTATATTGTGAAATACTTTTAAATCAGCCAAAATAAGTTTTGTTTTTTAAATCTAGTGTTTTGCGTGTTTCTGTGAGGGTAGGTTTAGGAGTAGGGGTTGGATTAGGCCATAAAAACTATCACTGACCTGATATAAAATCAGTGAAAGTCTATGCAATGTCCTCACTAATAGAGCAAAACCAACCTGTGTGTGTGTGTGTGTGTGTGTGTGTTTCTGGGGACCATGTACCATACTGCATACTCTCACATACAGGAATTTAGAGAGATTAAATGAAGATATTAAGATTTCTTAAAAAAAAAAAAAAGGTGTTTAAGACCTTTAGAATATTTTAGCTATTTTACCCTCAAATTTAGTGTTGGTGAAATAAATGTACACTACTGTTTAAAGGATTTTATGCAGAAAAGATGCATTAAATTGATCAAAAGTGACAGCGAAGACATTTATAATGTTACAAAAGATATTAAAATAAATGAAAATCAAATAAATGCTGTTCTTTTGAACTTTCTATTAATCAAACAATCCTGAAAAAAGTATCACTGCTAACCCTTTCTTGTGGAAACATCACAACTGTTTTCATCATTAATAATAATAATGGTTTCTTGAGCAGTAATTCAGCCAATCAGAATGATTTCTGAAGGATCACGTGACACTGAAGACTGGAGTAATGATGCTGAAAATTCAGCTTTGAATCACAGGAATAAATTATATTTTAAAATATATTAAAACAGAAAAAAGTTATTTTAAATGTGTAATATTTTTGCATAAAATGTGTTCTGATCAAATAAATGCAGCCTTGGTGAGCATAAGGGACTTCTTAAAATAAAAAAATCATACCGGCAGTGTATATGTAAAATAAAGCATATTTTTGTGACGGAAAATAATACTCTCTTATTAAAACTGCAGACATATACATTTGAACAACACAAAAGAGTTGGTGTACAACACATTTTATATAGTAATATGCTAATATTCCATTCCGAACATAGCCAAAGAAAAGAAGAATAAATGGGAAACAAAGTGACAAGAGTGTTTGGAATGAAAGAGAGCAGTGAAATATGGAGACAAACACACAATGAGAATGAGAGCGGGACGAGGAAAGGAAGAAGAGAGGACAGCAGCGAGCTGATTAATGTCACTGCTGATGAAAGGCTAGTACTGACGTCAGACACACAATAGACCAAGAAGAAAGCGACGGAGAAAGACGATATTCATGGAATATATGGAAACAATTTCATTCAAGTGGACAATGTTACATTCTCTCACATTCATCACAGTTTAAAAGCAGAACGAATTTCCCTTCTCATCTTGAATCAGCTTCATGAGACGGAATTGTGAATTAAAGAACCTTATAAAATGCTCCATGGCCTAGCGGTTAGGACAATGCGAACACGTCGAGCTATGATGCTAATAGGCTACATCACAAGCAACACTATTTATGAGGGATGGTTGCTGTAACGCTTGGACTTCAGTGTCTTATCAGTTTTAACAGTGATAACAGATTAAAGACGCTCTTTCAGATTCCTTTCATCACAAATACTCTTCGCTTTGTTGATGTACTGATTATGCTTTTTCTGAATATTACCTTTCATGCACTGTGTCATTTCGCCTTCAGAACTGCCTTAATTCTACGTGGCATTGATTCAACAAGGTGCTGAAAGCATTCTTTAGAAATGTTGGCCCATATTGATAGGATAGCATCTTGCAGTTGATGGAGATTTGTGGGATCACGAAGGTCACGAAGCTCCCGTTCCACCACATCCCAAAGATGCTCTATTGGGTTGAGATCTGGTGACTGTGGGGCCATTTTAGTACAGTGAACTCATTGTCATGTTCAAGAAACCAATTTGAGATGATTCGAGCTTTGTGACATGGTGCATTATCCTGCTGGAAGTAGCCATCAGAGGATGGGTACATGGTGGTCATGAAGGGATGGACATGGTCAGAAACAATGCTCAGGTAGGCCGTGGCATTTAAACGATGCTCAATTGGCACTAAGGGGCCTAAAGTGTGCCAAGAAAACACCCCCACACCATTACACCACCACCACCAGCCTGCACAGTGGTAACAAGGCATGATGGATCCATGTTCTCATTCTGTTTACGCCAAATTCTGACTCTACCATCTGAATGTCTCAACAGAAATCGAGACTCATCAGACCAGGCAACATTTTTCCAGTCTTCAACTGTCCAATTTTGGTGAGCTCGTGCAAATTGTAGCCTCTTTTTCCTATTTGTAGTGGAGATGAGTGGTACCCGGTGGGGTCTTCTGCTGTTGTAGCCCATCCGCCTCAAGGTTGTGCGTGTTGTGGCTTCACAAATGCTTTGCTGCAAACCTCGGTTGTAACGAGTGGTTATTGCAGTCAAAGTTGCTCTTCTATCAGCTTGAATCAGTCGACCCATTCTCCTCTGACCTCTAGCATCAACAAGGCATTTTCGGCCACAGGACTGCCGCATACTGGATGTTTTTCCCTTTTCACACCATTCTTTGTAAACCCTAGAAATGGTTGTGCGTGAAAATCCCAGTAACTGAGCAGATTGTGAAATACTCAGACCGGCCCGTCTGGCACCAACAACCATGTCACGCTCAAAATTGCTTAAATCATCTTTCTTTCCCATTCTGACATTCAGTTTGGAGTTCAGGAGATTGTCTTGACCAGGACCACAGCCCTAAATTCATTGAAGCAACTGCCATGTGATTGGTTGATTAGATAATTGCATTAATGAGAAATTGAACAGGTGTTCCTAATAATCCTTTAGGTGAGTGTAGATGTTTGTGAATATAAAAGGTCTGCAAAGTTTTAAAGATCAAAGTGCACGACGAATAAAGTTGTCTCCTAAAAGAAAGAATCGATTGTGAACTGCCTGAAACGAGTCTTCAGCAATTCCAGTCTCACTTCCTGTTTACATACCCTAACAAATTTGATCTGCCTACGAACAATGTCTACTTTGACCTTCCCTCAAACTCTGTATAGTTGTTGCAAAGGCCTGGAAGTGTTTGTGATCGACGTGTCGAGAAGATGCTGCTTTAAGTGCTGCAGAACCACTTCACATGCACTCCAAAAGGACGAGGACTCACGCTGGAATTGATGCAGAAAAACCGACACCATCGTTCCTCTTCATATAACTGTGTATCAAGTGCTGAGGAAGTCTCCAGAGCTAAAATTCAGATATGGCAATGGCCATTTTGTTTTCGACATACGCCATAAGCCGTAGACCAATCACAACAGCCTGGGCCGTCTGACCAATCAGAGCAGAGAAGGCTCTCGGAAAGGAGGAGTTTAGAAAGACTGAATCTTCGAACGAATCTTTTGAGATGCTTTGTCAAATTAGTTGTTTTTTAACCTTTGATGCATTTAAAACTTGTAGGAGACCTCCAAAATAAAATGAGGAACCTTTAAAATAGCATAATAGGGGCATTTAAAATTGTGAAAAATACAGTAATTTTCTACTGTTTTATCAGTAATTACTACTGTTCTGTTTTTATATTTGATTTGATGCTGAAGAAACTTTTCTCATTATCAATGTTAAAAATATATATATTAGTGATATATTTTTTTCAGCATCACTTGATGAATAGAAAGTTAAAAAAGAACAGCATTTATTTGAAAGAGAACATTTTTTAACATTATAAATGTCCTTCCTGTCACTTTTGATCAAATTAATGTATCCTAGCTGAATGAAAGCACCAATTTCTTTCAAACAAAATCCTACTTACTCCAAAACTTTATAGCATCTTGCTATATGAGTCAAAAAAACAAGTTCACAACCTGACCGCTAGCCCAATATAGGGCCATATATAAGGCAGTATGCTATTTAAAGTGCACCAGATGCTGCTTATGACATTTAAGATGACAAGTCTGGCAAGATTTGGGTTTCCAACTTATTTAAATAGACTATACAGTGCAAATACTGTACAGAAAATCTTGGCTTTTTTTAAAGATTTTATTTAACCTTCTGAGTAACCTTTGTGTGTTTAGTTGAAATTTATATACTCAAACATAAGACATATAATATGTTCTCCAAGATGACTCATTCAAGAGTCATAACCTCAGTCTTGTAGAGCCATCTAATACACCATGGCCGATGCAGTGTTGAACCTTAGTCATCATCTCTGCAAATAATATTCTTCTCATTTTCTTGACATGACCTTAATCTTTGCTCCAAACACATGCTCAAGGTCAATGCGCTGCTTCATTCGGCCAGCAGGTTACCTTGGTGACATCAGAGTACCAGATTGGGGGTTTGCTTAGAGAATGTCATGTCTGATAGACCGGTCTCATGGGATCACGGCCAATTTCAAAGAGATTAGGGACAATTTCGATGGGATTTAGTACATTTCATATTGGATTTTAGTTGACCCAAAGAACAATTTATGGCAGGGATTATATAGAGATCAAATCACGTTGAGAGCAGACAGATGCGTTCAACTTAAGAAAACCTGTAGAGAGTCTTATATATATATATATATACACACACACACACATACATATACAAAACCCGTTTCAAATAATTTATGAACTTTCTATTCATAAAACAAACCTGAAAAAAAAATATCACAAAAATATTAAGCAGCACAACTGTTTTCAACATTGATAATAATAATAAATGTTTCTTGCAAAGCAATTCAGCATATTAAAATGATTTCTGAAGCATCATGTGACACTGAAGACTAAATCACAGGAATAAATTACATTTTAAAATATATACAAATAGAAAACAGTTCATTTTAAATTGCATTCATATTTCACAATATTACTGTTTTGACAGTTTTTTTTTTTGATAAATATAGCCTTCGTGAGCATTAGAGACTACTTACTGACCCCAAACCCTTATATATAGACATGCATCATTTCTAACCAGCCTATAATTATATGCAAGAAGTGTGAAAATATTATGTATTTTTTTAATTTAAAACAGCCTTACAAAGAAGTGTAATTTTTGTCAAGATTTTGATGGACATATAATTGTATCATCATCCTGAAATGGTGAAATGTTCATGACCTTTCAGAAAACGACAAAAATTCTCCTGTGATGCATGTATAAACACAGTTGGACATTGTTAGTGGACAAATTAAATAAACAACCGAGAGTGCTACAAATGTGTTTTACGTGAGTTTATTTTCTAAAAGTTCACAGGGCCAAATGTGCCTATAGTTGAAGAAACGTCCATAAACAAATCTGGAGTTGATGTGGTCAGTGTGGCTCGTGATGCACAGGAGGTTTAAATTCACGGTGCAGGTACCTGCTGTGTCACGGGTGTGAATCTGAGTGCTAAAGTGCTTTCCCCCCCAACAGGGAGTTTGCAATACTGTTTCACATTGTTCGGCACGTGCACACAATCACGCACAATCACTTTTGATAATGCCAGGAAAAAGCCCATTCATGCAAACGATCCCTATCTTCAAGGTTTGTTTTGCCCTCTTAGTGAGGACGTTCCATATATACTGTACAAACTGTACATTTTATCTCCCTACACTAACTCTACTCCTAAACCTTCCCATCACAGAAAACATCTGCATTTTTACATTTTTAATAAAACATGGTTTAGTGTGATTTAAAAGCCATTTGAAATATGAAATGTCCTCCTAATACATGTTTACGTCGTAATACAAGTGTAATATCCATGTCATTATACAAATTTGTGTCCTCATAAATCATGCAAACAAGCACACACATTACACACTCTCCAGTGCTCTGTTCCACTCAAAAACAGCACCATGCATGCATTCATACACTCTCTCTGTGTCTCTGAAGCTGTGTGAACAGCATTAACCACTTGGCGGCCAAATAGTGACACTAACGTGGTGCAGTGACGTCTGTGCATGAGTCACGGTGGCTCTGATCCGAGCTCTGCGGCGCGAGCGCTGAACATGGCAGCCGAGCCATACAACACCAGTCAAGCATGAGACAGCCAGTGTGTCCCTGCCAATCAGGAGCATCACAGCCTTGCAGGCCTGATGTTGGTTTAAAGCCATCTCCTGAATGGCACCGGATACGGTACCAAAATCATTTCAATCCTAATAAAGCGGCTAAGCTTTGCACAGTTAATGAGCGTTAATAGCAGAAACATATTCAAATGCATAAATGTAAAAGTAAATGTAATACGATGCATGCCCATCAATGCAACAAAGTTTATCTTAAAGGGTTAATTCACCCAAAAAGGAAATTTCTGTCATTAATTGAAATTTGTCGTTCCAACTGTGAGACCTTCGTTCATCTTCGGAACACAAATTAACAAAGTAATTAACACTTTCAGATGCCTAGAAAGGTAGTAAAAACATATTTAAATCGGTCCATGCAGTACAGTTCAACAGTAATATTATAAAGCGACAAGAATACTCGTCAAAAAAAACAAAATAATGACTTTTCAACAACATCTAGTGATTTCAAAACACTGCTTTACGAATCTTTTGTTTCGAATCAGTGCTTCGGAGCGCCAAAGTCACGTGATTTCAGTAAACGAGGCTTCGTTACGTCATAAGTGATTCGCAATTTCAATAGTTCGCATGATTTTTGCGTTTTGATATGCGAACCAAACCAGTGAAGCTTTACAAACAAGATTCGTAAAGCTTCGAAGCAGAGTTATTTTTTGGTGCACAAAAAGTATTCTCACCGCTTTTTTTTTTTCTCGTCGTGTATTAAATATGTTTTAGGGCATCTGAAAGTGTTAATTACCTTTAACATTAAAGGAGACTCACTGAACCATTGGATTTCATCAAAAATATCTTAATTTGTGTTCCGAAGAAGGTCTTACGGGTGTAGAACGACATGAGGGTGAGGAATTAATGACAGAATTTTCATTTTTGGGTGAACTATCCCTTTAATGCAAATGAGCAGTGATGTGATGTGAAAAACCATAAGCTACAGCGATCTGTCACGACACATTAAAGAGACACTATACGCTATTTATTGTTTAAACTTCTTTAAATATTTATAGGTCTGTCGACGTGTTGTCAGTGTCCTCTTTGCTGTGAGAACATGATGTGTGGCGTGAGAGCGCATGGCTTGTCGGACATAGCAACAGTAACTAAAGGGGGCGGGTCTTTGCGAAGGGTCAATTGACTTCTGCCCGTTGAACTTTAACTGACCATGATCAATTGACCCTTCACTGGCAGTTTGATTGACAGGCGATCTGACCAATCATAACCCCGAATCCGCCATTTTGTCCGACAAAGCAGTCAGGGGAGTTAGTAGATTAACATTGATGAACTTGATTCTTTCTGATGTTCATTCATGTTTATTTGATGCTATAAATGAACTAGTATGAAGAGATGATCGAGGAGCTACAGCGATCTGTCACGACACATTAAAGACACACTAGACGCTATTTATTGTTTAAACTTCTTTTAAAAATGACAATATTTTACACGTACTCTTTGCGCCTCGATGTATTTTTCACTGCGTGAGAACATGATGTGTGGCGTGAGAGCGCATGGCTTGTCGGACATAGCAACAGTAACTAAAGGGGGTCTAACGGTCAATTACTCCTTTCTTAACTAACGTTCCAATGAATAAGGCTATTGTTACCAAATTTTGAAAGAAAAAATAATAATAATCAGATGTCAGCGAGAATAATATAAAAACAGAATTTATTATCAACGCCAGTCTGAAAATAGATTTCTCTTCTGTCATCACGTCACTAAACATCCAGTTCAGCCAAGTTTCTGTCAGCTGTACTCGGTCCCCTTTGACGCCAATGGAAACCGAATGCACTTGTTGCATTTGCATCGAAATGAAAAGGAAGATCTGGCAGTCCTGTGCTGCTGACTGTTTATTTGTCTGGGCCCATGACAGAGAATTCAATCTCATCAGAGCTATTTTAACTGCATGGAGACAACTCATCACTTCTGCTTATTTAAAGAGAAAATGAACACTGGGCACTGTCAAATAAACCAGTTCCAGTCCCAGACTGAGGAACAGCTCCCTGGGAAATTAGAGTGGTCCCCATGTCTATCTCGGAGTTAAACATGGAACGTTTGGAAAAATGCATGGAACAAAGGCAAATATGATCTCGAATGCATTTATCCAAAGTTTTTCCAAAAGAAGATGTAAGCATTGACCAATAATCAGGATTTGGGGCAAAGACATAAACACACCTTTCCAAAAGATGTCAAAAGTTGGTACGGCCCAGTACTGGCAGTTGCTCAAGACCTTCACGCCGCATTATTATAAAGTCACAACTGCGAATCTGGGATCTGAACATGCTGTGTCTCCGTACACCGATAGAGATTAGTAAAACCCATACGTCATTATCAGAAGATAATCCTCCACCCCTGAGCTCGGGCTCTCTGCCGTGTTATTGTTTGAGAAAGTTCTTCCATTTCATTCCAGTCGACTGAGTTATATTTAGATGCCTGTAATACAAGAAGACTTGGAGCGACGGGACTGGTATTAACAAATCTGATTGATTGTGTTATCAGTGGATTAGAGGAGTATATTTAGGCTTTCTTAGAAAGGTGAGATGTTCTGGGATAAATATGGAGTGACTAAGAATGTAAAACCAAACAATTTCTACCCGTTTATTGTACTGTAGAAAGAAGGTGTGCTTGCGCTCAAAAGAAAGACATTGCAAGCTCATTGGCTAGTGAACCAATCAGATGTGTCCTTTAACTCAACTGCTCGTAATCACATCATCTAAAGGACCTATTAGCCTGCGCCATCTAGAGTTTCTTGACAGAACTTTGCATTTGTGTAGATAGTGCTTGGTTAAACTGGATTGCGAGTGAAAAAGATGCAAATAATGTGTTTAGTGGCACTTTTATTTGTGAAGTTCGCTATGTTTAATATAATTTTATTGGCACATTTGTTTTGTTTGACCACTAAGCTATGAATTATTTTCAGCAAAACTCAAGAAGGACAAAGCTTTTGTGTTGACTGAGTCCAACATAGTTTATATTGGTCAATTTAACAAAATAACTGCCAGGAAATATAAAACAGTCACATTCGTCTAGCCTTTATTGATTGGATTTTGATTGTGTTATTGTTTGCGAACTGCAGGGGGCATGATGCCTAAAAAACTAAATATTGTAGGTGAAAAGTGTTTGTTTAAAATGCTGCGGAAGAAATCGAAATTTGGTCAGAAGGAACAAACACGGTTTGAAAGGGCATGACGCTTCTGCTCTCTTGAGATCATGCCACCTGCAGTTCACAAATAATACATAAAATTATAAAACAATTTTGCAATTCTAGAGCATATGGTTATTTCTAGAGAAAATTCTGCTCCTGAAAGTTTTCCCTACTTCATATGCATTGCACATATTGCCAATTCTTCCAAAGACATTTTCAGTTCCAATTGACTTGTTCAATTGCATTTGAAGCTGACAGCCTGATGACTTTGGCTCCAGGGCTGTTCAAGCTGCTTAACCTAAGGAATGAATGCATAAACCCCCTGAGAATGACAAACACACCTGCTCAGAACTACCTATTTACTATATAAACCATAGGGAAAACAGCTCGGATCAGAATAAATATGTATGTGTGAAGTGCGTGTTTGCCTGAGCTTTCTGATGAGCGCGTTTGCGAGAGGAGATTACTAAAGAGAGACGGGCTCCAATACACAAGGGTCACAAAGAGTCTGACTTAGAATTTGTCGTCGTGCCCATTCTTAAAACGCAATTAACCTCTGCTATCTGGGGCTGTTTGCCATGAATTTGCCAATTACAGAGAGGAAAGAGTCTTGTAGAATTGAGCGCGAGAAGGGGTTACATTACGCTGCCCTCTCTCCATCCAGTTAAAAGTGCACTTTAATGGGTTATTGTGGTATATTGTAAATATGCAATTGAAGCGAGAGAAATAACACTCGTTAAAGGTGCATCTGGGAAATGCTAATGTTAGCCTGGTAGCACTGAAAGCATACGATCCCACCCTCGCTGCAAATCGCTGTCTAAAGCCACGCCTCCTCCAAAACACATGAATGCACACACACAGCTGCTCTCTGCAAAGCGTCACATTAAACTACCTCAAAGCACACAACATTACAACGTGTGAAAATAAACAACTTAGAGAGCTTGTACCTGACTGCTGCAGATTCATTTCGGTGTTGATACTGCTGACATGGAGTCTGAGGATGTGAACAGCTCCGGTTAGAACGCAAAAGACCCGCCTCCTTTAGTTACTGTTGCTATGTCTGACATGCCATGCTCTCTCACGCCACACATCATGTTCTCATGGAGTGAAAAATACATTGAGAAGCAAAGAGGACACTGACAACGTATGAAACCGTTTCATATTTAATATATTGTAATTTTTTAAAGACGTTTAATCAATAAATAGCGTATAGTGTGCCTTTAATGTGTGGTGACAGATCGCTGTAGCTCCTCGATCATCTCTTCATACTAGTTCATTTATAGCATCAAATAAACATGAATGAACATCAGAAGGAATGTTGTTTCAAAGACGTGAGTACACACAATTTTTCAAGTTCAAGTTCACCAACGTTAATCTACTAACTCCCCTGACTGCTTTGACGGACAAAATGGCAGATTCGGGGTTATGATTGGTCAGATCGCTTGTCAATCAAACTGTTTGCCAAGGGTCAATTACATTAGTCATGATGTGAACGCAGCATAAACTCGTTGTTTTGATTCAGTTGGAACTGTAAAAGGTGGCTGGTGTTTTTTTTGCGGTGCTCCGCGACTGACGTCTGTCGGTACAAACTCTGCATATATGAAAACGCGCTGATGACGTATGATGTCTGCGCGAACAGGGCGCACATACGTTGACAGGCAAGCAGGACATTGTATTATTTCATTCGAACCGATTTACATTTTATGGTCCTACGCTTTCCAGAGATGATATTCATTTATAAAAATACATTTAGACCATTTAACATAGTGATTGCTATAGGTTATGAGGAGACTTTCTACTTTTTGTAGAGAATCACTTATTGCAAGTTATTTCTGAATGTTCTCGGGATGTTCAAAATATCCAGTTTTTACATGTTTTAAAAATGTTTTTTTTTGGGCATTAATGGAACATTCCATTCCATCACTGCAAATGTTATGGGAGCTTTAATTTTGAATGTTCTCTGAAGTAGTAACATTTAAAAAATGTTATTAAACGAACGTCCAACTAAAATATTCCATGAACAATGCATAATTGCTTTCGTGCTAATGTTTTGAGAACATTATTAAAGACCAGATGACTTTGGACGAACATTTTATGAACATTACTGGTTTGTTCATAGCTGAAGTTCTGAGAACATTTCCTGTTAACTGGGATGATGTGAAAGTCATTAGGCAAATTCAGACCAATAACTGTTCTGTTGGAGACCGATTTTTCCCCCTAAATGATTCATTAAATAGATCTGGCACAAAAGAGTCAATAATTCAAATACCAATTGGACAACACCAAACAGTTCATCACAATAATATTGCCTATCTGTTGTATGCATTTTATTTCTCAGTATCCAGTCTTTCTCATCAGACTGCATTTCTTTTGCTGTCAAACACTGTCAAAGTATCTTATTAAGCTCAATGTTTTTTTAAATTAATTAATAGAACCATATCTATTCTGAATAAGAATCAGTTCTCAATTCCAACCCTATTTTGGGGTGAACTGTCCCTTTAAGAATTCAATCATGACAGAGAAATGTTGTTTAACAGTAGGAAGGCCTTGCCAATGTAGTTCAGTGAAACATTACACGCATGTCCAAATGTTCAACAATACAGAACATTGCAAGCATACTTTCCCAAGGGAGTAAGAGACTATTCTGTACTAGCGCTGTAAGAAAAAGCACAAGAGGTTCATGTTCACCTCACAGGAGTGTGATATTTCTTCTCGTCCGGGCCTTTACCGCATATTACGGAAAGGGCAGGCTTTTATTTATCCACCAAATATTACATTTCATTGTGTAATCTTGCTGATAAGTCATGCTACCTTAGAGACATAGCTTCATATCTTTGCTTCCAGACATATATTATTGTTTAGACATCTATTCGAGTGAAGGATGTATAATAATGTTGAGGAAAAAAATCCCTCCATAAGGAATGCACAAAAAAAGAGACTGCAAAGTTCAATGGGGGGGAGCTAATCTCGTTTCAAACAAGTCTGCCATCTAGTGCTGCTTCTAAGAAAGCATCTTAATGTTGTATAACATTTTAGTGCAAAAAAAGTGAGACATTTTAGAACAGTGACTTAAAATCTTTTGGGATGTTTGTCAGCAGAAGCTAGCAAAGTATAATATAGTTTGCAATTTGACATCATTGGACAAAATGTAAAATAAAGTAAATGTGAAGTGTGTAATTTCTGAGCAACATGAAACAAAACTGCAAAACTTTTCAAGCTCTCCCTCCATCTGCCATTGGTCGGCTGAACAGATAGCTCCGCCCCAAACTCACGACATTGTTTTAATGCCACTATATCATGTTCGAAAAAAAAAAAAAAGATACACTAGTACAGTTCAATAATTTTGGGGTTGAGGATTTTTTTTAAATATTCTTTTTTTTAAAGAAGTCTTTTATGCTCACCAAAGCTGCATTTATTTGTTAATACTGTAAAATACATAATACCATGAAATTTGATGACCATTTAAATAGATTTTCTCTGTTGTAAAATGTGATGACAAGGCTGATATATTGCTCGAGACATTTATTATTATCAATGTTGAAATAATTGTGCTGCTTAATAGTGAAAACCATTATTTTTCACGATTCTTTGAGTTAAAAAAATACTTTTTTGTAACATTATAAATGCCTTTGCAGTCACTTTCGATCATTTTAATCCATCCTCGATGATCAAAATAAACTGACCGCAAACTGTTGAAAGGTAGTGTAGCAATGGTGTGATTTTTCAGCTTACAAGTTGTCTACTTGTAAGCTATTTTAGCAGGGAAAAATCATATTATCGGATAAAAAGCGTTTTTTTTCCCCGATTATTTTCTGCACACACACAGCCTCGCGTGCAATAATATCATCTCACCTCAGAAACCCCTGTGCCTGATCCCCGCTGTCTGGCAACCCTGTGCTCTGCTCACCCGCTGGCCGCCCGCACAGCTCTCGTCACTGCCAGCATATGGCACGGTGTCTGAAGGCCCCCTGAGGCTCTCCTGGTCCCCGAGCCCATCTCTTTCTCCGCATGGCTTCTGAATATGAGTGTGAATGTCAGGGATCAGCACACTTTAGGCAACCCAAGAAGCAGCTGTGCTTCTAAGAAAGCGGCAGGGTGTAGGTCACAGGAAGTGCGGTTTGAAAGGAAACTCAGCACTATAGCACTCAGCTGAGCTCCATATGAGGTGACAGGGCTTCTGTCCGTGACTGTACAAAGTGCAGTGAAGCTAAGAGTTATGGTAACAGTTTTCCTTATTACCGTGGCAGATATTCCTGGAGAAAAATGAGTGACGACTATCAGGGTTTCTGTGAATTATAAGACATTATCGCAGGGTTGGGGAGTAACGAAATACAAGTAACTTAGTTACGTATTTAAAATACAAAATTTGAGTCACTGTATTTCATTACAGTTACATTTTAAATGGGTGGTAATCAGATTACAGTTACATCTGAAAAGTATTTTAGATTACCAAAGTGATTACTTTGAATTTTAATGTCATTTAAACAGCGATTGGTGATTCTCTGACTCTGACCGTCTGAAAAAGTGGAGTTAAGTTTCATGTTTTCCACTGTTTTCATGTTTTGTGATAGTTGTTTGTGAGTCATTTTATAATTCACTCGTCACTGCAACTTTTTCTCACAATTTGTTTTTTTTTCCCTTCACAATTGTGAGTTTGCATTTCACAATTCTGACTTCTTTTTCTCAGCTTCTAAACTAATCTAAACTTAAATTGCAAGTTATAAAGTCAGATTTGGGAGATATAAACTTGCAATACTGACTTTTTTTCTTGCAATTGTGAATTTAGTATGAGTTTATTTCTCATAATTCTGACTTTTTATTGTGATTTTATATCAATATTGTGAGTTTATATCTCATAATTCTGACTTTTCTCAATATTGTGAGTTTATATCTCATAATTCTGACTTTTCTCAATATTGCGAGTTTATATCTCATAATTCTGACTTTTCTCAATATTGCGAGTTTATATCTCATAATTCTGACTTTTCTCAATATTGTGAGTTTATATCTCATAATTCTGACTTTTCTCAATATTGTGAGTTTATATCTCATAATTCTGACTTTTCTCAATATTGCGAGTTTATATCTCATAATTCTGACTTTTCTCAATATTGTGAGTTTATATCTCATAATTCTGACTTTTCTCAATATTGTGAGTTTATATCTCATAATTCTGACTTTTCTCAATATTGCGAGTTTATATCTCATAATTCTGACTTTTCTCAATATTGTGAGTTTATATCTCATAATTCTGACTTTATAACTCACAATTGCAACTTTATATCACGCACTTCTGAGGGACAAAGTCAGAATTGTGAGATAAAAACTTACAATGACCTTTTTTGTGTTTGTTCCACACTTATTAGTATTCCAAAGTATTCTAAAGTATTTAGATTAAGTTACTAAACTTGAGTAATGTAATGAAATACGCTACAAATGACTTTTTAAAGCATGTATTTTGTAATCTGTAGTGAAATACATTTTAAAAGTAACCCACCCAGCCCTGTTTATACGGCATACAGGCAAGTGCCGTGAGGTGGACTAAACTGATAATTCATCATGTAGCTCTAAAAGCTTCACAATATTAACTTTTAAAGAATATATTGCGAACCTTTAAAAGCAATACAGCCACAGAGAATTAGCTTTTATCTAAGCCACAAAAGACGTAATTATATACATGAGAGATGACAACAGAAGAATAAAATTGTTAAGCATTTTTTTTTTTCAATGAATATCCATGAGCTTTAAAAAGAGCTGTCACATCTTGTATAGTGCCCTATTCAAACCTCAAAATTGCTTTTCATTTATAAAGAAAACAAACCAGGATACTGAAGCAACTGACAGTAAGAGTCAAAGTAGAAATGTAATGACCTTTTATTCTGAATTTAAAGTGATAATACAGTGCACATGTGGGTTAAACTGCTGCTCATAGAACCGGTCAACGGACAGATAACACGGTCAGATGAGAGTGTAAGCAATCGGTTAAACGTGTGCATTCTTTTTGTCTTGTTTTTCAGGTACATTCTATATAAAAAAAACATGAAACAAGATATATAATACATAAGATATTGAGAATTGTTTTCAGAAAATGGGTCTTTAATAAGTGCATTTTTTGTAACTTATTTTACATAAACTGAAAAACACTGGACTTGACAAAATACACTTTAAAGGGTTAGTTCACCCAAAAAATTTATTCCTCACCCTCATGTCAATCCACACCCGTATGACCTTGTTCATCTTCTGAACACATATTAAGATATTTTTGATGAAATCCAGGAGTCGTCTACTGACAGCAAGGTAATAAACGCTTTCAGATGCCCAGGAGGTACTAAAACATATTTAAAAGAGGTCATGTGACTACAGTAGTTCAACCTTAATGTTATGAAGCAAGGATAATACTTTTTGTGCGCCAAAAAAGCTAAATTGAAAAAGGTTGTACTCACATGAACTGTTTTAAATATGTTTTAGTGTCTTTCTGGGCATCTGAAAGTGTAAGTGATATTGCTGTCAATAGAGACTCACTGAACCATCGGATTTCATCAAAAATATCTTCATTTATTTTCTGAAGATGAACGAAGGTCGTACTGGTGTAGAACAACATGAGGGAGAGGAATTAATGACAGAAATTTCAACTCTTTAATTCAATATCAATATACAGTCTGTGAATCTACAAATCTTAATATCTAATGCTTCTCGAATATATGCAATATTTTTACTGTAAAAAAATAATTTTTTAAAAACGTTTAAAATAAGAAACAAATATAATGTAAAATTTTTATGATTTTTGTAACATTATAAATGTTTTTACTGTCACTTTTGATCATTTTAATACATACTTTCTGAATAAAAGTATTAATTTCTTTAAAAAAAAACCTTACTGACCCCAAACTTGAACGGTAGAGTATAATGTTACCAAAGCTTTGTATTTCAGATAAATGATGTTCTTTTGAACTTTCTGTTCATCAAAGAATCCTGGGGAAAAAATTGTATTGATAATAATAATAATAATAATAATAATAATAATAATAACTGTTTCTTGATCACCAAATCAGACTATTAGAATGATTTCTGAAGGATCATGTGACACTGAAGACTGGAGTAATGATGCTTTGACATCACAGGAATAAATTACATTTTAAAATATATTCAAATAGAAAACAGTCCTTTTTAATTGTAATAATATTTCACAATATTACTGTTTTTGCTGTATTTTGGATCAAATAAATGCAGGCTTGGTGAGCAGAAGAGGCTGATTTTAAAAACATGAAAAAAATCTTCCCCATCTCAAACTTTTGAACGGTGAATATCCTGTGAAGTAGTTTACTTCTTGTGGGGTATGTTAAGAGACAGATTATGTTAATTATTTTTATATATAGACACCAGTCTAAGGTAAGTCCTCATTTAAATATCTCAGTAAACGTGTGTGTGTGTGTGTGTGTCAAACAAGCTGGCGTTCAGGACCTCGGAGAGCTCCCCGAGGCAGGTGTGACCACTGACACACACACACACACACACACACACACACAGAGAGAGAGAGAGCTCCTGAGTGGAGGTGATTATGGCACACACAGCAGCCCTGGGCAACCGGGACACACTCTGGATATTTCCATCAACTTTCCACTCCAAAGCAACAAGGCAGGAAAAAACCAGCCCACATTTTCCCCTGCCAGTACACACACACACACACACACACACACACACACACGTTCAGATAACTACTCTCCCTGACTGACCTGTCCTTATCTCTCACATACATATATGTAGACATGGCTACTGCCATTAAACAAACTAAATGACAATTTAACATCCGAGAAGCTGAGGTAAACATCTCATTTACAGTGCAGATTCTGAGAAATAGAACGACTAGTTTTCATATAACCCACATGTCAGACTGCAACAGGGCATTTGAGAGTTTTGTTTCACATAAAGAGGTAAAACTAAGGTGTTCTATACGGTTGTCAGGGTGTTCCGGGTGGTTGCTAGGGTGTTGTTAAGGTGTTCTAAATGGTTTCCAGTGCAGTTACTAAGGCTAAGTTTTACTGAAATGGGGTTCTCCTCTGTTCTGGGTGGTTGCTACAGCCAGTGTTATTTTAGTATCATTTATATACTATACTAGTATTTATTAATGTTTTGAATTTCCTTTATTTTTTATAATTTTCAGCTTTCATTTTAGTTTAACTTGTGCTTTTGTCATTTTCACATTTTTAAAAAAATATATTTTTATTCAGCTTTTTTTTTTAAAGTATTTTTTGTACTTATTTTATTTGAATTATTAGCTAAGGCAACCATTTCTTTCAACCTTTTTAAAGTCTACATTTTTAATATTTTTATTTTATTTTACGTTTACTTAAATTAATAAATTATTTTTAATAGTTTTAGTTTTAAAGTTAATAACTTCTTTAGTTAGGCCATTGCTAGGGTGCTCTGAGTGGCTGCCAAGGAATCACTATGCTGTTGCTAAGCGTTTTGACTGGTTGACAAGGCATGGGTGGTTGCTATGTGGTTTTAAGGGTCCTCTGGGTGGCTGCTAGGGCATCGCTATGCTGTTGCCTAAGGTGTGGAGGTGTGGGTGGTAGCTAAGGCGTTGCTACATGGTTTATAGG
This sequence comes from Zacco platypus, assembly GCA_038088235.1. Classification (NCBI taxonomy): domain Eukaryota; kingdom Metazoa; phylum Chordata; class Actinopteri; order Cypriniformes; family Xenocyprididae; genus Zacco; species Zacco platypus. Next base: position 28,093,984 of record CM076072.1, read on the forward strand.
GTGCTCTGGGTGGCTGCCAGGGCATTGCTATGTTATGCCTAAGGTGTGGAGGTGTGGGTGGTTGCTAAGGCATTGCTATGTGGTTTAAAGGGTGCTCTGGGTGGCTGCCAGGGCATCGCTATGTGGTTGCTAAGGTGTTCCGAATGGTTGCAACACAGTTCTGGGTGGTTACTAGGGTGGGTGTCTGTCAGGGGATTGCTATGCTGTTGCCTAAGTGTTCTGACTGGTTGACAAGGCATGGGTGGTTGCTAAGGCGTTGCTATGTGGTTTAAAGGGTGCTCTGGGTGGCTGCCAGGGCATCGCTATGTGGTTGCTAAGGTGTTCCGAATGGTTGCAACACAGTTCCGGGTGGTTACTAGGGTGGGTGTCTGTCAGGGGATTGCTATGCTGTTGCCTAAGTGTTCTGACTGGTTGACGAGGTGTGGGTGGTTGCTAAGGCGTTGCTATGTGGTTTATAGGGTGCTCTAGGTGGCTGCCAGGGCATTGCTATGTGGTTGCTAAGATGCTGTAAATGAAAAAAGGGGGAAAAAAAGGAAAAGATTGCTGTAATGCTGCATCCTGGAACTGAAGGCAGAATAATGATATGCACATATGCCCTTGGCACTAGAGAAATCTCTCAATGAGGCTTGAGCTGGCTCTTTGCATCAAATTTACAAGGTGGAATAAGAGTGACTCGTTAGCAAAAATTCACTGGTGATTTGCCAGGAGGTGTGATGGAAATGATATAGCGTCTTATTTAGCAGAGATCCTCCCTGGGCATTTAAACACTTATAGCAACTGACAACAGCAAAGCTGAGATCCAGAGATCTGACAAGTAAACCAGACAATATTGGCCAACAGCAACGCTAAAGTGCAGATAACGGCTGAACATAAACAACTCCAGGAGATAAACCCCCTGGTCTGACATGAAAAGGGAAAAATTAAACAGTTGTTTTAGGATGATAAATATCTTCACAAACAATTCACTGCACATATGCATCAGGGGAATTGAAATATTATTTCTTAATTTGATTAATTTGTCATTCGGCAAGGAAACAGGCTGGATCTCATTTAATCTCCTTCCCGCGAGCACTAAATACCATGTCTTAACTGAAGACACGCTTGTAATCTGCTAGCATTAATAGGCTTTCTTTGATGACATTTACGCACTGTTTTACTCTTTATTTATTAGGTAGGGGAAGAAGTTTGTTCAAAAACGTCTGCTGACAGCGGCGGATAAATAAATCCCACATCTTTCTGACAGGGAAATAAAGAAGGCGTCAGCCTCGTCAACAAAGCAAGATCATACCTAATATTACATTCCTCACAGTGGCCTTTCTATCATTACGTGATGACAAAAGAAACAAAGGAAGACAATTAAAGCAAATAAGTCATTAGGTGGTGTGTAATTAAGCGTCATATTGGAATCGTTGATCTTAACGCTAGGCTAGAATGAATAGGAAACAGTTAATTAAAAAAATAAAACACACATTGTTTGTTTACTTTTATTTCTGAGTAAGAGCCGAGATTACAAAAGTCTTTGGAGAAATCAAAATGTTATTTTGAAAAAACGACAGTGTGATGAACAATGTGGCGCAGGTCCCAGACTAAAGAAAAACGAATTCATTTTCACCTCTGGCTCACTGAGACAGTTGTGTAAACAACAGTCGATAGCAGCTCTGGGAAATATACAGTTCCCAAAAGAATGGCATGAGCTATGAATTCTATTCAATTATTAATAAAAGGTGCTCCAAACAGCCAAAGGATCTTGGGATTTTATATTATATTTTGAAACACCAATATCGCAAGATCTCTGTTGTTCAGAATGCGATTGCGAGCGTGGTGTTGCTTTTAACAGTTTTATAAACAAGTTATTATACAGTAACTTATATTTTAGACACAAGTCTAATTTTGCTTGCAAATATCTCCAATCTAATCCACAATCGAATAAACCATTTACTGCAACCGATTTCTGTAAATGGAACAGTATTTTACTTTAGTATTTTTAATATGTTCCTGTAAACAGCAAAGGACTATGGGAAAATATATGATCACTACTGTAATTATTCTCTACTGTGAATCCATTTACTAGTTAAGCAGGCATAATGTATCTAGCGATGAAACCAACAGAAGAAAGCAATTAAATTGGCCCAAATTGAGTTGGACTAACTCAATAAAATTGGCCCAAATTCAGGTGGACCAATTTAATTGGCCCAAAACTCAATTTAATTGAGTTGGACCAACTTCAGTTTTAAATATATTGGATTGTTTGAATACAGTCAAATTAAGTTGTGACAAAATGTAAAAAAAAAAATCATGTTACTTTAGCTCATTTTAATTATTAAACTAAAAAAAAATCCATGTATGCACAGAAGGCTTTCAGTAAGTTACTGTAAAATTTACAGCAATCTCTTTACAAGGTGGTGTTACTCAATCACGCACTCATGAAAGCAGTCTTATTTAGTTCCTGAATAAATCATTATTGTTGAACAAATAGGTTGACTTAATGATTCAATGACTCCCTCATAAACGCAGCAACTTGTTTCATTCCTGAATGAATCATTATTTTTGAACAAATAGGTTGACTTAATGATTCAATGACTCTCATAAATGTAGCAACTTGTTTCATTCCTGAATGAATCAGTGTTTTTAAACAAATAGGTTGACCTAATGATTCAATGACTCCCTCATACACGCAGCAACTTGTTTCATTCCTGAATGAATCAGTGTTTTTGAACAAATAGGTTGACTTAATGATTCAATGACTCCCTCATAAACATAGCAACTTGTTTTGTTCATGAATGAATCATTATTTTTGAACAAATAGGTTGAATTAATGAGTCAATGACTCACTCAAAAACGCAGCAACTTGTTTTGTTCATGAATGAATCATTATTTTTGAACAAATAGGTTGACTTAATGATTCAATGACTCACTCATAAACATAGCAACTTGTTTTGTTCATGAATGAATCATTATTTTTGAACAAATAGGTTGACTTAATGATTCAATGACTCACTCATAAACATAGCAACTTGTTTTGTTCATGAATGAATCATTATTTTTGAACAAATAGGTTGACTTAATGATTCAATGACTCCCTCATAAACGCAACAACTTGTTTCGTTCCTGAATGAATCAGTGTTTTTGAACAAATCAGTGGACTGAATGAATCAATGACTCCTACATTAAGTGACCGAACGAAACATTTTTTGAATGATTCAGATGAGTGAATGACTTAAGACAGTCACTCTTCGCCACCTACTGGTTTAATGATTTAACCTGCAGAAAGAGTCTCTGAAATTCGTTTTGGGTGAATTACTACTGGGTGTACAACTAAACTACTGAAGTGTATAAGGTGTAAAAAGTATTACATTTGAGTGTCATCACGTCTATTTTAAATCTGTGCCTGTTATATGTCGTTGTAGAAAAAACACACAACAAAATATGACTCTGTAATATGTTAAAAAGCTTTACTGTGGCTTTTCTTGGAATCATTTTGGCAATCTGGAGTAAAACCCCTGTTTTGTAAGTGGTCATGTGACAGTGGTGGGGGTGGACTGCTTTTAGAGCCAGTCCCTGCTTACAGAGTAACAGCTCAGACAGTGATCAGAAGATGATGTCCGCATGGATTCTTTGCGGCAGGATTGCATTGTGTTCCTCACAAAATGAAAATTCTGTCACTATTTACTCACCCTCATTTAAATCTGTTTATCACACAAAGCTATCATATGACATAAAATAAGATGTATGGACAACCATTCTGAAGCATTACATTGCATGGAAGAGTGACCAGAACAAAATGAAGTCAAGGATTTTGGAATGACATGTCAAGTGATGACAGAATTTTCATTTTTGGTTGAATTATCCCTTTTTAGCATGAAAAATGACACACATCACCTTTAAGACAGTGTAGGCAGGGAAAAGGAGCAAGTCCATTGTGAGCAAGTATATGTGCCATTAATTTGCTATAAATATATCTATTATCATTGACTGTGCATAAATTTAGCATATATCGTAAAAGAGAATTCTTGGAACGAATGGGTCCTGTCCCAGTTCTACAGTCATTACTCATAGCACACACTTTGATAATGTGTGTGGAAATTGTCAGGGCTGGAAGTCACAATGGCACTAATCTCTGCACAGGATTCTTAAAAAGAGCCTTGCTGTGAGTAATGTGGATTGAGTGAGCTATTTCCAGCGCTTGGTGCAGTAAAACCTCACCCTGACTCACCGTGCATACTTTAGGAGGACATTAATATTTTACCAGCATTATAGCTCACAAAAAATGTCCTCAGATCCTCTTTCAATGGCGGTGTCACAGTAATACACTTTAAACAATCCAAGCAAAAGTTTGTCAAGTTAAAATGTTTGTCAAGGTTTCTTGCAAGGTTATAGTAAAACCGAAATTAAGATGAAAACTGTTGATTTAAAGTCAATAATTTTATCCCTTAAACTCATGTTTTATAATCAAAAACATTTTCCTGTGAAAATGCCTAAAATAGCTTGAATGTAACCCAATACCCTTGCTTCATTTAGTGTACGTGGAACCATGAACATGCAAATTAGTCCCCGCCTTCCCTCAATCACACCTACCTGATCCACTCGGACAACTACACAATGAAAACTGGAATGAAAAATGTTGGTTTGATTCATCCATATATGTTAGAACCAGAAACTATTTCAGAATACAAAGTCGAAGAGTGAATTCTTCAAGTCGATGTATCAGAATGGTATTGCATTTTATGTATCGCTCCCTACAATGTCGCACACATAACGGTAATTGATATGACTAGCCTTTGGCTTGTCTACGTTATTAAACAGCTAATAACGTGTTGCTAATGTTACACAAACACGTTCCCGCTCGCCATCTCAGAGTCAGACAGCTGCCTTCTAAAAATCAGCGCTTTGAACATCATAGGAAGTCAGAAGAGAAAGGCAAATTGTTCGTAATAACATTGTAATATGCATCTTGCACATAATTCACCGATTTATCCTGTCCCTTTTTTAACGGTGTTCTTGTCCGCACATTGATTAGGATTGAATTCGCACTTAAAGCATATTAAAAACAGTCCAGACATATACACAACATTAAAAACTTGATTTCATCACAGGGCTTCTTTAAAGTGAACATGAAACAGAAGTTGCGATAATCTTTTCTTCCCTGTTGTGATTCTCAAATTTTAAAAAAATGTAGAGCAGGACTTGATTTTATCCATCGAGAATTGATTTGCTATTGCGGTGATGTCATGTGAGCGACAAGTTGTCCCGCCCTCACGCCAGTAAACGCATCATCAGAGAAGAGAAGCGATGTCACTGCAAGACGGAGGGGAAGTTATTTTCATAAAAGATTATGAGGGCACACACACACACAAAAAAAAAATGTGCATGGATAAATCGTTTATAACAAATATTGCAATATTCCATTAAAAAAATCGAAAAAGAATGTCAATTATGTCAGTTAAAGCAGGGATATTGTGCTCATGCCCATATAAATATTAGATGTTACTCATTTCTAAGGATGAAACTATGATGGCACCAATATTCTCTAGTCTATTAGAGCACTTTTATATGCATCGTGGTGCTAATCCATGTAGCAGCTGCATCCTAATAGACACTCTCTAGCCTTTGATTACATTACAATAAGTCGGAGCCCAGAGCTTTTTGGCTGTCTTTCCAACAGGGTTTCATTTGTGGTCTAATAACGTCATTGCCCCTGCATACAAAGGTTCAATGGTAGGCAGCTGTGGCATGTAATGCATGTTATATGAATGCAATGCTGAAAATATTCATACATATATTTGAAATAGGCCACAATTAAATGTGAGATGACCAAAAATTGTCTATGTTTAGAACAGTATATACTATTCATATGAGTGAACATTAACAATTCCAAGATGTTAGCTGAATGCAACATGTTTACATTTACATTAATTCATTTGGCAGATGCTTTTATCCACACTGCATTCAAGTATATGCAATTTATCATCGCTGTCAGGCAGAAACCTCATATTTTTTCTTTAGTATTGTTCACCCTTTACATTCGTCTGTGGGGTTTGCAAATATTTAACCAATGGAAAGTATTAAAAAGAGCAGGATTCATGAGGCTTAAATTGTGAAAAATGGTTGGGAGAAAGCATGAAGAATCATTTTCACACATCCAACATGTTAAATTCATTGAAAGTGTTTGGGATGTGCTGGAGTAGACTTTAAAGAGTGCTCACCTCTTGCATCGTCAATTCAAGATTCAACTCTTGATGGAAATAAATGTTGTGATGTTAAAATTTTGAAATGTAACATAACATTTTTTAAATACATTAAAATACAAAATAGATATTTTAAATTGTAAAAATATTTCAGATTATTGCTGAAACTACTGTATTTTTAATCAAATCAATCCAGCATTGGTGAGCATAAAAGACTTTCAAGAACATTTAAAAATGTTAAAACATTTTTTCAATCCTTTTCGGTACTTAATGAAATACTAAAACTATTAAAACATAATTAATCATGATTTTTATTACATTTCTCTGGCCTCTGGTTTAGCATCTTGACTTTGTTTTTTCACTCATCTCAGTGAAATGCATTCTTGGAAGCTGAATGATTCTGGATAAAATGAGAATCACAATTTTTTGGTTTCAAATAGAGATCACGATTCTCCCACAATTCTGAACATACAACCAAACAAAATAACACGTAATTTACTCGAGGTTCTGACAAAATATAAATTGCTGGTTTCTAATTGCGAGAAAATGTATGAATGAATTATGGTTTTGAATGAATTCAATGACACATTAATATATACTTGTTTCATTACTTGATGAATCAGTGTTTTTCAACGAATCTTTTGAACGAATGATTCAATGAAAAATAAATTTAACAGTCACTTGTCGCCACCTAGTGGAATAAGATTATTAATTAACCCTTCGCTGGCAGTTTGATTGACAGGCGATCTGACCAATCATAACCCCGAATCCGCCATTTTGTCTGACAAAGCAGTCAGGGGAGTTAGTAGATTAACGTTGATGAACTTGAACTTGAAACAACACGTCTTTGAAACAACATTCCTTCTGATGTTCATTCATGTTTATTTGATGCTATAAATGAACTAGTATGAAGAGATGATCGAGGAGCTACAGCGATCTGTCACGACACATTAAAGAGACACTACACGCTATTTATTGATTAAAGTTCTTTAAAAAATTACCATATATGTAAATATGAAACTGTTACATATGTCTGTCGACGTGAGAGCGTGAGAGCGCATGACTTGTCAAACATAGCAACAGTAACTAAAGGGGGCGGGGTTTTGCGAAGGGTCAATTGATGCAACCGTTAATTGACGCGCCCAAAAGGGAGTTTGATCTATTTCGATCGAGATCGTGTGTTCATTTACTAACTTAAAACTTATATCTCAGTACTTCTGTGATAATCTGAATATTTGTACCAGAAATGTGTGGTTCAAAACACATATTTGAATAGCGTTGGTGTTTGATTTTTTTACGATTAATCGTGCAGCCCTAGAAGGCGTCATGATTATGCTGCCCACCTTTTGAACCCATCTTCATCTGTGATGCCTTAATGTGTCGTCTAGGTAAGCAGCACACTAGGTTTTGGAACAGAGTAACCGTACTCCATGGACACGGGATTGTTATGAAGTGTCGTTAACACATAGAAATGCTAAGAGACGGCCGGAGGATGAGAGGTATGAGCGTTATGTAATGGGGCTGATCAGGAGAGAGAGTGGGGCGAGAGAGCACTATGATGACATAAGCGTGTGTAGTGAGTGGGAGGTATTAAACCCCTCTGGCAAAAGCACTGAGCGCAGCACCGGGAACAGGTAAAGCGGAGAGGTCACGCACACGTCACGCACAGTTCCGCATGGGTGAGCGACATTAATGCTAATAGATCCCCATTCATGTATTTAACCTTGACAGTCTGCAAAACAAGAACCACAGCATCACCATCAGTATCAGTGCTGGCCGGCACAATAAAAGAGTGACACGGGAATGTTAATGGCTCACTTGAGGACAGCATTAGCCCTTTTTTTTTTTTTTTTTTTTTTTCCCTGTGCACTCTATAAACATCATTCAAGAGAGCAGACGTCTGATATTTCTGCAGTGTCACATTACTGGGCTATGGTTTCAACCGTTTGCTGAACTTTAGCCTCGCAAGCAGGAGGTTGGGGTTAGTAGTCAAGCACAGACACACTGGAACAGCCATAGTACTTCGGCCTGAGGAAAGGAATTCATGCAGAACAAAAGGCCATACTTGTAACTCCACTTAAAACTGATATGACCATATAAAGCAGAACTCATGACCAGCGAGCTCGATTACATAACCCCAATGAAACTAGAGCTCCTCTAAACTCCTCTAGATTCCTCTGTCTTTTGTCAGGGATTCGTAGTGACATCATACAGGAAACTGTACCACAGTTGTGCATATTCTGCGGGTCATTCTGTACATTTTAACTTCTTTTTGGTAATATGTCTCTGGTCCCGGTAGGACGCTGGTGTGCTGGTGCCTCAACCGTGATGGGTCGTTCGCTATTCAGAACTGGATTCAGAATGCCTTTCGAGTTCAAACTGAATTTGAATCGGAAACAGGACGTAGAATATCATTGTGAAAATCCTTCTGCGTCGCGACAGACGCCTTTCAAGTGTCATTAAAATGATGCTAATTTGTGTTTAACCGAGAGGGTTTGGAATGACATGATGTTAAGTAAATCATGGCAGAATATTTGTTTTTGGGTAAACTATCGCTTTAAATTTAAATAGTGAGTTCACCCAAAAATGAACATTCTGTCATCATTTACTCACCCTCATGCTGTTCCAAATCTGTATGACTTTCTTACTTCTGCCATCTGCAAAACACAAAAGAAGATATTTTGAACAATGCTCATTGATGAACCATTGATTTCTATTCTAAGAAGCAAAAAACACTGGGAAATTCCTCAAATTATCTTCCTTTGTGTTTCATAGAGGAAAAAAAGTCATATAGGTTTGGAACGACATGAGGGTGAGTAAATAATGACAGAATTTTCTTTTTTGGGTGAACTATCCCTTTAAATAAATTTAACTTCAGAGCCAAGAATTTTTGCCCTCAGTATGTCGACTATATATTGTTTTGTTCATGTTTCATGTCTTAGTCATTGTCATGTGTCATGTTTGTTTATCCATGTGCTCCTGCTGTCATGTGATTCCTGTGTCCGTCATGTGACTCCCCTGTTTCATGTCATGTTTTGATTGGTTCACGGGTGTAATCATTGTTCACAGGTGTTTGTTGTTTGTATTTAGTCTGTGTATTTTAACCCTCATGTTTGGCTTGTTCCTGGCCGATGTTTGTGGATTGTTCCCTGTAACACTATGGTGAGTTTTGTATTGTTTCTATTTTGTTCATGTCAAGTTTCCATGTTGGATTTATGTTTTGCTTGATGGTCCTTAAATAAAATCTGCACTTGGGTTCTCGCTCAAAATTGCCTCCAGTGGCTCACTCGCATATATATGGTGGAGAACATATTGAGCAGCTACTTTAATTGTAGCTATTATTGCTGATTTTAATATTTATTTTATATGCAGATTTTGTATATCTTGTATATATTTATATATAATTAACAAATGCATTATAAATAAATCAGTTATTAAATAAAATTAAATGTTTTGGCGGTTTAGTTTAGCTCTGGAATTCGGCACTCTAGAAAAGTCACTTCACATTTATTTATATAGCACTTAAATTGCTTAAAATCAAGCAGCTTTACTGTTTTAAACATGAGAAACCGTGTCAGTGTTCATTTTCTAATATAAAGCAGCTCTCCGTGTGTTCATGTTTTCACTCGCGGATGTCTGACCTCCCCCGTTTTTTTTTTTTTTGTTTTTTTTTTTTAAAAGGAGAAATGAAGTGGAAAAGATGAAAGAGGGCGGAGCCTCCGCGCACACCTACCTATTACATAATCGCCCTGGACCAATGTTAGTATAAAAGTCGAAGCAAAGTTTTCCCGGAAAATTTAGCTTTGGAAAGCCGTTTCAAACTCCCAAAACGAACTCCAAACAAAGTTTCTTTTGGCCTTATTTTGTTTGAAATGATGTCACATCTTAAAGTATATCGGAGCCTTAAATGCGAAGGATATGGCTCAAACTTGGGGCCTTTATCACACTCTTGTAATCCCGAACACTGCAAACAGCATATCTGAAAGATAAATCTCACTCTAAATCTCAGTCTTTCTGCAGGCTGGGTAATCACTTCCCTGTCACGGGGAACATTTCTCCATGTTTGCCATGCTAACAGCTCAAGTGGCAGCTCATAAGTGAGACACTATGTGAATCATGTCTAGGTTTACGTGTGTGACATTTCCAAAATGGAGATTGTATTGATGCAGGGTGAGCTCAAGGGAGAGACGCAGAAAAAGTCTATGACGGATAGCCATGACGTACTGCTGGCTGACGTGGGTAATTCTATCGAGTAAATGCCACCACAACCGCAATAAGAAAGCAATAAAATAGCTCTTAGTATATAGAACATGAAGACAACTGCCAACTAATGTTAAAGGGTTGATTGACTATGATTTTCATTTTAACTTTAGTTAGTGTGTAATGTTGGTGTTTGAGCATAAACAACATCTGTAAAGTTCAATGCAAAGGGAGATATTCTCTCTTAAAGAATTCTGTTTAAGGACTACAACAAACTGCTGGTAGAGGGACTACAACAAGCTTCTTCCTGTGACATCACTAATTCAAAAATTGTTGTTGCCATGCCATCATTTGCTTCACAAATGGGCCAATTCAATGCTGGATTTGCACAAAACATGAACATGACGGCACATGCTAGTGATGAGTTCATCAACTGCACCGCAACTACATAAATTTATCCACTAATTGTTCATAAACGTCTAAAAGTTGGAACTTCTTCCTGAGTCTCTCCATCAGTGTCGACTCCGGTTTGAACAATGCAAGGATGAACACCGTTACTGACAATCCTCATTTTGGCTGCGTGAGATTCTCCTGCTTTGTTGTTGCTGAGCAACCGAAGTACGAGCCGTAAAAGCTCCGCCCTCTTCGGCGGGTTGGGAGCAGCAACTCATTTGCATTTAAAGGGACACACACATAGCATGTTTTGCTCACACCCAAATCGGAGCAAATTTGACAAGCTATAATAAATGATTTGTGGGGTACTTTGAGCTGAAGGGATAGTTCACCCAAAATTGAAAATTCTGTCAGTTTCCTTGCCCTTATGTCATGACAAAATGACAAAAAAAGATATTTCAAAGAATGTTGGTAACCAAACAGTTTAGGTTCTCACTGACTGCCACTATATAGACAAATACAATGTAAAGTAAATCGGAACTGAAACGGTTTGGTTTCCAACATTCTTTAAAATGTTCTTTTGAGTTCCGCAGAACAGAGAAAGTCATTCAGGTTGGGAACGAGATGAGAGTAAGGGAACGAGATGAGAGTAAGTAAACGATTTTTCATTTTTGCCTGGGTTATCTAACAAAAGAGAATTTGTCTTGACAAAATCTTCCCTGAAATTAAAAAAAAGTTTCAATAGCTTAAAGTTTGAAGCCTGTCAAAACAACATAATTAGAAAGGAAGACCGTTGGTTTTAGTCTCGACAGAAGAGTCGGTCCACGTAATTCGCATTGCATCAGCTCACCGCGTGGGCTCCAGACTGCCTGATTTTGTAAAATCTGTAAGATCGCTTTGCTATTCTTGGGGAGCTAATAATGCCTTTAATGTCTGTAAATAGATCCTATGCATCACCTGGGCCTTTCATGGGGTTAATATAATCACAGCCTCCTAAATTGATTCAGCGATTCAGTTGCACAAGCAGCAGCTCTTCCAGAGGTGCCAAACATAATCAAATATTTTGACAGCGCTGCGAATCACAGCTGAAGGCAACGGCACGGTGCTGATGCTCCTTTGCAACAATTTGACCTCCCTTGATCAATCAGCAAAGTGGGGGCACTCGACAGCAGTCCAGGCGAGAGGGGAGAGCGGGAGAAACGAAAATAGCACCAGTCTATTCTGTCTCGCTGTCATCTGTCATTAAGCTTCATAAATCTGGAGCATTCCATTGCTCTCCGGATGTTTGCCAAATCCAATCAGGGATGCTGAATACTCTGCGCTGAAGGGATTGCAGGGTCACAGGGGGCTACGGCCAAGCAACAGCCGGCTATGGGGGTAGAATGTTTAAAATGCAATAATCTCATACACATGAGTGAAATATAAGGTTAGAAATATAATAATTCCTGCTAAGATGATGCAGATGACATTATAGCATCTGACTATAACAGCATCTATGCTTTTCCGGCATGCCCTAGTGGTTGAAGGAGCTTAGTTTTACATCATTTTCCAACCTCCCTTCTTTTCTTCTTTTGCTACTATATGTTTAAAGCAATAGTTTGCTATTTTTTAAGCTTTTTATTATATATATATATATATATATATATATATATATATATATATATATATATATATATATATATATATATTAATACACATATAATATATATATATATATATATTAATACACATATAATATATATATATATATATATTAATACACATATAATATATATATATATATATTAATACACATATAATATATATATATATATATATTAATACACATATAATATATATATATATATATATTAATACACATATAATATATATATATATTAATACACATATAATGCATATATATATATATATATATATATATATATATATATTAGTACACATATAACGCATATATATGTATTAATATATATATATATTATATGTGTATTATTTATATATATATATATATATATATATATATATATATATATATATTAGTATCTCCTTAACTATGAATCAATACAGAACAAAATGGTCTTATATGCAGAAAAAAAATCTGCCACAATCATTTAAAATCTAGTTTCCGTTGCCAGCAGTCGGGAAAGCTTAAGATTTGCCTGCGTTCATATTCATCGGATAGCGTCTCATTAGCCTCCGTGCCAGTTTTCCCTCCGTAATGTCCGATTCGTGAGCAAATTCTGAATCAAAAAGATTCACTGCTGAGGTCATGGTTTGAATCGCTCTCTCAGCAAAGAATTCAGAGCAAAATCAGGTCTCCATCAACTCATCAGTTATAGCTATACCAAGTACACACACATTATATACACCGGTACATTTAAAACAGCCCATGTAAATGAATATGAATGAACATGGAAATGAACATCATTCTTTTTATAACTTAAATATTTGGACATTAAACACTCAATTTAACAAGTATTAAGATTACTGATAATGATTATTGTGAATGTGTAGTGTATAAGCTAAGCTATTGGGCTATACATGCCCACTTTAATTCAAGTGCAGTTTAGGTTATGGCGAACGGCGATAGCATAGCCCTCGTAGCTCCAACTTAAGTTATAAATAAATTGGCCAGTGAGTCCCATTACACTCGTTAATGTAAAACTGTCCCCTTCCAATGAGAGACAGATTCATTAAACAGCAATCAGTTGAGTATCTCTCAGACAGCTTCTGCATCCCACGAACATGTGCTCTGTAATCAATTTAGAGGAAAGAAAGAAGATCTTTATCAAGAGTAAACAGTTCAGCAAAAAGCCATTAATGCAAGTTGGCCAGTACAGGAGATGCAATCATGCTCTGTTAATCGGTTAATATTTCATGGCATTTGTAGGGGAAGTAGCCAAACATTCAGAGCAGTATTATCAGCACAATTAGCTGCCTAATTAAGTATATGTTCCCTCCTTTATGAGAGGGGTTTGTATTCTGTAATAGACACTAAAATTGAAGTTCTCAAAGAAATGAATTATTTCTTGAATTCTTGCTATGTGGCTACAGATCTGTTTGGCTCTCAGTTTTGCTCAAACATGAGCAGTAAAAATCGTCCAATAGTTGTCAACAGCCATTTGTTATTAGAACAATGTTATTAATAAATATTTAAATAGGTAAAATGAGAAACTATTATTATTATTATTATTATTATTATATTTAATATAATTCACAATGGTGTTTTTATTTCAGAGACCCTTTCTGCACGTTACATCGATATGCCAGTAGGTGGCGATATGTGGCTGTTTTTCATGAGCGAGTCAGTTACTCAGATGATTTGTTTAAATCATTAATTCATTCAGAAATGAGACCAGTGACTGGTCTTTAAGTTTGTTTGCAGCTCGAGTGAGTCGAGTGAGTCGAGTGAGTCGAGTGAGTCGAGTGAGTCGAGTGAGTCGAGTGAGTCGAGTGAGTCGAGTGAGTCGAGTGAGTCGAGTGAGTCGAGTGAGTCGAGTGAGTCGAGTGAGTCGAGTGAGTCGAGTGAGTCGAGTGAGTCGAGTGAGTCGAGTGAGTCGAGTGAGTCGAGTGAGTCGAGTGAGTCGAGTGAGTCGAGTGAGTCGAGTGAGTCGAGTGAGTCGAGTGAGTCGAGTGAGTCGAGTGAGTCGAGTGAGTCGAGTGAGTCGAGTGAGTCGAGTGAGTCGAGTGAGTCGGGCTTTTAACCTGAAGGTTGCTGGTTTGATTCCCACGCTGGCAGGAATTGAAAATGGGGATTGTGAATAAACATCACTCTCTCCACCTTTCATACCATGACTAAGGTGCCCTTGAGCAAGGCACCTAACCCCTTGTAAGTCAGTTTGGATAAAAGGGGTAGTCGTGGCCTAATGGTGAGGGAGTCGGGCTTGTAACCTGAAGGTTGCTGGTTCGATTCCCACGCCGGCAGGAATTGAAAATGGGAATTGTGAATGAACACCACTCTCTCCACCTTCGATATCATGACTAAAGTGCCCTTGAGCAAGACACCTAACCCCTAATTGCCTCACTTGTAACTCGCTTTGGATAAAAGCTTCTGCTAAATGACTAAATGTAAATGTAAAAGTCTGCTAAATGACTAAATGTAAATGCTCTCTAATCACTCTTGCGGTACTTTGATGTCAAACACCGATCGGTCTGTGCAGCACCACTTCAAGTCGAACACACCTTTTTATTATGAGTGAGCCAGTGAATCGTTCACTCAACCGATTCATTCAAAAACACAGATTTGATGCGCAAGGTGACTTTGTTTGGAATTATTTTCATTGGCAGAGCAAAAACTGTCAATATTGTGCCTAAAACCAGACAGACTTCTTGTTTGTGGAACTGTTTTGATAATTTGTGAAAAAGTCAAAAATCTGTAAAGCAATGTGTCTTCAGAAATTTTGGATTAAACCACTCAATTCATATGAATCAGTTTTACAATCTCTTTATGAACTTTTTGAAGCATCAGCTGTGTTAGCGGCCTATGGAGGGACAGAAATCTCTCAGATTTCATCAAAAAGATCTTCATTTGTGTTCCGGAGATGAACGAAAGTTTTGTGGGGTTGGAACGACATGAGTGATTAATGACAGAATTAATTAGTTTGGGTGAACTAACCCTTTAAAATAAAAAGCTGCATGACACCCACAGTGCCATAATATTGTAGTGAAACTCTATTCGGGCTACAATGTAACCAAACTTTTAACAAAAGCATTGAAGCCACACAACCTTGCCCCAAACCAAACTAACAGCATGGTACAACAAGTCCCTGATTATGGATCACTGAATTCACCTTAAAACTATAACTTTCAACACTGTTCTTGTTATGTAAGGAAATTAACCACATGAGTCATGCCAAGTCAGGTTCAAGTTAATGCGAGACAAGAGGATACTTTTCAAGAAATACTGTGTGTGTGTTCGTTTTAGTGGAGTTATTCAAGAGTAAAAAACAGGGCACTTGTTCTATTTCAGAAGGAACCCTTCTGGAGCCCGTGACTCAATGGAGCGAGTCATGGACCACCTCTTACACAGCCCTTCAATCAGATGATCTCGTCTGTCTGAGAGTAGCTGTCAGGATGGATCAGTGTAAGAAGTGTACGTGCGTTTGTGTTCAGATTTCTTTTTCTGTACGCGTGAGATGCAGTCCAGTGCAGGTCAGAGAGGCGGACAGGCCTGGCAGAGCAAATCACATGATCGGTGTTCTTAAAACTGTTCGAAGAAGGTCTGGGCTAAATATTCAGCTAGAGGTCAAATATTCAGTAACTGCTGTGTTTCCATTACATAAAGTTGGCATGAAATAGAAATTCACCTTATCGATTTTCTAAATGTGTCTTAATGATATTATTGTGAATCCATCCATCCATTAATTTTACCTTATAATTTTTAATCAAAATGATGACGACAAAAAACTACATCTTCCTCTCGTACAACAACAGACTTCTTTCTGGTGACGTATTCTGAATCATTTAGTTCACTTAAACACCGCCCCTATTCTTATAATTTACTGAAAATTTGCATCTAGATCCGATCAATACTGACGGACAGAACTTAGTCCTGTTCTAAAATTTTTATTTTTTTTTTGATATGGAAGAAATTATCGGTTGCTACTTGTTTCATTGCCAATTTAAAGACTACACTCAAAAAAATATTTCAGTCTAAACATAAGTTTTATGTAATTTAATTACATAGCAATTTTCCATCCATTTGGATAACATAGTTTTAACATGAACAAACTAATAAACTTAATGTGATTCATATTTGTCAGTCATTCGTAAATGAAATAGGTAAGATTTATGTAATAGTTCACAGAAAAATGCCCAGGTTAATTAACACTGTTTAGTGGTCATGTGTGTGCACTACTGAGTTAAAGTAGCATTGAAGCAGTGTCAGAATTAATGAGATCATTAAGTGATGATTGAGCATTAATGATGAACACCTGCTGTTAACAAGCAGAATCACTGAAGGACAGAGAAACACAAGAACTACAACTGAAATCAACTGAAGATAAAAGACATTTAATCTCTCACTATTCATATACTCAACTATCACATAAATCTTACCTATTTCATTTACATATGACTGAGAAATATGAATCACATTAAGTTTGTTTATGTTTAAACTATGTAATCCAAATGGATGGAAAATTGCTATGTAATTAAATTACATAAAACTTATGTTTAGACTGAAATATTTTTTTGAGTGTAGCTAAATTCCCTAAAGATCGATATTAAAAGGAATAGGGAAATTATGCCATCATCACGTCATCTTAACACATTTATCTTTCGTTCTGCCGTAAAACACAAAAGGAGATGTTGGGTAGGATGCTAATATTGGTAATATTTTCTCAATTTTGGACCCATTCTCATTTATTTATTTATTTCTGCTTAACATCTCCTTTAGTGTTAAACAGAAGAAACTCATATAGGTTTGACATGAGAGTGAAAATGATGACGGTGCGTTTTCACTCTTTAAATATGGCATGAAATTAAAACTCTATCTATTTCTATTCGATCTACACTGGCATATCTATCTAATGTTGTTTTATCAAAATGTCATTTTCTGGTGAAAATTTAGTGATATAGGCCTACTGTAAGCAGAACTTTATTCCACTTAAACTCCGCCACTGCAAACTCATGTTCATGTGACACCATTTTGTGTGCAACACCCAGAAATCCAATCGACAACCAATGAATGAATAGTCGGATGTGTTACAATTCAGAAGAAAAGATGTGCTGCTACTTCAAATAATGACTTCAAAAATTTGAATTGGCGCCAAAAGCAACTCATTATAAATTCTATAACAGCTTTACGTTAGTACATATGATGAAACTATTGGAAGAAAATTTGCATTTTGTCAATATTTTTGCCAGAGGTCATCATAAGCAAATCATTCCAGCAACAAAACCACAAATAGGCTTTCACAAGAAGTAAAAGATACTCCCTTGCCTCTTGGTGTAAACTCATTCCTTAGAGCGTTTGCAAATGAGAAGAAAGCAGTGTCGACGAGAGCCCACAAGCCGAATTTCACACCTGAAGTGGCCTACATGGATAATCGGGTTGGGCCTAATTCACAATCATATAATGCAGATCTAGGGAATTGCTTTTCCACTGGAGCATTCTAGCATACCTACCAATCAAATTGCCTTTGTCCCTATGTCTCCATGAGGTTTACACTGTGCTACAATACATTTAAAACTATCTAAAGGGGGGAATATTGTTTCTTTTTAATATTCTTCTTTCTTTTCATGCTCTTCGACTCTTGAACTCAACCAATCATGTGAGTTTGTAATCTGATTAAGGGCAGAAGGAAAAGTTTTTGGAAACAATCATTTTTGCAATTCCATTTGGTGCCACTAGTGGCGATGAACGTCCATTTTAGCTTTCAAGGAGCGATTTTTAAATGTAAATTCATTTAACCTTACCTTTCCCTCGTGGTCTTCAAATACTGATTGGTCCACGTTGCAGGCGAAGAGGGACGTGGGGAGATCATTGAAGTCGGTGATTTGTTGGAAACTGTCTCCCAGTGAGGACTCTCCCATGGTGGACTGCAGGACTACCAGCTCCTCTCCTCCTAGGAGGTAAACCCGCTGGAAGAATGGAGCACTTCTCATGTTGGCAAATAAATGCTCTCCCTTCATGGCTGTGAGGGGTACACAACAATATCAAAAGTTGGGATGATTTCTAATATCGCCAACTGTTTTCAGGATGTAGTCTATACTTTGCACTCCACTTAAACTGACATGTTTGCTTTTTGGCATGACTAAGGTCACTAAATATGAGAAATATATGGTTCCTAACTCACCAAATGAATAATCAATATCTTTCACCAAATCTTCTTTGTAGCTATACAAACTAAAGGGAATACAGTCAACAGAACTCAACAGTATAAATGTAGTCTTAAATATTGTTTAATCCACATTATTATTGTTCAGTTGTTTATAGGCTGTATTCTACACTTTCATACAGAAGCTTGTTTCTGCCACTAAATAAAAAGGATATTGCGACTTTTTCTCTCACAATTGCAAGTTTACATTGAAATTTTGAGAATTTTTTTTCTCAGAATTGTGAGATATAAACTTCCAGTGGCGAGTTATAAAGTCCAATTCTGAAGGGGAAAAAATACTTTTTTTTAAAAAAATTAATAATATATAAACTTCATTTGACTTTTTTCTCAGAATTGTGAAAAAAAAAAATTATAACACGCAATTGCGACTATCATGCAATTCTGACTTTCTAACTCACAATTAAGTTTATAACGCAATTCTTACTTTATAACTTGCAGTTCTGACTTTATATCACGCAGTTATGACTATATCACACAATTGCAATCGCAATTGACCCTTTGCAAAGACCCGCCCCCTTTAGTTACTAGCCATGCGCTCTCACGCCACACATCATGTTCTCACGCAGTAAAAAATACATCCCGGAGCAAAGAGGACACTGACAACACGTCAACAGACATATGAAACGGTTTCCTATTTAATATATCGTAATTTTTTTAAAGAAATTTAATCAATAAATAGCGTCTCTTTAATGTGTCGTGACAGATCGCTGTAGCTCCTCGATCATCTCTTCATACTAGTTCATTTATAGCATCAAATAAACATGAATGAACATCAGAAGGAATGTTGTTTCAAAGATGTGAGGACACACAATTTATCAAGTTCAAGTTCATCAACGTTAATATACTAACTCCCCTGACTGCTTTGTCGGACAAAATGGCGGATTCGAGGTTATGATTGGTCAGATCGCCTGTCAATCAAACTGTTTGCGAAAGGTCAATTCTGACTTTATAACTATTTATAACTTCTGAATTTAGAACTTTAGAACTTCTGACTTTATAACTCGCAATTGTAAATTTATATCAGAACTGCGAGATAAAAAGTCACAATTTCACATTTTTTATTTTTTATTCAGTGGTGGAAACAAGTTTCCATACTTTACAGTCCACTTACAATCATAGTCAAAGTTTCTAGCAGCAACATCAATCAAATTTAAGTTTTTTCAAACTCTAAAAAGGCCAAAATAACAATAAGAACATCATAAATGATCCTAAACCTATAGTCCATGTGACTTTGTGCATTTAGATTTAGACGAAAGTATAAAATATTCAAAAAAGATCCACCAGAACACACATATAGGGTGAGAATTGACAGAATTTTCATTTTTGGGTAAACAATTTCTTTAAAATCACTGCTTTACATCCCTTATATTGATTTAAACACATTTTATGGCCTTACAAGAGCTTTTTAGAGAATTTTCACTACACCCAGACAGCAAGTACAGTAACAGTAAGCGCAAACAAATAGAGATAAAAATATAAGTATACTCTTATATATTGTTTAATACATAAACAGTGAAAACTATAAAATATTCTTAAAGTATCCTCATGTTCTGTTGATGCTGGCCCCAAAGATTTTTGTGTAAGTTTTATATATATATATATACATTTCCTCTCTTCCTTGTATTGCTTTAAACACATTTCCCAAAGGAACCATATATTTATGAACTGCTATTTTTCTCTGTACACTCAGGCAGCAAAAAAAAAAAAGCTTGTCCTCACGACAGGTGACACGGAACTAGAGCAGTTACCTCCCCGAACCCCATCGAGCAGATGCTAACCCCTGGCCTCGGCAACTAATGCTCCACCAAAAGATTAGGTGACGGACTTAAAGCAGAGCCGGTCTCTTGTCAGCCCTCGCAAACAACAGCGGCGAGTGGGGAACAGCTTGCACCCATTTCCATAGAGCTTTTCCACATGCCCTTTCTTCCCATGATCCACCCTGACAAGCTCGGTCCGTGGGCAAAGCCAGCACTGTCGCCGGTGTCACACGCACTGTTAAATCTCCCGCAGCTATTTTGGGATCAATAGCCCATCACCAGCCACACATACACCGCTCTCTAACGCACACGCGTGCTCTCGCTTTCACTCAAGGCTATAGATAGAGGCTGGAGCTGTCTGGTTCAGTCTTGCCCTGTGTAAACGTGCCTAAAAATAGAACGAGAACTAATGAAATGCAGAGATTGTGAGGCACTTGATTAACATGAAGACTTCCAGACAGGGATCCATTTCATTTACAATATCGCAATGACCCTGCTATGAGATAAGGATGTGCATAAACGTGCTACAGTACCTTTAATTTGGGAAATGACCTTTAAAGCTCAGCCTGTTCTAAAGCTATGTATGCTTGTTGGGAAATCATGGGAAATACTGTATATAATACAGTTACTAACTCACCAAATGAATAATCAATGTCGTTCTCCAAATCTTTATTATAGCTATGCAAACTAAAAGTTCACTCTTAAATAATTTAATCCACATTATTTTAATCTAGAAAGCTACTTGCGTTTTGTTAATATTGACTTACTCAATGATTTTTTTGTGTGTGTGTGTATGATGTGCATAAATATATACAGTATACACTATTAGATAACCAATTTGTATTAAATAAACTATTATTTCCCCATCAAATCGTTTTCATGGCCTAAAACCATCGACGGATGTTATTTTAGCACGTTATTTTCAGAAATATGACGCCGTCGATCTGAAATTAAACAAATTGGCTATTCCTAAAATGTTTAACATTTTATTTTTTTATTAAAAGCGGCTTGGAGTCTCTCAGATCATGAGTTTTAAAAAAAAAAAAAAAATAGTCAAGGTATTATATTTATCGCATTTCTAACAGTTTATGCACATGGTTACAACCAAGAGATTTTACATGCCTTTGGGTACAAAAATTAGTTGTTTAAAGATAAATGATTCTGTATTACGTAATAGATAGATTGTGTTTACTCTCTCAGTGCATAAAGGGCAGAATGAAAAGGGTAAGTGTCAATCACAGTCTACTGCAACCTGTTTGCTGCATCCCTCTTTGAGTCATCACTGGAGGAGCGGTCTCTCTGTCGTCATCACCTGACATGCACTTTCCTTCTAATCGCAATAAGGGTTTATTTTCATCACGTCTAATGACTAATATAACAAACTCTCATGGTGAACGTGCCACCTGTTCGAGCGGCTGTCAGTACAGCACAATGCTGTCATGTCAAGGTCAAGGAGTGCACTTCAGAAACTAGGCTACTATTACAAATTCAACATGTCTTGCTCATCTTTTTATTGTCTTCCAATGCAGACTTTCCAAGTCCCCATAAACTCTTATGCATAAGTGATCTGCTTGAAAGTGACATGCATACAGAAGTGCATACTGTAAAAATTCTAAACTGCATACTATATACATAATTTTATGTAGTATAGCACACTATTTGCTTTCTCCCTCTGTGCATTTATAAAATAAGAAACACCTGTCAATGCATTATAGTAGCCTGTGGAAGCGGTGAGTCGGTACCTGTGCGGGATGTGGCAGTCCGGTGTGCGTGTCTTCTGTGCGGTGGCTTTGTCTCCCTCTCTTTGCCTTTGTGAATCAAGCTCGCATTCCAGCTGCGATTCACTAATCTCCTGACGTTACTGCAGACAGCCTGATTCACCAATGACCGCCTCCCGGCATTCAAACGATGTTTGCTCAGCCCACTAATGACATGCAGCGCTGCGAGCGCGGAGGAGATTCTGCGACCAATAGCCGTCTCCTAAGAGCAGATATGCAAATCGGCGAAGTTACGTCAGAGGTGTCGTCAGCAGTTGGATGTTGCGGCGCTGTGACACGTTCAGCAGGTTGTTTTTAGTAAATGCGGTGCAGAAATGTGGTCAGACTCGAAAACACTGGCAAGCACGGGTTGAAATTGAACTAAAAGCATATAAATGCGATGAAACACCTTGGGTGAGGTTGTGTTTATTTATATCTAATAAAAGAAACCCTGGTTTAGTGGTCTATGCTGGTCTCCCAGTCTGTTTGCTGGTTTGGGGGGCTTTTTTAGGCTAGGAAACCAGCTTTTAAGAACTTCACACATTTTTTCCTCTCCTAATTTATTATTTATTTATTATATTATTGCTTATTATTATTATAAGGCCCTATTATTATTATTATTATTATTATTATTATTAATAAAAAATCAGCAGTGTTTTTTACATAATTTAATGCTTTAGATATTTACTTATAGCATATACAAAAAGTCAATAGAACAGCATTTATTTGAAATAAATAAATAAGTGTAATAATTTAAATTAATGCTTTTATTCATCAAGGATGCAGTAAATTGATCAAAAGTGACAGTAAAGATATTAATAATGTTACAAAAGATTTATTTCAAATACATGCTGTTCTTTTGATATTTTATTAATGAAAATAATCCTCATTCTGTATAGAAATATTAATTTAAAACCGTAATTTACAAACAAAATATATTTTAAACCTAGCCCTTTTCCACAATGCTACTAAAATCTGTTTTTATCCTTTAACATACAGTATATTTACTGAAAACTACCATATTAACACTGGTAGTTTTATAGAGTATTAAGGAGAAAGACTTGATGAATGATAAGTGCATTAATTTAACAACTGATAACACAAAAATAGTACACCAAAAAAAATCAAAGGTAAAAATATCCACATGGGGAATTCTAGGATTATCAGTTTACGTCTTTTCACTGTAAATTACAAGACGATTTCTTCTTTTTTACTCCCAAAAATGGTGCATTTAACAGTAATTTACTGTAAGATCTATTACAGTCTCCCCCCGTATATACTAACAGAACTTACAGGTTGCATTTTTACCGTTTTTTTGCAGTGTAGTGCGAACACACTTTGCTCACGTGTACTGATTGAATGCATTTTCATTTCGACCGTTTTTACTGCATATGAAGTGTGACGGAACAGCCACAACGTATAAACACATTATATATTCCATATGTGACGGCGGGTCATACGCGGCACCACGACAACAGAATCCGTGACGCACGCAGGTCTCCCAGTCTGTTTGCTGGTTTGAGGGGCTTTGGAAACCAGCTTTTAAGAACTTCACACATTTTTCCCCCCATAATGGTTCCTTTTATTATATTATTGCTTATTATTATTATTATAAGGCATTATTATTATTATTTAAAAAATCAACAGTGTTTTTTTTTTAAATAATTTAGTGCTTTAGATATTTACTTATAGCCTATACAGTGGGCAGAACAAGTATTTGTTACACTGCTGATTTTGCAGGTTTGCCCAATTACGAAGCGTGTAGAAGTCTGTGATTTTTGTGACGGAATCTAAAACAAAAATCCAGAAAATCACATTGTATGATTTTTAAGTAATTAACTTGCTTATAATTCATTTGTTTTAGATTCCGTCACACAGTTGGAGAGTACCTATGATAAAAATGACAGACTTCTGCATGCTTTATAAGTGGGCAAACCTGCAAAATCGGCAGTTCTCATGCCTAAGTAAATTCAGATTGTATATGGATACATGTATTTAGTGCTCATGCTAAATAAATATTCATTTATATAGATTTTGCTCTATTCAGTTAAACAACACCAGTTTACCTCATTAAACTACAGGGTGAAATCATATCAAACATATCATATATACAATGCATCCGGAAAGTATTCACAGCACTTCACTTTTTCCACATTTTGTTATGTTACAACCTTATTTTCCTTAATTCAACAAACAATACCCCATAATGACAAAGTGGAAGAAGTTTGTTTGAAATCTTTGCAAATTAAAAAAAAAAAAAAAAAAAAATCACATGTACATAAGTATTCATAGCTTTTGCTCAATACTTTGTTGAAGCACCAATTACAGCCTCAAGTCTTTTCGAGTATGATGCTACAAGCTTGGGACACCTATTTTTGGGCAGTTTCTCCCCTTCTTCTTTGCAGGACCTCTCAGTCTCCATCAGGTTTGATGGGAGAGTCGGCGCACAGCCATTTTCAGATCTCTCCAGAGATGTTCAAGGTTCAAGTCTGGGCCACTCAAGGACATTCAGAGAGTTGTCCCATTGCCATAGCCTTTGTTATCTTGGCTGTTTGCTTAGGGTCGTTGTCCTGTTGGAAGATGAACCTTCACCCCAGTCTGAGGTCCAGAGCGCTCTGGAGCAGGTTTTCATTAAGGATGTCTCTGTACATTGCTGCATTCATCTTTCCCTCGATCCTAGCTTCCCGCTGCTGAAAAACATCCCCACACCATCATGCTGCCACCACCGTGCTTCACTGTAGTGATGGTATTGGCCAGGTGACTAGCGGTGCCTGGTTTCCTCCAGACATGACGCTTGCTATTCAGGCCAAAGAGTTCAATCTTTGTTTCAACAGACTAGAGAATTGGTTTCTTGTGGTCTGAGAGTCCTCCTGTCATGTGTCTTTTACTGAGGAGTGGCTCTACCATACAGTGCTGCAGAGATGGTTGTTCTTCTGGAAGGTTCTCCTCTCTCCACAGAGAAACGCTGGAGCTCTGTCAGAGTGACCAGGTTTTTGGTAACCTCCCTGACCAAGGCCCTTCTCCCATGATCGCTCAGTTTGGCCGGCGGCCCACTCCAGGAAGAGTCCTGGTGGTTCCAAACTTCTTCCATTTAAAAATGATGGAGGCCACTGTGCTCATTGGGATATTCAGTGCTGCAGAAATTCCCCAGATCTATGCCTCAATACAATCCTGTCTCAGAGGTCTACAGACAATTCCTTGGACTTCATGGCTTTGGTTTGTGCTCTGACATGCACTGTGGGACCTTTATATAGACAGGTGTTGATGTCCAACTAACTGAATTTACCACAGGTGGACTCCAAATAAGTTGCAGAAACATCTCAAGGATGATCAGTGGAAACAGGATGCACCTGAGCTCAATTTTGAGTGTCATGGCAAATACTTGTGATTTTTTCCCATTTTTTTTATCTGTAATAAATTTGCCAAGATTTCAAACGAACATTGTGCTAATCGGTAGTTTTTAGAGTTTTTGTGTATTTTTGTTTTTAATTGATTCTTATATGGATGTATTTTGTTACATCACACCACTTTTGAGTATCCAACATTGACCTTCCGCTGAACATCTCTGGAATGTTAGGCTATTTGAAGTACCTCCCATGATTTTGCAAAGTAGGCCATGTTCCTGGATCCAACATCTTAGCTGGTCCTGGAAGAACATTCCTTTCCAATCAGATTTTAAGGTTATAGGCTCTATGTTTGTTAGACAGGAATTTTTCCAGGATCAACAAAAGATGATGTCTGCTTGGCAAAATCCCAGTCACATTGTTGGTAAGTAAATGAAAATATAAACTTCTGCAGGAAAATGTGTTCTTTATTAAAACACAATTAAACTTGTTATTTATTGAAGCATGCAGCAAAGTAGCACAAAATGTTTCTTCTTCCAAAATGTATACAACACCAGTGATTGATTCAATCAAGTACATCTTCATATTTAATTAATGTAAACATTCTATTTGCCTTACAAATTAAAAATGCTTGCATCCAAGCACATAAAATTGCTCCATTTTACAGACTACAAGACAGATGTGTTTATAGAAACAATCCTTTTCACCACTACAGAAAAGAAGCACAGTGTTTATACACGTAATAATGTGTTTACATATTTCTGCTTCACAAAAGAGAACCTCCACTTAGTTATATCGTCTATAAACTTTGTCTTTACTGGGTCCATATCATGCACAAGATGTAATATGACTGCAGATACATTTTGTTTATTTCATACATCCTGAAAATGATAAAGTCTCTCAGTCCGGTAGAGGAATTTCCACAACCTCATGCTTTCTGATATATATCATCTCTATTATGCCATCAGTTATATAAGAGGTTGACCCAACAAAACTGTAATATGAAAGCTAATATCCTAAATTACCTTTAGCATTGTATGGTTTCCTTTAGAGGCCTGTGTCTAAGTCACTGTTTAACATTCACCATGATGCTTAAAACCTCTAAAGCTCAGCCCAGGATATTATGCGGTTGATCTCTGTAACTCTTATGTCAAGACTGTCAACAAATCTCTAAAGCAGTAGCACAGCCCTCTGAACACAAGCGATCTATCTATGCTTGTATCTCACTGTGCAGGGTCCATCTGGCTGCTGGGTTCCCACCAAATGTAGAGGGCTCTACAAAAACCAGAGACATATATTTACCAAGTGCAATGACCACATGCATATAGTACACAACCCGAGTAAGTAAGTACACCCGTACAATGTATGAATTTGTTGCATTTTGTGCAAAATACTGTATAAAAGCAAGTGGCATTCGAAAACAAATGATTGAACTTTTCTTTTTTGCTCCGACTACTACACTGCCGCTCCATTTTAATGTTTTTGACATAAGCATTTATTTGATCCAAAATACATTAAAACAGTAATATTGTGAAATATTATGAAAATTTAAAAGGACTGTTTTCTTTTTGAACATGTTTTAAAATGTAATTTAATCCTGTGATGTTAAAGCTGAATTTTCAGCTTTACCATCAGTCTTCAGAGTCACATTGTTATGAATCTGTTCCGTTGTCCTCCATCCACCTGCCACTAGATGTCGCCCTCCTATTTCAAGGACTCTATCATTCACACTACATCTCCCATAAGTCCTTTATGTTGATTACGGCCCAGCTGCAAACAATCTAGTTCACTATTTAAGTCTGTTCTGTTGCCCAGGTTATTTGCGAAGTCTTGTTAATCCTGTAACATTTCTGAGTGCTATCTTTGTCTTGTTTTGCCTGTTTTCGGATCCTGCCTGTGTCGTCGTTCTATTGTTTATCTGCCTGCCTTTTTGACCTTAGCCTGGATTATTTACTACGAGCTTGCCTATTCCCTGTTACTACTGTTTGCTGTTGAGTTGACCATTGCCTGTACGACTATGTTTTGGAAATGAAGCTGCGCTTGGATATCAACCCGCCGACTCCTTGTTACACACATGATCCTTCAGAAATCATTCTAATATGCAGATTTGCTGTTCAAGAAACATTTATCATTATTAATGATGAAAACAGTTATGCTATTTTTGTGTCAACCGTGATACATTTTTGTCAGGATTCTTTGATAAGTGGAACGCTTAAGAACACCATTTATTTGAAATAGAGATCATTTGTTACATTATGGATGTTTTATCAATTATGTTCTTGCTGAATAAAAGTATTTATTTCTGCTGTATCTTACTGATATCTTACTGTATTGGCCAACAATCGGTATCGGCTGATAAAAGCTATTATCACTATCATTATCAGCCGTCGGCTCATTGTTTAAAATCAGCTGATGATCATGGCCGATCCTGTCAATCAGATGGGTGTGGAAAAACATGTTCAGACCGCAACTCATACCGAGTAAAGAAAATCTCTCGTGTTGAATTTAGTTAACGTGACAATAACGCATTTACAGTTAAAAATAGCAACATTAGAGCAGGTTCTGTTTGAACCTATGAATCACCCGTAGTTCAAGTCAGGGTTCTGCATTATTTGTAGCGCCTCTCATTCAATAATCGCAAAAAGAGTGCTTTGTTACTTCTGATAAGTCTCGGTTTTCAAATTCTTTCCATTTTATCATGAAATTCAAACAAAAATGTCATTTTGACGCTCTTAAATGTGATGTGACAGCTTGTGAACAATATGTGACCAAGGACCACAAAAAACAATCACAAGTTGCACGGGTATATTTGCAGCAATAGCCAACAATACAGTGTATGGGTCAAAATTATGGATTTTTCTTTTATGCCAAAAATCATTAGAATATAAATTTCCAACCGTAAATATATCAAATATATCATTTTGCACCCTCAGATTCCAGATTTTCAAATAGTTGCATCTAGATATTGTCCTATCCTAACAAACCATACATCAATGAAAAGCTTATTCAGCTTTCAGATGATGTATATATCTCAATTTAAAAAAACTGACCCATATTACTGTTTTTTTAGTCCAGGGTCACGTCACATAACATCATATTTACATCAGGAATATTTTCCAATATTCACAGTAACTTAGTTAACTTAGTTATTTAATATTAATTATATGTTTCAATGAATTTGCCATAAGTGCTTATGAAAACTGCAACTGTTTTATACAAACATTTCAGTTTGCATTTGAGTGTAATTATTATATCAGAAAATAAATATCAGCTGAATATATTACCTCTGTCGTTAATTGTAACATTTGTAAAATTATAGTGTACTGAGAGAGTTCCCTGTATATTTTGCAGTATTATTTGGAAAAGATTTTTTTCATTGGCCAATAACATTCTGAATAATCGGCTATCGTATCGGCAGAGAAATTCATCTCTGGCACACATTGTGTTCTATTATTAATTATATATTTGTTATAGAAAGGTTGTTTGATCATAAAAAAATAATATATTTTGTTATATATATATATAAAATGATAAAATGATATATATATAAAATGTTGATGTAATACAGAAATGTCATTCCCTTCCTTATGAACATAAATACATGAATACAGGATTCATGTCTAGATCCATGATCCTGGAATGAACTTATTCGTTGGTGGGCGAAACTTACGAAGCTATTTTTGGTCAGGCCTGAGAATCACAAGGGTAAAGAGCAGGACGGTGCTTAAGCATTAGATTGGGCCCTTGTTGGGTAAATACTGCCATAGGAACACATCTGGAAATGATTAACCTAATGCCTACTTTGAAGCCATCTCTTTCGAGGCTTATTTACCATTCTCTATTGGATGTTACTCTTTCTCAAGCTGCTTACCGGTTTAGGCACTGGATCCAACAGGGTGAATTCAAACTTGTAGAGGATGAGGGCAACAAACATATGCAATTCCATAATGGCGTACCACCTGATGACACAATAAACAACAAGTGGTTAATTTCCTTTTTCATGTGCACTTTTCTCATTAAGAACATTTTTGCTCTGAAGTGCTCATCACTTCACAAGCTGGCTTCAATAGCACTGTGTATTAGTATTCTGATGGAATATTGCATGCTGTCTAGCTGCCACCCTCCCTCGAGTGCTACCAAATACTGGGAAAACTGACTGAAATTGCACGTAGAAACGCAAAATGTGAATGAACGTCTTGTTTTGTGTTTAAATTCCAGGTGCATTCACAGCCACAGTGACCTTGTTTGGCAGATGGGGAAGAGGAATATCAGATGCGGCGAAGTGCAAGAATTAAAGATGGTTCCTGGGTGAGACAGAGAAAGGAATAATGGTAGGCAATAAAGGGAGGGCGAGAGATGCAAGTCATGTTTCTTGAAATAATCAGCCCAAATAACCTTGAGGGCCGTGACTCACTCAGGGGCACTGTGTTAGTGACGCAAGTAGCCAATCTCCTAAAATGATCAAAATCAAATCCGATTGAGTGAGGAAATTGAAATATGTGGGTGTGCCACACTCGGTGTACTAATTTATGGCCACATTGTATAGAGGGATCTATACAAGCCTGAGAAATCATTACAGAGCCGCCTTATGACAATGTGACATTTGAACGCAGGACGTTGGTAAGCATAGATTGAATATTTCAATGGCATTTGAAATGATTGAGAATGTGATAGTGATGTTAAACGCGGTGTTGGCGGTAATGCATTACAAGTAACGCGAGTTACGTAATCAGATGCTTTTTTCAAGTAACTAGTAATGTAATGCATTACTTTTAAATTTACAACAAAATAAGTTTTTCAAATAAGTAATGCAAGGTACTTTATTTTCCCATTTAGTGACTTGACACCTCTCCTGTTCACATGTTAAAGATTGTTGACCAATGAGAGTGTTGACCTCTCTTCTCCTGCTCCCTATTCTTCTGAATTGAGGATGGCAGCACAACTGAAATGTTTGTTTGAGCTGCTCCCTCTACTATACTGTTCCTTCAGGCTTATTCATTTCACTTTTGGTGTGAAAGGGCCTTTAAATTTGCCAAAAATAGAACGTTACGTTACAGGGTACTAGTAAATTTTGATCTTGTGGGGACATTTTTTTTTGGTCCCCACGAGGAAACAAGCTTATAAATCATACAGAATGATCTTTTTTGAAAATCTAAAATAGCAGAACATTTTCTGTGATGGGTAGGTTTAGGGGTAGAGGTAGTGTAGGGGGACAGAATATACAGTTTGTACAGTATAAAAACCATTACACCTATGGAATGTCCCCATAAAACATGAAAACACAACATGAGTGTGTGTGTGTGTGTGTGCATTTTTGTGATTTACTAGGACACAAATTTGTATAATGGCATGGGTATGACACTGGTATTACGACTTTTTACGACATTTCATGACTCCTCATATTTAAAATAGCTTTAAAAACATACTAAAAAGTGTTTGATTAAAAATGTAAAAATGCAGAATGTTTTCTGTGATGGGAAGGTTTAGGTTTAGGGTTAGTGTAGGGGGATAAAATGTACAGTTTGTACAGTATAAAAACCATTAGACGTATGGAATGTCGTCACTTTGTTGTAAAACAAACCTGTGTGTGTGTGTGTGTGTGTGTGTGTGTGTGTGTGTTATTAAAAAACAAACAAGTAAGCCCAAGTGAGAAAAATTAATGCAAAAGTAACACATTACTTTTCATAAAAATGTTACTAAGTAAAGCAATTAGCAATATTGCAACATTACATTTAAACATTTACATTTAAACGTTACATTTAAAACATATTCCCCAATACTGCTGCTATGCATAATGAAAAAATGAGTTTTAGATTTTTTTTATATTTGTTTAAATAATTTTTTACTTTTAATTCATTTTTTATCTTTTATTTTATTTTATTTGTATAATTAGCTCCCAATATCCATCTTCCTATATATTACTCCACCTCTCTATTTCTCCATCTCATATATTCCCAGACTGATAATCATAGTTGCATCTGTTCTGGAGGGTCTCGAAAGGTCTCTGGTCTGTGCATATGCCTTTGATCTTCTTGTGCAGCTGGGAAAGTTCTCCCAGTCTTTATACGGCTCTATTAACGTCATACTGACCCCGGCCGCACACTCCCCATGGCCTTGATGATGCCATCAGCAGGGGCCCAAAGGGCCGGGACATTAGGGCCAAGAATGCTCAGGACAACATAAAAGCAGTGGCATGGATTTATATCAACATGGCACTATACCAGGAATGGGGCCATAGTGCACACTATCAGTAATGCAGCTCCATGATTTACAAGCATCACCTGTAAATCGAATCACACCCTGTCAAAAAAGTTCTTGGTGGTAGCAGCTATGATCTATTCGTGCCAAACTTGGTGTAAATAACCCAAAAAAAGCCTGACATTCTCAGCAATAGAGCCAAAGGGGGAAAGTTGGGCTGGTGCAGCTTGTGGCATTTGCTATAGGCCAAGTTCAACCCTAGTGTTCCTTCAACAGGCCAAACCTGGCTAGAATGCAAAAACAGTCCCGACTCACCTACTGACTTCCAGCGTTCATAAATGTAGCTTTGACTATATTTTATTTATTTATTAATTTATTTATTTTGATTGATCATTTATATAAAAAAAAACTTTTATAAAAATTTATTTTAATTTTATTACGTTTGACAATGTCATCTGTCTATATATATATATATATATATATCAGTTTTCAAATGTAATACAACTAAAAAAATTAAATTATACCTTTTTTTAAGAAAGAGAGATAGGATATATATATATATATATGACAGTTTTCAAATGCATTAAATATATATATATATATTTAAAAAGTGCAATATATATTGCAGTTTTCAAATGTAATACAACTAAAATAAAATATATTTTTATACCTTTTATTTATTTATTTATTTATTTATTTAGAAAGAGAGATTGCTGATATATATATATATATATATATATATATATATATATATATAGCAGTTTTCAAATGTAATACAACAAAAAAAATTATACCTTTTTTAAGAAAGAGAGATGGGATATATATATATATATATAAAAAGTGCAATATATATTGCAGTTTTCAAATGTAATACAACTAAAATAAAATATATTTTTATACCTTTTATTTATTTATTTATTTTAGAAAGAGAGATTGCTGAGAAACATTGCAAAAGAGAAAAGGTGAGAGGAATATCACTGGAAAAAGAAGGGTTAAGATCAGGCAAGAGCTTTACGACCCGTGTTAATATTAAAAAAGCTTTCCTGAAAACAGAACCTGAGGTTGTGTTGTTTCTGCTCCATACGTGAGTAACGTTGGCAAAGCATTATTTTTGCATTGCTTCAGCTTTGATAAAGAGACTTCCACTCTTTCATTGCGTGTTCGTGCATTTTGGGGGCGGAGCAATGAAGGGAGGGGTGTGTTTGTATATATACATTTTATATATATATATATATATATATATATATATATATATATATATATATATATATATTTGCACGATTTTAGCTAGAGAATCTTTCTATTAGTATACCATTGTTGTCAGATTTTATTACTAAATAAAATTTTATTGCTAACTTAAATGTAATCTTGATATTTCTATAGATTTAAGTCTTTCCCCATTCAAGTAAACTGGAGCTGTATGTGCTTGACTGGAAAAAGGAAGTTAAATGCAGCCAGATGTGCATGGCATGAAAGCCCTAACATCTCTGAGCTGACTTCATGAATGATGCAACAAGTTTTATTTGTGCAAAGTTCAGTGAAGTTCAAGACAAATACCAGCTGTCAAAGGAAAAAGACACAAGTCCCCATGAAATCAAAATTGAAAGTTTTTTGGCTTTTAGTATGAATATTTTAGTCTTACTGTTCTGTACAAGCTGGTGTGCTCCAAAACAATGACAACATTCGCGTTTAGAAGATTTAAGCATTCAAAACTTAGTCTCTCACTTCCAGCAATATGGATCAACGATTTTGATAGCCGTGCACTTCAGCTTCTCATCACATTTTCTGTCCAATCAAATGCTCTCAAGAATCTAAAACATCCCGCAAATAGACGCTGAAACTGCAGCTGAAATCGGTCACTTGTTCACATATTTACCATTTTCTACATGGTGAATGGCACTAGTGCACTATATAAGGGATAGAGAACGATTCAGACAATGTAAATATGCTTTCCGTTGGGGTGAATAAAGTGGTCGCAGACCAGAAAACATATTGGATCCATTTGAATTCTGCACAAAATGCTGTATTTTAAAGCAATATAGAGGAGATTAGGAGGAGAAACTGTAAGATGAAGAGGAAACTGCGGTTTTACCGAGCTCAACGGATCTGGCTGAGCTGTGATATAAATGAAACGCTATTGCCCATTTTTAAAAAAGGGGAAAATGCATTTGGTACGTCCCACCCGGTCTTCCTGTTTCAGTGGAAATTACGTCAACATGTTGAATAATTTTAAAGGCACTTCAGTGCGCCTTGAAAATTTTGGATGAAAATATTGTTATAAAAACAATCGATGTGTTGCAACATGTTGTCTTTTACTTTATTAGTAGCAAACATTTGACAATAAGCTTGAAATTAAATGCATTTAAATATAAAATAATTCCATGCAAAGTTTATTAAATGTTATAATATAATTATAAAGTGCACTCAAAGATTATTCCGTATAAACACAAGAGTTTTTCTAACCTTCCTGGGCACTGATTTTTCCCCCCTCCAAATGCCACAAACCCTTCCAAAAGGACATTCTTTTCTAAATCTGTCTTTTCCCATCGTTCCTGTGGGAAGAAAAGTTTCATTAAAAATAATCCACTCAGACGAGGGCCAGTCCAGAATACACCAATAGAGTCCGTCTTCCAGCTCTCCAAGATTTAATTTAATAACTAGACATATTTACAGTAATCTCTGAATAACACTCAATATCCATCCGTTCGCTAATGCGGCTTTAAAATCAATAATTAATAATTGCATGAATCAGCAATTGCTCTTGAGTTACATTAACAACTTTAAAATTAAAGCAACGTTTGAATTGGTCAAAAGTCCAGCCCTCGCAGGTCATCATAGATTCAAAACAATATGTATAGTTTTCAAATTTCCATTTAGACATCATGTCCATTCAGTGTGTAAAATATTTAGATTCCATTTAGGAAAAAAGTTTCCCTTGAACACACTCTTTGAGCAAATTTAAGTGCATTTCCACTAGATTTTACTAACTGAGTGGCTTTGATTTTAAAAGTAAACATATATTTAGCTAAGAACAGCATTTAAAGCATAGAGTGTACATGTGGATCTGACCCAGTCTCTGCTCTATTTCTTTCGAGACATTAGTAGACAGAGATGTAATGGGATCTCTATAGGCGTTTGCCGGAAGGTTAATTGTGAAGATAACTGTCAGGCCTATTATTCCTGTTTTAATGGATCACAGCTGGAGTTTTCCAGCACGTTGTGACCAGCGCTCTACAGCTTGCCAGACAAAATGGAAAGAAGTTTTATTGAAAGAAAATACTAATAAAAGAGATGCCAGTTCTATCATTGATACCTCATAGTAGAGCAAAACAAACTACAGGAACATTTAATAGTAAAGCTCTTTACTTGCTGGAAAAAAAGGATTTTATGAACATGTGTCTTATGTCTATTTTATTTTGGTTTATAGTGGAATTCGTGTGAACCTCATCCTGTCTGAGGTCATTCAGGACGGTGAAGTTACTCACAGGTTTAAAATCTTCCGGGTCTGGGAAATACTTGGGGTTTCGGTGAGCCCAGTAAGGAGACAACATCAGCATGTCTCCAGGTGGGACAATATAATTCTGAGAGCAGAAAACACACTTACGTTAATACTGTTTTTTTTACCAGAAAAGCCAGTGTGAGTTAAAGGGCAGATCTCTCTCTCTCTCTCTCTCTCTCTCTCTCTCATTCATGTATATAAATATATGTATGTGTGCATATTTATATATATATATATATATATATATATATGTGTTACATATGTGTATATAGATATAAAAATACATACATACACATACATACATCATATACACACACACACACATATATATATAATATATATATATACACACACACACATATATATAAAAATATATATATGTATGTGTTATATATAGAGAGATTTTATATATATATATATATACATACATACATTATATACATATACACACACACACACACACACATATATATATATATATATACACACATATATAAAAAATATATATATGTGTTATATATATAGAGAGAGATTTTATATATATATATATATACATACATACATTATATACATTATATACACACACACACACACACATATATATATAATATATATACATGTATGTGTGTGTATATATATATATAATGTATGTATGTGTTATATTTATATATACACATATATAACACATATATAAAATATATATATCTAAAACACAAACAGACACACACACACACACACACACACATGTATATATATATATATATATGCTTTTTATGTGCTACAATATAGTATTTGTTCTGCATATATCCAAGAGAAACACTGAAAGAAAAAAAAAAACATTGTACACTGAATAACCTGTCATGGCTGACCTGTAATTTGAGAGGTCGCACTACTTTACGAGTGATGGCTCCAGGGGCCCTCAGCCGAATGCCTTCCATGATACACCACTTCACATATGGCATCCGCTGTAAGTCATCTAGGGTCACCTTTGTCTTCTCTTTGTCTTAAATGCAAAGCAAACACAAAAGCACTATAGTGACTATAGCCTTAAGTACTACTGATGTGTGCTTACGAGAAAGTCTATTTCAGTTTGAACAAAGTCTGGATGGATCTGTCTAAACAGAAGCACCATGAAAGAATTTTATAGCCTATTTAACTGTCATGTGCTCTTGCATTGTGCATATAGAGGTGCATATAGAAGTGTTAATTTCAACAACATTACAATAATGGTTATTAATGCACATGGAAATATTGGTCTTATTTTCTTGACAAATTTGACAGAAAAGAAAAAAAAATTAATGTAAGGCTTGTCAAGCACAATGCTTGAGAGCTTGCTGTCCTCTAGTGGATTTGTGAGGAAATTCATGTATGCGAAACAGGAAAAATGGCCCCAAATATTGAGATGCAGAGCATAATATAACTATAAATATATCATATAATATATCATTTTTATTCTATTACATTTCTAACTATTTGAACAAATATTAACTATTGATCTAATAGGCATCATAGACTACTGTTCAAAAGTGTTGGGGAGATTTTTTATTTTTTTTAAAGGAAGTTACTTTTATTCTGCAATGGTACATTAAATGGATTAAAAGTGACAGTAAAGACTTTTACATTGTTACAAATTAACCTATTTCAAATGAATGCTGTGTGTGTGTGTGTGTGTGTGTGTGTGTGTGTGTGTGTGTTCAGCCTTGGTGAGCATTACAAAACATTACAAGGCTCTACAAAATACAAAAACATTGAAAAATCTTACAAACACTCAGATTTTTTTAACAAAATTAGTTCATGTTTATAGCTTATGTTTATAATTAGTGACAAAAAATATTCGTTTTTGTTGGCTGAGAGTATGGGAGGGGCTACAAAGATTGAAACCCATTGGTTTTGAGAGATGGATTTACCTTGGTCACCGAGGGCGGTGTTGATCTGATCCATTGCAGTCTTATACACCGCAGGATTGGACAAAATAAAAGCAATGGCCCAAAATGTTATCTGGAATAAAGTGAAACGTTTGGTCTCAGTAACACTCTGTTCTTCTGTTAATAGCACCAGCACTGACATAAACCTCTCACTTACTGGTATAGCATTTGCCAGCGAAGCCCAGAGCAGAAGTAAACTATAATTGGGTAGATATTTGTCAGGTATCGAAGTGGCCAGGTGCTGCAGTAAAGTCTAAGGAGAAACAGTGACAGATTTAGAACTCTTTGGGTTTTATTGCATTATTTAAAGCAGAAACTAGTCCACCCAAAAATGAAAATTCTGTCATACTTACTCACCCTCCAAAACCTGTATGCATTCCTCTCTCCTGCTGAATGCGAAAGAAGATATTTTATAAAAAGTCGATATCCAAACGGTTTCAATTCCCATTGACTTCCATCGTATTTTCTGTCCATACAATGGAAGTCAATGGAAACAAAAACCATTTCGTCACCAACATTCTTCAAAAATTGAGGGTGAGTAAATGATGATAGAATTTTAATTTTTGGGTACACTGTCTCTTTAAACAAGGACCATTCTATAAAGCCGATAGAATGAGTCTATTATGCGATTAACCCCCCCAAAATATATATAATAATAATAGAGAAGAACAAAACTGTCTTTGAAAGCCTGACTGAAACTCTTTAGCTCCCTCTATTGGTGCAAACATGTTCAAAAGGAAAGACTCAGTTGGCATTAAACTTTATTGCATATGTTTTGAGATCAACATCTTAAGTAAAACTTTAAAAGATAACTCCACACTGTTTTGACAGCACTGTATGGAGAGTGAAACAGTTGACAGATGTAAACACTGCATTTCGGTTTCCCCATAAAGCCCTTGTCTTTTGTCTTCAACATGTGGAGGAATTTTTAGTACAAATGACCTATATTACCTTTCCATTGCTCTCACTGTAGAGAGTCTCC
Organism: Zacco platypus; assembly: GCA_038088235.1. NCBI lineage: Eukaryota > Metazoa > Chordata > Actinopteri > Cypriniformes > Xenocyprididae > Zacco > Zacco platypus. The sequence goes on from CM076072.1 coordinate 28,132,062, forward strand.
TCAGCTTTGGCCACCATATTTCTTAACAGAGAAAGGAGCCATTGCTTTGAGTTTGCCCATTCCCTGAAGACAGAAAAGAAAGTCGATTATCATTTCTACTGTGTAAACATGATTCGGGGACTAATTGTGTTTAATAATTGCAGTTTTCCGGTCATATTGTGGCAGTACCGCTCACATACTTCAGGAACATGTCTGGGAGTTGAGAGCCGTACTCAAATCCATCATCATATGTTGTGAACTTCTCAAGGAACTCCTGCCTGGATACGGCGCTACCGGGGGAGTTACATCGGCCCAGTAAGTTACTCATCACTGCTGGATACATAACACTCCTGAAAACAAGTTAAGAAGTGTCTAATACATAAATATTATTCATACTTATCAGATTACAGGATTAATTTAGCAGATTATATTATAGTCTACATATCATAACCAGGGCTGGGTAGGTTACTTTTAAAATGTATTTCACTGCAGATTACAAAATACATGCTTTAAAAAGTAATTTGTAACGTATTTCGTTACATTACTCAAGTTTAGTAACTTAATATAAATACTTTAGAATACTTTGGAATACTAATAAGTGTGGAACAAACACAAAAAAGTTAATTGCAAGTTTTTATCTCACAATTCTGACTTTTTCCCTAAGAATTAATTGCGTGATATAAAGTTGCAATTGCGAGTTATCAAGTCAGAATTATGAGATATAAACTCGCAATATTGAGAAAAGTCAAAATTATGAGATATAAACTCGCAATATTGAGAAAAGTCAAAATTATGAGATATAAACTCACAATATTGAGAAAAGTCAGAATTATGAGATATAAACTCACAATATTGAGAAAAGTCAGAATTATGAGATATAAACTCACAATATTGAGAAAAGTCAAAATTATGAGATATAAACTCACAATATTGAGAAAAGTCAGAATTATGAGATATAAACTCACAATATTGAGAAAAGTCAGAATTATGAGATATAAACTCACAATATTGAGAAAAGTCCGATTTATGGGACATAAACTGAAAATATTGAGAAAAGTCAGAATTATGAGATATAAACTAAATTCACAATTGCAAGAAAAAAAGTCAGTATTGCAAGTTTATATCTCCCAATTCTGACTTTATAACTTGCAATTGTGAGTTTAAATCTCGCAATTCTGAGAAAAAGAAGTCAGAATTGTGAAATTCAAACTCACAATTGTGAGGGAAAAAACAAATTGTGAGAAAAAGTTGCAGTGACGAGTGAATTATAAAATGACTCACAAAACATGAAAACAGTCGTGGATCATCAGGTCGTGACAGGACAGTTCAGTTGACAGTTGGGCAATTTTTTTAATAAATTCAGTCATTTTGTCTTGTTCAGGACAGAACTAAATAAAAATACCAAAATTTTTATGATCCCTCTTAAAAGTATTAAAATGTTGATGAAACTTAACTCCGCTTTTTCAGACGGTCAGAGTCAGAGAATCACCAATCGCTGTTTAAATGACATTAAAATTCAAAGTAATCACTTTGGTAATCTAAAACACTTTTCAGATGTAACTGTAATCTGATTACCACCCATTTAAAATGTAACTGTAATGAAATACAAGTTTTGTATTTTAAATACGTTACTAAGTTTCTTGTATTTCGTTACTCCCCAACCCTGATCATAAGCAGAGTCAAATGAAATGCAGTGGCATTATTAGGCACAGAATTTCAATTTCCCATTTTAACCAGGTGCTGTAAAATGTATGGAAGGTGTGTCTACTGTTCTATAAGGGGAACTTAAGCACAATGTAAATAATTGATGTAGAAAGACTATACTTGATGAGCTCATTTAGCTGTCCAGATCCTTCGCTTCCAAGGCTCTCCAAATGGTCATTAAACTCTTCACAGAGATGAGCGGAGAGCAGCGCCGTGTTGCCCGGGGTCAGTCTGCCCTTGATTATGGTGATACAGGTCGGATGGGTCTCAAAGAAAGAGTCTTTGCTGATAGAAGCTGGGCAGGAACCCAAACAAGGCGAACATGAGTGATCATATTATCACTGCCTACATTATTGATGACGTTCAATCATCAGCAAGGACTGTAATAAATCTTCTATTGAGTTCAGAGTCTGTTCTAAGGTCACGTATTAAAGAGTAACGGTGTAAGAGCTTTTAGAAATCAAACATTTCTTGCAAACATTGTACCTGTGTTGTGAACAGGTTCTTGCACTGCTTGTTCAAAATCAACATCTTTGGAGGAGAAAAAAGCTCGGAAGTCCTCATTCAGGGTCACGAATGTCAGTCTCTTCCCAGCAGCTACAACAGTGAAAACTGGTCCATACTAGGGGAAAAAAAACACACTATTATACTTTCAAGAATTGAATTTTATTATTTCTATTTCATACAAATGATTGCATCAATGACGAAATACAAGCAATGACCCCCTAGTGAACCTTAAAAGACTAAAACGCACTCTTTTTGTGTGATTTTTTTGCCTTGGCAGAAGCAATTACTGAATTTTAGAGCAGTTGTCCATTCGGAAAACCTCTCATTAGCGTCGATGTTTTCACTGAACTGGCACAGCGGTGTCCAGGACAAAAATTGTGTCAAAAAGGGCAGCTCCTGCCCTAGTTACATAAATTAACGGTGCCGAACTGAGCTTTCCTCAAACTCGGTGAGTATGGCACAGCTCAAAAACAAAACACACCAAGATACGCCACAGGGCTCCAGCACAATATTTTTGCAGATGGTAATGGAAGTATAAACAGCTAGCCATCACACACACACACACACACGCACACACACAAACATATCACAATCCCATAATATTAATAATCATGCATGCATTGTGTAAATAAACGAGCATGGTAAAGCAAAGAGTTTTGTTTAGATTTATTCATTTGGCAGATGCTTTTATCCAAATCAAATTGTAAATTTTCTAATAATGATTATATTGATTGAATCATAATTATTTG